>JAWNPI010000103.1:19722500-20457500 GCA_035047625.1 Drosophila mettleri
CAGCAGCAGTTGTTGGGACAACAGTTTACGCAGCAACAACAACAGCCACAGCAGCAAGTCTTGGCCCAACAGCCACCGCAGCAACACGTAAGCAAATACATTAATTTGTGGTTGATTTGTTTTTGACATATTTTGATTTTAGCCACTGCAACAACAACCACAACAACAACCACAACAGCAGCAGCAGCAACAACAACAACAAGCAGCACCTCAGCAACCCATGCAGACCAAAAAGTTTATTATAAGTCAACAGCAATTCAGCCAGCTCAGCGCACAGCAGCAGCAGCAGATTTTGGCACAGAATCAGCAAAACCAGAATGTGTTCATAGTAAACTCCACGAATCTATCGCAGCAGCAACAGCAGCAGCAGCAACAACTCGTGCAGCAGCGACAACTGTTACAGCAGCAGCAGCAGCAGCAACAACAACAGCAGCAAATGCCACAAAATCAAATGATGTTGACACAGCAGCAACAGTCACCACAACAGCAACAGCAGCAGACGCCGCCGCAAATGCAGCAGCAACTTCTTACACAGCAGCAACAACAGCAACGTCTGCAAATGCAACAGCAACAGCAGCAGCAAGCCCCACAACAGCAACAACAAATTGTTATCAATCAGCAAGTCATCAGCGATCCGCAGCGCTTGCAATACTTGCAGCAGCAGCAATTGTTGCAGCAGAAGCAGCAGCAGCAACAACTCGTTGGACCACAGCAGCAGCAGCAGCAAATACTTATACAACAGCAACAGCCCGTGTCACAGCAGCAGCAGCAACAGCCGCCACAGCAAATCATGCAACAGGTGCTGATTAAGCAGCAACATCTGCCGCAACGCACGCCACCGCCGCAGTCCCCACAGCAGCAGCAACAGCAGTTGATGCTGCAACAGCAATCGCCCCAGCACCACACGCAACTGCAGCAGCAGCAGCAGCCGCATTGGTCGCCTCAAAGTCCCGTGACGAATCAGCTGCCGCCCACCACCCCGGGCACGCCCACCACGAGCATGGGTATGCAGTCGCCGTTGCCGGGCACGCCCACCACGCCCCAGCAGCAAGCGCCACAATTTGCGCCGCGTGGACTACGCCCCCAAACGCCTTGGCCCGCACAGCAGCAGCAGCCACAGCAGCAACCACAGCAGTCGCAACAACAACAACAACAGCCCCAGCAGCAGCAGCAACAACAACAACAGCAACTGGTGCTGCCACCGCCACAGCAACAGCAGCAGCAGCGCCAACTGATACAACTGGACGAGAAGATGCATGCGCACTTCATGTCCCTGGACGCGCACAAGCGTGCGGAGTATATCACGAAGCTGAACCAGAACAAGCCACGTGTCATGCTGCGCCAGCAGGTGGCCTATCAGCCGCGACCCGGGGCGCCCGGCGGCGTGGTGGCAACACGTGCGCAGGGCCCGGTGCCGGTGCCCGGGCCAGGCACCTCGCACATCATTGTGCAGAGCCAGATGCCCGGCGGACTGACGCAGCAGGAGCAAGTGCTGTGGCTGCAGCAGCAGGGCGCACGCCAAGTGGTGTTGCGCGCGGGCGGGGCGCCCGGCCTGAGTCCCATTACGCAACAGCAGCAGCAGCAGCAACAACAACAACCTGGCGGTGCACCGCAACAACTACCTCAGCAGCAGCAGCAGCAACAGCAATTCAATCTCAATGATCCCAACCAGCAAATGTTGCTGCAGCGCCAGCAGCTGCGCGTGCAGCAAATCCCCATGCAAGCGGCGGCGGCCCCGCAGCTGGGCAAGCAGACGGTGCAGCTCATACCCGGGCCCAATGGCCAGCTGATCGAACAGCAGACGATTGTGCAGCAGCAAAACCAACAGCCGCAGCAGCCGGCCACACCGGGCACGCCCACCACGCCCGGCACTGGCGTAGTCGTGGGTGCTGGTCCCGGCGGCAATATAATGACGCAAACCTTAGTCATGTCAGCAGCAGGTGAGTTGGCAAATCTATTTAAGTGCCGTCTGTATCGAGTAATGCAGCTTCTTCTTCTTCCTCCTCGTCGACTGCAGCGCCAGATGGTCAGCAGCAGCAGCAGCAGCAAACGCCGCAGCAGATGAACTTGAAGACAAAGACCGCGTTGGCCAACATGCTGAGCAATCGCCTGGGCAACAATGGACAGCAGGCGCCGCCGCAACAGCAGCAACTCATTTCCATGAATGATGTGCAACAGCAACAGCAGCAGCAGCAGCAGCAGATTGTGCAACAAGTTGTGGTCAGTGGTGGGGCGCCACAGCAGCACCAGCAACAGCAATTGCTACTGCAACAGCAGCAGCAGCAACAGCAGCTGGTTGTGGCTCAGCAGCAACAGCTGCCAGCTGGACCGCAACAGCATGTGGAGACACCGTCAGCAGCTGGCACGCTGCGCATGATGGGACAGCAGCACAATGCTGCTGTGGGCGTGCCCGGACCGCCACGCACGCCGCAGGAGCTGCTGATGCTACAGCAGCAGCAACAGCAACAGCAGCAGCAGCAACAACAACCGCAGCAGCAGCAGCATCAACAACAGCAACAGCAGCAATTGTTGCAGCAGCAGCATCCGCAGCAGATGCGACGTGTTGTCGGCGTGTCGCAGCAACAGCTGCCACAGCAACATCTCGTACAGCAGCAAATCGTGGTCGCGCCGCCCAACATGCAGCAGCAACAGCTGCAGCAGGTGGGCGTGCCCGTGCAGGTGGCCGGCGGGCCGCCGCATGTCTACATGCAGGTGCGTCCCGGCCAGCCGCCTATCCCGATGCCGCCACGTCCCCAGTTCTATGGGCACAATCCGAATCTGAAGCTGCCCGCCGATCTGTTCCTGGTGGGCTGCACGTTCTACATTGTGGAATACGACGAGACGGACAGCGACGAGCTGCCCATTTGGCTGGACACTATTCGGCAGTTCGGTGGCGACATCGAGCGCGTCTACTGCGCCCGCGTCACCCACGTCATCTGCCGCACCCAGCGACATGGCATGGTCATGCAGGCGCTGCGCGATTCCAAGCGCTGTGTGACCGCCTACTGGCTAAGTGATATCTGCCTGAAGCGACAACTGTCGCCGCCCTGGCAGCCCCTGCATTTGCCCTTCCCCAGCCAGTTTGGCTACCGCAAGCCGCTGGAGCGCTACATCATCACATCGGAGGGCTTCGAGGGCGAGGAGGTGGTGCGCCTGCAGCAAATGGCCGAGGAGTGTGGCGCCATTTACACCTCCTACCTGTCGAAGGTGAACACGCTGGTCGTCTGCAAGCAGCTGGAGGGCAACAAATTCAATGCGGCCAAGGAATGGAACATACCCATGGTGAACGCCCTCTGGCTGAGCGACGTGTGCATCGGCAATCTGAGTGGACTGACTCAATACGAGAATCCCAAGTACCAGCAGTACAACCTGGGAACGCCTTTCCGCATCGAAGGCAGTCTGGTGCATCACTTGCTAAGTGAGTAATGCTATTAACTATTTACAATGATAGAGACTAACGGCGTTCCTTTGTAGACGCTTGGAAGGCGCCCATCAATCTAACCCAGGAGGCGCATGAGCGCGTCAAGCGACATCTCTCCGATCCGTATGCCAACGAGCAGAAGCTGAAACGACAGAAACTGTGCGTCTATCAGGAGCATCTGCCCGAGCAAATCGTTTGCATCGAATACCCGCAGACAACGAAGCCGCCCAAGGTCATATTCTCGCAGGTCGCCGATGCGGAGGCGCTCAAGAAAGCCGTCGAGTGAGTTGATGAATACACAAATTGTGATTGATAATTAAAATATTTGCAATATTCGTAGACTGCTTGGCGGCATCGTTGTGGACAGTCCACTGGATGCGACCCATTTGGTCATGACACGCGAGAGTCGCACCTGCAAATTGATACAGGCCTGCTGCCATGTCGACTATGTGCTCAAGTCCACCTGGCTGGTGGACAGCGCCAAGGCGGGCAAATTTGTGCCGCCCGACGAGTATCGCATACGTCACATACCTGTCGACGAGAATTTGCAGTTCGATTTGGATGCTGTGCTGTGTGCGCCGACACGCTCAACGCTCTTTGCGGGCAGATGCTTCTACGTTACTCCGGATGTGTTTCCGGCACGCGATGAAATCATACGCATGATCGAGTCATCCGGCGGCAAAGTGGAGCTGAAGCGGCGCAGTGGTGCAGCTGTTGCCGAGGCGCATGTCCAGGCCCCAGACTCATATATCATTGTTACCTGTCCGACGGATATGCATTTGTGCGCGGATCTGACGCGCCATGGCAATCCCAAGTGCCATATTGTGTCCACGGAGTTCGTGATGAGCTCCATACTGCGGCAGCAGCTCGAAATCGAGCCCAATTTGATACCTTATCTGTACAACAACAACATTGCCAACAGCAGCAACAACAACAAATCCTAGCGACAAGCTGTCTTCTTTTATTTCCTTCTAAAAGCCTGATCACAGTCGTCATTCAACATCTATAGATGCGTGTGTGTGCGTGATCCGTTTTCATCGATCCTGTGAGCTGTGAATTGGAGTCTAGTCGGCTGATTGCATCAACCCTCGGAATTGGGCACGAAATATCACCATAAATTATATATGTATAGATAGCAAGTTGGACATTTATCAAGACAAATTGATAGACACTCTTTGCTACAGTTATTTTTGTAAGCGCCAACTCAAACTGATTGCAGTCCAGCTGCACATCGAGTCATTTAACACGATCTATCACATTAGCTAGTTACAATCTTACTCTAAGCGTAAATTACAATTGTATATATATGTATGTATTTATATATATATATATTTTTGTAAACTAGATCTAAGAATATCAATATATATATATATATATAGGAGTATACGAAACGTTTCACAGAAATTTCAATCGGCTGGCTATTAGAATTTTAAGCGCTTTTTCGATTTGGATAAAGTCCATCTGGTTCAAGTCAACTAAATGTTAGTTAGGTATACTCAACAAATAAATCTTATGTTATATATGTAAAAAAATCAAATACAATAAAAAACAAAAACTCTCGTGAATTTAAATAAAAATATACATTTAAAAATATTTTATATTTTAGATTATAAGACTCAAAGGTGTATTTAGACAAGCCAACAGAATGTGATGAAATGAAGTAAGCATGCAGCTGACTCTACTCTTGCGAACTGACTGAATCCTCTTCGTTATCCCAATGAGGGATCATTAAATACATCTTGTCGATTACAATTCGATTCCTCCAAATTTTAAAAAACATTCGTGAGGTAGAGTGTTTCCAGATATCGTAATAGTCTATATATATATATCCTTGTATTGAAATAGACTCTTAAGATATCTGAAAGAGCTCAGAGCTCTGTGCTCAGGCCAGTTTCAATTCAAATTTGTAAGAATATTCCACGAACTGGAGTCAATCGCTCTACATTTATGATGCATTTGGAATGCCTTCTTTATTATAAATTCTATTTGTTGTTGTACATGGAGGCTATGGCCGGATCCTCTGTCTCGTATAGGATCAGAACGTCGCGGAACTTGTCGAGCAGCTGCAGCAGCTGGGAGCGACGCAGGTTCTCGAAATACATAATCTCTTCCAAGTGATGCTCGCTCTTGAAGTAGCCCATCTGGTAGAGCTTGACCAGGAGCGAGAGATCGTCCACGTTGAGGGAGGCGGGTATGCGACGTATGGCAGCGCGATCCGCATCGTTGAACACTTGCAGCAGCTCCTTGAGCTTCTGCTCATCCTCCATGGAGTCGAGGCTATCGCAATTGTCCGTGCTCATGGAGGCCGTCATACTAAAGTTCGACTTGTGACTGGACGAAGGCTGCACCGCTATATTATCCGAGGCGACAGAGAAGTGGTCGTCCGTCAAGTTGCGGCGATGCGAGTTCACGGGCATGGGCAGTGGTTGACTGGACATGCTCAGCATGGAGCCGCCGTGCACAGGATCATCATCGGCTTCGCGATCACGATTCGGCTCATCCTCGGTGTTATTGCTATCCTGCTCCTCCTCGGTGAGGTTGCCCGTGGCCACATGCGCACACGAGGCAGAGTCACCGAACTCATCGTCCACGTCGCTGGGCATGAATTGCACATAGGTGTGCAGCTGCATGAGCAGGTGATGCTGCAGCATCCAGAGCACCATCTGGGCGAGTATGCCCTGACGCGCCGGCTGTTGCAGGGGCGTCGTCAGGTGCCCAATCGACGTGGGCAACGAGAAGTCCGAAATCACTTCGAACAGGGACATGCCCGCAAAGCGCGTCGAGAACTTCTCCACCAGATGGGAGCGGGTGTGCAGTGGTGCATCCGGAGCTATGACGTACACATTCGTCTCACACAGGGGATAGATAATGGTGGCCTTGGCCCAATAGACCAAATGGGAGACCAGCTTGTAGACATGCTCGATGCTCAGATCCGCATTGGAGGCCATGCTCTGCAAGCTGATCAACGGATTGTAGGCATCCACCAGCTGCCAGAGCATGCGAGCTCCAGTCGGTGGCACACAGTCGAGCAGCTCCGCAAAGTCCACCAGCAGCAACATGCCATGATAGGGCTTCAGTGCGCGGAGACAGCGATCGATGGTCTCTGGGTCCACCATGCTGCCCTTCTTGTGCAGCTGATGCGCCTTGGCCGGCAGGCAGAAGGTCAACGTCAGATTCTGATTCAATGTGGTGCTCAACAGTCCAGTGGTGCAGAGATCATTGCAAATGGATTTCAATGCCTGCGCCAGGCTGCACCGTTCGGCAATCAGCTCGAGCGTTCGCTCCAGTGGCTGCTGCTGTTGTTCGTCGTGTGTGCGCGCCATCAGAGCCGTCTGCTCAGTCAGATAGCCGCTGTGTTGTTCCTCGAACTTGAGCGCCAATCCCAATCGCTTGCTCAGCTCATGGTAACACTTTACTATGGAGTAGCTTGCCTGAGCGTGCAGCGCAAACACAATGTTGATCAGCATTTGCTGCTTTTTGGCCGCACTTGTGGCTGTCGTGGTGACCGTTAGGGCTTGATTATTTCCCGCATTGGCTGGTGCTGTCGAAGCTGAACTAATTAAAGTGGGATGGCTCACGAAGCGCACATCATTTAGTTTAAGTTCAAATTTCTGATTGCATAGTTGTGGCTTGACGGCAAATAGCGCTGATAGTACATCATCTGCAAAGCCCTGCAGCTGGCCTGTGCCTTGATTTGGACTTTGTTGTGTCGGCGTCTGCAGTAAATCGTCTGTGTGAGCGACAGCGAAGGGATTTCGTTTCTTATTAACTAATTCCTCTCTTGGCTCTTCCAATTTGTGTGCTTGACCGAGCGTGTGGTAAGGATATCGGTACAGCAGGCGATCGCCTTTACTATCGAGATAAACAAGTATAACAGCCAAAGGATTTACCTCCATCGCTGCATTATTTGTTATTATTTTTTCACGCTAAAAATAAAATAAAAACAGCTGCTAAAAATAATAGATTGGCAGCGCCAAATATTCCGATAATTGTAAATAATCGTTGCATGTTCGGCAGTGTTGCAAGCCGTAAAATTGTATGTACAACACTGTAACCATATATTTATCACGAATACGGACACTGTTAACAACATAAAAGTGTCATTTGAGTAAAAAATATGGCTAACATAACCATAAGTTGAAATTCGTGCGTTTACACTAGAGAAAGAAGAAGAGTCGGAGTAACGCGGAGTGTGAAACGCGTTTAAAGGTGTTAAAACAATAAATACATTGTTAAAAAATTGTTTTGTACGCTGTTCTCAAGTGCTACTTACGCAATGCAATAAAATGTAATGGTGAAACGTGTTAATTGTAGTTTAAAATGTAGTTTTAAAATTTATCTTATTAGCGTGTTGGTAAAGATGGAAAACACATAGGACGTGAAAGGTAAAATACGTATAATGCGTTAGAGCAAGCGGGATGCCATTAAAGTGTTGTAGCAGCGGTCTATATACATACATACATTGTATATTTTTAAGCGTGCGCTTGTGTGCGAGTACGAAACGAGGTACAAAATGTAAAGAAGTATTGAACTAATGTAGTTTCAAATATTATTATCAAAATACAGCTTAACATTTATTCATTAAAAAATTGAATTGAAAGAAAAGCTATATATAGTTTACATATCAGTGTAGCTGAATATCAGCTAATAAGCAGTTGTCTTGTGTCGTTTCGGTTTTTCTAGTTGGCGGTTATGTTTACTCTATAAAAACGGACTGTATATCAATATTAAAATATGACAAATTATGTGTATAAGAGCGGCAATATTCGTGTATAGATTTTTATGTATGTACGTAGGTACATATTTCAGTGGCGCCGTGTGTGTACATGCATGCATATATGTATGTATCGACGAACAGACAGAAAGACAAAATTAATGTACGTACAGCACTATAAAGTACACTGCGGAATGGCAGGCGCAGTAGTAATAGGCTAAAGAAAGACAAGGTAGAAGAAGCAGCAACGCGAACAAAATAAAATAGCCGATAATAGGTAGGATTTGTACTAGTTGGCATGCTTATGTCTGTATGATGAAACGGCCACACTATATATAGCTATTGTAATACAAGTGCGCGCGCATCACAGTACACAATGGTCCTCTCGCTCTTACTCACGCTTAATACGTGTTTTCGTGCGCATTTTCGTTGTTTCTTATGCCATACGTATTAATAATAAAATTGATTAATCAAAGTGGAAACGTTTATTTAAGCAGGCAGCAAACGTTCAAACAACGCCGCGTTTTACAACCACAAAATTTGCTAGCCAAATTACAGAGTGTCTGTTTCAAAATTGTGAAAATGTAATTAAACAAATAAAAGCTCTAAACAGCAAGTGAATGCAAAACAAGATTCAAGTGCCGAATAAAACAAAAACGACACACTAAACCCAAATCAGAGCTTGCCATTTAAATCAGTGTTGTGTACAATGAAGTGAGTGAAACTATATAATCATACACGGTGAGTAAAATGATGTTTCAAACAATACCTGAGCAACGCGCGCGTAAATTCTAGTTACATTTGTATAGGAATATGAGTATATAAATTGAATTACTATGTAAAATTCAAACTAGATTATTCTTTGTGGACTGCAAGTTAACATGTGTTCTATTTAAATTGAACGCTTTTCAAATTAAATGTTTATTATGGCTATTGTCATTTTCTAGTTTTTTTTTTCGCACAGTGGGTCGCCATATTTAATTTCGTATTTTTCCCCCAAAGTAGCATATAATTTTCTCTTTCGCACTAACGTGTATGGCATATAGCTTGCGCATTCGTTTGTTTTGCTTGCGATTTTCTTTTGTGCAACGTGAAGTTAGTTGTGCACAATCGAGTTCTACAGAGTTGCCAGATATGTAAAGAATTTATGTGTATATAAAATGTGTACAAATGTTTTTATTAACATTTTTACTCAACATAAGAATAAGAACTTCAAATATTTATTACAATATGACTGTTTTGATATGTTAACAATTTATTTCTCCTATGTAAAAGCATCAGAAGTGTCATAATCTACCATCACTATTTTTTTAACACTACCTTAATTTGCCATGCGCATAAATAACGTAAGAATAAGAAATAATAATCTAAATATTGTTAAAATATTTGTTTTTAAAATTTGGTACAGGTATTTGCGATTTTCCGCCATTTTGAAATTACGTTTTATAAAAATGTTATATGCTAGAACAGTACCACCCTTGCTTAGATTTTTTTTCATTTCAATTTCCTCTTATTTTTTCATTTTTGCTGTACACTCCAAGCTTATGTTATGTTTTCGTCAAATGATTTATTCTCAATTCTTGCTGTCACATGCTTATACTACGTGAAGTTGGTTGCTATTGTACACTTTATTGGTATGAGTTTCATATATTTGTCTCTGTCGTGTGCATGGTCAATTCTACACGCCGCCAATGCTACTCTTTACGCATACGTGATTTTTGTCTTGCCTGCTCTGTACGATTTTCGCTACTTTCTGTGGTATGAGCAAAAATGAAAGCAAAAGTCGATGGACAAGTTTTTACTATGTATATTTGTATTCGTTTGGCGCATACGAAACTTATATGCACCTCCAAATCTAGACAATGCAAGGAAAAATAATATAAATATTCGATATTTCAAGGGATGTCAGTATTTGCCGCATATACACCCCCGCCAAAAATATATGCATACTTATGTATTTATACATATGCACCCACATACATGCAGTGATTCGTATGTGTTGGTATTATAAGCGAAAGAGGATGTGCAAGAAGTTTCTAAATATGTAACCTATTAGATTACATATTTATATATGAACATATTTGTAGATTTGTACCTTATGAATATTTGTTTTTTTATAATTATTGAATATATTTTTCTTGATATTAATAGCGTATAGCTATGTACACAATTGGATGTGCAAATGTCAGGCTGTACAAGGCTTATCCACTAGAACTATTCAAACATTCTAGTGTGGCATGGGCATAAAAGCGAAAAGTTAGCGCGACAAAAAAAAATAAGACGCAATTAGTTGACACTCGCAACACAGAGGTAGCATCATGAACAACAAACCCATATGCATAACACAAACAGATAGAGGGATATCATACAATGTGTAGGTGTGTGAGCCTGGGTGTGGGGCTGCCCATGATGTATTTGTCTACATACTGGCAATGCAATGCAATGCCAAAATTAGGTTGCGTTATTGTTGTAATGAAATCACGTAGTGATGCATTTTCAACGAATGCGAGTAGTCGATAAGTAGTGTTAGTGATATTGTTATCGATCGTTTGTTTCGATTAGATTTTCTCTCTTGAAATTGGGAAGCTTTGATTTGCTTTGGTTGTGACCCGAGGTCGTGAGTGACAATACCCAACCTTTGCTTCCTTCTCTTTTCAACGTCAGCAAAGCCTATAGGCCTATACCTGTATGTATGTTTGTTTAAATGTGCATTCAAACATGCTCTCTCGGAAGTTTTCTATTTACACACATACACATGACCAACGATATTACGCGAATGTAAATTGTTTATGGCGCGCATTTTAGAATATAGTTGGGGTAGGGTTAAAGCTTTTGCTCACAGTTGTTTCTCGCATTAACACTTAAGTGACGTGTGTGAATATTTATATGTACGTACATATGTGTATTTGTGTTAGTATTTTAAATTAATTGCACATACAATTTTGAATTTGTTTTGTCATATGTAATCTCTTTTAATGAATATACATAAATATGTAAAACTCCATAGTATGCTAGGCCGAATTCAGAATGTATGTTGCTTCTGTTATCTTGTGATTATTTGAGCTTTGTTGTTTGTCGTTGCCATTGGGAAACACAACTTGAAACGGAAATAATTCATGTGGTCACACATGCATACATACATATGCATGTATGGTAATGTAGCTAGTTATTACATTGTAGTCCATTTCAATATGTCTATGTATGTAAGTGTAGAACGAAATCCCATTACTAAGATTAGTATAAATATTACTTTGAGCATCTGGCGAATGTATATACATATGTATGTATGTACGTAGTATGCAACAGTAGGCATTACACTGTTACATAACTGAATAAATAAACTGTTATACATTGGTAATGTGTGTTATACGTTTGACAAAACATTTACATACATGCATATTTATAACACATATCAAGGGGTTACATAAACACATTGACTGTACAATTAGCATTTCACAATTCTGGTGAATTTTGCGGTTTATTCTCTCTTTTTTATTTCTGTTTCAATTGATTGCAAAGTAAAGGCAAACAGAAATAAAAAGCAAAAAAAAACACATGCATTGCATTCAATTGAGCAGCGGTAGATGCAAATGTGTTTTGCCCTCGGTACCTCCGTCTCAATTAGAAATGAAATTTCAATAGGCTCACACTCAGTAACTGCGAGAGCCAAGTGCATAACAAGATGAAACGAGACAACTAGCGATAGATACTAGAAACTGCGACAACAACAATAACAATAATGCAGCGGAAAATAAGACGATGTCGTCGACTGCCGTGAATGCCGCGCCGGATGCCAAGGCAAAATTAGTGCATTCACTTTTTGCTTTGGCTTTGTCAACGGCCAAAAGCACAAGCAAATCAGACAAACATACAAACACATATGTATTTACACTTACAGTACGGTATATATATGTATTTATCTATGTGTATAAATTGTAAATGCGAATAGTTGGGTGCAAAGAAAAAGCAAAAACAAAAAAAAAACTATAAATGCAAGAAACATGCGCATAGTAAAAATGCCAAACATTAAGTCAAATTAGAAAGAGAAAAATCCTAAGTAATAGAATGCTGCTAAACGGAGATGTAAACAACAATCAAACAATCATATTTTAAATACTTTAGATATTTCAATAAAAAGCAAATAAGTTATTTAAAAAATTCTAAGACTTACAATAATAATGTTAAAATAAAGCAAAAATTACATTCTATAAATATTTATACCCTGAATCCATTGAAAATGGAAATTTCAGGGTATAATGTTTTTGTGCAAATGTATGTAACAGGCAGAAGGAGGCGTGTCACACCCCATAAAGTATATATATTCTTGATCAGCTCGACGAGCTGAGTTGAACTAGCCCTGTCCGTCTGTCCGTCCGTCCGTCCGTCCGTCCGTCCGTCCGTGTAAACACCTGGATTTCTGCAACCACAAAAGCTAGAGACTTCAAATAAAAAGCAAAATGCTCGATAATACCATACGCTGTACGAGTTTATTTTTTTTTTTCGATAACTCATCCCATTTCTTTTTTATCGATAACTATCGAAAATATCGCTTTGTTTTTGAGGTCTGGCGTGCACACCGTTAAAGATAGAATCGTGCACTAAGTTGTGTTTGATAGCTACAGTGAATCCGCACATTTTGTCATTTTTGGATTTTTGATGCCACGCCCCTTTCGCCCACAATTCAACAAAAACGATAACTCACGTATATCAAATACTAGAGACTTGAAATTTGGCAAATAGGTACATTTGAATGTCATAAACATTCCCCTAAAATTTCATTAAGAACGTATGTCGAGAAAAAAAGTTATTAAGCAATAAAGTTTGCGCAGTGAGCATATTACGTGCATGCATATGTTTGTGTGTGTGTGTGTGTGTGCATGTGATGGTTACTATTAATGAATAAATGAAGCTCTTAATGATTGGTATTACAGCTCAATGGATTCAGGGTATCTCTTAGTCGAGCAGTCTCGACTAGAGTTTAGTTACTTGTTTCTTGTTAGAAGTGTTCATGATATGATAGACTGACTTGACTTAGAGTCAAAATAACAGGTTTTATTTTCTTGAGCACAAGTGCACAGTGTTATTGGGCTTGATAGAAAGGGGGCTCCACTGTATTTGCGCACGCATACAAATGTAAACAATGCAGGTTCATAACGTATTTCTTTGGTCTGCTTTGACAGCTTTGATGTCCGCGGCATTTCTGTGTTGGTTCTCCCTCTCTCACTCTATGAACGAGTTGACGGGTTGGTTTCTACTCGCCGCAAATGTAATCGCAAACGGCACACAGAAAGCATATGAAAAAAAAAAACAAAAAAACAGCAAGAATTGTGAGGCGCATGCGTTTGGTTTTTGTTATTACACAAGCTTCAAACTGTCATCTGGCAACACTGAGCGATAAATGTGCCCACAATCGATAAGCCGTTGTAGAGCGGAAATTTGTTTTTGAATATTTCCTCTGGTTACCCTTCATGTTATTTATATATTTCATTTATTTCATTGCAGTAAATGGAACATACATCGAAGGACCGTTTAATAAGTTAAATTTAAAGCAGATTCGTTGTGCTGAGCAACAACAAGAATATAAAGACAACGATACGCCTGATAACAAGAGCAACGAGTGTTAAAATAGAACTTGAAATTCTAAAGTTAACAGGAGGCGCACCAAGAAAGAAGCGTCGACTTGGTAGAGAAAAGAGAAGTAGAAGTAGAAGAAAACGAAAACGAAACAATACACGCACCGTTATGTTTGTAATGGCTAACAATGTAATGTGGCACAGTGTTGGAAATCGTTTATGCAATTTGAATGTGCGCCACCCACAATTAACAGCCGCCAGCAGCGGTCAGGCAAACGCCGCCGAAAAGAGCATTTCTGGTTATGCATTAGGCCCCCAAAGGTTTGGGGGCACCATCACCAATAGAAGCAGCAGCAATAGGAACTGCAGTGCAACGCGACTAAAGTCACAAAGTAAAAAACTACAAAAGCAACAACAAAAACAACAGCAGCATCATCGGCGGCCGCAAAGGCAAAAGCTTCTAGTTAATAAGATGTCTAGTGAGGCAGTGTTGTGAAATGTCAAAAGTTAATACGCAGCACCAGCAGAAGCAGCAAAATCTAACAAAAAGAAGAGCAACAAAAACTTAGCACCAGTTAAAAGCAGCTTCCCGCCCCCCCGTTTAACACATAAACCTTAGTTTTAACAACTTCTATAAATATAGAAAGAGAAAAATACAAGAAATATTATTTTGTGAGCAACTAAATTTCGTAAAAATGCCCATGTCCACGCACGATACGGTCTTCGTGGAACCTGTCGTCAGCAGCAGCGGCAACAACAGCAACAGCAACAATAATAGCGCCAGCACACGAATTGGTATTAGTGGCCCACAGCAGCAGCAGCAGCATACGCCACATATTGTGATCGATGGCAGCAGTTTATCAACGCAGGCACAGCTGAAGAAGATCATGCAGCGGCGCATGTCCATTCAAACGCAGCCCGCCCAGAAGTACGCGG
The DNA here is from genome assembly GCA_035047625.1 of Drosophila mettleri. Classification (NCBI taxonomy): domain Eukaryota; kingdom Metazoa; phylum Arthropoda; class Insecta; order Diptera; family Drosophilidae; genus Drosophila; species Drosophila mettleri. The sequence goes on from JAWNPI010000103.1 coordinate 19,737,145, forward strand.
TGCGTACGACAACAGCCCAACAGCAGCAGCAGCATTTGCCGCAGCAGCAGCAGCAACAACATGAATTGCTTAATCCGCAAATCTACAAAATTGTTACGACCGATGGCAGTACAAGCAACGTCATCATCGATACCTCCGCTGCAGCACCGCCGCATAACTCAAAGCTCTTGCTTAGTAATCTCACGGTGCTGTCCAAACAGGCGCCAGCCATGTCATCCCAGTCACAGCACCAGCAGCAGCAGCCGCAGCTCAGCTATGTTAACGCCAAGAATTTGCCGTATGTGACGGCAACGCCCGCACTTAAGCAGCAACAGCAGCAAAAGTTCGGCACAATTGGCGCTTACAAGGCAGTGAATGCCAGTGCCAATGCCAAACAGTTGCAAGGGTATGCGCAGGCCTCGCAGCTGACGGGCGCAACGCCGGTAATGCAGAAGGTGACGTTGGGCTCGCGGGTTGTGACGCGACTCCAATCGTACGTACCGCCCCAACAGCAGCAGCAGCCGCCACAGATCATTGTACAGCCAGCATCAGCGACGCAGCAGAAATATGTTAACTCTGTGGGTAATCGGCCGGCGATAACGACAACAGCTGCGGCGTTACTCAAGAAAGCCAATCAGAAAATAACTGTTAAAAGTGTTGGCAACATGTTGCACCAGCAGCAGCAGCAACAACAGCAGCAGCAACAATTAAAGGCTTTCATCTCCTCACAACAGGCAACCCACAAAGCAGGCGTTAAAACCAAATTTGTGAAGCAGTATAATAGCGGCTCCACCGGCTTGTCGATTGCAGCGGTGCCACAGCAACAGCAGCAGCAGCAGAATGTCTATGGCAAACAGCAACAGCAATTGACGCCCAATAAGCTGAACAAACTGACTGCCAGCAGCAACACGAAATATGTTCTGCAACAGCAGCCGCTGCAACAGTTGGCCGCCAATTTGCCACAGGGCACGCAGTTGCAGCAGAAGACGGCGACGGCCGCGACCAGTGGCGGGTACATGTTGCAGCAGTCGACGGCGGGCGCCATTAAGTTTGTTAACTCTCACGGTACCGTCATCCAGCAGCATCCGCCCCAGGGCCAGGTGAAGCGCATTCACTACAACAGCAGCAGCAGTGACAGCAGCACCGATCATCATCATCAGCAGCAGCACCACCACCAATCCTCTATGATCACAGATGATGTGATGATTGTGAATGGCACACAGATGACAGATGAGCTTTCAGCACGCATTTTGCAGAGCATGGCCCAAAAGTCGTTTAGCCAGCAGCAGCAGCGCTTTCAGCAACAGACAACCCCAGCAGCAGCAGCAACAGCAACAAATACAAGCATGCCGCCGCCGCAACCTACGTCAACGCCTACGCAAATTATATATGGCGGCAGCAGCGTCAACAGCAGCAGCAACAACAATAGCAGCAGCAATGCTGTGGCAGCAGCGCCAAACAATCTGCTGCTAAGCCACTATCAAGCGGCAGCCGGCATGTCCCCGAGCTCGTCGGCAGCAACATTAACGCCAGCCTCATCGCCATCACCATCGCCATCATCGACGTCAACAGCGTCTGCATCATACTTGACCGTGACTTCCTCCAGCACGCCCTCTGTGAGCATCTCCTCGCATGGTTTTGCCAGCGGCAGTGCCGCAATGTCCTCCTACATGTCGGCGACGGCAGCGCGTCGTCAATCGGTCAGTGCACCGAGCAGCCGGGCCACATCGCTTGAGCGCAAACAAATTCAGCAGCAACAACAGCACCTGCTGCACGAGGCCGTTGCAACGGCAACCATACGTAAACCGCCGGCCAATGTGGTCGAGTTTTATAAACACAGGTGAGTAATAAGCAATGGAAACATAATCAACTAAAATAACACGCTGTATTTCAATTACCGCCATGTTCTACTTACCGCTGCAGTTTTAATAGGCAGCAAAATGTTTGCCCTTCTGAATAACACCATTGTTTATAAGTCGAAAGCGACCTAATATAGTTTAGCATTTCTCACAAATGCCTAAAAAGAAAAATAAATATATATAATATATAATAAAGAAAATCTATATGTCCTCAATAATTGGGACACATGAGGAACTTATTAGTAATATTTTGAGGAGAATTTTCAATGAAATATTTGTTGATCTAGTGTGTTTTGTAGTTGTCAGTTTGTTGATCATAAATTGTCGCAATTGTCAAAAATTGTCTACAGAAAACTGTTGTCAAGCACATTTCAACAAGGAAACCCTAACTTGATTCTGAGCACCCTGCGGGTGTGTTACCAACCTACTGTGTACAGATTCACATCTGTACCTATCGATACCGAGCTCTGTTTACTTCCGTGACGATATCGAAACGTACAGGCTGTGTTTACAAGTCAAGCCTTTTCAAACAAATTTTAACGCGCCGAAATAACGAGGAAATTTTATTTGTAATTTCGCCTTTTCTAGCAGTCTGAATAATAGCAACAGCTTAAACAATCTAAGCAGCAGTCTGCGCAGCAGTTCCAGCTCGAGTCTAAATACGTCGGCTGCAACGTTGGCCTCGTCAGCGAGTCCACATCTGTCCTCCTTGCACGTGGAGGCAACGACGTTGATAATGAAGCCTCAACAGCAGCAGCAGCAGCAGCCACATTCGCAGCAACAGCAGCTGAATGCAAATGAGGAGGAGCTGTACATAGAAGAAGTGCGCCCTGTGCCTGTGCACACGCAGGACTTGCGCTTGCAACAATTGCACGCCATTATGCAGGATCATACGTATGCTTCTCAGCAGCAGCAGCAGCAGCAGCAACAACAGCCGCAGCAAGCAGCTATCGCTGGAGCCACATCCGCGCAGCAACTGCAACAGCAGCCACAGCAGTGGTCCCTTGGTGGCATTGGTGTCACTGTCACCGGCGCCGCCACGACTCCCGGTGGCTTCAACAGCTATTATGGACAACAGGGTGAGTTACAAGTTACGAGTTACATTACATGCGACGCCTTTCTAATTATTTTCTTCTTTTTCCATTTACCTATTTAGTTGGACGTCATGTGCCACATGATGACGATGCTCATTCGGCTATAAGTGGAAGTTCACGTTTGGCCAGCGCCGATATCGATCCTGGAGAGGAGACGGAAACTGCGCCCGAAGCAGAAGCTGAGGATGACTCAGTTACCCGCTGCATTTGTGAACTCACTCACGACGATGGTTATATGATATGCTGCGACAAGTGCTCGTAAGTGTGCCAATGCTCAATTTACGTATCGTTTACTAATCGCAGTGTGTTTATTTGCAACAGCGCCTGGCAGCATGTCGACTGCATGGGCATTGACCGTCTCAATATACCGGAGGAGTATCAGTGCGAGCTCTGCCAGCCACGACCCGTGGACAAGGCCAGGGCACGTGCGCTGCAGCGTCAAAAGCGTCGCGAGCATATGTTGCTTGTCGCTTCGCAAGCAGCAAGCGGTGCTCCGCCTTCAACAGCAACCGCGGCGGCCGCTGCTGCCAGTTCGGTCGCAGCATCAGCAGCAAATCCAATGGGCGTCGCCGCAACAGCCACCGGAGCACTGCTGTACAACAGCCAAGAGCTGCCACAACAGCAGCAGCAACAGCATCAGCAGCAGCAACAACAGCGGCTAGGAGCTGGCCCCAACGGTGGCTTTGGCCCTGCTGCTGGTGCCATAACTAAGAAATCAAAGAAAACCAAAGAAGGCGCGGCCGGCACGCTTAAGAAGAGTAAGAAGAGCGGGGACAAGCTGAACGCCAGTGGCGGCTCAACCGGCGGCACAGCCAATCCCAAGTCGACGAAAAAGAGCAGCAAGCGCAAGAGTAAATCTGGCGCCGATGGCGGCGTCGGCAACAGCCCTGCCCTTACTGCCGCAGAGAAGCATGCAGCCAATTTGCGCCAGTGGATCGAGCAATATGAGTACGCCGTCACAAATCATTATTCGCCTGAATTGCGCGCCCGTCTGCATGCCATACAGAAGCAGCCCAGCCTGCTGCAGAGCATACAGAATACGGAGAACAAGGCTCTGCGTCTGATTGCAGCCGGCTGTGCTTCGGAACTGGACAAGCGCGCCCAGCTGATACCATACGCTGGCGCCAAGGTGCTGATCAGCAGCGTGGATCTGGCGCCGCACGCCCCCATACATGAGCTGCGGGGCAAGTACATGCTGACCACACAGTTTCGCACACAGAACCCCACCGTGAACATGAATACTCCGCCGCCGAGTAACTATCTGAACAGCTTCAAGGTGCACAAGACGCCTGGACAGTTTGTATTCTTCTACCAGTTGCCAGGCGTGGAGGCGCCCATGCAAACGCATCAGCAGCTGGCGAACCATCAGCCCTTGCCCTCATACCTGAAGGGGCCCGAGGTGTGCGTCGATACGCGCACCTATGGCAATGATGCGCGCTTTGTGCGTCGGTCGTGCAGACCCAATGCCGAGCTGCAGCACTACTTCGAGAAGGGCACTCTGCATCTGTATATCGTGGCGTTGACGCACATTCGTGCCCAGACGGAGATAACGGTGCGGCACGAGCCCCATGATTTGGCAGCCGTAGAACAGAAGAAGTCTCACTCGGCAGTCGTACAGCCGACGAGCACGCGCTGTGCCTGTGATCTGGGCAGCGACTGTTTGTTCGCCCTGCCGCTCGCTGTGCAACAGCAACTGCAGGCGGCGCCCGTCCAACCGCGCAGCAGTCACCGGAACAAGGCAGCCGCCGCAGCGGCGGCAGCAGCCACAGCCGCCAATAGCGCTGCAGCGATACAGCTGACCATGGGTCTGGGCAGCACAGTGGCCGCAGCAGCAGCAGCGGCGGCGGCAACAGCACGCAATCGTTCCACCTCGTCAAGTGGCGAGAGCAGCAGCCACATGGGCCTCAATAGTCCGCAGCTGAGCCAGCTGAATTTGGGCTTCAAGCCCAGTCCCGCTACCTTGACGGCCACAATGGGAAATGGCACGACGACAGTGGCAACCGCTGCTGCGATGCTCTGCAACAGCAATAGCAATAGCGGCAACAGCAGCAACTCGTGCTCCGTTTCCATGTCCAGTGTGCTTCACGATTCGGGCATCTGCACATCATCCTCATCGCCATCGGTGTCCATTCCCTCGCCTACGCCCACACAATTGCAGTCGCCTACTCTGCAGCAGCATCATCAGCCGACTCAGCAACAAACATCGCTGCTGCAACGAAGTCCAACCCAGCAGCAACAGCAGATACTAGCTGCACTGCCGACGCCGATGCTGCTTTCGCCACAGCTGCTCCAGAAGCCGACACAGCAGCAACCACAGCCACAACCACAGGAGCCGCTGGCGGTGATTGCGGCTGCGGCAGCGGCACAGCGACCGATGGCTACTTTCTATGTGCAGCAGCAACCCCAGCAGCAACAGCAAATCAATGCACAGCGACAACAGCAGCAAGAACAACAGCAACCGCAGCAGCAGCAGCATCAACAACAGCAACAGTACGCGCCGCAGCAACAGCAACAACTGTTGGCTGATGACGCTCGCATGGCAGTTAGTGCACTGCAGACCTTATATGCCACGCCCACAGGGCATATGGTGACACCTGTGAAAATTACAACCAGTCAGTCATTTAAGCAGCAACAGCAACATCAACAGCTGCAGCAATTCCAACTGCAGCAGCAGCAGCCATCGCCACAGCCACAAGCGCAGATTTATAGTGCCTCAGGGTCGCCTACAAAAACGCCTTCAAAATCGACCCCACAGCTGAACAATAATTGCAACAACAACAACAACAATAATAACAATAACAATAACAACAATAATAATAATAATAATACAACGCCAACAACTCGGAAAACGCCTGCAAAGGCGACAGCTGCAACAACACCAACTGTTAACAGTCCTGCTCAGGAGGCCAAGGAGGAGGAATCCACATCCGCATCAGCGGCTAGCACGCCGGCAACATCAACGCCAGCTGCCAAGAAGGACAAGCCGAAATCTCGCGAGGAACGCAAGTTGGAGGCCATTTTGCGTGCCATCGATAAAATGGAGAAACAGGAGGCGCGCGGTAAGAAGGCTGGCGGAGCAGCTGCGGGCGCAGAGAGCCGCCAAGTGGGCGGCAAGCAGCGTACGAGCAATTCGCCCGCGTCGCCGCGCAAGCGCAATGCCAGCAGCAATTCCATGAGTGAGTCGAACGAGTGCAGTTCCCTGGGCCTGGGCACGCCCACGAGCGCCAGCAACAACAATAATAATAGCAAGGGCGGCGCAGCGAGACGCAACAAAAAGAAGCGTAAAGTCAGTCGCAGCTATAACAACAACAACAACAACAACAGCAGCAGCAAGCGCAGGAAGAGTCTCAGTGAATCAGATGCGGAATCGCATACCGAATCGGAGCTCGCCTCGCCAGCTTTACAGAATCCTAACTCGATGCAGCACAACAGCAACAGCACCTTGCAGCAGCAACAATCGGCAGACCAAGCTGCCGGCTTACTGCTGGCTCTGGCTCAGAACTGCGACACGTTCAAGCCGCCCCCAACATCTGGCGTTAGCAGCGCTTGCTTGCTAATTGAGGCAGCAATGGGCCCACTGGAGCAGCAGCCAGAGCAACAGCAGTCGCTGCAGTCGCCCTCTGTGGGTGAGTTCAAGTATCCACCCAGTGGCGCCAAGACGAAGAAGTCGCTCATGTCCAGCTGGTTTCAATCGGAGCAATGCGAGCAACAGTCCAGTCTAGACAGCCTCGTGCAGGCTGCCATGAGCGAAATAAATGGTTCCAGGGAGCAACTCCAACAGCAGCAGAAGCAACAGATACAACAGATTCCTGCACAGCAGCCGCAGCAGCTCCAAATAGACGCACCGGCTCTGCTCAAAGTGGAGCAGTTTATACATCAGGTGGAGGCCACTGACCGCTCGCAGATGCCGTCGGTGCAGAACAACTCCTCGGTCAAGAAGCGTTGGCTTCGTCAAGCCATTAGCGAGGAGACTACCGATGACAATCAGGCAGCCAATCAGGCGCCGGTTACGCCCACTCCAAGCATATCGCCACTGCAGCAGCAACAGACGCAGCAGCAGCAGCAGACGCCAGCCTTGCTCTCGAATGGTTTCAGCACTCCGCTGAAGAAGCGGCGTCTGGTGGTCGTCAGCAATGGAGGACTGGAGGCGACGGCAGTCGATGAACCGCACATTGATGTCATTGGCAGCGCTGGCGAGGAGGAGCACAAGGTGGAGCAATCGCAGACGGAAGTCTTAAAGGTCGAGACACATCAGCACTTCGAACAGGATGACGATGTGGACATCTTGCGGTCGCCCAGCCCAGGCACTCAGCAAATTGTGGCCGAGGACAATCTGGTCAAAATTGAGCCGGAGGACACGAGCGCCGCGGCGGATGATGTCAAGATTGATGTGGAGCGTGAGGAGAGTCAAGCATGTGATAAATTTGAGGAGTTGCTGAGTGTCAAACGCGAGCAGGAGGAGCAGCAGCACCAGCAACAACAACAAGCCAAATCGGAGCCATTGCCAGAAGAGAAGCAGCGGGTGGCCAAAGTGGAGCCCAAGGCAGAGATTAAACCAGAGTCAGCTGCTAAAGTGTTGGACAGCAAGATGGAGGCAATCCCTGAGCCCAAGCCGGGTGAATCGTTGCTGCGCACGGCAGCAATAAGTGCAGTGCCAGCGAACACAGCCACAACAACTGCACTCGCAGCAACTGCAGCTGTGGATGCCGTAAAGGCGACTGTCAAGCAACGCGCCGCAGCTGTAAAAGATGAAGAGGAACCACTGAAAAAGAAACCCAAGCTGGAAGCCAATACAACATCTGCAACAGCAACAGCAGCAGCAGCTACAACAGTTGCTGCGGTGATCACGCCAATACCTGCGCCACCGGCAGTTACGACGCCGGCAGCGAGCAGCAAGAACCTCACCGAGTTAGACATTCAGGAGCGGTTGTTGTCCTTCCATGCTGAGAACATATCCTACTTGCAGTCGCGCAATAAGAAGTCTACGAGCAGCTGCTCCGGCAAGAGCAACAATAGCAGCAGCAACAGTGTCACAGCCAGCGTCGACTTGCCCGCCAAGAAGTCCAGCAAGGAGAAGGACGAGAAGCGTGAGCGCGACAAGCAGATTAAGAAATCGAAAAAGGAAAAGAAGAAGTCGAAGGAGAAAGATAAGTTAAAGGCAGCAGCCATAGCGGCCGCCTTGGCAGCTGCTCCACCGGAGACCAAAAAGAAGCCGCCCAAAGAGACCAAGCAGCAATTCCAGCTGCCAGCCGCAGCGACAGCAGCCACAGCTGCTGCAACACTCACGCCGGTGACGGCGGCAACAGTGGCAGCCACAACGAATGGCAAGACCAAACACAACAGCAACATGCTCGAGCAACAGCAGCAGCAATCGGCACTGCGACGTCGCACCATGTCGATGTGTGCTACACCAGCCACGCCTGCAACGCCCACAGCTCCAACTGCTCCAGTGCTGACAACAACAAAGAAGCGTCAAACCAACTTTGAGCAGGAGCTATCGAAACCCAACAGCCAAATACTCAGCAGCAGCTTATTGCTCAACACCAGCAAAGCACCGCAGCAACATCAACAAGCAGCAGCAGCAGCAACAGTAGCTGCTGCAATTGCGACGCCAACAGCAGCACAGCAGCAGCACCGAAAGGAAAACAATCACCACCATCATCACAATCAGCAGCAGCAGCAGCAACAGCAGGAGGCAACTGGTTCGATGAGCTTGGCAGCGGCCATCGCCAGCGGCAAATTGACGCCGATTAGTCGGCGGCGCGAGTCGATGTGCGGCAGTCGCCAGCAGGCACTCATTGCGGCGGCGATCAAGAAGGATAAGAAGGAGAAGAAGAAGAGTAAGAAGAAGGATCGCGAGAAGAAGCAAAAGGAGAAGGAGAAAGGCAAGCTAAAGGATAAAGCCAAGGACAAGGAGACAGCTAAGGCCAAGGGAAATAATCAACAGAAGCAACAGCAAACAGCTGCAGCAGCTGTGAATGCCATGCCCAAGGCCTTAGCCTTAGCTAAGAACGCTTTACCGAAGCCGGCGACGACGCCCACTGTGCACCCAGTGCCCATCTCAGCGGCACCGATACCAGTGCTAATCACGCAACCAACACTGGCAACCACACCAACAGCAATGCCCATGGCTGGCGTGTCCGGGCCACTTGCTGTTGGCGGCGCTGCCGCCAAGCAATTGCCCTTCTACAACACCATTTATGGCAAATTGCAGGAGCCGCCTGTGTTGCCAGCGAGCGCATCGTTGGTATCTTCGCCGCTGACCAAAGTCAGCAGCAGCATACCGAGTTTGGCTGAGTACTTGGAGGCAACCAAAGCGAAGGCAGCGGCGGCAGCAGCAGCAGCCGCAGCTGCAGCGACGGCACAAACAGTCGTTTCTGTTCCACCAACAGCCGCCGCCATAGTACCAACCGGAGCAGTTGCCTCGCCAGCCAAAAATGGATTGGAGAGCATGCCGCCTCCATCAATAACACCGCTTAAGCTGTACACACGCACGGCCAGCCATGATCCGCGGCTAAATCCCATGCTGACGGTGCCGGAGCCAGCGCCGATGCCGAAGCGCAAGCTTTCGATTAGCGAGTATCGCATGCGGCATCGGCCCTCGGTCGATACCGCACCCACAACTCCGACGACGCCCACAACGCCAACGGAGCGCTTTGCCAAGCCGCAGACCATTAACAAATGCTCGCTGCAGTCACCAGAGCGCTACCAGGCCATGCGCGATCGACGCAACTCCATAAGCGTACACCAGAATCAGGCCAACAACAGCAGCAGCAGCAAAAATCATCAATACCCGCAACAGCTGTCACATCAGCAGCAGCAACAGCAATCCTCGTCGGCGCATAAAGGCGGCGTAAAGAACTTGTCGGTAAACTCAGCTGCGGCGACGCTTAGCACAGTCAACAGCATCCTGAGCACTGCACACAAGCTGCACATGTTCGACGACAAGCCCAAGGGTAAGCACTGAATGTCATCTGGAACTCCATTTGCTAATCGTGTTTTTATGCAGGTGGCCATTTTAATGCGGCGCCCACGTTGCTGGAGCAACAGCAGGAGAAGATGAGCGAACGCTCGCGTTGCCTGCAGCGCACAATTTCCTGTGATTCGCGTGTCATCGAGCGCCTGGGCGCTGGCGCAGCATCTGCCGCTAGTGCCAGCCTAATGGACAAGGCAACCAGGCGAGACGGAACATAGGGACTAATGAGAGGTGAGTTAAGAATTAAAATGAGAAATATTAAGATATTTTAACCATAATCAAATGTTTCGCACTATAGAAATAATCACAAAATGAAATAAGCAAAGTACCGCTCGGATAAACCAAAAACGTAACCTCAACTTGTAACAGAAATCAAAATAAGGATGTGCGGAACAATCGCTGGCGTATCCAATAATATATATATATTATGTGTATATATGCTTATGCTAAGCGCTTTCCTTATTTAAAGAAAAGTAAAGTAAAGTAAAGTAAATCCGGAAATAGAAACGCAAAGGCAGTCACAGAGAAACTTAATCTTTATTATTTTTGTTGTAAATGCTATAACTCGCTATTATTAATATTACTTAAATATTATGTATATGTACATATACATATATGCAATCGCTTTGAGTTTGGGAGGAGTAACGATGACAGGAATATAGGGAAAAGCCTTCTGCTCCGCTAACAAGCAGTTCAACTGGTCGCGTTTTTTCGTAACAATCGATGAACTTATCTAATTCTACTCTACAAATATATATATCTTTAAAAGTAGTATACATATAAATACTATATATAGCGCTATAGACGTATATTATGCTTAGATATACAAAAGAATCACACAAACTAATTGAAAGGTTTAGCAAGCTATAAGCATTAGATTTCCTTTTGTTTTTAAAATAATTTAAATGCATAATGTATTAATCTTACTTTATTGTTTAACACTTTTAGTTGCGTAGAGCTTCAAGAATTTTTACATTTATTTAAACTAATTGAAATATGAAAACAAAAACTCCGTGTACACAAAATATGAATAATGTTTTCTCTATCTTTTTTTTCGTAGTTGCAATTAAAGATTAGATGAGAATAAAAACAAATACATTAATTACCACATTTAATAAGGAACAAAAATAAAAACAAAGAAAAGAATTGATAACAACATAACCAGGCTTAAAACGCAAGCAATACTATAAACCAAAATAAATTGAACTAATCTGTAAATAGGAATTTGCGATAACAAAAGCGAATCGCATATTGTTAAATGATTGTATATAAAATCCAGAGAAAAGAAGAATAACTCGTTTAATTGTTAGCATTAAAACGAAACAAGAATGCTACTTTAGTATGTAAGCTAAACATTGAAAAAAAAAGAGTACAAAAGGCGAGTTAATTGAACGTATTTAAATTTAAGTAATGCCTAAAATCAATATATTTAAAATACAAATATTGTACATAATAGAAGGTTCTTAGTAAGGCCGCCGAGTATTTAACTTTAAGATCAGCATCTTGATATTCTTTTAAATGGAACAGAAATTTACTTCAACATTTTGTCTCTCTTCAACAATTGATTTCAATATTTTGATATTTCAGTAATCGACTTTATATTGTCTCCAAATAGTCCGTTGAACTTTTTTCCTTAATTGCCCTAAAGTTACTAAACAAATAATTTAGGTAAAGAAAACTAACCATTTAACCCTGTGAATATGTATATCTATTTAATTATTACGTAATTTCAAAAAACCAAATTGATTTTGTTTAATTTGATGTTTTTGCCGACTACAAATTATCCACTTTAAATTTTGTATATACCAACAACAGTTTTTACATTAAACATTTAAGAGATTTAAATCGTTTAGGTTCAAAGAATTTTAAGTAACATTAATTAATCTAGTGAACAACAAAAATTCTGAGCAAATGCTGTTAAAGATGGTTCTATTAAAATTTACTATTCATTTGTCATGTTAGGACTCACAATTCACAATTATCATAATTCATGTGGGTCTTATTAAAGAACCACAATAATAATAAACTGTTCTATCAATAAACATAGGTACAATTAGAATTGATTTTAGGTTTTCATGTCATCAAATTGAACTATTCTATGATTAGATTATATATCCCCCAAATAGAGTTATAATATCTTAAAAACTTGTACATGGGCCGTCGTAACAGTTTCTTAAGATACTCTTAATCGTGTTTAATATATTTTCTATTCAAATAATTTAAATTCGATACAGATTAATCATTAGTTCGAAAAGCAGATTAAAAAAGATAATTTTGTAAAAGAATTTATTCTAATATATTTAAATGCTCGCGTTGACTTGTAAAATCACTAGGAGTATAAAAGTAAGATATTAACTTTTTTTATGGGGTTTTCTTTATGTACATATTAAAATAAAAAAAAAAACAATATATATAAGAACCATTTTTTTTTTTGTAAAATACAAAAAAAAGCCGATTTTATATAAAACAAAAATATTGTTAATTTATTTAAGATCTGTATAATACTAAACAAAATACATTTAGGCATTAAATACATTTACAAACAAAAAATTCGTAATGAAAATTAAAAAAAAAATAAAATAAAACAAAACAGAAAAAAAAAAACAAACAAAATTAGTTTTATAGAATTATTAACAGCAATTACGTATAAATTATTTGAAGGAAATTCAATATAATCATTTTTACTGTAAATTAAGTATTTTGCATAAATTTTAAGTGAGAACTTTGAATAATAAGAGTAGAGTTTTTAGCCTTAACATTTGGTTTAACTGATGTACATTAAATATGTTAATTATTTACTAAAAGAAAACAGAAAAACAAATAAACACAGAAAAAATGGGGCGAATTTTAATAACACTTCCGTCTGTAAAATACATAAAAAAAATTGGATTCGTAAGATTCTATACCACAGTAAAAAGAAAATCGAAAAACACAAATAAAACGAAATAAAATTAAAAACTTCAATCGTCTTTTCTTTGTGATATCAACGGTATAGCAATTGCTATATATATAGTTGCGCAATTAGCCAATATCTTAATTCTGTAGGCGATATTAACTAATGGCGAATGACAGCAGACGAGACATGTATAAGTAAGTGAACAAAGTGCAGGGCAGAGCTGGTCATTGTCATCTAAAACTTATCGCTCGAGTAAAGTTGAGGTCAGAGAGAATGTCATAGAGATACAGTTGTGGAATCGTGGAAACTTATAGAGCTATATGTTTGCGCTAGTTCGCGATAAGTGAGAGGCCAGAGACATGGATTACGAAAAGAGTATTGACTTCTGCTTTATTGCTGATTTTAAAGCCCTTCGGGCGTGATACATAAAGTATAAGAATATAATATATGCAGTTACATATGTATTTGAGACTTTACATTTCCACGTAGGTGGGCATGGTCATTACGCCGCAGTTGTTGTTGCGTGCGGACATCAAAATGTAGCCATCGTTGCCCCAGTAAGTGGACCAGGAGTTCTTCACCAGCCAGTAATCCTCGCCGTAGATGGTGCCATAGCCAACGGCCAGCACGGCGTGATCCAGGCCATCCTGATCGTTCTTGCACTCCGGCTCATAGTAGACTCCATTCGAGTAGAAGCTAAAGGTCTTCGGCGAAGCGTCAATGGCCACTGAGAGTGGACCGTGCTTGAGCAGGGCCAATTTGAAAGCGTTGGGATCGTTGGTGGTGACATTGACAAAGCCCGTGATAGGTGCGACAAGCGTAACGTTTTTCACATGGCAGTAGCCATCTTGGCCCAAATAGGGACCGTATTCCTCTTCCGTGGGTACGCCACCCACTTGCATCATCCATTGGTAGACGCGGAAGTCTTCGCCACCATCGCATCCGTTGTTGCCATAGCCCCAGGAGCAGTCGATCAACGCCTGTTGCGAGAGACGAACCAAATTGCCGCCGTTCTTGAGGAAGAAGGCGCCCTCCAGATGCCCCACGGTTCCAAAGGACCAGCACGAGCCGCACACCGATTGATCTGTGAATAGAAAAATTATTTTCACCGATATTAAAGGCATTTTAGAGGCGGTGTTGTACTTACCCTTAACGGGACTGACAGCTCCAAAGAGACGCCAATCGTATTGCGAGGGTATCTCATCCTTGAACTTATTCACATCATAGGGAAAAGGTTTGCCCGAGTTGTAGCCACCGGATGACTTATAGCCACGACGTGCCTTCATCTCCTCTTCAGTCTTATCGGCCAGGTGATTGACGGCCAGTTTGTAGGTGAGCTTGCCACGATTCTTGGAGTGAATGTATCGCAAGTTCTGTCTGAAAATATTCTTACGATGCTCGTGCTCCTTCTCGTTGCTGTAGTCGATGCCATGCTTGCGCTTAAAGTGTTGGAATGCCTTTTCTACATGCTTATCACTGCCGGAGATGAACTCGTGCATCGGATTGAAAGTGGCAAAGTGACCCGGGCCTGGAAAGCCAGTACAGGTGAGGCTCTCATCAATCTCAAAGACTTCATTGGGTATATCATCATGCTCATAGCTATCATAGTCCAGATAATAGTGATCATAATGGGAGCCCAAGAGTGTATTGTATCCGCGCATCTCATAGCGCACTGGAATGGGCATTCGGCTAGCAGGGTAGTGTGGCGACTTCTTGTAGCGCACCCACAGGGTATAGACGTTCTTCTTCTGACCAATCGTCTGCTCCAAGCGGAACTTATCGCACGTATATCCGAGGAAGCTCTCGGTGCCCACCAGATCAAATGGCTTCGCATCGGGCAAAATACTCTGGATCTCCACAGCCTGATCGGCGGTTCCATTCACCTGCAGGCAGCTCAGCTTGTTTAATTCCTCCTTTGTGGAAATGGGCGCCAGTTTCAAGGCAGTGCCATATTGACCCTCGCCGGCTAGCTGATAGGTTTTCACCATGCCGCCATAATAATCGATGCGGGAACGTTTTGTGTTCTTGTCATACCAGGCGTAAAAGGGCTCCGCTATCTCAGCATAGGGTATATATAGAGTGCCTTTAACTATGTAATTGGGATCCCAACGAGGAGGCTTTGTACCCTGAACTGTAAAATATATGTGTACATATATAAAAAAAAAAAAACAAACGGCTCTTTAGCAAACTATAGCAGTATCAGTAGCCATTGCTATTCACACCTACATTCACACGGCCTCACGCCACGATTTAAATACACATAAACTCACAAACACACCTATTCGCGTATAACACACACACACCCAGAAAAAAGCCGCATTGAACGATTTGCATTTAATCTTCGTTTGCTGCTTTTACCTTTTGATTCTTTTTTTAATTTTAACATTACTCACCTGTCAGTGCTAAGCACCCCAGCAGTGCTAAACTTAACCACGAATGCATTCTTTGTGTTTTAAATTTCTAAGTTTATTATTTCGCTTGCAATTTACTTTAAATCAAATTGCGCTTGTGTCGACAGTCGAAAACCTATTGAGCTACTGCTATAACGCATTAAGAAACGAAAGCTGGCATGAGTAGAGAACAGAGCGTATGATGAGAGAGAGAGAGAGAGAGAGAGAGAGAGAGTATTGCGCTGTTAAAAATAACAGCTGTTAGTCAACAATTTGATCGTAATAATATAAATGTTAGTTTCGCGTGTGACCAGTCTGACTGATTAACGAGAGTGTGAGTGAGATGGCTTGTACAGTTTGAGACAACCGCTGCTTAAAGTCGAGCGGATCATATTAACAGTGAAGCGTGTGACCAAAACTGTGAAACTTTTAAATACCAATCATGAACTTTAATCTTTTAATAATGGCGCCAAATTTAAAAAAATCATGCAAGGATAATAGAGAACAGCTGTTGACTGTGGATGTTACTCTCAGGTATCTAGGCGCACTCTCACTGCTAGCTGGTCTCATCGGTGCGAGTTTTAAATGGCTGTCTGCCCAGGACCCGAACAGATGCCAAGCAACCACCAAGCGAGCAGCATTTGCCACCATCCAAGACTTAAACGTCCGTGCAGTGACAGTGTACCACAACAACACGAGTGAAAAGTGCACAACTATATAAAAGCACACATATACACATATCCATGTTTCTATAGTAGATATTTGCCGTAGCCCCAAAAAGAGAGCTACATAAATGATTTAGTGCGATTAGCCGACGTGCAAGACATGCAGTGTGCACTTTGAATAAAAGTACATACATATGTACACACTTGCAATGCATTAAGTATCCGTACAAGTGCGTGTAGCGAAAACAATTCCATTACGCCGTAACGGCATTTTGTTTTTCGAAATAAAAAATATGTAAATAAAAAACAAACATCAATCGAAAGTTGTGACAATTGTGTGAAATTTACGAATAGCTAAAATATATAACAAATAATTGTGTGCGAGTTTTCTACTGTTTTTTGTTGGTAAGTTTATATATTGTTGTTTATCTCAATTATCTGGCTGTGTATCTCAAATAAATATATATTTATATGTATGTATTTAGATTTTACATTGCGTATCGGCATCTTTGACATTATTTGCCCTTACCTTAATTGTTATGTTTCGCAGGAAAATTCAAATTGACCTAAAAATCTTTGATAGTAAATTATGTAAAACTGGTTAAGCAGTAATTAAGGGTGTTTCGCTTATGACTATTGGAAGAGAGATATGAAATATGAAACGAGAGTACCGTTAGTTAAATCCCATTCTTGTGCCTGACAATAAAATACCCAAGAAATAGAATTTTTTTGGCAGCATTACGATATTTCATTTGGAACAAAAGCCTGCATTAAAAACTCCAGAGAAAAGCCTTTGACAAGCGCATTTGAAAGGAAACTATTTTACGTATGCATGCACATACATATATGTACATATATACAACTATATACATATGTATACTGTGTGCAAACGTGTGGGTTCTAGTAGATGTTTCGCTGTGTGTAACCTACATTTTAAACGACAACTACACATATACATATGCACATACTCACATATACACTCACTCTTCCAGCACAAGTCAAGTCCGTGACCGACGTCGTAGTCGTCGTCGTTGTCGTTGTCGTTGTCGTTGTCGTTGTCGTTGTCGTAGGCGCTGCATTGTAGGAGGCGGGGTTCAAGTTGTGACGGCGGCACATGTAAATTTGCTTTTATCAGTGCCTTAAAACGAACTCACACTCGCGCACACACACGACACACAAATGCATGCTTCACAAAATCTTATGTACCGTTCGCCAACACAGCTCTCGAGGGCACGACGCGCACTCTCGTGAGAGTTGCCAAATACGAAGCGAACACGTTGCGTCTCTCGCTCACTCACTCACACACACACACACACACAAATTATACGCGTGTTATGTGCGCGCGTTGTCCACTAAAGGCAAAGTGGCCTACCCTCACTCTCTCTCTCTCTCTCTCTCTCTCTCCCACGTTCTTGCTTACATTGCCTTGGCCAACCTGCTTGTTGTTGTGCGTGCTGCATTTGCAATTTCCGTTTTTCCACGCGGTTAGAATTTCCACGCAAAACGTTTTGGATTATGGACTTTTTCTTTAATGGCTTGCAGAGGCGTACAAATAAATTTGATATGAGCCATTTATTTTGCTGCAATTCATTTCAACATTAATTGGTTGTGCCATTTGCCCACAGCCGTGCCTAATATATCATAATTAAATTATTATCATTTATATAATTCAAGGAGATTTACGACGTCACCCGCACAGCAATAAAATGTCAGATAAAATATAAAGCTTAAAGCCATAAAATAGTTTCTCTTAAAAACTAAATGATAAGGATGCATATTTCAGAAATTCCTTTAATTTCATTTATTATAAATTTGAACTTATTTTTTTTTTTTATATAAATTTAAAAATTTTGGCAATTTTCCTACCAGTGATAATATTTCCTATTTAGGCCATAGCATCTGGTGACTATATTAATATATCGAAGTATATCGAAAAAATTCATCATATTTGATACTAAATTTTCTACTATATTCTACTATATTTGTATTTAATATGCTAATAATATATATTAATAATATATTGACATGATTATACCAATAATTTGATGAAAAGTCCACTTGAAGACTAATTTATAAAATAAATAGCTGCTGCTCTGAGTATTTAAGCTTAAGTCATTTATTTTTAAGTGCTACTTTCATAGAAATTAAATATTAATTTGATATAAGCAACATAAATCAAATGAAATCATAAACAGACATTATCTATCCCCGCTGTTGCGCTTGTGCCAAAGACATATGTATCTAATTTAATCTGAAATCCACTTCAGACTGCCATGGCACTAAGAACACAAAACGCACACACCCATGCACCCATACACCCATACATCCATGCATGGCCCATTTGTTATAGTCGGCTATTTTTATGGCGTTCGTTCATTGTTTAGAACACATTATCACATTTTGCTCTTAAGGCATCAGCTACAGATATTAACAGTGACTGAGAGGCAGTTTTTTTGCTTTTTTTTTTTTTGGTTTTTGTTTTTTTTGCAAACGTTGCGGAAAAGGAGAATGGAAAGGAAGAGCATCAACTAAAACGATGATTCAGATTGTTGCCACACTTTGGCACACTAAGCTGGCTCAGTGGGTGGCAGCGAGTGTTGCGGCTGTTGAAGTGTCTATGCAATTGCTGTGGGTGTGTGGGTGTATTAACAATGGGTGGTAAGTGGGTGGCTCAACTAACACTATATGCCAGACAAACACTTGAATGCGATGATGTGGTTTTTGTACTTGTGCCCAAGGAAAAACGAGTATATTGGCTGGCTGACTATTAAGGATAAGGACACTACTTGCTAAGTGCAGAGTATAGTCTAGTATAATAGTTGACTAGTATTCTCAATATTTTTTATTTTTATTCTCCATATTATTTAATTTTATTTAAATACGTTCATTTACTTAATTGTATTTAACGATGAACGAGTATTGTGCAGTTAGTCATAACTAACTGCAATAGTTTCGCTTGCCATGCTTACCACAGCACAGTGCACTGAATTTCTAGCTGGCATTGTCAATGTCAGGATGTTGGGTTTGAAGTCAAAACAATGGAATCATAGTTGTTGCAGTTTATGTTATTGCTGCCGCTGCTGCTGCTGATGTTGCTATAGTTGTTGCTATTTAACAATTGTTGATAGTGGGCGTTTCAGGCAGCTTTTTAATTACCCTTGGCGGCAGCTCATGCTGGCTGCCTGGCTGCTATTTATGGCTCTCCACACACTTATATGGCGTCGCCTCATGTGGGCACATAAAATCCAATTGAAATTCTGATAAGAAAATCGAGTCAAACACTTGACGTCACATTTATTGCAGTATTACTATATAAATAAATAATATTCATCATATAATTGAAAGACTGTTTAGCGCATCTTTAATATTGAAGCGAATATTACGGGCGAAGGCATTATGAATATAAGTAATGAAATGAGAGTGTCCCCAATCACGCAGATGTCATTTACCATCTAATGATTCAAACTAAATTACTTTGGCCTTTTAATTATATCGATTTGGTCTTAAGCATTTGAAATTAATTTGTGTTCATTTTTGTTTATATTTCTATTTTCTTTTTCTTTCTCTTTTGTCTACAACTCTTGCGTCACAGTTATTCGTTCCTCTTTCATGAATGCCTTTTTCTTAATCTTTCGCGCTTTTCCTCTTCCGCTTCGTTATCCTTATTAATTAAAGAGCTTTCGGCATTAGTGTTTGAAATCTTTTTCAACCTCATCCAATCAGAAGGGGAAATACTTTGCTTGCGTGACATCTTGACATAGACTCAAATGACGCCTTAGTCGCTCTTGACCCATCAGGAAATTCATCGCCCTAATCTTTTCGTCCATGTAACCACTGGCAAAGTAGAAAAACGTTTCATAAGATGGTATATTGGAAGGATTTTGTTGTTGTTGTTGTTGTGGTTGTTGTTGACATCTGATTGCTATCTCTCACATACTTTATCTCGCTCTCTCTCCCTATGTATATTTGCAAGAGTTGAATTATCTTCCAGCTGCAACTTTAGCTGAGAGATTAATTAACTTTGAATAGTTTTTAAGCTTAGACTGAGCTCTTAAATCTATACTAGTAACTATACGACATTTAGTGCCTCATGATTCTGCCGTGATATAACTTTGAGCCTTGAGAGTAGTGAGAATAGGGAGCAGCCCCTTTCTTTATCTATAGAGTCTACATATTCTTTTAACATCATCTTATTTATGGGGATGATTATGTAACTATAATTATGTAATTCTTTAGCTATATTATATATTATTTCAATGTTTTTTTTTTTTACTTATAACTCATATTTGTTATAGACCAATCTGAAGAGATGATTGAATGACACTTGAACAAACTCTTTTAAAGGCTTTTTTTATAAAATGGATCTTAGCTCATCTCCATTTATATAACCTTACTTTTACTCCTTTGAAAAATGTATTTTACAAATTCACAATTGATATATTTAGATCAATGGATAAACAGGCCAGCTGGCTATAGAGCAGAGGTTTTTGCTATTGCGAGCCATGCGGAAATAGCCGGACTCGCCCCATTTGCCCCAGGAGTTCTTGAGTAGCCAGTAATCGTGTCCCCTGTCTTTGCCGTAGCCCACGAGCAAAATGGAGTGATAGTAGCTCCTCCCGCTGCAGGCTTGACTATAAATGCCAGATTTATAGTGTTGCAGGTGCTGAGCATCGAGCACCGCAACGGGTCCCTTTTCGGCCACAGCTGCCTGCAAAGCGAGCTCATTGCCACCTTGGATCCGGACGCTGCCCTTGATGGTAGCACCAATATGATTCCTGCTAAGGCGACACTTGCCCTGCTCTGCTTCATAGGGATACGAGCTGCGAGTGCTGATGCCCTTATTATCCTTACATTCCTTAGAGCTTCGTACACGAAGCCGTATTTGCAGCCTTGATTTTTGTAGGGAGCATGACTCGAGCAGTCCACCAGATTCTGTTCAGATAGCTCAATCATTCTCTTGGTCTTTAGAAAATGATGTGACTCTATGGTTGCGACTGTCGCAAAGGCCCAACAGCAGCCACAATCACCCTGATTCTCCCTTGGTGACAGCTCCCTTGGTGCGCCAGTCAACGCTCTCCGGTAGCTCAAGATGAGAGGACGGCACGTAAATATAATCAGCATGGACAGCCGTCGTATTGAGGCTGCCCATCAGCGAAACGAACTCCTCCGACAGCATATCCGTAAATTGATTAACGCCCATCGAGTAGGTCTCCATTCCAGCTTCATAGCGCGCATTGTGCCTATCAATCAGCCTTTTGTTATCCTTGAAGATTTGCCTGCGCAGCTGCTCCTCACTCTGCCCACAGTAGATTTTATTGTACATTTTCATAAAGGCATTCCACTCTCCGTCAATACGCATCGGCAAAGCATTTCACGACTGCAACGACTACGAATACCACTAGAGTGGCCCTCATGCTTAAAACTCGCTGCTAAACTGAACCAGAGCAATGGAACTTTGCGTTTTTATAGCAATTCCATTTATTATGCACACAAAATTACTCAGATTTGCAATTCTTTATCTTCCCGCATGATGAATATTTATATATATATTATTATTTTATAGTAGAAAAACCAAGTAAGAATAAGAGCAGCGATATATATTGGCAGGTTTCATGGCCGTGAAAATATTTCGACTTCTGAATAACATAAGTAAAAGGTTTTTGAAAAGATTTTCGTTCTGAACCTGCTCGGTAGAAATTAAATTTTAATATTTAGATTGAGTTCACTGAAGCTTAAACCATTTGGTGATTGGCTGTCAAATTGCTTATTGTAAATCTAAAACAAATTGCAAGTAAAGCCGAAAAGAGAAGCTATATCCATGCTAAATACCTACTATATCCATATCTTTATTAAATATGATTTTCCTCTAAAATGCCGACAATATATTCAACTCGTTAGCGCAAATTAGGTAATTAAATGAATATTATATAATAATATAGATAGTAATATATAATATTAAATTATTATTCAAGAGCTAAATGTCATAGCAAAGTTTAATAAACATTGAAATATTGCTATTCAATAATAATAATACTAATGCTGGGGCGCCCTATGCATTGGCATAGCGCCAAGCAGCAACATCATACATATTTATATATATATATATATATATATATATATATAGATATATCTACATTCATATAACATAAATCTATATAATTGTGTATCTAGGCAACAATTCTTATTCGATTTGTCGCACTATTGAGTCTAATTAAGTTTTACAATTCAGGCAAACAAAATGCGGTGATAAATTTCAAAAATATATTTCTAAAGCTGACCTTTTCTATTTCATTATTTCAGCTGGATAAATGGGCCGGCAGGTGGACGAAGGCAGCAAAACGTAACAATTTCGTGTAATAAATCTGTAGATTGCATGAAATTAATAGCGAAATACAACCACACGCACACACTCACACACACGTGTATATAAATAGTGCATGCAACGCATTTTTTTGGGTCATATGCACGCCGTGGTGCGGGGGTGGGTGGTGGCGGCTGGTGGATAACGCCCCATACTAATAATGATGATGATGACGCTGTTGTTGCTATTGCTGATGGCGATGTTGTTGATGATGATGACCACAGCACGAAAATTTTTGGTATGAGAGCAAATTATATAAAATTATCATGCAGCGCAGGCAGCGGCCAAGCTGGCCACTCAAATTCAACAAAAACGAGGCTAAACTTCAACTGCAAATGTGGCGCTGCGTGCCGACTGCATGACGTATACGTAATCTACGTATAACGTATACGTAATTGGCGCTAGGCGCTAGACGCTGTGGCCAATTGCCAAAAAGGAGAAAAACCGCAAAAAATAAAAGAGAAAAAACCGAAATCTAGCGAACAAACAACTTAACCAACAACTCTCAACTGTGAGGCGAACAAAGAACAAACAGCATACAACGAGTGCCATCGAGAAATATTCGTTGCAAATGACGAAAGTTTGGAAAGTGTTGAAAATGTGTTGAGGCAGCTGCCACAAGATGACAAAATGGCGAAGTTAACATTGCACCGTCTACTGCAGCGTTTGCAGCTGACGGCGCTGCAGTTGGCCAACGACACGCCCAGTTCAACGCGACAACCACAACTCAATAACAACAACAACAACAACAATACAAACACAAACAATAATAACTACAACAACAACAACAGCAACAGAAACCGCATGGCTCTTTTAAGCTGGCTCCATTTGTGCCATGGCAATGGACACTACTACCTAACGCTGGCCATGCTCATCTATGGCTATCTAATGCTGCACGCCTCGGCATCCTCAACAACAACAACTGCAAACATGTCGCTCGAATCGAATCTAACAACAACAACAACAAGTGTAGCTATAACCGAACAGAAACTAAAACGCGATGTTGCCCATGTGCCTGACGATGATTACGATGCTAGTTATCCAGATGATATAGACGATATTGAAGCCTTGATTAATAATAAGTCAGGTAAGTCAAAAGCTAATAAATAAATTTAACATTCGGCAGTCAATGATTTGCAGATGGATTAATAACCAATAAAAAGAAGAGACAGAAATAGAAGAGATATGAATATAATTAGATAGTTAAATGAAGGCAGCAGATAGGAGTATGGGGCAGAAGCTACACTGCAACTAACACAGTTGTTACTATATAGAATATAGTATATATAGAAGATAGATTGCTATATAGAAGCTACATACATAGTTCGTATAAGTCAATATGTAATAAGTATATATCGAAGATAGATAAAATTAATTACAAATTGAAAAATATAATTAACAAAGAGTTAGTTAATTAACAATTGAGTTAGCATTAATCTTAGTTCGGATAGGATATCTATGCGATCAGAAATTATTGAAATAGAGAAATGGAAAAACAGAAGCAATAAAAAATGAGAGAGGAAGGGAAGTGTATGTGAGGCAAGTTTAAGGAATATTGCTAGCAAATAATCTCATGTTATATTATTTGCTAAGAAAGGCAAAAATGTGTTGTATTTGTACATATATAAATGTATACATATAAATGTAATTAGTCACATATATATGTATGTATAACAAATGGTTTGCATATGTAGTGAGTTCTGAGGATGTTGTCTGTAAAGCTATCTCAAGTAGTTTAAGATTCTCACAGCAATATACACATATCTATGTATTATATATGTGTGTAAAAGTTTATATAAATAAATAAATATTATGATACTAACTAGTCAAGAACAAGCTCTTAGTCTTTAGCCAAGTAAATCTACGGATATGCCCTTGAAATAGATATAAATCTATAATTGTAAATAATTATAATTAATGAAATAGTATAATAAATTAGAAACTAACAATATTCTAGTTACAGACTTAGAAAAAGTAGAAACTGATGCTTATTAACTCATTCGATTGACTTGATTTAATAATATGAATTTAATATGTGGGAACAGTGAAACTTTGCATTCATAATTATTTCCTTGATTTATTTATGTCATATCATTTACATATATATATATATATATATATATAAGATATAAATAAGCTTAGGTTGACTATCGAATTTATATAGTACTTCAAAAAAATTGTCTCTTTGACTTTATAAGAATAGTTATGCTGTTGACACTCATCTTATCTTATGCAAATATAACTAATATTTATACATTTAACTAACTAACTATTTAAAGTTTTTAAACAATTTTAAATTATGTTTATTTGAAGAAAAAAAAAGGAAGTAAAAAGATAAAATATTTTTAGTTGAGAGCTGTGGCATTAGAATTATATAAAGGGGCTTCTCGTTGCTCGAGTGGTCTGAGCATGCATAAGCTGACCTCTAAAATGGACCAACTGAACGTGCGCAGGTTGAATCAAAATAAATTGAATAAGCCGCTGAATCATTGCGGCTTTGCTCAGCGGCATAGATAGAGTCATGGCAACCAGCTCACCTCGGCAAGCAAAGGCGCTCAACAAAGGCTGGCCAAAGCTGGAGGCAAGGCTAGGCTAACCTAGGCTAGACTGCAGCTGTTGTGCAATTTATGAGAATTATGATCTGTGGGGAATTAACTAGCCGACGCGACACGACAAAAGCCAAGTGTGTGCTTGTGTGCGTGCTGACCACAAGCCTGGCTAACATTTTGGCAATCCAAACTGTTTGAAAGGTCAAGGGAAAGCCAACAGTACGTAATAAATATTTTGTTAACCCCTCTATATTGGCTGCAGATGCGAATGCAAATAAAGTGGCCTTCAAACTATAATCAAATTTAATATTATGTTGCTAATAAACATGTTTTTCCGAAATTTAATCTCACAATTACAAATTAGGCTTATTATTATATTCTAGAAAGGGTAACAGTATAATAGAGAGAGAAATTAGAGTATTTTAGTGCTAGGTACAGGGTATTTGCATGAACACAAATAGCTCAATATAAATAATATAAATAGTAAGTAATTTGTAATTATAAATAACAAAGATAATGAAGATAATAATTATAAAGTTAATGATAATGAAAATGAAAATAAGAATACAAATATTAATATTTGTGATTATGAATATAATGATTATAATAATAATAATTACAAGAAGCATGTAATAGTAGTATTAATGATTCTGATTATAAATATACTGGCATTAATACTTACAATAGCAATAACAATGAGAATAAAAATGACAAAAATAATAATAATAATAATAATATTGAGGACGAAAATAGTTATGAGAATACTAATAATAATTACTATTCTGATTATAAATGAATTGATGATAATGAGAACGAAAATAAATAAGAGAATACTTTAATAATTTGTGTGATTATAATCATATTCATAATGACAATAACAATGACAATGAGAATAGTAATAATGAGAACAATTGATTTGCAGCTAAAGGTAAATACATTGGAGCCCCATGCAACGATCAAAAGTGTGATGCAAATCTGTTGCACGTTACCTGCGACAAGGAGACACAGCTGTGCAGCTGCGAGCGCAACCATCCCGTGCAGCTGGGAGTGATAAAGGGCTGCGCCAAACGTGAGAGATCTCTATTGAGTCAACTGTGTAAACTGGAAACTCTAATTTGTATTTGTTATCTAGCTAAGAAACTGGGCGATCAGTGTTTCTACGATGAGACCTGCATCTACAACGATGAGAACTCCCTCTGTGTTCAGGTACGACACAATGCGATGTGTCAGTGTGCCAGTGGCTACCACTCGGTCAGCTATACGAAGCCAACGAGGCGTGTCTTTTGCACACCAGGTAAGGTGACGCATCACTCTTTGGTGCGGCAATAAATCCTTTTTCCGCTTCTGGTACAGATCTGAGTGAGCTGAGCTCGGATTTGCCCACGCTGCTGGGTGTTTCCTCGGGCATTGCTGTGCTGGCGGGCCTCATTTGCATGGTACTGCATCTGTTCAGCAAGACCAAGTATCCGAGGCATCGCAATTTCGGCGATGCCAATATTCCGCCGCCCATACTCTACTCCAGCGATACAGGTGAGTGGTCGGAACTGGGACTGGGCATTGCGGTTTGAGTTGTGTAATTGATAATGTGCTTTGTGC
The DNA here is from genome assembly GCA_035047625.1 of Drosophila mettleri. Classification (NCBI taxonomy): domain Eukaryota; kingdom Metazoa; phylum Arthropoda; class Insecta; order Diptera; family Drosophilidae; genus Drosophila; species Drosophila mettleri. The sequence goes on from JAWNPI010000103.1 coordinate 19,763,510, forward strand.
TTCTTCAGGCATACCGCTGACCGTGCACTCGGCACGTCCCTCGTCGCGGTCCAGCATACGGTCGACGGGCTCGATAGGGTCATTTGGTAATCGTCGCGCCTCGTCCGGCGTCGTTGGCGGCGGCGTCGGCAACAGCAGCGGTGGTGGTGGTGGTGGTGGTGGCGGCGTTGGCGGTGGCGGTGGTGGTGGCGGACCCGGTGGCAGCGGTTCGAAGGGCATACTTGTGTCGACGTCTCGTACAGGTGCGGCTAGATCGGCCGCCATATTGCTCATATCGTGTCACATTACGGCCGTGTCGAAACAAAATTCACGCGCCTCATCGCGTCACACGTCTGGCGCCGGCTGCAGCCAGCACTCGCGCGACAATCTTGACGAGAACAACGGCTGCAACGGCTCCGGCTCGGTCGGGGCTGGCGGTGGTGGCAGCGATGGCGGCGGCGGTGGCGGCTGTCGAAGTTGCGAGAGCACGCTCTCAATGAACCGCCAGCTGCAGAAGCAATTGAATCATCAACGGCACCTGCTCAGCTTTGAGCTGTCGCCGGCGAAGACAAAGAATCAGGATAGATTTAGGACCCTCTTGGGCATGAATGGCATTCATAATTATGATGATGACGATGATAATAATGATGATGATGGGTTCAATAGCATAGATGCACTAGGTGCCAGTGGCAGTGGCAGTGGCGTTGGCGTTGGCGCTGGCGTTAGCGGTTTCGACTATGGCAGCGGCATTGGTGGTGGTGCCGAGCTGCATCATTTGCAAATTGGCGCCCTGCCCACGCCGGCGAGTGAAACGCCCAGATTTGCGGTAAATCAACTCATCAGTCAGCAGTCATTCAGCGTCAGTCATCAACATCTACATCTACATCTACATCAACATCTACATCAAGATCAACATCTACATCACTCACCAACAATCACAATTGGCCAATTTGTAGCCTTCATTCATAACTCGATCCCAATCCCGCATAGCAACTATGTGTGCTCTTTATAAGTTCTCTTGTTCTTCTATTGGTGTTTCAAATTCCTGCTCTCTATAAACATTGTGTACCAAAACCTCTTTCACACATACATAAATAGTTAAGGTCATTGTTGTAGAGATCATTTGGAAAACACACATTGTGGATGGCTCAGCTAGGGATTGCCATTGCGGACTCTTAGTTATAACTGCCATATCTTGATATTTCCAGTTAAAATGGTTTTTCATATTAAATATATATTATATATTATTTTTCATACATAGTATGATATGCTCTCTAAACTAAAAGTATTTAATTTCGCCGAAAGACTTGTTAAAAACGAAATTTGTATATGAAAATTGATAATTCGTAATATTAATATTTTTTAAATATTTCCATTTAATTTAAAGATATATGTGATAAAAAATATTTAATTTGGTCCGAAGACTCGATAAAATTTAAATTTTTATATGTAAATTAATAATTTGAAATATTTTCATTTCATTTGTTATTAAATATATTAAATTTGGCCCGAAGTCTGGATAAGGCAGAAATTTGTATATGAAAATTAATAATTTATAATATTTCCATTTCATTTGAAGATATATGCGATTAAAAGATATATAACAGAAAAAAAGAACATTTAAAAAATAAAAAATATATTTCAAGCCGAGCTCTAACTCTGAGGCCTAACAACTATTTATAAAGCAGCCTACTTAGCCAAGTATACTTAAGAATTCAAGCATTTATTTATTCTAATTGAACTTATAACACTTTTTATAAACCAAGTCAAGAATCTACCCAGCTCAGCTCCCACAATCTAAATGCTCCCACACAATGACCGTAGCTTCATCCTCGCATTGGCTCCATTTGATGTGTACATTGGCTCATTTCAAATCATCTTCTTTGCAGTAATTTCTTAAATAGTTAACAACAAATTAAACACCCGTCGAAATTCGAACTCTTGATCTTATGTTCTAAATGATCGATGTTTAATGTGCTTCCAAATCTCTGTTTCAAATTTAAAAGTTGATGTTTGGTTCATTTTTATTTAAGTTACGAAAAATTACAACAAAGAAAAAATAAAAAAAATAAATAAATACAATACATACAAAGACACATAAAACACACACAAATGTAGAAAAGCGCTAAAACAAAAATCACAACGATTTAAATTATATTCCAGATCCGAGATTCGATAGTTTGTTAATAAATATCCAAACACGAAAACAAAAAGTACAAAATGCAGTTGAGCCGGCGAAAGTTGTAAACGTTATTAAACTTATTTCAGAAGCTAATTGAATAATGATATTAACTCTATATATATACTCCATATATATATATATTTATATATTTATACATTTATACAACTGCAGCTTGACAATATGATATCGAAGCAATATGGCGGTGACTATGTTCCTGTTTCCAGAAATCTTTATAACACCATTATCTAATTCTTTAAAACAAAATAATGCAAATTATTATGATATCTACACGCACACACACACACACACACACACACACACATACAAACACATGTACACTTAATATTCCAAATTGCATGTATCCCGTGAGTGAACTCTGTGGTCCACTCCGTTGATTAAGTGCACACAAACCGATCCCAACTTTTATCTTATTCGTTAATCGATATTCTTATCTGTGTGTCACTTCTATCTGAATGAGACTGAATGCATTTCGTTAAAAAAAAAGAAAAATTTCTCTTATTTATATATTTAACTCATTTCTAGCATTTATTCGAGCTTTAACATTCGACTTTGCCCTAATATGTAATATTCCACAGACTAAGTATTTAATATCAGCTACAGGGTATACTCTTTTTGCCACCACTGTAATGCTTAGGTATAGGCTTCGTTCTGTTTTCTGTTTCCGCAATCATGCTAGGTTCACGTCCACGGGTTGCTTCATGGCTTATGTTCCATTCTCGTCATTATCGAAAATTCAATTTTTACTTAAATTCGTAACCACATAAAAATTTCCGTGAAATTTGAAATAATTTACAGAATTGGTTTTGTTTTAAAAGCCAGATTTTCAAGCAGACTCGTTCAGTGTGTTTTCTTTTCAATTGCCTGCTTAATTTATGCACATTGAACGCCTTAAAGAATATAGATATTTTGTAATACCTTTTTAGAGCTTATAGACTTAGATGCCTTGCCTGCAATGATATGGCATTTGCTTTGCCTCTCTCTCTCTCTTTCTCTCTTGCTGTCTAACTATCTAACTATTTTGCTGTAGCTCTCTCTCTCTCTATCTCTCGCTCTCTGTCTGCTTCTGCCTCGCTACGATTATATAATAAGCTGCTTACAAAACTAACAATTTCTGATTGATTTCGGTTGCTTTGATGTATACATTTATATATATAAATTATATCCGCTTACAGGTTCTCGAAGACCAAGTCTAGCGTCTGTGCATAGCACAAGCTCCTCGGTGCGCAGCTACAGCATGATGCGCTTTGAGAAGGAGGTGCAACAGAAGGAGATCAGGCAGGAGATGAAACTGCGCCTTGCCCGCCTCCAGCAGCAGCAGCATCTCACACAGAACAAGCCACAGATTATCATTGGAGAGGCGCTGCTTCAGCACGGAGCGCTCAGTCGTGTTACAATGGCCACGCCCAGTCCACTGACGCCCAACTCGCTGGACGAGCTGCTGCCATCGCTGGATGAGAACCAGGAGGTAGGCTCAACTGTAGTTCACATCTAGGCAGAGCCGCCATACAAATACCTTTTCCCACTCATCTGCAGTATCCACCCAGACTGGAGAGCACATACAAGCAGCTGGTGCAGCCAGTAGCTACAGGAGGAACGGCAACTCGTCCTGGTTCCGTTTCAGGCTCCAGCTCTGGCCGCATAAATGGTTACAACGGTCCCTGCAGCTCATCGACTGAAGCGCTCTAAAAAATGGTCTTATACCGATCATAGCTCTTAAGTAAATCCCCCCTAAAAGTAATCGAAGTTAAGTTCAATGCTTAAATGTTAGTTCACTGAATTAAGCGTCAAACGTGTTTAGTTTTAGCCAATTAGATTATGTGTAACATAGTAAGCGACTCCTTTCATGGGCAAGAGCTGACCTAAGGATGCGTACCTATACTCGTATCGTATATACCGTGTCGTCGTGCGTTTTAGACGAATATAAATGTTTACAGAAAAAGTATTACATTAATAAAAAAGAAATATTTCATTAAAAATTTATTTATTTATTTTTTACTTTTGTTTGTAAAAATATTTAAATAATTCTTAACAAATTTTATTTGTATATTTATTGATTTTATTTCATTATTTTATATTTTATTGTCTTTGATACCCCCTCTAAAAAAATATATATTGTAAGCAATATGATATAAAAATGGATAGTGTAAAGTTAATTGTTAATAGTGAGTTTAGGCGTGCATACCCTAAAGTTTAGTACTGATTAAATATACGCAAATGAATTTATAAATCGGTTTATACAATTTATACATTACGGTATTATATGAAGTACCAACTGAAACAAAAATAATAATAGAGAATTAAATTAGCGAATAACGATTAGCATTGGCGTCTAGGTAACAGAAAATCTATACAAAATTCAAACTATCCCTTGTTGATTTTGTGTTTCCTATATTCGGAATTTCATATAGTTAAATGTAATGTATATATACACATATATATATACACATATGTGTGTGTTACTTGATTGAATTGAGGAGAACCACTCTAGCTACTAGGAATATATGGTATATTTGATTGAAGGTCTTAAAAGATTATTGAAAGCTTTTGCAGTGTTTGTTGTACAAATCGTATCTGTATTATCTACCAAATAATTAGTGAAGAAGTCAGTTATAGACAAATATTAGCATTAATGATAAGCCATTGGCACGTATGAAGACATCTCTGATATACCTTGGCCCAGTTGCGAATACATCTGTATAATTTATGCATTTTCTACAGAGGAGTTTCAAACTGAATACAATAACCGCAATGTACTATACCAAATACTATCCAAATACTATATTTATGCCATATATTAACTGATATGTAGTATTTGCCTAAAAGGTTGTTCAACCCATTTCCTTTGACTATGCCAAAGTTCAACGTTTCTTCACTGTAGTCCTACGTTGATAGCTCTGCTATAACCATACGAAAATAAATATATATTTGAGTAATGCCTACGACATTTGTTACATATCTCCCAAACTTCTCTAGGAAGTAGTAACATATCCAAATTGTGCAATTACAAACTGAACTTAAGTTGAGAAAGTCGCAATTCATATTTTAGAATTTCATTTATTTCGAATATCCTAGACTCTGTAACTCTAGTTTCCAGTTTATTTGCTAGATTCCAGATACATTGCCAATGTCTTGCCTTTCGTTCTTTCATAATGTTAACTGATGTTAAGATTTGTTTATCGAAATACCCTAGAATACATATAGGACGTGAAACGGCAGGCAGACTCCGTAATATTGTGAAATAGTTAATAAGTTTGAAAATAAAGTCTATTAAAAAAAACTTGTTTATACAGAAAGTTTTCAATTTATAAATTATTTTATATATCTACTTGGTATGAAAAAGAAATTATTTTTAAAAAACTTCAACATTTTTATCATGTATTTATTATTGAAATACTCATCCCAATTTCATTCCCTTCTACCTCATTTATCTATACGAAAAGTAGTTATTTCATTATATTTTTAAAATATTCATTTTTATTTAAAAACTTTTAAGGATATTTTCTAAATTTTGATTTGGGAATTTCCTTTCACTTTCATCAACTTTTGCTCATCTAAATATTTATAGATTCACAAAGCAATTTTTTATTGAAATACTCTAAAATTTGGTTAGGGTTAACAAAGAAATTGCAAGAGGCTGAAAGTCACTCGAAATTGTGCTTAAGCAAAGCTTAGTCGACTTCCTCGATGGTGGGGCCGCCGCCTACACCGCCAGCGCCAGTGCCTCCTCCGCCGGTGGCTTGACCAGAAGGCGGCTGCATGCCTGCGCTCTGATAGAGCCTGGTCATAATGGGATTACAGATGCGTTCGAGCTCCTGTTGCTTGTGCTCGAACTCCTGCTTCTCGGCCAACTGGTTGGCATCCAGCCATCTGATGGTCTCGTCGCACTTCTGGACAATGGTCTGTCGATCGGCATCGCTGATGCGACTGCGCAGCTGCTCATCGTCTAACGTGGATCTCAAGTTGAAGCAGTAGGACTCCAGCTGGTTTTTGGCATCGATTCGCTGGCGCTGCTCCTCGTCCGCCTGGCGATACGACTCGGCTTCATTGACCATGCGCTCGATGTCCTCCTTGGACAGGCGGCCCTTGTCATTGGTGATGGTTATGCGGTTCGCCTTGCCCGTGGACTTCTCGACGGCGCTCACATTGAGTATGCCATTGGCATCGATGTCGAAGGTAACCTCGATCTGGGGCACGCCGCGCGGCGCGGGCGGTATGGCCGACAACTCGAATTTGCCGAGAATATTATTGTCTTTGGTCATGGCTCGCTCGCCCTCGTACACCTGTATCAGAACGCCGGGCTGATTGTCAGCGTAGGTGGTGAAGGTCTGCGTCTGCTTGGTGGGTATCGTGGCGTTGCGCTTGATCAGCGCCGTCATCACCCCTCCAGCCGTCTCAATGCCCAGCGAGAGTGGCGTCACATCGAGCAGCAGCAGATCTTGCACAGCGGCGGATGTATCGCCGTGCAGTATGGCTGCTTGGACGGCAGCGCCGTAGGCCACGGCCTCGTCCGGATTGATGGACTTGTTTAGCTCTTTTCCATTGAAAAAGTCCTGCAGCAGGCGCTGCACCTTGGGTATCCGAGTGGAGCCACCAACTAGCACAATGTCTTGTATCTGGCCCTTGTCCATTTTGGCATCCCTCAGCGCCTTGGCCACCGGCTCCATGGTGCTTCGAAACAGATCTCCGTTCAGCTCCTCGAAGCGGGCACGCGTCAACGATGTGTAAAAGTCTATGCCTTCGAAGAGCGAGTCGATCTCGATGTTGGCCTGCGTGGAGGAGGAGAGCGTGCGCTTAGCCCGCTCACAGGCCGTACGCAGACGCCGTATGGCCCGCTTATTTTGGCCAAGATCTCGCTTGTGCTTGCGCTGGAACTCCTGCATGAAGTGGTTGACCATGCGATTGTCAATGTCCTCGCCGCCCAAATGGGTGTCCCCGGCCGTGGCCTTCACCTCGAAAATGCCATCCTCGATGGTCAGCACGGAGACATCGAAGGTGCCGCCGCCCAAATCAAAGATCAGCACATTCCGCTCACTGGTGCCCTGCTTGTCCAAGCCGTAGGCAATGGCTGCCGCCGTTGGCTCATTGATGATGCGCAGCACGTTGAGTCCCGCTATGATGCCCGCATCCTTGGTGGCCTGCCTCTGCGAATCGTTGAAGTAGGCCGGCACAGTGACCACGGCATCCGTCACAGTGCCACCCAAATACGCCTCGGCGGTCTCTCTCATCTTCGTTAGCACCATGGAGGAGACCTCCTCTGGATAGAAGCTCTTCTGCTCTCCCTTGTACTCCACACGAATGCGCGGCTTGCCATTGTCCGAGATGACCTCGAACGGCCAATGCTTCATGTCGCTCTGCACCGTCGCGTCATCGAACCTGCGTCCAATCAACCGCTTGGCATCTGTAAAAGAATCCCAGGCAGACTAGTAAGTGGACGCACAGCTAAATGGGGGCCCTGTGTTTCTTTATCTTTATTAACTAACGAACAAAATATCTGGGGACGGGGAGTTACAGATTATATAAACTAAACGCAAAGTATTTCGAAACTAGGTGCGCAGGTCGAGGCTTAGGCTAGGCGGGTTTTCGGGGCAAGGCAGATTTATGTGGACTCTGAGACTGAAATGAAAGTACAAAAAGAAAACATGTCTTGCATTAGACCCGCACAAAATCTAATGGCAGAGCTCACAAAATGGTAAATGGATTGAGTTCTAACTGAAACTGAATAATGCTGAGGTCAAGGCACAGTGTGCGAGAAAGAGATTTTAGGGCAAAAAGCAATGAGAGACGCGATTGTGAATCAACATAAAAATTCGTAAGTTCTTGAAAAGACATTTAAGAGAACTCTAATATATCTATGTCCCAATAATTTCAGAGTATGCTAAGCAGGAAATGTGAGTCGTAAATAAGAGAATATTATTAAATTATATTCCCTAACTGTAAGATAATTGCATTTGGAAGTGTCGCTAGGCCAAGTTAACAGTTCAGCCTAAAAATGGCAAGGAATGATGATAATTTAATTTCATATAAAAGATTCGATAGATCTCTTAATAAAGAATGCTTAGTATTGAATTATCTCGTTTATATTAATAGTGGTAGACCTTTTTACCATGATGATAATATAAAGTAAGATATTTGATATATTTAGTTATAAAGTATTTATTTTTACTTTTTATTTTTTTTATATTTATATTTTAAAATTTGCAACATATAAAAAATAAATAAATTCCGTTAATATATTAAGAAGCCATTATATTAACATATATTAACTTTATACTATAAATATAATAAATAAAAGCCAATCTGAGCTCATCAATGACGAATGTATCTTATCAAGGCAACATATAAGATGTGCCGCGCTCTTGTATTGGCCTGGCTAAGAGCTAGAATGCAGCTAGAGTAAAGTCAATTTGTAAATATTGTCATTTAAATAATCTATTTGTAAATATTTTTTGCTTGGCTCCCAGTTGTGGTGGAACCATGAAAGGCACTGGCACGGATAATGCTAATAAACATTTTGGCACCGAGCGGTGGCATGCAACGAGACGCACAGACGATCAGACGAGCGAACTGACACGACAAGTGAATGCGACTCATTAAATGAAAGGGAGACCGAGGCGAGCAGGAGGTCGAGCGAGAAGAGCGAAAATGCATTTTGGGCAGCTACTTTTAGCTGGCTGCAAGCAAGAGCATATGTATATATATGAGAATGTATGTATACACATACATATATATATATATATATATGCACGAGTTGTCCCAAAATAGGATCATCAGAATCATTCATGAATTGCATCGCAAGTGATAGTAATTGGGACTCACCGAAAATTGTGTTATTTGGATTCATTGCCACCTGGTTTTTGGCCGCATCGCCAATGAGACGCTCCGACTCCGTAAAGGCCACGTAGCTGGGAGTGGTCCTGTTGCCCTGATCGTTGGCAATGATCTCCACTTTGCCATGCTGAAAGACGCCGACACACGAATATGTTGTACCAAGATCAATGCCAACTGCTGGTAATTTGGGCATATTTGCTGCGTCTTTAATTAGACCACAAAACCCACAGAGTACACGACGTCAAGGTCGCCCAGACAGAGCGAGCGACAGAGACGTGCAGGGGCAGGAGGACAGAGAGAGAGAGATAAATGAAATTTAAAATGATATTTAAATCAAGGTAAAATATTACACAATTGAAAAAACTTACCCAAAAGAAAAAAAACTAACTCTAGAACAGTTGTTGGCTTAAAATGCAAAACGATATAGATATAGGGATATGATTAAAAACAAAAGAACGAATGTCAAAATTCGCAGGAATTCGAGTGTTTTCTCTCTTTGCAGCTCCACTGCGTCTGCTGTTTATGACCACGTTGCTAGAATGAGAATCTAGTACACTCTTCGAACCATTCGAAAACATATGTAAAACGCGAATTTCACACGATTTTCAAAATGCAACCGCCGCAACAGCCGCAAATAAACTGAAAGCAACAAATTTGCACTCAAATGTACACTTAATGTTGCCTAACAGACACGTAACATGCTTATGTATATAACATAACACGGCTGCACCCAACACTCTTCAGCCAATAAGATATTACACACATAGAGTGAGTGAGAGAGTGAGAGAGAGAGAGAGAGAGAGAGAGTAAGTGTATATGCTGATAATTATTTTAACATAGACTGCATGCAAAGGGCTTGGCGAGAGAAGGGAAAATGTTATGTTTAACATTGACTGCATTGCAGCTAAGGCAATTTATACATTATATATTATTATTATTATATATATAGCAACTATTAAAAATATGAAATATATATTTTATAAACTATTTTTTGCCTTAATAAAAAGTTTTCATTTATTTTTTCTTATATCTAACATACTCGAGAAATAATATACAAATTGTATAGAAAACACCTTTTGATGGATCTATATAGACAAGCCTTATCCAACGACCTTTCCAATAACCAGCAAGAATCAAAAGATATCCAGAACTTTTATATAATTAATAGTGATAATGGCTGATCAGTTAGTAAGGAGGCTTGTCTATGCCGCACTCGTCGGGTTTCTTGAACACCAGCGCGTAGGTGAGCACGGGATGAACATTGAAGTTAGTAGACGCTGTGGAGAGCAGCGAATGCGTGGATGGACTTTCCATGAACAACGTTTCCGCATCAAACTTGCTCCAACGTCCGCGCTTTAGCTGCTCGGTGACGTACTTCAATTGCGTGTTTATCTAAATTTATTATTTAGGATGGCGCAGAATCAAGGAGAATTCAACATACTTACCATGGGCACCAGCAAAGGTGTACGACGGCAATTGAAGAACTCGGCTATGCTCTCTCGAACATTACGGGGATTCTCGTTGATGACATGTTGCATTATCACACGTATAATGGCGCGTATCTGACAAATGAAATCAGGTTCCAATTAACTTTGAATAAATACGTTATTTACTATAAAGTTTTACCTCTGGATGCTCCTGTATGTAGGTCCAGTTTCCTTTGCGCAGCTGCTTCAGAATGCGTGGCAACGATCTGTATTGTCTAATTTTATTCGATTCCCAAGTGCCCATATCGAAGATCTTGGGTAAAAGGTCCTCATTTTTGATATTCTTATTTTTCTTCATTTTTTTTTTTTTTTTTTTTGTATATTTTTACACTATAATTTTGTTAATGAGAACAATTAAAAAAGAATTTTAGAGAAAAGTATATTTGATTTAAAGAACTTTATCTATAATAATAATATAATAATTTGAATTGCATACTTTTAGGCTTTTTATTTCCTTTAAGTTTTTTTATGTCCCTATTTATTCACATATAAAATGTTCTGTAATATTCACAAAATGAAATATATTTTGCAGGACACAGTGAATGGTTGCAGCGCTTTGCTAGAAATCAATAACAAAAAGATAAATCATATTAAATCAATTGAAGGGCATCACTTCTGTGTATTCAGAGAAACTTCGAAAAATTTTGGTCTCCTGCTTTTACCTGACACAACAAAGTTGAAACAAGCCTGGTGTAACGCATTCAACTCAAGTGTTTTTTGAAAAATTAGATTTATCGAATTCGAACTCTGCAATTCATATAATTTTGATCTCAAGCCTTGAAATACATCTATAAACTCTTTTGCTAATTAAAAACATCTTCAAAATTACATATACATAATGTTTCGCCTTAAGCATATATTTCACTTAATAACTATACACATTTCCATATATATATATATATATATTTAACTGAAAGCAATTCTCGTTTCTTAAATAATTTGTTTCACGTCCTCCTCCGAATCGCTGTGATCTGCAGATTGAAAATGATTGAGTTTTAGGTTTCTATTAATTTTTTCGCATTGCAAATATTTTACCGTTTTTCCTTGGTGTGTTTTGTTGTTTCTTGTTGCTCTTATTTTTACTCCTATTGGGCTTGGACTTGCTCGGCTTAGCAGTAGTCTGCGTTGACTCTTTCAAACTCTGCTCTGCATCATCCATCAGTTGAGGCTGCTCCGACGGCAGCCAACTGCTTTCATCCATAGGTTCCTCTGGAAATAGGTAATTGGAATATAATTTGAGTAACGTAGACAATAATAATCTCGACTAGTATTACCGGCTGTTTGTTTGATCTCATCCAACTGCTCGTCAGCGATTGTTTCCTTTGACTGAATGGGTTCTTCGTTTGCACTCGTTTGCTGTGCGACTTCCGTCTGGCCTTCCTCAACCATTAACTGCTTAAAACTCAAAATAGGCGCCGTATCGTTTAAGAGATCCACCAAGCCGACTGCTCGATTGGACTGCAATCGACGCTCCGCATCCAGCTCCAGTGCCTTGCGTATGAACTGCACCAGGGCCTTTGCGCGATTCGCAGCGCTGCGTGCGCATTGCATGATGGTGCGTACGTTGGTCGGAGCGGTGCCGCCAGCGTTGAGGGTGCACAGCTCTTGGTAAGAATTAAAGCTCAATACAATGATCGAGTCGGCAGCATTCTCTTCCAGCAGCGTTGGATCCACCAACGGATGCGAGCTACTCTTGTATACGCAATATGTGACGCTCACAGGGTAGTGCAAAAACAACAACGGCATCAATTCGCGCTCCCTCTCGTTGAACGTGTGTATTTGCTCTTCCGCATAGGAAACCTCCGGTCGACGAAAGTGCATGAGTGCTGCGAGCGCGGCAATCGTACTTGCATCTGTAGTAAAAACTTTTCGGTATCAATCTTATTATATGACATCGTGATTTTAGACAAACCATATAAATTTCCATCATGGTTAAGCACATTGATGTCAACGCGCACACACCATACATGCTGCTCGACCGCGATACACAGGGATTCGAGATCTAGGCACCGCGAGCTCCTGAATGTGCGTTCCAGCAACGAGTTGAGTGTTAGCAAGCGTTGATCGTGTGTTGACTGAATTTCATCGAGGAACGCCACACCCTTGATGTCCACGTTGAGGTACAGTGTACCCTCGTTGGCCCGTGCACTGGATGGCGTGCCGATGTCGCAGCTGACCTGCGCCAGAACCTTTGTATCGCCCATGGACACTGCAACTGTGCCCCAATCGGAACCGAAGGTTAATTTCACATCACGGAATTCACTTGATTTGCGGCCATCGAAGCGTGTATTTTGTTTTACTGCGCCCTGTATGAAGGTGCGCTCGGACTTTGATTTGCCCGGCTCAAATAGATTTGCATTCATAAACATGATTTTCAGCGATTATTCTTCACTTTTGTTTTGGGCCGGCATTCAAAAACGTGCATCAGCCAGGGCTGCATAAGCAATTTTAAAATATCGATAGCATTTGCACTTGCTGTTAGCATTGTTCGGCGAAGTTTTAGAACATAAAATCAAGCAGTTCGAAGCAGTCCAAACTAAACGAACTAGATATGAGTGCCATACGTTCATTTGAAGAGAGTCGTTCAATCCAAATAGTTCCGAGTGCTTCAGTAAAACTAAAGCAGATTCTCATTTACTATTTTAATTAGGAAACATGAATTAATTGAAACATCAATTAACACGATATTCTTCATGACCCACACTACTCAAGATATTTAACACATCGTAACAGAAAACTATGGTAAGCAAAAATACCAAATATCATTTCGGCGTGCCCGGAAAAATGGAATGTGCATAATAATTGACCAAAAATAGAATTGACCCAAAAATAGTTATAGATGACAGAAATGTTGTTTGTTGTAAATTCTAATTGAATGAAAATGTGCTTTTAGGCCATACTAGGCGCCCAATTGGTCATTACGCTGGTTATGGTCAGCGTAATCCAAAAACTGAGCCCCCACTATTCTTTTGCCAAATGGATACTCTGCCGTACCGGGCTATTCCGTTATCTGCATCCCACGGACGACGAGCTGCGCACAAAGGGCGGCGTGCCGAAAGATCGTGGCGGCAAGGGTAAGCACAAGCAACAGAATGGACTGAGCAACGGCGCCTCCTCGCAACAGTTTCACATACCACGCAGCATCGAGATTGAGTTGGAGACTTTGCCAGTGGTCGAGCGGGACGTCGTCCATTTGCGTTACTTTACCGAGTACCAATGGCTGCTGGACTTCAGCGTATATGCCGGAATCGTGTATGTCATCTCTGAGGTCTTCCACTACTACTATCCGCTCAAGCAGGAGATCAATCTGAGCATGGTCTGGTGTCTTCTGGTCATATTCTTTGCCATCAAGTTGCTTTCCTCACTCACTGTGATGTACTTCCAAAGTGAGGAGTCCATAGGAGAGCGCTCCATGGTGATTGTCGCCTGCCTGGTATATCTATTGATTGCCATGATTGTACTCATCATTGATGAGCGCATTCTGGAAACGGGTCTCGAGGATGCTTACACAAGCTTTAATGCGAGCGCATCCAAGTTTCTTACCGAGCAGGGTCTGCCATCCTCGTGAGTTTCAATTTTTCTAAATCAATTCATCTATATTCACTAAGGTATTTATTTTTACAGTGGACCAGCGTCTAAGATTGTTGTCAAGTTCTTTATCGCCTTGAGCTGCGGCCTTCTGGGCTCCCTGTTCACGTTTCCCGGTCTACGTATGGCCAAAATGCATTGGGACTCCCTAAAATACTGTCGAGGCAATCGGCTTCTGCAAATTACGCTCAATGTAAGCTTTGTGCTGCCCTTCATTCTAGTCATATTGTGGATAAGACCGATTAGCCGCGACTACTTGACAGTGCGCGTCTTCGAGGGCATGCAACATCCACTGTAAGTGAGCAAATCAGAGTGGAATTCGAATCAATATTGTATCAATATTTTCTTTCAAGCCTAAAGCCTCATGTTTTTGAGACACTGCGCCTGCTCCTGGTGGTCTTTGTGGTGATAGTGCGCTTTGCTCTGATGCCCATCTATCTGCAATCGTATCTCAACTTGGCATACGACAAAATTGTCGATCTTCGTAAGGAGGCTGGACGCATCACAAATGTCGAGTTTCAAAAGAAGGCAGGCGGCATAGGCTAAACATAAATAATTTAGTTTTCATTAATCATTTCTCTGTTCTGCAGATCTCGTCAATATTCTACTATCTGTGTGTTGTGACCCTGCAGTTTGCTGCGCCCTTAATTCTGTGCCTCTACCTGACGCTAATGTACAAGAGTCTTGGCGGCTTCAGCTGGACAGGCATCTTCAAGGAGGCTGTAGTCCTGCAACACGAATGTGCCGCTGATGCGGAATTGTCCACAATTCCAATTGAAAACAATGTCGAAGCCGAATTTAATATTCTGGAATCCGCGCAGTCTTTGCAGGCTTCGTTCGCCAGCTTGAAAAACGTAAATATTTTCATCCCATATTTTGTTTAATTTTTACCTAACTGATTTTACCAACTACTTCAGGTGTTCTCTACGGAAGTGTACAAAGGCTTTCTGGGTTTCGCCACATGGTGGAGCTACTTTACGCTCTTCGCAACTTCCTCATTGGGCATTGTCTATCAGTCATATTTCAACAAGACCTAATGGAAGCACCTACCAAATGTTATGTACCACCAAACAAGCTATTTGCTAATATTAGAGATCATAATTTTTCTAAAATCGTTGATATTGCTTTATAGTCATGCCATGGATCAAACTGATTGAGATGTGTCATGTATTGTAAATATTACTAACTTATATGTTTACGTATCATTGTTTACGACAAAACTTTAGTAAAAAATTTTAAACCAATAAAATGTTCATACTAGTGCGTAAAACTTTTGTGATTCTTAAGAATATTCTTGAACAGGTCTTGATGGCGAGTGATAGTTGTAGATGACTTTCATAAAGAAAAAATCAGTATTTGTTTGATAACCCCGTTTATTATCTTCAAATTTGATTTGATCGCCAGCTACCACATTAGGGAAAATTCCGTTTTATACTCGTAAATGTCAAATAGAAAGTTCTATCCGAAATTAGGTTCCATCCGTAAGGCTAAATTCCATGTACGTAATCCAAGTGCACTAATTGTATTTAAATTTTGGCAATGCCAATTACACCGCAGCCAATGCGAGCGCCAGCGTTTCCAGTTGTCTTGCTTAACTCGTGGCCACCTTTGCCGAAGTCGTCGGCATCAGCGTGAACCACAACAGTGCGTCCGATAATGCTGTTGGCTCCAAATAGTGTGATTTTACCATCGCATATCGCAACCGGAGTGGGACCGTCGCCGGTGGCTGTTATGTTGCCCAGGTCGCCCAAATGACGATTCTCGTCAGTGGGAGCACCGTGTTCCTTCTGGTATGGATTGAAATGCGGTCCGGAGGACATGCAGCCGTTGGTGTTGTCGCCAAACTCATGCACATGGAAGCCATGTTGGCCCTTTGCCAAGCCAGTTACTTCTCCGGTCACTTTAACTGGGCAACCGTCAGCCTGTAAACACGGATTAAGAAACAGATATTAGAAGTGGACAACAAACTAGACTCAATGATACTACTGTCCACAATCGGCTGATAAGCAGCACTAAAATGTGCCTCATCATGGTGATAAAGCATTTAGGTATATGTACACATAACAGTTCATCGCAGGTTTCAGTGCCTGACTTAAATGTATACGCATTTTTAATGCATGTTTGTAACAAGAATATCATGCGCAGTGTTGTGCTTATATAATAACGCTTCTATCAAATGACATAGCACAAATTTCCTGCAATTGAAATTCAAGTAGCTTCGCAGCAACATTGAACAATTCTATATGTACGTACATACATATACTCACAACTACACACATATGTATGTAGACTAGTGTTTCATTCATATATACATACATACATATGTACTTTATAAACCTAGGAGAGGCGTGGTGCGGCCGGCTAATTGACCCTTGTATTTAAGAACTGAAATTGATTTTTTTTTTTTCTTAAGATACACTATCCTACCTCCTGTTCGAAGAAAACGGTGCCCTTGGCGTCGCCATTTATAACGCATACAGCTTTAACCACCATTTTTTGATCTTTCTACAATTGTCGCGCAATGAACTTGTTAATAGAGCAGCAAGCAAGCGAATGACAAGTGACAATAAAAAATTATCGTTTATATATCGATTAAAACCAATTTGAAATTTCCCAACATTATCGAGCACAATAACTTTTATCATTTTAATACAAATTCCAATATTATTATTGATAGAATTTTTATTGCTATTATTTTTAATGTAATTATAATTAGGTTAATAATTTACAAATTCAATAATTATTCCACAACTTGCATTTATATTTTTTTTTTATTATATCAATTCAGATTTTATAGAAGTCTAAACTTTTTTAGGGTGCTGGATAAACCACTGTATATATAAAAATATCGATAAAATCATGTATTTCTTTTTAGTATTTTTCAACAGTATCTAATTAAAGGAAAAGCCTGCTAGAAAGAGAAATTACTTGATTATCGCAACTGCGAATATAACTTATGATAAGCCAATTGCGGTCGATTGCTTATCAAACAAATAAATATTTTACTGTACCCGCATGCGAACGTACTTAGTGCAAGAAGTAGAGGCATGAAAATGAAAGCAACAACTCAAAAATTGGCAAAGCTCCGGGAGCTGATGCAATGTGCAAGTACGCCGGAGGTAACTGGAATCAGCGCCTATGTTGTTCCTTCTGATGATGCGCACCAGAGCGAATATCAGTGTGCGCACGATGAGAGACGAGCATTTATAAGCGGCTTCACTGGCTCGGCTGGTACGGCAGTAATAACGAATGACAATGCGTTATTGTGGACAGACGGTCGGTATTATCAGCAGGCGGAGAAGGAACTCGATGCCAATTGGACATTGGTAAAGGATGGACTTGCAGCAACGCCTTCGATCGGTACATGGCTGGGCAAGAATCTGCCTAAAGGCAGTGCCGTTGGCGTTGATCCACGTTTATTCTCATTTCGTGCAGCGAAAACGATTGAGAAAGATCTGAATGCATCGGAGTGCAGTTTGGTGGGCATCGAACAAAATCTGATCGATCAGGTTTGGGCCAACGACCAACCGCCGCGTCCCTCTAACAAGTTAATTACATTGAAATTGAACTTTGCCGGAGAGTCAATTGCCAAGAAATGGGAGCGTACTCGCCTGCAGATGAAGCAACATAATACGAATGCTTTGGTCGTTAGCGCTCTGGATGAGATTGCTTGGTTTCTGAATATGCGTGGCTCGGATATCGCCTACAATCCAGTATTCTTTGCATTTATGGTCGTAACAGAAGATGATATTGTTCTGTTTATCGATTCAACGAAGCTTCCAGTCGACTTTGAAGCTCATCTTCAGGAAAATTGTGTCAAAATATCGATACGTCCCTACGAATCGATTGGCGATTTTGTACGTCAATTGACGGCCGGTAAAAACGATAAGGTATGGATATCGCCCACCAGCAGTTTGTATTTGAATTGCCTAGTGCCGAAATCAGCGCGACATCAAGATATCACACCAATTGCCTTATTCAAAGCAATCAAAAATGACCAAGAAATCAAGGGATTTGTGAATAGCCATATACGAGATGGTGTTGCTCTGTGTCAGTATTTCGCTTGGCTGGAAGCGGCTGTGGCACAAGGTGAGGCAGTCGATGAGATATCTGGAGCGGATAAATTGGAAACATTTCGTAAGACTAAGGACAACTACATGGGTCTCAGCTTTACAACGATTAGTTCATCGGGCCCCAATGGCTCGGTTATTCACTATCATCCTGCGCAGGAGACAAATCGACCCATTAATGATAAGGAAGTCTACTTATGTGATTCGGGCGCTCAATATCTGGATGGCACCACTGATGTGACCAGAACCTTTCATTTCGGCAGTCCCACCGAACTACAAAAGGAAACCTATACGCGTGTTCTCAAGGGTCAACTAACATTCGGATCGACTGTGTTCCCCACAAAGACAAAGGGCCAAGTTCTGGATGTGCTGGCCAGAAAATCCCTCTGGGATGTTGGCTTAGACTATGGCCATGGCACTGGACATGGTATTGGCCATTTCTTAAACGTTCACGAAGGTCCAATGGGCGTCGGTTTTCGCCCAATGCCCGATGATCCGGGACTGCAAGAAAATATGTTCATTTCCAACGAGCCTGGATTCTATAAGGATGGAGAATTTGGCATACGCATCGAGGACATCGTCCAAATTGTTCCCGCCAAATTAGAGCACAATTTTTCAAATCGGGGCGCTCTTACGTTCAAGACCATCACAATGTGCCCAAAGCAGACGAAAATGGTTATCAAGGATCTGTTAACCAAAGATGAAATTAAACTGCTCAACGATTACCATAAGCTGGTCTGGGACACTCTTTCTCCACTTCTATCCAATGACGCTTTCACCTTGGCTTGGCTCAAAAAGGAAACCAATCCCATATAAATACTCATTAATAACTCTTGTTTTTTAATCAAACTAACACTTAATGTATGTTTTTTAATATTTCTTTAAATAAATGCTGTTTGGTTTACCAAAGCTAATAATGGCTCTATTTGAATCGGTGAAGGTATTTTGAGTTCCTGTAATTATATCTGATTTGCTACTAAAAACTGGAGAGGACATCTGCGCACACTTTTAAATGAAAGTCCATTGAGAGCTAACCGAAAAGCGATCAATTGATGATTTTAAAATTAGTTGACAGAAAGATGTCCTAGTGCGATTGCGTAGCTTCAATCGATATCACATGAAATCGATAACTTTTGATAGTACTCGTTACAGTAATCTCGAAAACTGTGCTATGCTTATTTGTTCACTTATATATGTATATTTTATAATTTTTCGTGTAATTTTATATTTAAAAAAAAAATCATGAGCAAATGGTATGTCTTGCAGCGTCCACACACACACACACACATACACACAATATCGGCCCATGATTATATTTAAACGATCTATTTCAAGGTTGAGGGATACTTCCAAAATAATGAGCAGTGATGCCAGCTTTACGGATTGCGTTATTGTGGTGGGCGGCACAACATTTAACTGCCATAAATTGATCCTGTCGTATGCCTCGGAGTTCTTCAAGCGCATGTTTCTGGGCGATTTCAAGGAGGCGAACTCTAGTCGAATATTTTTGGAAGATATTACGCCGAGTACGTTCAATATATTACGGGAATACGTATACTCATACGATAGGACAATTCTTTACGAACACAGCACTCAAACAATCATCGAACTGTTTGTCTGCGGAAATCGTTGGCTAGTCCCATCCATCGTCGAGGACTGTCTCCACATATTGACGGAACGGGCAAGGTGCATGAACGTGGACGATTTGATTGACTTGTACGAAATGGGGCACAATTTCGAGAGCAAGAACCTAGTCAGGGATGTCTCGTCAATCATAATATCCAAGCACTATAAGCATCTACTTTGCGACAAAGTTCTTCTGCTCGGCTACGAAGCGTTCTCTGAATATATATCCATTTCTAAGAATATTAAGTCGGAAATCGAACGCTACCATATGATTACTAAGTTTCTGAAATTGAATGGTTTCGTGAATGAAAATGCAACGCAAGAAAACGATGCAGTGGACGATGACAACCCAAAACTGAAAGAAAGTGAAATCGAGACAAATGACGATTTAAAGAATGACGAGACATCCGTATTGAAAATAGAGAATAATCCTGTACAATTGGAATGTAAATCGAAGAAAAAAGAATGTCGAATGCATAGAGACAAATATATTCAAGATTTACTTGCTCATATCAATTTTAATAAAATGTCCGGTAATGAGTTCTACGAAGGTCCTGGCAAATCGAAATTTCTCACACTAGAAGCGAAATATGAGATACTGTACAAAATTCAAAGCCGTCGAATACGTCGCCTAAATGTTCTATTAAATCAATACCGAGCAAAGTGAATTTCTAAATAAATTTAAAGCATAGAATCTTTCTTAACCTGGTGTCTTTATCTCGAAATAAAATTGGTTTGCACTAGAATAATTAACTAATCAATACATTATCTTGAGATTGTAAATTTTAGCTTTGTCGATAAGCTGGATAGCTTTAAATTTATAAATCATACTTGATATCAACTAACATTTCAAGTGTACAGCTGTAACTTAAGCAAGAAATAAAACAACTACATTTTTTACATTTGTTTTTTTTTTAATACACAATTTGTCCAAACACTTAAATGGGATTTTCTTCATTATTAAGAAATAAAGTGCAATTGTTTTTAGATTTGTTTTGTATCTTTTTGTTTATATACTTATATAATTTATGTATTATTATTTGTATTTGTATCCGTAAATTTGTAGATATTTATCATTTCGTTTAGTTTTAATATTTGTATATATTTTATATATATATATCTATATATATATAGATATATATATATATTTTTTTGTTTTTTTTTTTTTTTAATCGATATAGGTAAAGGTATGTAGATAGGTAATAATATTCATTCGCCTGTTTGTTTGCTTGTTTGTGTGGTTGGTTGCTAGGTTTAACCCCTATTTTCTTTTTTTTTCGGTCACATAGCTATAACATCTTAAACATCATTACAATAATGAATCATATATATAATATATGTATATATATATACATATATTATATATATATATATATATATGTATTTTATTATATATTTTACTTTTTTTTTTCCTTTTCTGCATTATTTCGATTTAAATCTTAATATTTATTATATGTACTTAGAGAGTAGCGTCATCGAGCATATTGAATTCGTCAGAGCTAAGGGTTAAATCGTAAATATTGGGCTTTTTTTAAATAGTGTTTTGTACGCCGTTCAACCGTTGTACGGTCAACACCTTAAACACAATCTCACAGTTATATTTATAAACATTTCCGTATCAATTTTGCTTTGTTGCTTTTCTTTGCTTCCGCCTGGATTTTGCATTGCTGTTGGGGGGGTTTGGCAAATTCAATATACAAGATGGAGATACTATATCCTTCCTCCTATTTTTTATTTTTTTTTTTATTTTGTGTGTTTTGTTTTTGTTTTTAAAGTGGGCTTAGTTGTTGCATTTTGCTTGCTTCCTAACGGTTCTGTGCTTCTTCATCGACTCGCCGTCGCCGTCGCAGATGAATCTGCATTTGCATTTGCAGCTTAAGCAGCTGCGAACTATTATTTGCCTTTGTTTTGTTTCTGGTTCTGTATGCGTACGCATCAGAGCACCTCGGAAACGTATTTGGGACGCTTGGCCGCTGTGGCGTCGGCAGTGACACACTCCTCTTCGCCCGCCTCCATGTGACCGCTATAATCGGTAGGCAGCTCTTCGTAAATAATCTCAGGATGCTGTTGCTGCTGCTGCTGTTGATGTAGTTGCGTTGGCTGCGCCGGATGCGACACGGTCATTACATGATTTCGCTTGAGCGCAATCAAAGCGCCCACACCACCACCTCCGCCATCCACATGCGCTTGCTGCACAGGGACGCTTGCATTTTGATTGGTTACATAGTATGAACTGCCGCTGCTGCAAAATAAATATAAATAAACAATTGAATTCGAGATCGAGAATTAATATTACCCTAAAACAACAACAAAAACTTACTTGAATTGATTGGAATTATTTGCCATCGTCTGTTGCGGCTGTTGTTGTTGTTGTTGTTGCTGGTTCGCAGTTTGAGAGTTATAGATTATTTCTGCAATTGGAGATATACATATTTTAAATAAACTGTGTTGCTCTGGATATTATTATAATAGTAAAGCTTCGGACACTGTAGATATATTAATAATATGAAAATTCATCTATTTACCTGCATCGGCGGCGCGTTGCTCGAGAGACATGCCCGGGGAACCAGGAGCTGATTGCAGTACAATGTCTTGCAATGGCGAGCTCTCGCGTGAGTTATCTAGAAATCCAACAACAATTTTTATAATATTAAACCTATTTAAAGTATAGAGCTGGCGTACCCATATGACTGGGCGAGACGGGCGCCGAACGTGGCATGCCATAAGTCGGACGGAAGCCCTGACTGCTGCGCTGGCGACGTTTCTTGTAACTGTGATCGATCAGCTTGGCGCCGCTATCCGGATCGATGCGCCAGAAGGAGCCTTTGCCTGGCTCATCCTGCGAGCGTGCCACCTTTATGAAATACCTACAATAGAAAGTGTGTGAGACGCTGTAATTCAAGACTTTAATTTAAATTGTTGCCAAACCTATTCAAACTGAGATTATGACGTATGGAATTCTGCCAACCCTTGTTAGTCTCCTTGCGGTAGTAGGGATAATGCTTGACAATAAACGAATAAATGCCAGAGAGTGTTAGCTGTTTGTCTGGAGCAGCAGAAATGGCTTGAACAATTAACTGAGCATAACTGTACGGCGGCTTCTCATTGTGATTGTAACTGGCCGTCGACGGTGTCTGGAATAGATCCTGCTGCAAATGCCAATTTACCGATTTATTATAAATATTTTCTTTGAATTATTCTTGTTGTATTTACCGTGTTGTTGTTGCTATAATTGTTATAGCTATTAGCCTGATTCTGATGAAAACCCTGGCGAGGACTAGCAGGACAGCTGTTGGCAGCGCTTATTGTACCTAATAAAACAAAGAATATTTAATTAAGGTAAGTATTGAGAGGTTACAATATATATATATATATATATATATATATATATATATTACATCTTATATAAATTAATTGTTACTATGTTATCATATGTCTCTCTATGATCAATCCAAGAAATCATTTACTTTGAAAATATGGGCTAAAGCCTTCGCTATTTCTGACTAAAAATCTTGGTGGAAACAGATGTATAGCATATTTTATTTGCACAGCTGTTGCAGTCGAATATATAAATGCGAACAGTGACTCAGGTTCGAATCGTTCTGTGCACCCGATCCAATTAGAATTGATTCTAATTTGAATATGCTTGATTTCTGACCGATGTGAATTGCTCTTACCAGTTGGCGACAGATAGGGGCTCTTCTGCTCCTTTTTGGGTATTGAAATTTTGAGCGGTGCGTAGATGGCAGCTTCATCGCCGCCAGTGGTTAGCAGCTGTGATGGTGCGGGCGGGACTCCGGGCAGACGCTGCTGCTGCTGCAGGGATGTGTGGTGAAGCGGGTGGTGTGGTGTGTTTGGGAGTGGGTGGTGTGGCGGCAGCTGTTGCTGTTGTTGTTGCTGTTGCGGCTGCTGCAAGTGATGCGCTGGTTGTTGCTGTTGGCTGTGATGATGCGACGCCTGCAGCGAGTGCAGTTCATCGCGCGGAGGCGGTGTTATAATAACATGAGCACCTGTACCTGCTACTGACGGGCTACTCAGCACGGGTGCCGAGTCCGCGGTAATTTCCACAGGTGCAGATACGAAACTCTCGAATTCAATGCGTATCTCGGTACTCGGGAATCGAAAGAAGCAGCTGCAAGACACAAATATCATTAATCAAGTAATTCAGTAATTCATAGATTAGGCAAAGCATTTACCGTTGCGGCAGTCGCAGTGGGTCCACATTGCGTCGCTGCAGAAAGTCATCAACGAATATGCCATTCTTGCTGAGGCACTGCACAAAGAAGGCGCGACGCTCTGGATAGTAGAGCACCTGGAAATGTTTGCGAGAGACCAAATTGTTCTCGGCTACGTTAAAGTGCACCAGCGATGTGGATGAATTGCGTCCAATGACAGTCACTTCGTCCGTTATATGGAGCAGATCCTCATTGAAGCGCAAAACACCGTACGCATTCTCCGGCGGAGAGCTTGAGGAGACGACTACATGGGCAGGTGGGTGGTTTGCTGAGTTGTTGTTGTTGCTGTTATTGTTATTATTGTTGTTGTTGCTATTTTGATTACTATTAGCCAATTCGGCTCTGCTATTATTATTGGTGTTATTATTGTTATTATTATTTAACGCTGCAGCGGCGCCATGATGAAGCTGCAGCATGTCCTTAGCTGCGGCAACAGTTGCCGCGTCTGCTGAGCTCGCTGCTGCAGCTGCGGAGGTGGGTGTGTTCAAAACGGTGTGCACCGTTACAATGTGATTGTTGTTGTTGTTGTTGTTGTGAATGCCGCTGGGATTGCTATGACTATTGCTATTATTGCTGCTGCCGTTGCTATTGTTGTTGTTGCTAATATTGATGGTGGTTGCTAATAGTGTGGTTGTTGTTGTAGTGGCGGCCATTGAGAGGTATCCACTTGCACACTGACTGCTGTTCCTGTTGTTGTTGTTTTATGTGGTTGTTGCTGTAGTTAAACTGAAAATTTCATTTATTACTATTATTGTTCTTCCGTTTAAGTAATTAGTGTAAATAAACAAGAATATATTGCTCGAATGCACACAAACACACACACACAAATACTGGCAGAGCATTGTTTTTGTTTATTTTCTTTTCTTTTTGTCTTTCGTTTTCTTTTGCTCTCGCTGTTTTCTGTATGCGGCGCGCTTTTAAGTGCTGTAAATAAAACTGACAAAGCGCGTGTTGCACACCGACCAAATAATATGTATTTGTGCAGCTTTTCACGCGTGTTTTTCTGATTTTTTTATACTCAAGGTTTTTCGTCAGCCATAGACAAAAGACAAAAAAAGACACGCGTAAAATATATTTTCCAAATATATATAAGCACATATACACACATGTAAATATGTATACATGTAGCTAGCAAGCGCTCTTTAGGCAGTTTGTGTCAGTCTCCTACTTCGCTGTGAGCGCGACAAAAAAACAAGTACTTATTTTTCGTTTCGTTTCGTTTTTACTTTTTGCTTTGGTTATGTTTTGCTACTATAGCCGCTCACATGTATGCATACAAACATACACACTCACTCATACATCCATACATACTAAACCGACTCGCACTCGGCAACAAGCAAAAACAAAAACAGCTCGGCACAACAATAAAAACAATAATAACACTACTACTACTACGTTGCGGCACTACGTGAGTAAGCAAACACACACACACTTATATATATGTATATATATATAAATATATATATATATATGTGAACATACGAATTGAGTACATATTGCTCATAGCAAAACACAATGCGTTGGGAGACGTAGTGTACGCGCGTGCGCTCACTCTTTATGTGATATCGTCTTGCCCGGGCAGCAACCGGATAAAGTGGTAGGGAGAGAGAGAGAGAGAGAGAGCAAAATAGCTCTCAATTGGAGCAGCTGCCGGTTACAAAACTACAAATAAATAAAGCTCGACCAGAAACTGGGCTTTAATATAATATTAAATATTTTATATTGGGTAATTTGCGCGTTCCATGTAGCATCATTCTGTTTACGCTTGACAATTTGTCAAGCCTAACTGTTGGCGTTTTTCATTTCGCCAGTGTTGCCAAATGTGACAAAGTAATAAAAACGTGCTTATATTCATGCACACATATTACACGCACAGTTGCACACAATACAAATGTCTAAAATAAACATGCATCGTTTCTTATAGGCACATCGTATAGTTTTGTATAGCATAACATTAATATTGTATCCATACGAAATTTGCACTTGCTGAAATGTTTTTGCGCTTATAACAAAAATATTTGTGTACAATTTTTTCCAAAACATTTTAGTATTTAGAGAAATAAAAGATGGAAAGTCTTAAGCATTAATATTCAATTGATGAATTGGCAACTCTACTCGACAGTTACTTTTATTAATAAGCTCATGGGCCTTAGCTGGCAACACTGGTCAGTAGTGTGCTTACTTAATTTCTTGTTTAAAATAGGCAATAATCAACATTGTTACATATGAATTAATTTTGTTACTTAGACATACATATCGGTTCATACACAATAAAATTAATATCCTTTTCATATTTGCATATGTATGTACACAAATTTGTCAAGAAGCTCAGCTAAGCCCCCACATGGCTTCCATTCAATCGATCAAGCTTGCATGCGCTAACATGCAAAATGAAACCAAAATAAAATTAACAAGAACAACGTAAATAAAATGCTATAAAATAAATACAACAAAGCAAACACATATACACACACGCGCACACACACAGTTAAACATACATACGTCGTTAGGTCACTGCTACGCCGCTGCTACCTCGCATCAGCAAAACAGAAACACAATAAATAAATAAAAACACTAAAATATATATACACACATACACCCATGAGGCGCAAGAGCGCGCGCTATACATACATACATAAACAAGCCCTCACATAAGCATATTGAAAATGCGTAAAAATGCCGCTCGTTGATTTTTCAGCTAGCAACGGAACCGAAAAACAAAAAGAAAAAAATCAAAAACAAACGACGTCGGCGCGACTCCACCTGCTTGAGTATGCGTACATTTGTGCATGCATAGGTACATTTCTCTGTATGTATGCATGTGAAAAATGTAAATACACATGTATGTATGCATGTGTCTTGTTTGTCTCTCACTTATTGCGGCGACTGCGGACAAAAGGACAGACGAAAAGCGTAAACATACAAAAAGCACACTTTTCAGAACGAACGCTGTGTGTATGTACATCATACATACATCTGTATACATATATTTATTTATATGTATATAAATGTTTGTTGCTTCGTTCGTTGGTTGGCGATTGCGTAAACTTGCCGCCCGCTTTTTTTTCCACCTAACACCAAAATATGTACACACAGTTAAGGGTACACACAGACACATACATACAAACACGCAAATACATATGACATATATGTATATACATCACATGAACATGTTCCAAAATAACAAATACATTTTATTTATACTTGGTTCTACTTGTACTGTTCTTTCCCTTTTAATTTAAGGATATACTGGACTATTGTTTATTTTTGTTACGTTTGTCTTACGATTGATTATTAAACTCAACTGTTTTTGTTTTTTTTTTTTTCACTTTTTATTATTATTTCGCTTTAGCTACTTTTTGTTTTTGCGTTTTCTATTTTTTGCACAGAAAATTTAGCACACAACACGTTTTTCGTGTAGTTCGTTCGACACTGAGCGTATTTGTGTGTGTGTGAGATTGTGTGCGTGAGTGTGTATCAACAGCATGTTTGTGTGTGTATCTTATTTTTCTTTCTATCGGCTCGTTCGCCTTGTTTATTATTATTTTTTTTTTACCTTTCTATATTGACGTTTACGTTGCGTATTTTATGTAAATTTTATGATAAATTGAATTTACACCTTATATATAAGCTTACTTTTAACTCGATTTGTGCACTTTTCTCAATTTTAAAGCGGTTTTTCAATTCTTATTTGCTAGCAGCGCGCTCCGCAGCAGCTGCCCACACGACGTGACGAGAAAGAAGAGGAAGACATTAACTGCAGCCCTGACTATGAATATTTTCCAGCCAAAAAATTGCTTCGATTAGCGATACGTGGTCACACTTGGTCCCCAGCTGTTGTTAACAGTGTGCTAACACTCTGTTAATGGTTATGTTTTATAACCAACTTGCACGATTTTTAATTTAAAGAATTTTCTGTGAAAATGCAGAGTATCACACGTCTGCTTAGCACATGCACATTAACGCTGCAGACGCAGCAGTGCGGTGCACTGTCCGTGCTGCAACAGCTGCGTACTAAAACAAAAGTGGTGGAGAAACCGAAACCTGGTGCTGGACAACAATTCCGGCGTACAGTTCACTTCCCGAATGAATATACGGTGGCACCTTTAAAAATAACACATTTGGCTGGTCGCGATCCCATCAGCGGTCGCATGGTTGCGAAGGGAATAGGTGGCGGCATCAAGCAACAATACCGTTGGATCAAATGGGTACGCGACGGACCCAGCGAAGGGGCCCCACAGGAAGAGGTTGTGGTGGAGCTGCTGCGTGACGGTTGCCGCACAGCAAAGGTTGCACTAGTCGCTGTCGGAGACGAATTAAAGTATATACTGGCCACAGAGAATATGCGCGAAGGCGACATACTGAAAACGTCCCGTGTGATTCCGCGTATACCAGGTGAGTCGATGAAGCCAACTGTTCCCAGGGCAATTTTATCACAAACTTGGCGTTTCAGTGCGTCCCAATGACGGCGATGCATATCCATTGGGCGCCCTGCCAGTGGGCACACGCATCCATTGCCTCGAGAAGAATCCCGGCCAGCCGTGCCACTTGATTCATGCCGCCGGCACCTTTGGTACAATTCTGCGCAAATTCGATGACAAGGTGGTGGTCCAGCTGCCCTCCAAGCGGGAGTTCGCCTTCGATCGCACTTGTATGGCCACAGTGGGACGGCTCTCGAATGTGGAGCACAACAAGGAGCACGTGGGCAGCGCGCAGCGCATGCGAGAGCTAGGAAATCGTCCCAGGTCGGGCCTATGGAAGCGCAAGGAGGGCAAACACGGCAGAAAGATACGCCGGCTGCCCCCCATGACGACGATCGCTCCCCCGCCATTGCCCAAGGAGGAGGAAATAAAACTGACGCTCAAATTGTAGAATACATTGGTTACTTGTTGTGGAAATTTCATTTCTTACTTTTGCTATCTGCTATGTGAGCCATGTGCAACATGTACGATTAAACAACTATGTGAGAGGCGGTTACATACTATTTGCGCGTTTTCTTCATTGAGAAGCCGGTGCCGTGGAAGCTGTCTGCATCGCTGCCGGCTGCCTCGCCGGTGGCCTCGGCGTCTTCCTGGCCGCGATCGCTGATGGGCTTAATGTTGCGATCGAAGCGCAGCAAACCAAATTTGAAATCGTAATCGGGCACACCGCGAGGCAAAACCTTTTTTAGCACCGGCGTCTCCAGTTGGCTGTCCTTCTTCTTCTTGCCATCCAGACGAACGCCGGAGCCCTTGAAGGTCTCCACCAGCTCCTCGTGCACGGTGCCACCAGCAGCTGTTTCATTGGCGCCCACTGCATGGCCTCCGGTCTGCATGGCGGGCTGTTGCTCGCCGTGCTCCTTGTAGCCCACCGGAGCCTCGAATTCCACATTCATGTCGCACTCAATGATGCTGACAGCATTGCCAGGTCGAGTCTCCAGCACACACAGCTCGTACACCTTCTTGTTGTACTTGATGGCAATGACATCGCCCTTGGTCAAGCACGCGAAGTTACGCAGAGCGTTCTCCAGCACAGCCTTCGGGTTTGTTATGTCCAAAAAGTCGGTGCTGTGGGGCTGAAACTTGGAGAATGTCGCCACTTGCAGAGAGACGCTCTCGATGCTCAGTATGTCGCCCTCCTCCAGCAGCAGGTTGTCCATCATCCAGTAGGGCAAATAGCACTTTCCCTCGTCTGCAACAAATTCCAAGACGCCGGCGTGAGAGGAGCGCGACTTCTTCTTGTTGGTCAACTTGAAGAGCATGGGATACTCGACATTCAAGCGCGTGAGGGAATCCAATGCAGATGGCGGCATTATAACTAAGAGCAATAGTATTGTATATAGATTATTATTTACATATACTTATATAGTTTTATTTACTCTTTCCGCCCTTCTCTACATCGGAGCGCTCGTTTCCTGGTAGCATAGAAACTGAGAAGCATTTGTAGGTAACTTGAAAGCTACGTCCGCCGTCTGGGAACATCATGTTGAAGCCGCTAAAGTGGAACATTGCGACTTTACTTGCAATCGAATATTAAATTTGTTGTTTTGGAGTTTCCAAAGTTTTTTGTAATGTCACGATTTGTTTTTGTTTTTGTTTTTGCGCTTCAAGCAAACAAAGTGAGACAAATATGTTACTTTACATAACAGCGGCAATAACAGCGAGTAGTTAGTCACTGTTGTTAACAGTGCACGAAAGGGGTTGAAATATAATTAAAGGCTTGTGTGCAAAAGCTGTGATAGACACGATTTTATATGCTACTTAAGGTGGCATGAAAAGCTAGCATTACAAATTTTAGTCAGATTCTGTTGATTTTTCGTTATCGGATGTTAAGCAGAACAACTTTTTCATCGATGATAGCAAGATATCGATAACGGGCAAATATCGTCATTTTTTAGCAAGCCGGTGCTCGCAGTCGTGCGCGCGCGTTCATCACGCTTCAATTTCTCGTCAAATAAATTGTGATTTGAGAAAAGTGTTGCTATTTAAGTGAGTAACAACCAAATAAAGACAATTCATTAGCATCATGCTAACCATATCGTAGCAAGCAAGCATTAGAAATAGTTTGCAAGAAGTATGAAATAACTGCTGAGCAGCGAACAGCCGTGTTCAATAAGTGTGTGTATATAAGTGGGTGTATGTATATGGTCTCCTGTGTATCCTTGCGTAGTCCTGCTGGCGCCGCGTGTCTATATTTTTTTGCTCTTCTTTTACCAGTCCGCGTGGGCCGTCGTAGTCAGTGCGTACATTTCTGTGCATCTGTGTGTATAGGTGTATAAAAACCTATATATATTATGTAGACTTGCAAAAACTTTCATTTCTTTCTCATTAAATCGCTTTAAACATTTTATCGGAAAAATCAATAAATTCATTGGAAATTTAAAAGCATGGTTGAATCAAAATATTTTTATAACAGTTTTCTATTGATAGTTCATTCGTATAAATGAAATGCATTTTTTGCAAACCCTTTATTTGTTATCTTCTGGGTACAGTTATTGTCCTTGCGGACAGCGTGTACGCAAATATTACAGTTCGACATGCGCTGTTGGCATGTGCAGCTGTTTTCAAGTTTGTTGTTGTTGTCGATATCGCCTCGCAGCTGCTACTGCTGGCTGCCTGCTGCTGCGGCAAGCACAGCAGAACATCTTGCTATCTTTTTCTAGCTCTTTCTAGTTCTAATTCTGGTTTCATTCCAATCCGACGAATTTCGTTTGTCTGCAAAATAATTGGTCATCCCCTTGTGAAGCTTTAAGCCTTCGTCCTATGCCCAACAGTTTTTTTGCATGATTCACGCGCGTCTGATTGGCATCTTATTGGATATATGGAACAGCTGAATAATATGTGCGAATTGAAATTTTTATTTAGTACAGTCTAATTTTGGCGAACAGTATATAAAATGTACAAAAGAAAGGATATGTAACTAATAAAGCTGTAATAAATACTTTAAAGTTGGCTACAATAATTTAAATATTAAGCAAACTGTGCCGCATGCTTTTGAGCAATGGCTGTAAAACTGTCACGCACCCATAAACACTCACGACGGGCACATCCTGTGTGTACATGTAACAGAGGAAATATTTCATATAATTTTCTTAAGCTTACGCCAAGCAGGGATACATGCGTGTCTACACATGCTTTCACACATACATATGTATATACACACACACATATAAATATATATAAATACATACATGCACATTTAATATCATGAGTAAACAAAGTGATTGGCAGCAGCCCAAGCAGCCGCAGCACCCGCGGCAGCAACAACCCCAACAAGGTCACAGCCATAGCCTGGGCAGAGATGGACAGGCTATAATTCAATTTTTCTATTGACAAAGTACAGTTACCGTTTATTATGCTCTTTACCTATCTCCCTCTGTCTCCTCTCTCACTTGGATCTAACTGGCCGGCTCTCATCAATTAAATATTTTGCATTGGCTTTCGTTCTTTTCGCTTCTTCTACTCCATTCCACCTACGTTTCGTCGGTTCCAGAATGCTGCCTCTGTGTGTGTGTGTGTGTGCCTGTGTGTGGATAGCTAGCTACTCGTTTGCATATCAATCTTCAGTAAGAACTTTAACACGTTGCTTGCTTCGCTGGCTTTTTGTTTGTTTTTGCTCGCCGCCGAAAGCTCTATTGTTGTTGTTGCCTTCTCTTGTTTCGCACGCGTTTTCATATCAGGCGATAAACTCGTGTCTTTGCTGCACTTAAAACAGAACAAAATATTTAAAAACACACTCGCTTACATACCACACATAAAAACATACGTGTAGACATATATACATATATGTATGTATGTACATACGTGAATACGCTACCCACATATTAATGCCTTAGATTCAATATTCGAGGGTGGACATAAAACATTCTCCAACTATAAGTGGCCATAGAAATAACATAACAATATCGATAATAATCGATAACCTGATTACGTTTAAAGGTGAAAACACTTCATTGGGGAGCATTTCAATAATACATATATCATTTATTTTGGATACCACCCCTATGTGAAAAATGGCCAATGGACATTCATTATTCAAAAATTCAGTTCCTATAGCAAAGTTGCTGATGCAGCCCATGCGCTGCCGCTGCGTTTGCAGCGCAGTTAGCAGAGCGCGTGCTTATGACTGCGTGCGTCTGTGTGTGTGTGCTTAAAAGTATAGCATGATTAGTCGAGGTGCTGCCTAATGAGTTGATATAACTGTAAGAATCAGATGGCAGAGGAGGAGATAAGACTATGAACTCGATTTATCATACAAAATAAAAACATTGAAGGGGATTTTTTTTTAAAGAAATTGAAATTTGTTATAATAAAAATATACATATATATATATATATATATATATATATATATATATATATATATATATATACATATATATATATATATATATATATATATATATATATATATATATATATTATAAGAATATACACAATATATTATTGGGTACAGTTGACGCTTTCAAGCAAAACTCTTTTTCAATTTCAATTTCAATTTAAAAAATTAATTCATCTAACAAGAAACAACGAGCCTCGATTTAAGCTTCCAATTCATTTTGAACTTCAATGTGAGCTGCAAGCTGGTAAATGTTTCCACTTAATTGATTCGAGGCCTTTGGCCGTTGTTGTTGCTGTTTGTGTTGTTGATGTTGTTGTTGTTGTTGTTGTTGCACTCTATGTTTGCACGTGCTTGTTAATTACTGATAGACAGTTAAGGTTCAGCGAGGCGTAGATGAAAGCATTTCCAATTCCATATTATTGATTTGCATGGCAAATTGCGACGCTTCATTGGTCACAGTTTGAGAGTCACAGTTAATGTTTCCATTAAAAAAAAAGAAGAAATAAATGAAGGGAAAGGTTTAGCATGACCTTGAACTTGAACAACAACAGAAGCCGAAAAAAAAAGAATGGAAACCACCCCAAGAACCAGTCTTGAGGGCGGGTTCTTCCACTGGGGGTAGTCCCATTTTGCTTTGCCCTCTGGATATGCAGAGATTCGTCCTTGTTGGAACGCGGTAAATTAAATCAATATCCATATAAACGAATTAAATGCAATTCTTAGTTTGCAATATCAAGGTTACGTACATCAGCAGTGGCAACCGATGCCACGCCCCACGTTCCATGCCACACAACCACCCCCACCCCCACTTGATGGGAAGATATAATGCGCTGTCTGTGTCTGGTTGAAAGCCAGCGACAATCTATTTTATAGCGAACGTTTCAGTGTGCCATAAACTGAAATGTATTTATACGCACAGTGGGACGATATATATCGCCAACATATTTCGCTGAGCTCATTTTATAAAAGTTGAATCTAGTATATAGAATGGAAATTTCAATTTTAGCTATACAAAAAATTATATATGTATGTGTCTATTTAAATATATACGTTTTTATAAAGAATTACAAAAGCTGAATATTTTTTTTTTTAGTTCAGTAGATTTAAATTATTAAAGTAAATTTATAAATTATGAATTATTAAAGAATTGTAAATATCTTAACCATTTATAATATATTGATTATTCAGTTATTCCAATAGAATAATTCTGATATTTAAATTCTTTTAATAGTTGAGCTAAAGCCGCAGAAATAGCGATTCGCCTCATGAAAATTGGATTTGTCACACTGTGCCATTACTATAATTTCAAATATGATGAAACACACTTTATTTCTGTTTTATAGGATCGTTAAAACACAGTGTTTGTATTAATAACTTATACTCTGTATACTCTGTAATTAGAAATACTGCAAGAGGGTATGATCTAATCAATCTCCATTGGAGATTTATTTAAAACGAAATCTAAATTATTCTAAACAAAATTATTTCAATTTATTCTCAAGCGAAGTCGAAAATATTCCTTTGACGTCAGCCAATTTATAAATTGTACTTTGCTGGATGGAGGTGGGCTATGCCCGCCCACTGGCCGAAAATAGTTTTGGCTGCACTGCAGTGCTGTTCAAACCGTCGTGGCGTGCTTTGTAATATTTATTTATAGGGAAATCATTTCGAATGTGCCATAAATTGGCAACTATTATTGCGAGACCTAGGCGTATATCAGTGCTTCTAGAGGTTGTGGAGGGCGTTACTAATGGAAATATTGCGGGCATATGTCAACGTGTCGACCTTGGCCGGTAGGCAGTCAGTCGGGCGGCAGCCAGTGTCCTGGTTAGTACCCGGCGTCATCTGCCCCTCTGGCCCCCTTGTACTCTGGGACCCTTTTGTGGCGAGCTTTTGTTTGCAACACGCTATTGTTGAAATAGTTTTTGTCTGGCATTGTTTAATTAATGCTTGAACTGTAAGTCGTCGCATCTATAATACACATTGGGTAACTGGGCAGTGCCAGCATTTGAAGTGAGTTATACACCAACGCGCATGCACTCAATTTCCCATTAGAATTTGTTAGAAATTATTCGCATGCAGTTGTACTGGGCCGCCTATTCCAGCTAACGGGGCTTGTGGGACACGTGCTCAGTGGGGCGCGACCTAAATGTTCAACTAAATTGCGCCAATTTAAGCAATATGCAATTTTCCCTTAAATCATTTTCCCAATTGAAAAGCGCTTTCGGTTCGCACAAGAGCGCAGATGGCAGTGCTTGCTCTCGAATGCGAGAAGTCCTAAACTATTTTCAAATCTCTTTCTATTTTAATTTCAAAATATTTGATTTTTAGTCAGCATCAGCTGTGATAGGAATTCGAACTTATTTCTGAGACTGTCTATCAAAATATTTATATTTATTTCAAAATATTTATATATATTTAAAATATTTGATATATTTTTACTTAATCAAGCGCAGAATTATTAAAAAAAATAATTTTAAAAATATTTTATATATATAAAAGATTTTAATTTGATATTTATAACTCTCTATTTGTTATTGCAGACATGGTGAATAACCCTTTGACGTGGAAACAAATTTGCTGTCCCAAACGTCAGGTGAGTGGCAAAATGATCTATAAATTGTGACCAGTTTTCTAACTCTCGATTTTACAGTTAACCAAGTTGACTACCATCAGCTCCTCTTCAACATAACAAGAAACAACAACAGCTACAACAACAATACTAACTTCACTTGATCAACAACAGCAACAGGAGGAAGAACAACTGCAGCAGCTGATAGAAAAAACTCTTCAAGTTTTTCATTCGATTCCAATTAGATCTTTGGGATTTCGTCAACTGCTAGAGAGTTAGTGTTAGATTAATAGAGCGGGAGAAGGAGAGGAGCTTTTTATTAACTTAATCGTAATATAATCATTTCTAATCAGTATTTAGTGTCCAGTCGTTTTACCCTAAGTTCTGTGTTTAGGTTAACATAATTTATTGCATACTTTTAGGCAGTGCGAGCTGAGCAGTCCGCGTCAGCTTGAGTGGGGAGGGAGACAGATTTTAAGTCAGTTTTCTCGGAATCTTCAAATCGGTGTGCTGCACGCTTCTGCTTCAGTTTTTCATTATGAAAATAACAACAATGAAGTCTAAGCGCAAATATGGCTGTTTAGAGAATATTTGAAATAATTTTTCAATTATTAATAATTAAGATTATTTTTCCGTGTATCATTTATTATTGTAGTATTGTATTTTATAGTTTTTCCAAGGGCACGTTTTTGTTTTGCACAAAATTCTTAATATTTCATTTCCTCTACACACAACACAACGATAATTTCAATCCATTTTCAATATTCAACACGAGTTAAAGAGTTCGACAAACGGACAGACAGAAAGTCAGTTAGGCAGTGTAAGCTGGGGCAAGAGTTGAGTTTTGTTTTGTCTTTATAAAACGTGAATTTCTGTAAACATGGAGAGTTATTCAGCGGATCTGCTATGGATGGTCATCATTGGCTTTCTCATTGCCTTCGTGTTGGCCTTTGGCATTGGCGCCAACGATGTGGCCAACTCCTTCGGCACTAGCGTTGGCTCTGGCGTTCTGACCATACGCCAGGCTTGTGTCTTGGCCACAGTTTGTGAAATTTCCGGCGCTGTCTTGATTGGTAAGCAGAAAAATTGAATTATTATTTAAATTACTTAATTTTATACTTAATCTTAAAGAAAGGATTTTATTAGTGGTTTAGATCAGTTTTAAACGAAAGTATTAAAACAAAGTTTAGCTATAGCCTTGGCCAAATCTTGATTTTTTTTACATAGGAGCGTAAAGCCAATGTTATTTATTACATAAATATTAATTAATTTTGATTGTCTAAAAATAATTTAAAGCTTAAAGACCGTACATTTTATTACTTTTCATATTAAGTCTCTTTTATTTATTTATGACTGCCGCAGGGTACAAGGTATCGGATACAATGCGAAAGGGCATTCTCGAGGTGAGCCTGTACGAGGGCGCCGAGGAGGTGCTCATGTTGGGCTGCATGTCGGCGCTGGCAAGCAGCGCCATCTGGCTACTGGTGGCGACATTTTTGAAGCTGCCCATTTCTGGAACGCACAGCATTGTGGGCTCCACCATTGGCTTCTCGCTGGTGGCTCGTGGCGTGCAGGGCCTGAAGTGGTCGACGTTGTGCACGATTGTCGGCTCGTGGTTCATTTCGCCGGTGATGAGCGGCTTCGTCAGCATTTTACTCTTTCTGGCCATACGTCGCTTCATATTGCGCGCTCAGGAGCCACTCAAAGCCGGCTTTCGTTCGCTGCCCATTTTCTACGGGGTTACGTTCTTCATCAATGTAATCAGCGTGGTGCTGGATGGGCCCAAGTGTAAGTGAAGAAGAAAATAGTTGATATAGTTCAGGTGCATAATAAATTTTGTGTACTTTCTGTTTAGTGCTCTATATGGATAACATTCCTACTTGGATAGCGTTGAGCGTCAGCGTTGCTCTTTCGCTGCTGGTGGCGCTCTTGACGCAGCTGGTGGTAGTGCCGCTGCAGCGGCGTTCAATTTCCAAGAAGCTGCGAGCCCAAAATCCGGTCAAGTTCAATTTCGAGGATTCTGTGGGTAAGTGGAGAGCCGACGAAGCAGCAACAGCAACACTTGATCAACTTTCGATTTTACGTAGAGTCATCGCCGTCCGGCAGTCCGAAGAAGCAGCGCCGTCCGCTTTCGCTTGTTAGCGAGGGTAAACCACTGCCGGCTATTGCCGAAATCACCGAGCTGGTCTCGCTCAGCGACAATTCGCCGAAGACCTTTAAGCTAGCGCCTTATGGCCTCGCGGCCAAGAATAACAATGCAACTGCCGAGGACTACAAGATCGATCCAGAGTTAATACGCAAGGCTGAGGACCTGCTGGGCAAGGCCAGTCTGGACAATCCCGATCTGACTGTCACCAGCTTGAACTACATCGATGAGCAGCAGCAATTGCACCAACAGCAGAATGGACGAAAACTTCAGGAGTGCTTCAAGCGTGTCCAGTCCCCCAAGGACGACCGCAAGTCCGACCAGCATATACTTACGACCTCAGTGGCGGACAGCGCTAATGTCAACGCCGCTGGCAATGCCGATGCCGCTGCCGCTGCCAAAAGCACCAACAACAATTTGCAAGTGGTGCCAAGTGCCGGCAGCTTGGATCTGATGATCAGCACCACGTTGTCGCCAAACTCTAGCAAAGTTCCGCTTATCGAGAGCAAGGAGGCGCTCAATGAGCAGGAGGAGGAGTTCAAGCGTGCAGCGGGCCGACGCGCCAGCAGCAGCCAGGAAACACAGGAGGTGTCCATGCTCTTCTCATTTCTCCAAATCTTGACAGCCACCTTCGGCAGCTTCGCGCATGGCGGCAACGATGTCAGCAATGCCATTGGGCCACTCATCGCCCTCTATATGATCTATCGCGAGGGCTCCGTAATGCAGAAGGCAGAAAGTCCCATTTATATATTGATCTACGGTGGCATTGGCATCTCCGTGGGTCTCTGGCTGTGGGGACGCAGGGTCATCGAAACCATTGGCAATGACCTAACAAAGATCACCTCATCAACGTAAGTACGAAAGTGGAAAAATCTTTTATGAAAATAAGTTGGAGCTCGAGAACTGGTTATAAAGAAATGAAATTGGTACAGGCAGAGGAGGGCAGAGAGATAAAGAGAATCGGATACTAAGATAGAGACTGATGTAGAGACTGAAAAATATATGTATAAATGATTCTGAATACACATTACTAGATATTTGTATGTAAAATATTTATAGAGTAGTATTTCAATTACTATTGTTCCTTCTCCATTTAATTTTAGGGGCTTCACTATTGAAATAGGCGCCGCCATCACCGTACTGCTGGCCAGCAAAATTGGTTTGCCCATTTCGACGACACACTGCAAAGTGGGTTCGGTGGTTTTTGTGGGTCATGTGAGCGCCGCGGGTCGCAAGCGCGAGCGTCAGGTGCATGAAAAGGAGCTGGGCGGACCCATGGAGGAGCAGCAGGGAGCGGCACCAGCCACCGGGGAGCCAATGGAGGATGGCAGCGTCGATTGGCACTTGTTCCGGAACATCGCCTATGCCTGGATAGTCACGGTGCCGGTGACTGCACTGCTCAGCGCTGGAATGATGTACGTGCTCTGCGCTCTGGTCGTGAATGATGTGGATCCAGTTTAAAGAGGCTAACTTTGATCAACGTCGTCATTCAATTATTAATTGTAAAAGTAAATTAATGTTTCGTAATTGTACCAGTTGATAAAAGCAAAAAAAAAAAAACCAAAAACAAAAAAAAGAAAAGAAAAAGTACGAAAAAACAAAAGAAAAAAAAAACAACTACAAATTTAAACTTAAACCAAATTACTCACCTAACTAAGCAAGAAAACAAAAGTAATGAAAATGATAAAGAAACCAAGCATTTTACTTAACGTCTGAACATAACTGATATTGGTATTGATATTGTTTCTATATATTCGTACGCTAATGTTAACACTTACACACCGCACCTATTTTTTAT
This sequence comes from Drosophila mettleri, assembly GCA_035047625.1. Classification (NCBI taxonomy): domain Eukaryota; kingdom Metazoa; phylum Arthropoda; class Insecta; order Diptera; family Drosophilidae; genus Drosophila; species Drosophila mettleri. The sequence continues at coordinate 19,802,861 of JAWNPI010000103.1, forward strand.
GCATTTTGTTTTTTATTTTTGTCTTTGGATACTTAAGCCTCTGATTTCTGTCTTTTGTACTTAGCCCCAAGAAATAAGAATGTCCAGTGCAATTGTTTAATGCATTCCAGTCAACACGAAATTATTTATAATCCATTGTTTTTGGACAGCTTTAATAAGTATTTTACATTTTATAAATTTCAAAGCAATAGAGCAGAACTTATGAATAAAATACAAACTACTACAAACTCAAAGAGAACAAAATTAATTACCTAAGTTTTTAACCAGCCTAAGTGCAGTTGAATATTAAAAAGGAGCTTTTAATTTCCTCCACACATGGCTTTCCGCTGTGCTCCTAAGGCTTAAAAAGCTAAACTAAAAAGCAAAAACTATTTGCAATGCAAATGAATGCTTGAAACGTGTTTTCACTAAGCAAAAGCTCTCGCTCTCGCACTATCTGCTGCTGTTGCTCTTTGCACACGCATGCAAATGATGCTCGGAGAGCTTTTGTATTGTGGCGCAACTTTTGAGCGCCGCTTGGAGAAGTTGTCGTAAAAGCTGCCGGCAGTTGAGTTTCGAGCTTCGATGCGTTCGGTTGTGTTTCTCAAATCGCTATCGCCTGGGCAAGCTCTGCGCCCACTTCGTACACGGTGTATTGAAAGTCGTAACGTCTGCGCGTGTTTTATGCATTTTGAAACGGCGGCCAATGGGGCTAAATACAAAACACAAATTGCCTAAATTCATATACTAATAGATAAGCAACAGGTGTAATAGTGTGCACAGGTGTCTCAAATCGTTCAACTCGCTTGCATTTGGATTTACGCAAAAGCTAAGGAACTTTAAGGTAAGTTCAGCAAATTAATAAAATTCAAATATAACAAAATATGCAAAATTAAATTTAAAAAATATAGATAAATAATAATAAAAATTAAATTATTTAAAAAAATTGCTAATAAATTATTATTCATTATATATACATAATAAATATATAAATGAAAATAAGATATATAAAAATTACCCATTTATATTCAGTCAATTTTTTACTATTATTTTATTTTTGTTTACATTTTTTTTAATATCTCATTCAAATTACGGTTAAGCTATAACTAAAAAGTTTTCTGTTGAAAAAACTAAGAAACAAATTTTATTTCTTAAATATTTTATATTTTATCATTGAAATTATTAGCACAGTTTTAGTTCCTTTTTCCTTTTACATAATTTTTGCCTGCCATTAAACTTGATATCTAAGTCCATACTTATGCCTTGATCTAGTTCCTGTCTGTACTTCCGGACATTCTAACGCCCATTGCTGTTTAATTTTGAGCTTGCTTTCGTTCGATTTGGTTTCCCGTTTCCATTTCCATTTCCATTTCTTCATTGGCAGCTTGGCTCTTTCCTATAGGCATAGATATCTATCTATCTATGTATCTATCTGCACGGTGTATTACTTAATTTCTTTTCTTAATCCGATTTGCGTGCATTGAACTCTTTATTTCTACCTGTCTGCGGCATTTTAAAGGTGTGTTTTGCTGCTCAAATTCTCCGAAGCTTCAACTTGTTGTTGATTGTTTTATATATATATATATATATATATATATATATATATTTATGTTTTTTTTTGTGCTTTTTCTTTATTGCGTTTCGACAAAGCGGCTTGTTCTTATTTTGTGGCATTTATTTTACGTGCAATGATTTAGTTTGCTCGCTCGCAAAGTAAGAAGAGTTTTTTCGTTGACTCAGAATACTGTATTCATTTTCTGCATTAGTGTAGTTCCTCTACTACTCACTCAAAATCATCTTAAATTTTAATCAAAAGAAATAAATTCAGCTCGTTTGATAGAGTATTATGCAGCCAGTTAAAACTTTATCACTTGTTTTATTTTCGTGCTCTGCTCAAGCTAAGTTTCATGAATTTGTTAAAAGGAATGCGGAATTTGTGATTTGATATACTCGATCAATGCTTCTTGTTAAATTTATTACAAATTAAGTGCAATTAAAATATTGTACTAAATCAACTGAAATTCGCTAAACAATAAATTTAAAATGTTTATTTAATTGAATGGAATTTTATTTAAGGTTTCCTTAGAAATTATTGTTAGGGCTCACAAATATCAGAGTATTAAAATTTGAATATTATTAAAGTTTATTTGTTTGCTCTTAATCTATGCTCAAAAAATAAATTATATTTCTTCGTCCTATAAATGTTTAATAAATAATTTTTTTTTTAAGTTTATACATTTTTTATCAAAGCTGCTGATTTACCATTTTTTTGTATATTATATATTAATATTAATATTTCTATATTTAATTTTTAATATATATTAATTTAGTTATGTTCTTTGAAGTTTCATTAGAGAAATTAAATAATTTTCGTCTTTTTAAATTCCAATAATTTATCCCAAGACTTTTATGCTGTTTATATTCAGAGATATATATCCCATTGAGTTAGAAACTCTTCTCACATTTTTTCAACATTTCTTATCGAAAATAATTAATTGAAGAGGTTGTTAGACAAGCTCAGCTTGTGCCATGAGCATGTGGCATATGGCATTTGTGACACCTGACCCATTTAGGGAACAGTGAGCAGGTATTTTTTATTTTATTTATTTTATTTTTATATTTTATATACCTAGCTGTACTTCGTTATGTGCCAGGTCTAGCGGTTTTTCTCTTTCTTTTATTTTTTTCCATTTGCAAACAAATAAAACGCAAAATCTTCAAGCCAATTCACGGGCAGAACAAAAGCCCGACCGAAAGCCATTAGCTTGGCCATAGCAAATGGCCAAAAGTCATTAAAGAGGCAAAAAAATCTATTGAAATCGTCTAAGAAAACACGCCTTAAAATATTTTCAGCAGCGCTGCGCACCAGGTGCAGCAGGTGATAGAGATAGGAGGGGGGTTGGGTGGTTGAGGCTGGCCCATGTAAACTGGTTACTATGTCAGTTAATTATGCGCTTATCAGTTCATTACTAGTGGCTCCTGCTGCTGCTGCTGCTGCTAGAGGTCCACTTGGTCATTACATACCTGCCACAGTTTCAGCCACTCACCTGGATTGTCTGGCTACTGCAATTAATCAGAATTTGCAGCCATTAGATACAATTTCGAGCGCGCAACATACACAGAGAGCGAGAAATACTCGCTTGGCTAACAACATGTTATTACCAGATTCTGATCCACATCGACTTCTGCTTGTATGTAGATATATTTGTATATATAAAGGTGTGCATGTATTTGTAATGATAAGCCTTGCAGCGCAGTCCCCTTAGCGCCCCACTTTGCGCACTTTCTCTGCCAGCCACCAGTACGTGGCCTCTTACTGATTGTGGCCTGAGATGTGGCCCAAAGACACTCCCACAATATATACACATGGCCCAATGATTGGACAGACTATAAGAATTTATTAAAAAAGAAGCAGAACTAGCGGTGATAGAATCTATTATTAGATAAGATAATATGGTATTCATCTATTATTATTGACTGTCTCTGGCTAAATGTAAAGCCTTTTGTCAATACTTAATTTTTTGAAAATATTAAATTATATTAGCCTGAGTTCAACAAAAAAATATTGTAATTTTAAATTCCAATAACAATATTTTTTTTTTTCAAATTTCAAAAAATGTTAATTGTTTTATTTATTTAAATGAGAATTCTATACTTACACATAATTCAAGATTTGTATGTCCATAATATTTAAATTTTACAAGCCAAATCGAAATATATTTCTAAAATATTTTTAAAGGAAAACATATTTTGAAAATTGTTAAAAATATACTTTAAAATTATAAAATGAGATTTATGCAACATTTCCATAGTCTTCCAGTAAACACCTATTTTTGAAAAAATGTCAAAAACTGTTTAGCTGTTATTCAAAAAGTATTTTTTTTTAATAATTTTTGGCATTAACTTTCTAATGTGTTTGAGTCGCTTCCTGCTTAATGGGTTTTCCTTGAATTTCCTTTATCAGCTTGCAGACGTCTGCTCACCCCTCGTCCCCTGTCATTAAGCTCAGTGTCGTTGCCGTTGGTCTTTGGTCGATGGCTGCATTTCCCACTCAAGACCACATTTCATAAAGTTTATTAAACTTTAGCCAAATTGTTAAAGCGACAAACCGCTGCCCACCCTCTGGCCGCGTGCACCCCTCTGCAACGACCCCCGTCCAATGCCCAGAGCCCCCTGCCCCATTCACTTTTCACGTTGGCCGCTGTAGGCGCTGCAAACAAGTTCATCAGCATTTGGTCAGGTTTGAAGTAGGCTTCAACTTCAGCTTCAGCTTCAGCTTCAAGTTTCGGCTCGAACAGACCAAAACAAACTGCCAGCAACTCGTCTGGATAGTTAATGCTGATGGCAATGGAAATACAATTGCAATTGCAATTGCAAATGGAAATGGAAATGAAAATGCATTGAGCCGGCATTGCCTTTGCCTTTGCCATTGCATCGACAAACGCATACAAATATTTTATCTGAAAAAAAAAAACACTCACTGTCATTCACGCATTCGCAACATAAATTAATTGTTCAATGCAAATCTGATTGGGCACACTTCATATCCCCGCCTGAGATAGACGAAACGATTTTTGGAGAAATTAAAAGAAATTTATGGCACGTTATGCAAGCTGTAAAACTTAATCGATATTCATTCTCAATTTGGAGTCAATGCTCAAGGCAAGATTACGGCCATGAAGTGGGGAGAGAGAGAGAAAAAGAAAGAGAAAGAGAGAGAGAGGGAGTAAATTTCACAACTCTCTTCGCTAATGACTGCTAAATTGCATATCATATATATTTTCTGCTATAAATACCTTTTCGTGTTTCGTAAAAGAGAGTTTTTGTGTCCAGTTCAGTAATTGAAGGCATTTAATAATGATCTAACAAATATTAAAAACTGGCTAAGCTAATAATAAAAGAATATCAACACCTGTTACGTCTAGAGCTCAGATTTGTTGGTTTAATTAATGCTAATCTAATGGGAAGTTTATTGGAATCTAATAGCAAGTGTTATCTTTTATATCGAACCTTATCTGAAGGGTTCTTTGACAAAGATTAAATATATTCAGTAATATAATTTTAATTAATAATTGACTATACAATTTATTATTAAAAAAAAATACAAAAAACAGTCTTAAAATTATTGCTCGGTTAGTATCAAGATTGCTTTAATAGTCTGTTTTATCTTATTTATTGTTGCCACAAATTCAATTCAATTCAATTCAAGGTAAGAGACTTTGTTAATTCCCGTTCACCTGTATAAATTCCAAACTAAACAAAAACATTTGCAACATAAATAAATAAATAACTAAATACTGAACATTATGGAAACAAATTGAAATAAAATATGGACTTAATTAAGAAATGCTCAACATTATCCAACAACAACCACATTTTTGCCATCAGTCAGTCAAGCAGAGCGTATAATATGTCACCCAGCTGAATGCCCCCCGCTTTGCCCCTCGACTTGAGGTACTCACCTGTAGTACACCTATTACAGAGCAGTGCCTTATAACGGTAACTAGTCTTCGAGCAGCTGCATTTGCATTGAAAGTTGTCTGTTGCCGAGTGTTTTTGCCGAGTGGCTGGCATAACTGAATTCTCTGGCCACCAATTCGAATTGAAATCGAAATCACAGTCAAAGCCTAAACATTTCCTGCTCTTAAGTCGTATTTGAGCATTAAAAAAAAACAGCTATTCCAAATATGGCATGGAATGACATAGAAATTCTTGCAGCTCAACATTGAGACTAATTTGTAACATTCTCACATTAATGTCGATATCTTAAGTTGGTAAACTGAAGAAAACTTTAAAAGTTTGTCTTTTTCTGAAGAGTTTTGGAAGTACCTAAAGATATTTAATCTAAATATTTTTATTTATGTTTTTTTATTAATCTTTTGTATAGTCATTTTTTAAAGAGAAACTCAAAAATTAATTAAAAATGTTATTTATATAACAAATACCCAAATTAATAATATAAAATCAAATCAATTTATTAAATTTATAAAAAAAATACATATTAAATAATATTTACATAATAAACTAATACTATAAAAGTTAGATACTGAATAATAATAATAATATAATACATTAATTAATAAAATGAAAAAATAGCAATAATATAATATGATAAATAAAAACTATACAAATCAAAATATATATGATGTAATAATAATAATGAATGGTAGTATTAATAAGTCATAAATTAGTATATCTTAAGCGATTATCGCTTCAAAGGCTGCAGTAGGGAGTGTCCATATGATTGATCTACTTGCGCTTAATACTGAATTCGTAAGATAAAAGCAGTAGAAAATGCAATGTAGAACAATAAACACGGGTTGTAGTCTTAAAATTGCTTTAATTCTGGGCAAGCCTCTTTTCATAGGAAAAATATAATAATTTACTTAATGTAAAGCAGCAACAAACATCAATTATAGTAATAAAATAAAGAAAAATATAAACATTTCAATGAGGAATACATCGAAAGAGATAATTTTAAATGCCTAAAAATTAAAATATATTTGTAAATATCTTAATATATTTATAGCCATTAATAGAAATAAAATGGTTAGTATATTATATTTGTTATCAATAAATAAAATCATTAATAATTTTTGTTAAGCTCGTTCTTTCCCCATGAAATTGTTTATGAAAAAAGAGAAAAAAACAAGTTTTGAATCAAGTTTTTTTTTTAGCATACAACTACTTCTATACAATATTGAGCTATCTGCTGCTCTGATTTCAATTCAATTCAATTCTTTGGTTATTGTTTCCGAGAACAAGTTTTTGTTACCTTTTTTTTTTTGTGTAGTCTTATATAGTACTTGATTTGATTTGGAAATCGAAAGTTTGAATGCAATAGAAATCCGCAGAATGTGCCAATGGCCGCCTGTGGCAATCAAAATTGCGCAGCTCTTATATTTCCCATTTCATTTTTTGCCAATCATTATTTGTGGGCGTGTCAATCTGATTGTTGCTTGTAGCTATTGTTACAATTCGAGACGCTTTAATTTGCTTATTTCCATAGAAAAAATCAATCAAAATCTTTGGACACACGTCGCAGCTTGCAACGATTTATTAAAGCCCAAAAATCCAATTGAAGTGCGCATACGCCCTGTTGCACGTAGTTAACCACTATGTGCCACTCTAGCGTTATATCGAGAAGTAGTTATTCAATTTAGCTGTATATATGTTAGTATTTCCTAGGTTATTTGCAATATTTAAGCAATATTTCATTTGACTTGTTAAACAATTTTCAGTCAGCCCACTTTGGCTTATCATGCAGCACGCATGTCGACCCACATTTGATTTTTGTATCTCAGCGTTGCCTTGAGTCCGATTTTGTTATTATTTCGCTCAATATTTGCCCAAACTGAACTACATGACCTAAAAATAATTCAAAGCGAGAGTTCACACCTAAAAGGCTTTGCTGCAAACCCAACAGATGCAGATACAGCGACAAAACATTGCCAGATTTATGTGGGGCGCTCAAATGGCAATACGAATGCGAGCGCTGACCGTACAGGTGAACCCGCTTGAGCCCAACCCATGCCACAGCCCAACAACGCGAAAATCTTGTTCCAAATTCAATGCAAATCGCATTAGGGAAAATGCAGCAAAAAAGGCAAACAACTTGTGCATGCCGCAAATAATTTGTATCAATTTCCTAACAGCCGAGCGAGAAGGCAGCACAGCTAACAAGCCTCGCATATAACGAGCTTTAATTAAATCGAAGCCGAATCATAAAAACAGCACGCAACATATTCGTGGCTAGGGTATGTGCCAGTCGACACGATTTTAATTGGTATTTATTGAGTGGCTAATAACCTCGGCTGATTATGTCCCATTTGCATTGTAAACGATTATTGAATGCGCCCCAGCTCTTGTCTGGGTTGTTGCCTCCATTTATCAGCTGCCGCAATGCTGGCAGCTGGCAGCTGGCGAAAGGGGCGTGTGTACATATTTGGTGTATCCATAAGCTTGCCTGCCCATCGCACATGCAAAATTATCTCAGGCATTTCTTAGTTTTTCGGCAAAACATTCACTTTTTAAGTAAAAGTCGCCATACTTTATTCAGGTTTACGCGAGTGAGAAAAACACTTTTTGTTTTGTAAAGAATTTAGTGCATTCCGTTAGCGAACTTTCACAAGAGACACAGTTACGATTGCTGGTAGCTCGCTTAGCCCAAATGTGCTGTTTTTTATGATAATTATGATCAAGACTTTAATCTGATTAGGTATCCTCAAATGGCTAACAACTGTAGCTTAAATGGTTAGTTTAGTTAAAATGATGAACTGTACAGCTTTCAGCATTGCCACTTGGAGTTATTTATGGTAAATTAATTTTGTAGCATCACATGGAGGTGGTATGCTAACATATAGTGATAATTGAAACAACAAAATAAAATATTCAATTTCCCAATTTTTTTTTTTGATTTTTAACATATATATATATATATATATATATATATATATATATATATATATATATATATATATATATATATATATATATATATAAATATCATTTTTAACATATAATTTCGACTAAGACAAGAAGTCCTAACAGTAATTTTGAAAGGCTTCATCTCATGCCTGAATTATGAGACTATATATATATATATAAATTACAAAAACTTGAAATTAATATTAAAAAAAAAAAAAAACAATTAAATATATAAAAATATTAATTAATACCTTGCAATATTAAAAAATATTTTATATTTTTTTTGTTGTTATCTTATACAAATAATTTTTTTGAATTTTTATTTTATAATATTCTTAAAATTTATTAAGAATTTTAAGCAAGATATCTTTATGCACATTCCCACAAGTTCTCTACACAACAACGTGCTATAACTAAAAATATATTAAACTATTACAATTTGTTATAAAGTGTCATGAATTTAATTATTAAACATGCTTGTATGTTCGTTAATCAAAAATACATTTTTTAAAGCTAAGGAACTAATTTCAGCAAATGTTTATTTAATTAAATTTTCATAAGGTAATCAAATATAAAAAATTTAATAAATTTATAATAATATATATAAGAATTCTTATTGGCAAGTCAAGATTTTTCTGCAAAGACATCTATAAACATTTCCAACATGTTTTTTCTCTTTTTGCAGGTATGTGCCTAGCCTTTTAGCTAATGCTTGAACAATAAGCCAATCAGATCTGAGCTCATCATCGGGTACATACACAGCACACAGAAATGGGTATTTAAGTATGTTTGCTATTTATATACATATTTTTTGAGCATGATATGCGGGCTTTGCAATGCCAAAGACATCATCCAAGAGCCCAGCTCGAATAACGAATAAAATTCAAAAGCTAATTGCGCAGCCAAAAAATTGTTGAGTGTGTGGCATAAATCATATGGAAGATGTGCAGAAAGTTTTTAAGACCTCCGAAAGCCACATTAGTGGGCGAGTCGTAAGTGGAAACTCAAGTGGAAATTGTTTTTTTTTTTTTTTTTTGGCCTGGCTTCAATTTGCCTAGTTTCAAGTTCAATGCAATGGGAAATTTAAATTTTGAAATTTGTAAAATAAAAATAGAAATTGCGCTGAGCACTTGAAAGTGAGTCGCAACTTCTGCGGCAGTCAAGAGTCAAGCACAGATGAGATGAAGTCGCTAGATACAGATACAAAAGAGACAGACAGAGGAGACAGAAGCGACAGAAGCGACAGAAGAGTGTCTTGTCAAAGCCAAACCTACGCTTGACCGTTAATGGCTTTTTTGCGTTTCATTGAAGAAATCGCTGAGGCCAGCTCTATAACTATATAAGCTATATGTTATATGCATAGACATCTATGTATATACATGGTATATATATATCTGACAATTTGGCAGCTTGTCGAAAGTGAAATGTGTGAAAATTGCTAATTAAATGCACGGATAACTTGAGTACAGACAACTTCATCTGGCGTCTGACTGTGCCTTTTACCACGAGATAAAATAAAAAACAAAAAAATTGGACAACAGAAAAAAGTTTGATTCGCTTTGCTCACGTTGCCGTTGGATTTCTCTCGTTCGCCTGCTAATTATGAAAATTTGATGGTATAGGCCAAGCTTGTTGCCTAAGTCTTTTGTGCTCAGCTCTTTTAATTCTACTCACATTACCGATCTGAGCAAGTGCCGATGCTCAACCTGCCATATGATTGCTCCAACTACGTTTTTCTTTGGCTCTTTAATTTTTAACGCTCAGCACAAAATGCGCAGCACGTAGCCGTAATTACGCGCCAAGTTTGTTGCCTAAGTCTTTTGTCTTGCAGCGCTTGTTTATTTGCTTAAATTAACCAGAGAGCCACAAAATAAATGCCCCTAATTTAATTGGCCTCTGTAATGGTTTGGCTTAATATGCCATTTGCTTGTGAACTCACATCCAGTTTTTGTGGCAATCGCTTATGGGCTTTGGATCATAATTTTCTAAGATCTCATTCGACTTGCGTTCATCTCTAGTTTATGGCCAAATTAAACTTGAACTTAGCCCAAGCTGCGTGATTCTATAGAAATTTGAAAGCTAATCTAAATATAAATACAAATTTCATGCAACTGAATGTTGGGCTTTGTTGGATTGACAGCTTGAAAGTTCCCGAAATTTGTTAAGCAACGTAGAAATTATGCGAAGAAATATGTTTTAGAAGGGAGCTCGTTTGTGTCCGATTACATATGCAAATTGGAGACAATATGATCAGAGCCGCCATATGACAAGAAACAACCAACAGAATTCTGGCACAGTTTTGAAACCGGTTCTCAGTCTAAGATATCGATGCGAAAATTACACAAGCATTTCGAATTGAGAAAGATTTGTTTTAATCAGGTCCAAGGCACGCCACAAATAACAATCTTAGTTTAGTTTTTGCCAATACTTTTCAAGAGTTGTTAAACTATGCAATTGGGTCTCTGACTGCATAAATTCACACAGTTCATTGACTCTGTTTTCTTTTTTCTTTCTTTTTTTTTTTTTTTATTTTTTTGCTATTTGGCATTTTGCTGTTGCTCAACGCTTTAAGCCAAGAAACAAAGACAGAAAAGAAATAAAATGTTAAAACTTGAAAAAACCCAAAAATTGGTTAGATTTTAAACATTCTTAATTATGTAAGACTTAATAGTCGCCGAAAAAATACCGCTAATGTAGCATTAGCTTGGAGAACGGCACAGGTAAATAAATATTTAATACTTCTTAGGAGAATCTAGAGTATCTAAATAATAGAAATATGAGGATCTCATGTGATACGTTTAGCATCATATAGAGATTTATTATAGAAGTATTCTAAGTCTATATATCTCATTTGATAGTCTAAGCCTTATTTGGAGATATTAAGGAAGCATATTATTTAATAATCCAGCTCTATTGACATCAAATAACTGAAGTTTAATAAAGACTTGAATAGAATTTGTGCTAGTGACGACTCTCGTTATAGAAAGGCATTAAAGTGTTTCGAGACAAATGCTTTAAGACAAGTGGGTGTATAGGCAGAGAACGAGAATAAATAATTTTTATGTTTGAGAATTTGAGTACTTCATGACATTGGCTATGAGATCTTATAAAAATTCCTTAAATATTTAGGTATTCTAGTATATGCATATAAAATTATTATTGTTAAATTAGGAGTTCATTAAGCAGAACTAAAAAAATAAATTTTAATTATTGAATTAAAGAAAAATTAACTTTTAGAGTTGATAAATCGTTAATGAGGCTCTCTAATTTGGAAGCTTTAATAACGAACATATATATATATAAATATAAATATACATAAATATAATAAATATATACATATATATGTAGATACATACAGTACATGGGAGCTATGTACTTGTAGCCTTGACGCATTCCAAGCTGTGAGGTGGGAGTCGGCGTTTGAGTTAAAGCTTTTGAAGCATTTCCTAATGCAAAGAGTAAACTTAGCTTGAGGAAAATAAAGTTAGATGAATACAAGTAAATGATTGACTGTGAGATACCCTAAATTACAGTGCACATAAAAGACAACACTCAAAAAGTCTTTACTTGCTGCACACACTTTTACAGGGTATAGTCTTCACATGGGTAGGCGATATTAGGCGATATACCCCATTACAGTTGCATACACTTTTGCTGGGTATGTGTAGTGTATCCACAAATACAGTTCAAATGAGAAGTATATATATTTGTAGTTGCTTTTGTTGTTGTTGTTTTCGCGTTGTTCTCTTTGAGCTACGTTTGATCTTTGTTATTTGACTTGTTGTGCCATTTGTTGTTGTTATTGTGGTTGCAATGTTGAAAATAAAAGTGAACGTTGTTGTTGTAGTTGTTGTTATTGTTATTTGCGGTTGGTTGCCACATTTGTGTGAGCCACTCGCTCGCTCACTCGCTCGCTCCCTGGCTGGTTGGCTGGCTGGCTCGTTCTACATGTATCTGACAGATATTCAATCTTCATCTTCATCAAAGCGTTCGTCAAACGTGTTTTATTGTATGCGACGACTTGTGCTATTTTGTGCCGAGCGATGCCGATTTCTGATTTCTTTCTCGATATTGAATTTATTGTCAGTACCTTTAAGCGTTTGTTAGCTGCCTCTCTTGCTATTGCCATTCAGTTGTACTTGTTATAACTACTCGCCAGGGACCGCAGCTCGCAACCCCGTTGCGGGCTTGGGCCAGTCACGACATCTCAACACAGGCAGAGGTAGCGGCGGAGGCAGAGGTAGCGGCAGGGGCAGAGGCAGTGGCAGCGGCAGCGGCAACGACGACAGCTCAAGGTCGCATTCCTTGGCACTGACGCAGTCATTCAATAATTCTTATTTGGATTGTTCTGTACTTGGCTCTAAGTGATAAATTATACGCATTTGCAATTGTCATGAAATTCATAAGGTATTTTGTGTGTTTTGGGCAATTGGGCTCAGCTTTGTGGAGTTTTTAGAGAAGTGAGTGGGTGTCGAGTTAATATTTGAAAAGTATTTCAAGAATTTAAATACAAATTTATAAATATGTGAGTGTATGTGTGTGTGTGTGTGTGTAAATGTATTAGTATTTGTATTGCTATTGGTTGTCCTTGAAGATTTTCAAGTTTTGTATTTAAATGAGGTAAAAGCTCAACTGTCTGAAAGTTGTTTTATTATCTTATGCCTAGAATAGCTACCTTATAATTTTAATATATAATATATAAATATAGAACTCTTCTTTTATGTTAATCAGTTTTTTTCTGCCAGTGATTTGCTGGCATGTGTAAGACACAGCTAATTTGAACAATCTTCTTCTATCAATGCCTCCCATCCTAGTTGCATAGGTACAGTCACTCCCATTCAAATGTTGTGTGTGTGTCGCCATTATATTGCGCAGCTAGAGGATGCCGAGCAAGCCGGCACTTTGAGATGCCATCTACACCTAATTTATGACGGCTCAGCCACTCTCAGGCGAACCGACAACATTCAGAGATTCCAGAAATGCGGCAGCTACGTGCACAACGTTGCCAAATGAAGTCACGATCGGGTCCGGGTCGAAGATACCCATGGCTAGGCGGTGCTAGGTGTGTCCAATTACGAGTAGGCAACTGCGCCAGCAACACCACTAGCAACAGCAACAGCAACAGCTACAGCCACAGTCACAGGCACATCTAGTGGGTTAATAGAACGCCGCCTGGAATTATTTCGCCTTGCATTTATTTTTTGTGGCATGGGAGAAATATGTAACACGAGCAGTTGTACCAGTGGATACCCTGTAAAAGTAGCTGAAGTCTGAGCTCTTGATGGCACTCCATCTTTGGTATGAACAGTCAAACTAGATAAAGTTTTGGGAATGAATGATAGATACCCTGTAGTGAAAATTCGAAATGCATAATGAACGCAAAAGATTGGTTGATGCTTCAGATTATTATCCTTTAAAGATTCCGTTGTCAGAATAATTTGAGGCTAACAGCGTATGAGGTCCTTATTACAAATAGCCAAGAAGATGCGGATATTTTTAGATTAAGCAGAATTAAATCTTATCCAAATTTCTATGAAGATATTTAAGGTATACATTGATTTTATTAATTATCGGTGTGTTGAGTTGCAATCTAACATCATATTAAGAAATTAAAATATGAATATAAAATATAAGTTCTTTTTTGTATTATATCTTAAGAATCAGTCCCACCATAGAAATCCTTAAGATCAATATATTTCTAAATACTCTCTACTAGTTGTATTCTAAGATAAACTGTGGCTAAAATATTTATTTACTGTTTCTCTTTAGCTATTATCAAATATCTCAAATTTTAAATACCCGATTGCAACAGTTTGTGTTACGTTAGAGATTGAGGATGAGTTTAATGTAGCAGCTAACATCTTATTAGCATCACTGGCTGACTCCATGGCGACTCCATGCTTTCATGTAGATACACGGCAACAACACGACAACTGAAATCAATTGGCTCTTTTGAAGCCGCCTCAAATAGTTTTGTTACAGGGCAAAAAGTACAAATATGTTAATTTGATTTGAAGACTTTGCTGGCATTTGCCCCATTTTTTGCGGGCTATGAGCTGTGCTGCTGTGTGGTTCGACAGCCCAAAGAAAATAACTTAAACTTTTACTTTCACTGCCAATAATTTGTGCTGCCGCTGGAAGGGGCAATGTCTCAATGGGAGCCGCAGACTCTTCGCCTCTCAATTTGCATCGGCTTACAGAGTTATTGTTTTCTGTTTTTTGCTTTTCGCTGTTATGTCTAAGACTCATTTGCAAATGTATCTGGCGGCAATTCGGACCCCTCCACTGTGGAGCTGTTCATGTCTGTGCATTGTCTGTTACAGTGTTCACTCTTCAGCTGTTCGAGTCTTCAGACATCAGTTTTCAGTCTTTAGTTTAATTTCATTTTCACAACAACAGCAACAACAATCTTTTTGTGTGCTCATCACACGTGTTCGCATGTGCTGCAATTTGATCGTCACGTCGAGATCCCAGCTCAGCAGCCAGCAAATGTTAATGATGAGCATTTGATAATAACAGCCCAGGGTTGCCTCTCCCAACTTACCTCTGCCTGCTAACACTTTGGCCTTAGCTGTTTGCTAAGCTGTCCGCTCTGTCTGTTTGATATTTGGAAAATTGCTGTTGACTTTTGTCGATTTGGCGAAAGTTTATAGACATATCCAAGTGCAGGCAGGAAAGGGAAGCCTCATTTCAGGTTGGCCCAAACTTAAAAATTGTTTCGCTTAACTCTGCAAATGAACTCCATTTGGCTGCTGGCTTTTTTGTGAACAGCGAATTCCATTCGATTTGCTGTTATCATGGCCAGTCAAGTGGACAAGTTTTTAACTGCAGCCGGCGGCTGGCCAGATTGCCAAGTTAGCCTTGTTCTTAATAGTTAAACAACGTTTTTGCATAGCAGACTCGTAATTAAACGCCAAGCTAACTTGCCGCATAAATTGAACAAGTGCAAGTACGAGCACGAGGTATCTAACGCTGTGCATCTGCAAAATACTCGTAATTGAGCTATGCGCTGCCTGCTGCACCTGTATCAGCTGTCAGCGCTGACCACAAGCTGCAACCTTGCGGCTAGCTGCCTGCTGCTGGAATGCTGAATGCTGAATGCCTCGCCAGTTCGTTGTTTGAGTCTTTTGTTTTGTCACTTCATGGAAATTCTAATTGGCGCGCAATAGGGCGTGGCAAGTGACAGCTAAGCCAACAATCTTTCTGAGTTGAAAGCCAACACACTTTCCAACCTCCAACACTCTCACTTGAGTTTGAGCTTGTTTATCTTGCATCTTCAGATCTACCAAAAGACGACAACTCGAAATCGATTTCGTAAGTCTTGTGTGAGTTTTCATACGTCTTTTCATTACTGCTATTATGTGTTTTGTTTGTGTTGTTTTATTTATATTTTTTGTTTTCGGTTTATCTGTGGCATATCATTTCATTTTTCATTCCTTGCCCACGTAATCGGCTGGCACGTCTCTCGGCCTATTGATGAGTGACAAGATCTGAAAGTGGCTTAGGCCTAGTTAGCTCTCGCTGATGCGATGAAAGTCCCATAAGACAATGACAGCGTTTCAATTGAATCACGTGACTTCCGTTTTGTGGCGTTGTTTCTTTCCGGCATCTTCAACTTTAACTGCGTGATTGAATTCAAAGTCTTTAAACTATATATGATATATATCCATATATGATCGTTTCGATGTGGGCCTGTATGAAAACAATTAAGTCGGTGTTTCATAATTATATTGAAATATATATATGTCTACTTGATAAGCAGTCAGGGCCTTAACTTAACATCTCCTGCATCATCACTACTTACAGGGTATAGTGAAAAGCAACCACTCTCAACTGGAGCAGAGCTCTCTAAGTTTAATTGGCCACATTACAGAACCTCCTCATGCTGATCAAATTGAAATTCCATCGTCGCAGAGCTAGCTGGCTGACTTGGCTGGCCTAGCTGGCTGGCTGGCTGGCTGGCTGGGTGAATTGCTATAAATTTGTTATTCAAAGTAAATTTTCAATTTCAACGCGAATAGATATTTCCATAAATAAACCACATAAATCAGAGCTATCGGCTGACCGAAACCGAAACCAAACCGAACTCAACCGAACTCAACTGAACTCAACTTCTCATTAGTAATCAAAAGCTGTGCAATCGCCCCAGTCGAAGCTGCAGCCACAGCCACAGCCACAGCCACAGCTCGATGCATTCTTTGTGAGCCACAGCGGCAGGCAGAAGAAGATAGAGCTAGAGAGAAATAGAGAGAGAGAGAGGGGAGATGAAGGCTTGCACAAAACGTTGCACAAGCGAGTGAGTGGGCTGTTTTTTTTTTTTTTTTTTGTAAATTTTATTTTATAAGGTGGCTGCCACTGGGAACGTTTGTCGCCAGCGCGCCAACGCGACAACGCGCCGGCTGCGACAGCAGCGCCTTGTCTTGTTTATATTGCCTTAATGGCTATTTGCCTCTGTTGTTTAGAGGCAATTTAAATATTTTAGCCATTTCATTTTGAGCGCTGCTTTTTGGCTCTTCACTTGGCCGTTGTTTTCGATTTTATTTTTGTTGTGCCGGCAAAACTTGTGTCTTTGCCTTTTTATGGCCGTTGAAAATTTCTTCTGTTTTGCATTAAAATTTGAGGAATTTACGAATTTCTTTTATTAAATGCAGACATTTCTAAAGGCGTAGAGCAAATAATTCTATGCATAAAATAGATATTTGCAAAATAAATTCATTAAGTTAGCATTAGGGATTATAAATTGATTAATTCTGCTTTGAGCAAAATCTTTTACAACTCAAATTTTACATAAGTTTCAATACGTTGTTAACAGATTAATGTTATTTTGAATAATCTTTAAAAGTTCAATAATGCGTATTGGACTTACAAAGAAAATTAAAAAGCTAAAATGATAATCTATAAAAATTCTGTTATATTTTACAGCTACTACTGCATAACATAGAAAGTTGGGGCAAATCATTTGAATGTTAACACATTAACACTGCAATGATAACAGCCCTGATTGATTGAATTCGCCTTGTTTCAATTCTGTTAGTGCTTACATATAAGCAACTTAACAGCACCATGTAAATAATTTTGGCTTCTTCCAAGGCTCTGTTTAAGCTCTAATGTTAAGAGTTTTTTCTGCCATTCTGTTAATAATTTATAGCTCACTGTTAATAGGTAAACTCTGTTAGAAATTTAGTAAATTTATTATATTTAAATTCAGTTAAATTCGTTGATTTTCTAGTTCATAGCTATGCATAAATCTGAATAAAGTTGGTTTATGTATAGCTAGCGTTTAATAGTTCCCGTCATAAGTAGTAAAATACTAATTAAATCTTACTAGTCCTCAAATACTATATATAGATTAAAAATCGTTACATTAAAATGTTAATTGATTTAGTTTTGCTTAGTATTCGCTGACTTCTTGACTTTGATTTTGGCGCCCACTAAAGTCGATTTCTTTCGTCCATTGAGCTTTGCTTTATTGGTCGAATTTGCCAATGGTTTTGGCTTCAGCACTTTGGCCTCCACGCGTACGTATAAATCGTAGTTGAAGTCTCCACAGGATTTTCCTGCAAAATGAATTGAGTTGATTCAAGATTGATCTGCGAATAGTTCTATGCCTACTTACCCCAGCACAGTTCCTCACCACATAAATCGCAGGTGATGAGACGTGTTTCCACAATCCCCGACTTATTTTTGATCTTCTTGATGCAATTGTTGAGCGCGAATTCGCGTCTGTCGCGTGCCTCTGTCTTAAGTTCCAATTTGCCCATTTCAACCATGCGACTGAAGTACTCCTCCTCCTGCTTGGACTTGGGTCTCAGCGTGGTGAGCATTTTCCAGTCAATGGGCACGGCGCACAGCTCCATGAGCACAACATCCTTCATTTCACCCGGCATGGGATCCGCATAGGTGTAGAGTGTCTCTCTTTCCCCATTGGCTTTCAGTAGCTTGCGCATTTCCTTTTTCGGCATTTTGAAGGCATAGTCCTTTTCCCGTATTTTTATCTCCTCAGCGCGCACCTTTATGGGTCGCATCTTGTAGTCGGGCACTTTTTCCATCAGTCGCTTGAACTCCTCAATTGTCTGAATATTACTGCGGCTCAGATCTAAGACAGGCACTACAGTTTTCTTTTTGGCCAACAGATCATCCAATTTACTCATCTTTAATTGTTTTTAACTGACTTAACTCTGCCACAAGCTCGAAACAGTTTTTGATGATGATTGATCAAACACTGCGGTTGCTAAAGGCAGTTTCTCTCAGTTGCTAAGGTCGAAATTGCTGCGTTTTGTTGTCCCAAAATAACTAGTATATACTGAAATTTGGTATTTTATGTGGAATTAAATAAATTCATAAATGTAGGATGTAAAGAGGGAGAGGGAAACAGAGAGAGAGAGAGAGAGAGAGAGAAATATAGATATAGAGAGAGAGAGAGGAGGAGAGCGAGTAAGAAAGAGATATAAATATAAAAGATAGAGATATAAATAGAGAGAGAGAGAGAGAGAGAGAGAGAGAAAGGAAGAGAGAGAGAAATAGATTGATGAGTTTCCAAGAGAGTAATTTTGAGCTCCAGGCAAATTCAATTAAGTTATTAATCCATTTGCTCTTATTACATTGCTTGTTGGCTCATCTTCTGTTTGTCCATCTGCAGTTATTCCATTGCCTGTAAACCCATCTGCAGTTAGTCCATCTTCTTCTATTAATACCTAGCCATCAACCCGTTTGACTTTTCATTACCTCACACTCCAGCCTGCTCCATCGATTCTAATTCGAGTTGAATAGTGCGTAATTGCTTATTTGATTTAATGGGAATTGAATAGTTGGGCTTCCTCGCCATTTACTCGCTAAGTTTGTTCTCTGATGGGCTTAATATTTTATTACACGACATCTTTAAACATCTGTGAATAATTACCTAATAATATTTGTTATTTAAATTACTCAGTACTTAGAAATTATCATATCCAATTGATGCTTCCGCCTTTGTCTCTGTGCATAAACACTAAATGATGAATAATTTCTTTTTCATTACAGCGCACTCGATAATAGCTCAATCATCTCGGTTCAGGTCAGATCAGATCAAATCTGATCAGATCACGTGTCGGCAACTATAGCGCGTGTAATTCGGTAGAAAATAGCCGAAAAGTTGTCGTGCAAACAAATGCTCGGAACGCTACCTAAGATCAAAAAATAAATAAAATAAAACCCGTCGAGAAGCCGAAAGCTGACAAAACAGTTGGCTCGTTGATCGTGTTGGCATTTAATTTAGCTGGTTACGTGGCTGGGGGACTCGTGTGGCCGTCGAAAAGAAAGTCACGACACTATCCAAAGCGGCTCAAAACAAGATTTCCAAGATTCTGCGCCGAAAGTCAAAGTTACAAGTTTACATTTTGGCCCGGTTCAACGTCTTATCAGTGTGTGTGTGTGTGTGTGTGCGTGCCGTGTGAGTCTGCGTGTGCGTGTGTGTGCCTGTGCTTGTGCCAGTTTAGAAAGTGAAAATCGAGTGCAGTCGCAGTCGCAGTCGGACTCGGTCAGAGCTGCAGCTGAAAGTGAATTTGCCTGCGAGACGCCTTATCTGTCCCAGTCCAGTAGCAGCAGAGACAGCTACTTGGCCCAGCCGTCATCCGAATAACATTCATCTATAGAGCCGCAGCTCAATTTGACTTCACGTTCCACAATGGAGGCCGAAGAAATTACAAAACTCGTTGATGGTGTTTATAGGGTGAGTTTTCTATTGTTTTTATTTTTTTTTTCATTCACTGCTGCTCTCGTTGTTGCCCTTTTGGGCTAGCCCCAAGTAGTTTAATAGGCAATAAAGGAATTTCAAATGAGCTTTCTTTGGGCGTTCATTACGTCGGGGCAGTCAAAATTGAAGCGAGACAATTATTTTTCAATAATTAATAACACGACTTAAATCTTTATATATTAGAATTTATAATATAAAATTTTAATTTAGTGTCAATATTTTTTCTTTTTGAAAAATTTACAATATATTAATTTTCTTAAGCCTAATCCTATTTATTATATTCATTGCTTTAAAGATAATTTCGATTTAATTTTTTTATTAGAAACCTTTGCTAAAGCTACACTTAAGCTTAAGTCGGATATAAAACTCATTCAAATATTCTTTATACATTTTGTAAATGAATTTTTAAGATTAATTTGTGAATAAAATAATTTCTGCAAAGTAGATGAATAATTCTTTATATTACAGATAAATAATTAAAATAAATGTAAATTAATGATGTAATCGTGAAAGCAGGAATCTGAATTAAGCCATAAATCAAACCCAAGAAAACTTGCAGAGCCTAATATATTGTTGCCATAAAATGTTGTATATATATATATATATATATATATATATATATATATATATATATATATATATAATAATAATATATATATATAATAATTATAATTTATTCTTTAATTTAGCCATTATTAATATTATATACAGTCCCCAAACAGTTTTAATTCTATAATTTATATATTTTAATGAAATGTACGTTTGGTCAAGGTGAAAACTCGACTTGTGAGGCGTTGATTAGATGAAAATGTGATTTTAATCTGGGGAAAACAATTTGCTTTGCGGCTTACACAATTTGCCTGCCAGCCTCATGGTGCCACTAGCCCCACACTTTGTTTCTCTGAGGCAATCGGCACACAATTGGCCCAAAGGCGAGTTGCGTGAAGGCCATTTCTATTAGCTCTTAGGTGTCTGTCGACTAATTTTTATATTTTCTAAGCGCTTGCAGCGTATATAATGAAAAACAATTTATTATACTAGGAATGCTTAGCTGGGGCTTAATACCCTAGGCTAAATTATAGAAAATATACACATGATGCATATGACATAATTGAATTTTAATATTTATATTTACTGATGATGAGATAAACGAGCATACTTCTATTTTCAGCTGAATTGATAATTAGATAATTGTTGAAGTATTTCTGCATTTATTAAAATTGAATAAATTGAATTTTCTAATGTATTGATATCTTTCAATGAAAATACTTGTTTAAATTCACTCTATAATTGTAATTGAAAAATGTTAAGTTTAATAACTCTATTTAATTTACCATGATCAATTTAGTTTACTCTACAATAGTCTCTTGAGTCCGAAATGGGAATATGCACGAGGACTAGTTAGCCTTAAAACAAATGGAATATATTCGACTTAGAATTTAGTATGCTTATTCCAGGGTATCTCGGCATGGAGGTTATAATAAAAAAAAAGTTTTTAATGATTTGCGAGCAGACACACCGCTATTTATCTATTTATATATAATCCTAGCTAGGGTATCGTAGCCTCGACAATTCAGTTTAAGCTGTCATTTAAGATTGACTTTAAATTTATCACCGCACGCGATGTCCATAAAAAGCAACAGAAAAATAAAAAACTCAAAAGTAAGGCAAAACAGTTGTAGATAAAACAACATTAATAAATATATGTATTTATGTGTTTCGTTTGCGGCCAAATCTCGTTTGGGACAGGCCGAAAGACATTTGAAAGTGAATTTCGTTAGCTGGAAATCGAAAACCGAATTTGGTCACGTCCCGCTTTAGCTTTAAAATATATAGCTTGTTTATTGTTTTTGGGCCTTTTTTTAACGGTCATATGGCAAACGAAACGGTGCAAAACAAGTTCAATTGCGTTTGTGCCACACGGCGTGGCAGTTGCAACAACAACAACAATGGGACAACGAAACAACAGCAAAAATAAATAGCGCCTTGGGAGTTTGGCAAGTTTGCAGCTACTGCTATGGCTGTGGCATCTGCCAGGGCAGTGTTGAAGGGGACAGATCGGGGTGGTGCTTTGAGCAGTGGGAGGGGCGCTGCATATTGCACATTTCGCGCATCTATTTCATTATGCAACATTTAGTTTTCACAACAAGCAGCAACAGCCGATGCCTCAGCCCCAGCCGCAACTGCTGTCGTTGTGTTGTTGTCTTTGTTTTGCGGCTTTAAAAATTGCGGAAATTTTTATGTTTTTTTTTTGTTTTTTGTTTTTTGGCGCTTCCTCGGCTTTTCGTGTTGCACATGGCTGCATTTTCTTGACTTGACTCGACTCGAACAGCATTTGCATTTTTGTTTTGGTCGCATTTTGTGTCACAGCGCAGGCAAAAACCAGAAAAACAAAAAAATTATTTAATTTTTGTGACAAATTTGTGAAAAGATTCAGGAAACGAACTCGATTGGACGTAACACCCAGATGAATATGAATGAATAGCTGTGAATTAATCAAATAACTTCCTGGTATTTCCCTAAGATTATATATAATATATATATATCAATATTTAATACCTCTGTGATTTATACGTCCAACTCGACTCTGTCACAGGCTCTAATTTGTCTGGTGACCATAAGTGGCTTATAGACCTATTAATATAATGTGACTGACATTATGTATATATTGTTATTGCTGAAATTAATTGATAGGCATCAATTTTTATGGCCAGTAATACTTCAATTTGCTAATATGAGCCCATCTGAAGTTGGATTTCAGTTTGTCTTTTCTGATTTATAATTCATGTTTGTTTTATGGATTTTGTTTAGCGTAGAACAAGGTTGCGCTAGTTTAACGAAAGAGAAAGAGTGAGAGAGAGAGAGAGAGAGAGAGAGAGAGAGAGAGAGAGAGAGAGAGAGAGAGATGGAGAGAGGGTGGAAGTGCTCATCAAAATAAAATAAATCTTAAGCTGGTCACTTAATTAACTGAAAATACCAAAACTGAAGCTTATTATTTTAAACGCTTTTAAGCTTATGACAATACAAGTTTTTTATGCAATGATTAATTTAAATAATTTTTAAATTTCAAATTGTATTAAAATATTATGCGTTCCTTTATATATATGTAGATATATTTATATTCAAATACTTTACAATGCCATTTATAATAGCCATGAAAATATGGAATTTTTTGGAAGAGAGAACATATGCAAGTGAGAGAAAGTAAGAGATAATCTAAAAGAGATTTAAGTAGAAAATAAATTAAATGGAATGAGTAGAGAGCGAATAAAAAGTAATTTTGATTGTTAGATTAGATTAGCTACAGTTAGATTAGGGCGATACATAAAACACAAGTTAGATTTATGTGAATCGTAGAGAAATGCGAAATTAAAGAAAAAAAAAGTTACAAAATAAGAAAAAGATTTAATTTAATTAAAAGAACAAAACAAAAAAAATAAAATTATTAATCTTACATATCTTAAATAGCTAATAATTTTTTTTATTTAATTATATAAAATGATTTAATTATTAAAGAATTAAATATCTATCTTTAACTATTTTTATCTTTATATAATATGAAAGATCCATTATTGTAGGCATACAAAGGCTAGCCACAGATCATTGCCTGCTCGACCATTGTCCACCTGATGCATGTGGAAATAAATCAACTGCAATTGTTTGTCACACACTTTAATGAATTTATGGCACATTCTGTCGGCATGGCTGGAGAGAGGGCTGCAATAAGCGGTTTGCTGGGCGATTTGCAAAGCGAATGATGCCCAGGTGGGCATACAAAAGACTTGGCAATTGGTTTGGTTCGTCTGGGGACTAGGCTGCAGGCGAAGCCACTCAAGAGCTCAGCTCAGCATGGCGCACAAGTGGGACGATGCATCGCTGATGTCCAAAGGCGTTCCAAGTGCCGAGGCCACAACAGCAGCAGCAACAGAATATACAGGGCAATGAGTATAAATGAAAATTATAGAAACTGATGGAGACGACGACAGCAAAGGCGCTGTCGCTGTCGGTGTCTAATGCGAAGTGGGAGCAGGAATGGGAACCGAGACTGCGACTGTGTGTGTGTGAATCTGTCTGTGAATTTGTATGTGAATGCGACTGTGACGGATTGTGAGTGGAAGACGCAGGCACTTCTAAGGCTGCAGCATTAGAGAGCGAGAGCGATGGACAAAGAAGGAGAGAAGGAGAGGGAGACAGAGCTTGGAACGATGTCACACGGTTCAGCTTGGGCCTCAATGGAACTATGTCATTGTCCGAGTGGGACAGGCGAAGCCCTACGATTCGCATTTTGTGCTTCGCTTTTTGTTTAGGTCTGGGAAGACACACGCAAACACTTTCAAACATTTTTCACGCACGCTGAAGCTAGTAGGTGGAGGGGCAATGGAGAGGGAGCGCGGTTACGCCCTGACGCCTTTGCTAAAGTTTTGTCAACAGACAAGTTTTTTGCTGTTGTGGCTCGTGTACCTGTTGCGTGCTTGGCCGCCTTCCATTTGCCTGTTGTTGTTTTATTTCGGTTTTTTATTTGCAACTTTTCATTTTCTAATTGGCATAATTGCGGCTCGTGTTTCTTGTTGTTGTTGTTGTTGTTGGTGCCTGGGCGGATTGCATTCTCGCATGCCTGCGGTGGGTGTGGCCGCTAGCGTCGCTGAATTATGGCCAGGCCCATTTGATACCACTTTGCCAACCAGGCTGCACAGCCAAAGAGAACCGGAGAGCGGGCTCTGAGCACATTCAACGAAATTGCGACTCTTTTATTTCTTTATTTCTGTTTTGTTTAATTAAAAAAATTACATGTGCCGCGCTCACTAGGCGATTTATGTTAAGCGCCGATTAGAGTCGACCTGGGCAGCGGCCGAAGTGGCTCGAGAGGGGCTCTCAATTTATTTTGGGTTAAATGTTTTGCGCTGTCTAAAAAGATTTGCGGGTGTGATAAAAGTTGCGTCAGCGCTTTTCTAAATTGCATGGCTAAAGGTAACTCAGCTCAGGTAGGCAGCAGTAGCCGCCGGCTGGACATGAGCAAAGAAATTTATACTAAAATATAACGAAACAAATTAGGAAAATGAATTGCGAAACTGATAAGCTAGTACAAAAGATTAAAATTAATTACAACTATAAATAGTATGATAAAAGTCAATTATCCTTAAGTGAGTTTTGTTAACGTGAATGCAAAGCTGACTGTAATTTAAGAGTGAGATATTCTTTTGAATAAGCCAAGAGCCTAGATAAACATAACCAAGAAGTTATATATTACGATTTATCTGCCTTAATGCCAGCACTAATTTATACATTTTTCACAATTTTCTATTGCTTTTGAGGTATTTGACTTGAAAAAGTAGTTTCACTTTGAAAATTCTTATGAGTGGCATTTGATCCCTTGGCTTTACGACTTGAGTGCATTTGTTACTCTATGAAGGCCAACTTTACTACCTTGAACTGAGCCTATTATAAGGTACAGTCAGGCCTTAGATACACCCGATCGCAGCTTATTATCATACCTGTCCGTTTAAATGGTGTGCTAACCACTTTAATTACCCAAGCAACAAATCGTTCAAAACGCAAACTTTAATAGCCCTGTAAACCGCAAGACACCAAGTTGAAGGTGCACAAATGTATCTCTTAGATACATAAAAAGTAGAGTCACATAAAAACTGAGATACACATATAGATAATAATACATTGATGCATTGATAAATAGATAATAATGTAAACATGAATATATGGATATATCGATAGATCATAAATATGTAAATAGATATTTAAATACAGATATTATTATAGATATATGTATAATTACCTATTTATCTAAGTAAGATAATATACATAGATACATTTATTTATAGATATGTATTTATGTATGTGTATTTATAAGCAAATGTATGTATCTAATATATTTATTTATAGATACACATACATAGGTACATAGATATATGAAAACATAAATACATGTATCCACAGATAAACATAGATACATTAATTTATAGGCAAACAAATTCGTGGACACGCAGATACTTGAGTGCATGGCTTAGCCTATGTCAGGGTTGACTCACTTGCCATGCTCTCGCTTACTAATTAAACAAATTCGAGCTGAATGTAAATTAAACATTTAATTGCGATAGGACTGCTCTTAAAGTAAATCATGAAAGTAAACACTCGAATAAATGGAAGTTATATAGTATAAGCCGCGCTCTGACCTTGTCTAAGTGAGGCTTGATTTCCAGTTTGAGCTTCAGATTGAGTTTGAATTTGAGTGCAGCCATTCCCACGCCTCGATGCCTCGATTTGTGGCTAATAAATTTTTTGTTCACAATTGAAAACAAAGTAGAAAAAAAAAAACAAAATTGTAGAAATATTGCTGTAAGTTGGGCAAACAAATATTTGACATTCATTTTTTTCGTTGCATACAAAAACCGAAATTGTTTTCGTAAAGCGAAATATTTTTGTTTTTGTTTTGTTATTGGCTCTGACTTTTTGACAGTTTGTTGCTAATTGTGTTTTTATTTTGTTTCGCCTGGAATGTAGAGGTGAGTACTCACAATTTACTCATGAGTGCTTTTCTTTTGTGCTGTTCGCTTGCCAGTCAGGAAATCAGTTCTAAGCAAAAAATATTTGTTTCCAATGATCAAGGGGCTCGTAATTAATTATGCCCGAACAGGTTCGCCAGCTCCCTCCGTCTGAGCGGTCCATGTCAAGTGGCTGACAATAAAGCGCTTTGTGAGTCATTCACAGCGCTTCGCGGTGCTGTTGCGTGTCAGCGAGTCAGAGGTTCGGCATTGTCTTCAAATTTAGAGAGCCCAGCCCAGGATTGGTCTAAGTGCTGCCCAAATGGAGTTGTTGTCTTTGCCCTTACGCTCGTGTTGGGCTTAAGCTGATGTCATTGCGACTTCAATATGACCAAATAATTTACGTCACCTGAGAAAAAACATGTAGTTGCACCTGTGATTGTATGCAAATGCTTGTATCGCTCCAACACTTCGACAAGTACTCGATTCATTAATATTTAAGTGTTTATTTATTGCACCTCTAAGTTATCTAACTTTTCTGTGATTTTAGCATTTCTATTGATTGATTATATGATTCATCGGCTGATTAATTGTCTTGCCAGACAACGAGCAACGCCTGATGCCGTCATTAATCTAATAATAAATATGAAAGTCACATAAATTTATTAATTCATATTGAAAATGAATAAATTAGAGATAAATAATAAATAATGTAAAAATAGAAATCAATTATTGAAATTTTTAATTTAAATTTTAAATATAAAATAAATTTCACATCAGCAAAAAATACATATTTTAACACTGCAAAATTAATATTAAAAAAAGTCAAATAAATGTTTTATTGTATAAAATTAAAATAATTATTTGATATTATAAAAAGAATTTATCATATTGATCTTTTGTCAATTATTATATATAAAAAAAATTGTAAACATTAAGTATATAAATATATGAATACAAAAAATACAAATAGGAATTAAATAAAATTAAATAGTAAAATCAAAAATCACCTATTCATTGTAAAAAAAAAAAAAACAATTAATTATATTACTGTAGTGTAAATGTCACATAATGTAAAATTATATTTTGCATTGATTCTACATACATTTTCATAAAATGAAATTTAATACATAAACGTACATATTTTTTGTTGAATTTAATTAAAGCAATGATATAAATTAAATATTAATTTTATGTAACTTTTATATGAGTTTTTCGGATCATTTACATGTCATTTTACTTAATATTTATTTTTAAAAATGTTTCTAAGCCTTTTCTGCTAATCATCAATGTGTGATTTGAGTCTTGTCCCAGCAGACCTTACGCTTAGCACGCCCCATTGACTACTCCTGCGTGGTTAAAGTGTTGGGCAGTTTATTTGTTTATATATTCTTTAGCTATTGCACTAAGGCCTCAAATGGGGTCGCATTCGTCCATGAGATCAAATTGTTCATCCTAATTAAATACCAATTTGCAACACATTTGTGTTTGTTGTGCTTATACTAATTTTGAATCCAACTTTAATCTGCCTACCTATGTGGCTTACTAAAGTCATATGTGAACGAAGAAAGCTTTCGCAATGCGCCCATCTGTGACTACATGATGACTAGATTACTGTCGTTAAGGTGCTGTGGTGGCATATGCCTAGTCGAACTGTTCCATTCACCATTTAAATGGCCTTAGCCAATGCGCAGGTGCAGTTAGCTCGGTGCGACTGTCCGCAGTCGTTGCTAGCGGCTTACGCGGAACTAATGATGTATATGTCTTTTGTGTTGACCACAACAATGTTTCTTTTCGTATATTTCGCTTGGCTTATACAACGGACTTTTACTACCCGAAGCAAGTCGTGAAAAACCATTACGACAGATAGACAGGCTCGCAAGAAATGCACAGCGTGTGATATGAGACATGGAATTAAATGAAACATAAATCTATCCAATCGAAAACACCCGCATGGTATATACCCTGTAAGCAAATTTTCAGACGAATTCTATAAATTGAACCAAGTTGCACTCAGTTTTTATATTACAATCTCTTAGAATATCCCATTTATGATATTGTCTATTAGCTTATCTGGAATTCCATTCAGATTTTAGCAAATGTCTTTTTAATCGTAAAGCACAACATATATACCCGATTTGATTATTTACAGAGTAGTTATATAAAACATAATTGTCAAGTTAAATGATCTGTCGTTAGGAATGCGATGCCAGCTCATAAATTATATCGTAATTAATTAACATTCATTTGTTTTAATCTATGCAATTGCAGAATATACTCGACAGATTCAATCCGGGTGCCCGACAGCTAATCGCAGCGGGAAAAAGTTACCTGAAGGCGTTGCATGGTAATCAACATATAGACTACACATTTAACTGGGCAAATACAGTTAACTAATTTGTAATGCATTTCGTGCCATTTCCATTCCATGCAACAGGTGCCGCAACAGCCTCGCGTCTATTCAATGAAGCATTGGCCAAGATTGCGATGAACGCGCAACAGAGCGGAACGGGCGATATTGGTAAGACCACGCAGCGCACGAATGCCGAAAGAACTGAGAGTGAGGCCCATATTTAATCAATGATATTTATGAACTCTCAATGCAGGTTCAGCTTTGATGAGCGTTGTAAATGTTAACAAGGAGATTCAGGATCAACAAATGAATATTGTAAGTGAATCACTCTCTCACTCTCTCATATATATACAGAAATCTATTTAATACTTTCTCTCTCACTCAGTCTCACTCTATGACTTCATTCTCTTTGTCACTTGACTATCTTTCAAATTCTCATGTTTTTAACTATAATTTAAATTAATAGTCTTAACATTAAATTAATATTCTTAACATTTCGTTCGCTAGCTGAAAGCCTTCTACGTCGATCTATTGGTGCCATTGGAGACAAATTTGGAGAAGGACACAAAAGTGGTGCAGCACGAGCAGAAGAAATTCATGCAGCAGCACAAGGTGCGCATGGAGAGCTACCAGAAGGCCGTCTCCACAATGAAGAAGCAGCGCAAGAAAAAAGCCACTCCCGAGAACACCGAAAAGGAGCTGAGGGTAAGTGAATGGCATCATTAATGAGCTGCTCATCGACTGCTTTGACTAACACGTGAATGTTGTTTCAGAGCCTGCAATTGTTGGAGGATCAGAAGAAGAAACTCGATATATTTTGTGATCAGAGCTATAAGAACGTAAGTTCGTTGCCCAAGTCTTTTGTTTGGCCTCTGAGAATAAACCAGAACTCTTGTGTACATACAGGCCATGACACAGGAGCGTCGCCGCTATGGATTCGTCTTGGAGCGTCAGTGCTCGATCGCGAAGCACTGGATGGCCTACCACACCACCGGCAAAACAGTAATTGATAATAATTTCGAAAATTGGCAAGAAATTGCCGCTTCCCGTGAGATAATACCGCCGGCCGCATACGAGAGCGGCTACAGCAGCAGCAACAGCAACACAAGGCGCCTGGTAAGTGCCAGCCCCCAGCCTTAACAACTCTCTTAGCCGGCTAACAATTGTCTGTCGTTGTGTCTGTCTGTCGCTCCAGGAACGCATCAAAGATGCTGACGATGAGCAGTTACAGAGCCAAGGTCTCGGTGCTCAGCTTAAGAAGTCGCGCAGCATCGATGCCCCTTATGGAGATATGCGCACTCTGCACGAGCGCGAAGGCAACTCGGGATCAGCGCTATACGGACAGAACTCATTGCCGCGTGCCAAGTCCGACTTCAATTTAGCGCTTGTTGGAGCTGGACCTATGTCAGGTAAACTGACCCACTACGCTTACCCTCTAATCTCGTATAGATAAAACTCAAACTTCATTTCCGCTCTTGCAGGCAGCAAACACAAGATTATTGAGGAGCAGCTGCCGCTGGCCGAGGTGGAGCGTGGAGATCAGCGGCCCCTGGTCAAGGCCTTGTATGCATATATGCCCTCAGGTGAGAATCAGCTGTCCTTTGAGGAGGGAGATCGCATCGCACTGGTGGGCGCCAAGGCCAAGGGCTGGCAGTTTGGCGAGAATTTGCGCACTCAGCACTTCGGCTGGTTCCCCGTGGCCTACACCAATGCAGAGAGTCTCGAGCTGGTGCCATCTGGCGGCCGACGCTATGAGAACATGCACATGAGCTATGGTAGCAGCGGGCTCCGCAGCTACCATGAACAGCAACAACAACAGCATCAGCAATATGAAGCTCAGCTGGAGCTGATGGAGAACGATGCTACGTACAGACGACGCCGCAATCACAGCGCCGAGGAGTCTTCGCCCACACGCATGTTTGGCGACACCATTAAGCAGCAAAAGAAATACCGCTCCGGCTCGGCAGCCAATCCGCGGCCTGGCCCGCCGCCCACGCTGCCCGCTCCAGTCCCGAACGGTCAGAGCCAAAGCGCTCGTATGCTGAACAGCTCGCAGAGCTTCTGCGCCACCAACGGCGTGCCAGCTGCCGTGGAGCGACGCAAGCAGAAGCTGCTAAATGGCGCACAGGTGAGCACAACGAATCGCAATAGCGGCTCTTCAATAATTGGTCTATTTGCGTAGAGCTCCATGAGCCAGCCGTCCACAAAGTCCGCAGCGGCGGCAAAGACCTCGCTGCACAGCAGCAATGACAGCGGCTTTGCCAATGAGCCGCCGCCGCAGCCCGAGGTGGATTACTCCGACGAGGAGCCAGCCACGCAGCGTGTGCCCATACGGTAAGTGGAGCAGATGAAGTTGATATTAGCTATGTGTGTGTGTGGCATTGGTAGGATGAATATTTCTAATTTCGATCAACAGTTAGATTATTTATTTTATTTTATTTGTTTTTCATTTTATTTTTGATATTAACAAAGGAATAAATCTATTTTTTTATTGTTTTTTTTTATGATTATTATTTGTAACTATAATATTTTTTTTTTCAATATTTTTATATATTTCTTATTAAATATTTTATATATTTTTTATTATATATTTTACATATCTTTTTTATTATTTTTTATTTTTGCTTTACTTGGATTTTTTCTCTTCATATTTTCTTAATTAAAATTATGTAAAAGATAATATAAATTTTTTATTTTTAGTTTTAGTTTATTTTAATTTTTTTTTTAATTTTCTTTTTTATTTATTTAATTTTTTTCAATTTTTATTTTACTGTGATTCTCTTGCTAGACTAGTTAATATTTTTGTTAGACTACTTAATATTTTAGCAAAGTGTTAATGAATGGAATCTAATTTGTTAGTTAATACTAATTAGTAGTAATTTATGTTGATTATATATAATGGCTATTCATGCCCACAGCCAGAAATACACATATATCTATATATACCTCATCTCTCTGTGTTATTCCACTCGCTGCTGTTGTCACTAATCTGCGCACGCATCGTAACCTCATCCAAATATATATGTATTCAATATTGCTATTGCAGTACCTTATTTATTTTCGTTTGCTCTTTTATTGTTCTTTTGATTTCATGTATCATCATTATATACCTTGTTGTCCTCCATCATTGTCGCATCCTTTGTGTTAACCACGCCCGCACACACGAACCACACCCACAACTATCCGCTTAATATCCACCGACAAAAATAAAACCACGAAGGCGACGCGCGGACACCAATACCCACACGGTGCCGAGGGACGTGGCGTCGTGGACGTTGAATCGCAATTTCCGTAACAGCGTGGACAGCCAGATCGATGACAAGAGCTTGAATCGGCTGAGTCGGCAGAGTGCCGGTGGCATTGGGGGCAAAATGCGATACGATTTGATTGCCTCGGACGATGAGATACTGCAGGCCTCCAGTGCGGGCTTGAAGCGCACCAAGTCCTTCTGGAAGTTTGGCGGGGGACGCAGTGAGGACATTCTAGCAGGCATGTCGCTCTGGCAGCATCGTGACCTGGTTGCAGCGCCCAATATGGAAGAGATGCGCGACGAGACACGCTCCGACGAGGACCGAGAGCGCCACAACCACAGCAACAACACCAGCAATGGCAATGGCAATGGAACGCTGACCAAGTCGCAGAACTCCAGCTCATCGCAGGAGAAGCGTGGCCGCAAGGACAGCATCACCAGCACAGAGATCTATGGCGATGACGATGATAATATTTATGGAGTCAGTCCGGCCATGCCGCCACAAAAGCAACAACAGCAACAGCAGCCGCAGAGGAGCAGCGGCTACACGCCCAAGTCACGCATGAAGATCATGAAGACGATCGAGATCGATATTGCGGAGCCCTCGGAGAGCGAACGTTTGAGCACCATGCGGCGTAGCCAACAGCAGCAGAAGCAGTCAGAATATGGCCACGGACATCGCAAGCTGGACAAACAGGGCTCTGGCTCCGCCTCATTGGCTTCCTCCACGCCGCAGCACAAAAGCCAAACGCTCAGTCGTTCCAAGCCATCGCAACAACAACAGCAGCAGCAGCAGCAGCAGTTCCCAACCTCTACGGATGAGGGCGACAGCGACGATCATGGCACGTTAAAGATGAGCGACGTCAATAACTTTTTCGATGACATGCAGCACGATGGAGGCGGCAACTCTGGCAACGGAGTAGGCGTTGGTAGCCATGGCCTGGTCATGAAGACGCTCAAGCGCAAGGACATACTCAAGCAGTACTACACCAGCGAGGATGAGTCTGAGGCAGAGCTCAAGTCAACCAGCTCCGATCCCTATGATTGCATCGTAATCAATGACCATCTGGTGCGCAAGGATGACAAGTTGAGACGTCAGCATCAGCAGCAGCAGCAACAAATGGAATTCCACACATTCCGCTCATCTACATCGACAATGGCGTCCAACACGCTGAAGAAGTCCAGCTCCAAGGAGCAGGACAGCACGCTGACCCGCAACTCCACAGCTAATGGAGCCGGTGCACCAACTGCCACAATTCTGCCACGCACGCGCCTGCTCAAGTCATCCTCCAGCAGCAACAACAACAACAACAACAACAACAACAACATCAACAGCCACAACAACATTAATAATAACATCAACAGCAGCGCGACACTGGAACGTAATTTGAAAGCGCATGTGGGCAACAAGAGCTACGGTCCCTGGTACGACTTTTGGGACCAGGAGCAGCACGGCATAACCAGTCAGAAATCTGCAAGCGCCAAGCTGAAATAGTTACCAGGGGCTTGGCCTAAGGGGCGACAATGTAAGGAGTTTGTAGTTTCGCCGTTTTCTTACCAGAGAAGAAAATGCGCCGAGCGTGACGGCGATTGAGGAGGGCAAAGTTTCAGATCCCAGAGAACCATTAGAAACAGTGGTTACTCTGAATACTTCTATTCTATTGTGGAACTACCTTATCACTCGAAATCTGTACAAATATGTAATCAAAAGAAAAATTAAGCAATTCTAAATTACTTCCAAGCGCTTCCAAATACCATTTGTATCAAGATAATTTGAACTCTGCTCAAACATCAAACGCCGACTGCTTAATACTCTTTAAAAGCTCACAGCGAGTGAGAACTTCCATTACTTTGGTGCCTTGCATAACGCACAGTTTTAAGCTAAACATAAACCACATAATTATACTTAAATACACTATATACATATCTTATTTTTTTTGCTTTAGTCATAAGCTCTTGCATCATGTTACATTCTTCTGGCACACCCCACAACTGAAAGGAATACATTATAAATATATTTTATATATTTGCAGCAAGCGCGGTATTTATCGCAACTATTCCATGGGCTACTGAAAGCTAAACCCAAGTAACAATCCCGTAGATGGTATTCCACAATTCATACACTATAAGCCCAGTGTCCAAGTCTCTGTCTCCCTTTTAAATATATATTGTATAAAGAAGTCGATAGTAGAGTTGCTTAGCTTGGCTTGCGCGCTGCCCTGTTCTACTCCGCAATGTTCGTTCATCTTTGCAGTGCCTCGCAGTTTGCCACAATCAAGTTGCGCCACACGAAGACGAACGATCGATCCGCTCCAATGATATACCGTAGCGTCAACAAGTAGCAACGAATGCGCAAGGTGGAGTTTAAGTTATGATCGGGACAACAGACAACACACACACACACACACTTGCTCGAACACAATCTAATCCGAACACAAAATTAATATAAATTTTAAATATTATAAATTAAATTGCTCTGCTCTGTCATGCGCGACAAGCTGGAAGGATCGCGTCTTAGTTCTTAGGTTGACCCGATGGGCAAGGATTCTTGGTAGTCATTAAGTCGTATTGTTTGTTAAAAATCATTGTATGTTAAAGCTCGAAATATGTAATTTCAAATATTATGCCGAATAAAAAATAATAAATGCTAAATAATTCAATAAACATAAATGGTTTTAAGAATATATGTGATCGATCGAATAAAAATGAACATCTGTATGATATTTTGACATCCTCTTGTTCCAGGCGCACAGCTTTTAAATAACAAAATCATATAAATTTGAATAAATTTATTTATCTATCTATCTGACTATCTTCTTACATATTAATTTAGTTAAACTAATTCCTATTCTTGTCGTATTACCTTTAAGTAACAATTCATATTCTGCAAGTAAAATAGAAATTAGTTAAATTTACTTCGACTCCATCCGATAAAACTTACGTTGTCAACATTTGTACAATTTATGCCCAGCATAAGTATCAATGGCTTCTGTTTGTTTGGATCTCGCACTTGTTGCAGCAATTGATATGCCTCAGCAAGAAAGTTTGAGCCTAAATTTGGTATATCTATTCTTAAAACATTTAACTTTTGGCAGTGCCTGAGTATATCCAAAACCAGACTATCTATGGGACTACAGTCGGGCAGTTGTACAAAGAATTCAGTGAGCTGATTGAGAGCAATCAAAGCTTCGAGGCAATGTGGTTCTGTAAGATGGCAATCTAATCGTTGCAAGCTTCTTATGCGTGCAATTTCACAAGCTTCTGGATAGCCAAGTCCAGGTGCATTGATCGTTAAGGTGTGCAGCTGCGGCGAGAGCTTGGTTGCTATGGCTCTTATTAATGGGAGTAAAGGGCGGCAATCTGGCTGGATATTGCTAAAGATATGGAGCTCCCTTAACTCTGGCAGTTCAGCCAGAGGAATGTACTCGGCTGCCTTTTGGGTCATTCGAAAAGTGAGCTCCTTGACACTCGTTGAGTGCCGCACAAGATCTTCGAGCGTGGGGCGAATGGAAGCATTATTAAATAGCAATACACGTATTTTTGTATGGTCTTCGATGAATTCCATCAGCGGGTCTCTGCTTTGCGCTGATTCCCTGAGAAGGCTTTCGCAGTCGTGAAACTGATATAGGCTATCGACAATATTATCTGAAAGAAAGTAGTATGAAATATTTGAATGGTTTAGTGTGTATATATGTGTAACTAACTATCTTGATAGGTGGCTATTCCTTTCATCATTGGCAATTGCTCAAGAGCTCGCAGAATACATTCATATGTCCTGTGAGATTCGTTGTCCTTAATCCAAAGTAAGACACGCTCAAGTGCAGACATTTTTTTCAGAATGGTCATGAATTGCGCCAATGGCACTCCACTCCAATCGAAATTCCTGTTCATATTTACAGTTATATGCTTCACATATTTACTTATATGTTGTAATAATATCATTTCTTGATGAAATCCCTCTGCGTTTGTTTCTCCAACTTCAAGACGTACATAAATATATTTTCGATAGTTCAACCAAACGTTTCGAAAACGTGTGCAAACTCTTGCAAGGCTCATGTGAGTATCAATGGGAAGACATTTAAATAAACACTCAATGCAGTCATCATTTAGATCTAAGATAGTTTTACTCATTTCCAAATACTTTCAAAACCGAAAGTAAAAACATAAACAAAATAGAATACACTTGTATATAAGAAACAGCTGTTTTTAAATTAATGTGACCAGCTTTACTTCCTAGGAATTATCGTTTTTTATAGCAAGTAAGCAATGCTATAAACATTTTCCAAATACTTGTTGCTATTGTTAGCTTGTATTGGAAATACCCTCTAGCTTCTGCCTACTTTTTATTATAATACAAATATACACAAAGAATAAACTTTTGGATAACTCTTAAGTACTCTAAAATTATATCGGACAACGCTTTAGTTTGAGACTCAACAAAATTATTAGCCGCAACTTTATTGTCCACATCATTTATTAGATTTGAATTTGAACGTTTTTGGAAATTTGGAATTCAAGTACCTTATTCAATATTGCACTTGAATATGAGAGTTTTGCAAATCTTGTACTTTGAGCCAAAATTTGATTGGAAAGACTATCGCTTTCCAAACTCGGATCAAGGTGTTCATAGATGCATTGAATGATTCTAAATGGTGTATATCATTTGTGTGACACCACTTAAGGCTTGAGGTTTTAAAAATATAATACATTTTCCTTAACTAATTCAACTCACTCTTAATAATATAACCAAATTGGAAACAGCTAACGTATTTGAATTAATAAATAGCAGCCTTGTTCTAGCGATAAAATTACAAGCTCAAATTATCAACTTATCGATAAGTTTGAAGGCGATAGCATTATTGAGATGAGCCGGTGTCTTTATGCAGAAATAAACAAAACAATTGTTTGTGATTAATGGAAAACTAAAAATGTCGTGGTCCTGGAAAATAGTATTACCTGTGGGCTTTGTGCTTTACTCGTTGCCTCTATTTTTGCGGGTAAACGGCACAGACGAGTTCATTATCGATGAAGAATTTCACATACCGCAAGGCCTGGCTTTCTGTCGAAAACAATTCGATGTGGTACGTAAATTCAATTGTAGCCGTACTGACAGCATCCAACCAAGTGCCGATTTCAGTGGGACTCCAAGATCACCACTTTTCCGGGCTTGTATCTAGTTGCACTCGTGCTGCATCCGATCAACTGTTGCACAGTTACGGGTCTCCGTCTGCTTAGCTTAATCGGCGCTGGCATCAACATTCTGCTGCTCTACAAAATACGACGTCGAACGCTGGCCGGCATAGGAGGCAATGCTTATGCGGCGCATGAGGCAATTACAATGTCGGTGCTACCCCCACTCTACTTTTTCAGCCACTTGTACTACACTGACACCTTGTCGTTGACTATGGTCTTGTTGTTCTACAACTATTGGCAGCAGGAGGCGCATTTGCCGGCCGCTGTTTGTGGTGCTGCGAGTGTGCTCATGCGCCAGACCAACATCGTTTGGATATGCATGTGTTGTGGCATGACTATACTCGACACCGTTGTGCAGCAGTGCACAAAATCTTGTCCGGCTAGTGAACGACCGATACGCCTATTTAGCAGCAAGGTGCGCAAACCATATCTAAATATTCAAAAATAATATATGAATATATATTATATTTATTTGTTTGCAGCTTTGGCTACAGCTGCTAGGCAGTCCGCAACTGATATGCAACAGCATTTTAAGTATCTTGGCGAAATGTTGCTTCTACGCCTCCATTATATTACCCTTCATTGGCTTCATCTGCATCAA
This sequence comes from Drosophila mettleri, assembly GCA_035047625.1. Taxonomy (NCBI): domain Eukaryota; kingdom Metazoa; phylum Arthropoda; class Insecta; order Diptera; family Drosophilidae; genus Drosophila; species Drosophila mettleri. Next base: position 19,840,892 of record JAWNPI010000103.1, read on the forward strand.
TGGCTCCATTGTGGTGGGAGACAAGAGCGCCCATGAGGCTACTCTGCATTTACCGCAGCTCTTTTACTTTGCCGTTTTTGCCGCTGGCTTTGGAATCTCTAATACGCTTCGACAACTGCGATTGGCATTGACAGTGCTGCGGCGTCATTTGGTGCTCTCTCTGCTGGCTACATTGCTGATAGCTACGATTGTCCATTACAACACTGTGGTTCATCCCTATTTGCTAGCTGATAATCGACACTACACCTTCTACGTCTGGAGTCGCCTGTACGGCCGCTTCTGGTGGTTCCGGTATGCTATGGCACCTGTTTACCTGATTGCTTTGACTCTGGTTTGTTGCGGCCTTAGACATATGTCGGATAGCTTTAAGCTGATGTTTCCGCTGTCTCTGCTGCTTGTGCTGTGCTTCCAGCGTTTGCTCGAAGTGCGATATTTCCTGGTGCCATATATAATCTTTCGGCTGCATACACGGCCTTCGCGCAAGGGCTTTGCCGAGTGGCTGGAGCTGAGCGTCAATTTGCTCTTGAACGTGGTCACGTTTTACGTGTATTTGACAAAAGAATTTTATTGGAAGAATTATCGCACGCCGCAGCGCATTATATGGTAGAAAGTGAAACTCTTCATTGAAATATTGCTTTCATTTATTCATTTGAGTAAGAAATTGCTCTACGATTGACAGTTGACAAGATTTGATATTGGTTGTATGTATATAATATATATATCTCGATGTTGTGTTTAAAAGTTGTGCATGCAACCATAAGCACCCAAAAAGTTATTGAGTCTCTTAAAGGCTAGTTAAAAAGTTTTCCATATATAGAAGATAATACTGCCGAGGCATAAGGACGAAAAATAAATAAGTACACGCATTTACTACAAATATCAGTTAAAACTTTAGACTTGGACTGTGACACTACTTTGAGCATGCAGAGAAAATTCTATAAAAATACATTTATGATTACTAATGAGTAATATTAATTAATATATGTGTTTTGTAAAATGCAAACAACTAGGCAAGATTTGTTACTGGAAATCATAATACTAACGTTCGCCAAACACTAATCTTAGAAATAGTTTGGCACACAACGGAAAATCATAAAAAAAGTGGCTAGCTCTTAGTCGAAGGCCACCTTGCGGGTAAAGGAGGTGAGCGACGAGATCTCACTTGGGTTTGAATCGGAGGGCAGATTGTTAAATTCTATCTCCTCGCTAGCAGCGGAGGCAACAATATTCTCGTTCGATTGAGTCGTTTCGTCGCTGTGACGCATTGTTGGCCATTGCTTGTGACTCGGAGCATACAAGATGATGAGTGCAAAGATGTAGATGTTCCACATGCCGTAGACACCAGTGAGAAAAGCGGAGGTTAGCTGTATTTCAATGTCCTCATTCCATTTCCAATGTCCCTCGGCCATTTGACCCATAATAAAGCCGGCGACGGTTAGCCCCGCGCACAGCAAAGTGGCCAGCATAAGGAATTTGAAGCGGTAGATAAGACCTGAAAAACAAAATACTTCCAAATGTAGACTAGAACTTATAATAGAGATTAAGTTTAATAAAACTGTAAATTATCCATTAATTATTTCGTAAATAAATAGATGGCCACAATGAGGCCATACAGGCCTAAGACTTCGGCAAAGATGAGTATCAAAATGATACCAACAAACAGTTTTGGTTGCATGGCAGCACCTCGGACGCCAGCGTCCCCGACAATTCCAATGGCGAAGCCGGAAGCCATTCCCGATAGACCAACAGAAATGCCAGCACCCAGATTGAGGAAGGCCCTAAAGGTGTTGTGGAATGGGGTTAGCGAACCGGCCAGCAGGACTGCGACAACCAGACCATAGATAGCAATGATGCCTGACATAACCACTGGTATGATCGCTTTCATAAGCAGTTCCGGATGCTTTATCGACATCGAGGCAATTCCCAAGCACGACTTAGCCGTTCCATAAGCTGCGCCCAGAGTCGTGAACACAATCGCCGATGTAACGCCCATCACACAGATGAAGCAGGCAAAAACTGGCTGATCCATTGTAGCTTCTGCATTATGAACCATTTTTAAAAAGATTTACAACACATAAGAGCTCTATAGAAAAGATTATACTAAACTAAATCACGTTTGCTCAATCGAATGTGATATATTCGCCTACTGAACTTGAATTTAGTTGTGAGGTGAGAATATATTGCGGAATTTCAGGTAAAGGACGCCTCTATTTAATAACCATTTAAATAAATATGAGTATGACTAGTGACTAGTGGTATCTTAAATTCCTTTAAGCTTTCGACTTACCCTCATAGTGCAGTCGGCGAGCCTGGGACATTGATGGCAACGATGTGCGTTTGTCGCCAATGTCCTTAAAGACCTTCCAGACCATGTAGCAGAGGAAAAGGAAGTAAACGGCAGCCGATACTCCAGCAAGCACAATGAAACTCATGGCCACTTTGGCGCCTAATGGCGTTGTCCAGATGGAGTAGAAGGGATTCCGCAATTGCATGCCTCGCTCGCAAATGTCAAACACAAAGAGCGAAATGCAACCGACAACGACTGCAGAGAGGTGCTTCCAATATCGTGAGCGTATGGTCGACTTATTGGGCGAATCCTGGATTAGCATGTGCTCGCCGGCAAATACCAGCCAGAAGGACAGCAGCATCGCGTAAAAAATACCCTGACGCACGTCGCTCAGTAGCAGCATGTACGGCATTTCGACGCTCAGCGTAAGATATTCTAATGGCAGATTCAAGAAGCTGAGCGCACCACCCAGATACAACAGCATGTACTCGAGCAGGGCAGGAGAACGTTGGAGTATGTGAACACGTCTCCAAAACCAGACCATTATGCCGATGATAAAGGGAAAGAGCAGGGTCTTCAGCAACAGCCAGACCTTTGTGAAGCCTCCATTCTGATGTATTGCTGTCAATATGATATCGTGCATATGTCCGAATTGGAGATTCAACCGCTTTGGCGTGTCCATTGGAAAGCGCAAGTTGAGCAGATAGAAGCTGTGATGCAGTGCACCCAGTTCAAACAATGGGATTATATCGCACGTATAGAGTATTTCCTGGAGGCCAGCGTGAGCAGCACGACAGTCCAAGAAGCGTTTCTCTATGCTATGCGCATAGGGCTTCCAATCTGCGTCCGCGTCATCTTTATTTCGATACGCAAGCCGGGTGTCAATTGTCAGTTGCAGTTCTTTAGGTGGCTCCCGCAACTCTGACGAAGAGTCATAGGCAATGTCCATCTGCAGCACTCCAATAAGATTTTGCTGCCAGCGGGAGTAGTCCAGTGTTCGATTGTCTCGTGGCAGCGGCATTTGAAACACATAAACCAACTGATTGGCCATTTTCAATGGATCTTGTTCGATGTCTATATCCTGCACAGATTCGCAAGCGCCGTTGCCGCGCGAGTAGAGAAAGAAGCTGGTGTCGTTTTGACGTCCACCAACATCCCGGCATTTGATGCCCATTACGATCTGATGGCCAGCAGGTACTGGTGCATACAAGCCACCAATCAGGAAGCAAGCCACTTGACAGAGCAGTAGGCTGCTGACCAATATGGACAGCTTGCGTCCGCTTAAATTTTCGAGTATGGTGCCTGCCATGGCGTTGATTGTGTACCCCTCACTACAATGAAACTGGACTGGCTCTTTCTCTTCGTCTTTATCCCTAAGATAAACAATTATTTCCTGTTTTAGAAACCACGCTATAAAAAGAACTGATTCGGTCGGCTGTCGGCGAAACAAACAAAGCGGCGTTCGTATACACAAATGATAGAGATGTCTACTCATGCGGAGTTTAAAATACAAACAGCTGGTAGTCACATTAGCACATTTAAATAAAGCCAATGATTAATTAATAATTTTATTTTACTTATATTTAACGTTGATCATCATTTTATGCTCTGTCAGACATCAATTATTAAAATAAATTTGTTTATACTAAAAGAGCTGACAGCTCTTTTTCTTCACCTCGATAGTTTTTCAATACCGATGAAAATACACCTATTTACACGTAAATAGAGTAGGTAGGTGAATAATATATGTCCATCGACTTTTTATCTTATATAAAAGCAATATTTGTTGGATATTCGACAGTTTAGTGTGAGTATAGCTTCTCTAGTCAGATTAAGATCTCTAAAAGCGGTATTTATTTATTGGATTTGTTATACGATGATAATCGATAGTTGCGCAATATATCAGCGTATTCGATAGCTGTGGAAAAAAACATACAGGTGCTTTGCACAAAATGTGAAATGGAATTAAAAATCATCATTTAAATTTGGCACAGCAAAGAATTAAATTGAATGTGATAATTTTTATTTATTATTGTGTAGAAATTTATAGTTAGAGCTACTGTTATTAACATTGCTTCGGGTATGCTGAAGCTACAGATATGAGGTAATCAGCTGTTTAACAATGATTAAAGTAAAAAAGTCTGTTAGAAATGCAACAAACACCTGTAAGTGCAAAGGCGGTATATTCACAGAAACAAAGATATATTGTTTGAAAAATTTGATTCTAGAAACTACTACATGTTAGCAGAAAACTGTTGGTGTTTAAGCAATTCCATAGCAAGCGCTCCGCAGCTCAGGATCATATTAGATTCAAATGGCGTAATTTGCCGTTCGGAAGATTGGGAGCTCTGCTCGCTGGTGGCTGCGCCGTTGGTTACGATGGAGTTGTCAACGACTTTACATATTGTGGATCATGTGTGCGTTTCGGGAGGTCTTTGAAGACCGCCATTCTGATAGCCGCGGATTATTTGGGGCTGAACGAGAATGATCCACAATATGAACAGAAGCGAAAATTAGTGCATCAAAGCAGTGCCAATCGCTTATTGGAAACGTGCCTGCTTAATGGCGGCCTCTATATTAAAGTGGGTCAAGGATTTGCAGCCATCAATCATATATTGCCAATTGAATACACGCGAACCTTGGCAAAGCTTCAAGACGAATGCCTGCCAACAACAAAGGAGGATATACAGAAAGTATTTCGAAAAGATTTTGGCGAACTACCCGAAAAGATTTACAAGGAATTTGATTACACCCCTGTGGCTGCGGCCAGCTTGGCGCAGGTCTTCAAAGCGAGACTGCATTCCGGACAGCAGGTGGCTGTGAAAGTGCAGTACAGCGACTTACAGAAGCGTTTCATCAGCGACTTGGCTACGATTATCTTTTTGCAGGACATAATCGAGTTTGTTTTCAAGGACTATAATTTCGGTTGGATATTGAATGACGTTCGCAAGAATCTTGTTCAAGAGCTGAACTTTGAGCAAGAGGGCAGAAACGCCGAGCGCTGCGCCAAGGATCTTCGAAAGTTGAGCTACGTGCATGTGCCTAAAGTGCATTGGGGACTCACCAAGACTGTGAGATTTATTTGTTTTATTTATACATTTGATTCATTAATAATTGTATATAATATTGAAGCGTGTGCTGACCTTGGAATGGATTGACGGCATCAAAATGAGCGACATTGATGGCATTAAGAAGCTAGGTCTTAGTCTAATAGACATTGATCAGAAGTTGTTTAATATGTGTGCCGAGCAAATCTTTAAATCGGGCTTTGTCCATGCGGATCCCCATCCCGGCAACAGTGGGTAACCAAAGAAACGCTTTAATTATCTCAAACGTAAGCCTAACTCTCTTCTTCTATAGTATTTGTGCGCAAAAACAAACAAAATGGCAAAGCAGATATTGTAGTACTCGATCATGGGCTTTATGAGGAGATGCCACGCAGCGTGCGCCTCGCTCTGTCTGAGTTCTGGGTGGCCACTGTGCTGCGAGATGAGATGCAAATGAAAGCCGCCGCGCTTAAAATGAACGTTGTCGATTATATGAAGTTTGCGTCAGTGTTGTTCCAACAGCCTGTGGAAATCAAGGGTCCTAGCATACGCAGCAAACTCACGCAGGAGGACATCGACTATGCGCAAAAGGTGGCCAAGGAACAGTTTGAGATAATAATGAGTACACTAAGGGAGATGCCGCGCTGCTTGCTCTTTGTGACGTGAGTGCATTTCTCTTATCAAATTCACTCAGCTATAATAACATGAGTTTGCTTTCTAGTCGCAATTTGAATACTGTTCGCGCCATTAGCAACCTGCACGGCGATGTGGTGGACAGACCACGCCTTATGGCGCGATACGCACAGCGTTCTATCTATGATCAAAGTAGCCGACGGCCTCTGGACTACCTCAATTGGTTAACCCGTCGCATCTACTTTGAATATTGTTTGTGGGCGTCTGCATTTAAGCTTCGGCTAATGAATTGGTATTTAAATTTCCTATATCTGGTGGGAAGAGCGCCAGAGGGTGCTAAGACTTTAATGAAAGATGTCATGGATCAGGACAAGCAAATGCTGAAATAGACAGAAATTAAAGAAGTATATCATGAAATATAGGCGTCCATGGTGGGTTGCAAATGCTTTTTACAAAAAAATTAATATATATATATATATATAAATATATATACTTTTTTTTAATTTAGCAGAATTGTGTAGAGTCAAGAGCATTTAATAATACCAAATTGTAATATAATAAAAGCCATTTGAAGCTATCATTGTAACGGACATGTATTTTAATTAAATTGCAATACCTTGAAACATCAAGGTTAGTTTGAAACAGAACTTGTTAACCAGCTAATCGATACGATTTTCACATTTATGAAATATAATATCCAAATTCTTATACTCTGTAAAAGGAAACTAAATGAAGCTATGATTGTCTATCATTTGTAAAGACTTTCAATGCAATAGAGAGTATCTGCTTGTTGACCAACCGAACCCTAGACAATATTGCAGCGACATACATATGTACATCATTCAAACAACTCGTAATGCCGACTATTAAGCCTCACACATATGTTTTTCTAGGGGGTCAGAAGTCCCCTCGCTACAATCCGAAATAGGCCCAAATGGGCGTCAACAACTACATATTTCCGGTTGTGCGGGCCGCCATGGCAGGCTTCAAACATGCCAAAAAATCTTGGCACCCATCCTCTTCACTCCTTTTCCATGTCTCTTTCTCTATAACACTTTCACTTCCCCAGGCATATGTATATATATGCTGCATATCGGATATCGCGTGGAGCACACAGAACTAAATTCAATTCAATTTCATTTAAAGTTACTTTTGTTGACTGACAGACGAGTGAGCCAAGTCCTCTAAGCCGGAATCAAGCTGCACAGTGGACTAAAATGAAAATATTTATCTTCAAAAAAATCGTATACTTGATTAATTTTCATTATATTTTATTAAAAATATTAAAATTAATCATTAATAATTAAAGTAATTATGCAGAAACCTAAGCTTGTATAAATATTGGATTTTCTTCGAGATCATGCCACATTATATATATATATTTTTTATTTATGTAAATATATGTATTACTGATCAGCTCAGCTAGTTATATATAAATGAAGTAAGATCAACTCTTTTACCATTGTATTCAAAGACTTCCACAATTTAATGTTTTATCGTTCGTGGCGTGTTGTTCTTGTTGCTGTTCGGCCCACGACTAAATATGAAATTAAAAATCAACGTTGAAGTGTGAAAGGCCTGAAATGTCGACAGTCGGGGCAGACAGTGAGGGCAGCCAGTCAGTCAGTCAGTCAGTTAGGCAGTCAGTGACTGAGTCAGTCAGGCAAATCTGAACCTAGAAGCGAGCTGCAGAAACCAGCTGAAGCACATTAGCAGTCAAATCGTGGAGCAAAGCAAAAGCCTCTTTTGAGCGGAAGTCAAAATTAGCTAAACGGAAAAGCAAAAAGAGCTGGAAAAGCGCACAGACCAATTAGCACCATGAACAAGGAGTTTATCATGCAAGGCGGCACGCCCATCACCAGCGAATTAGCAACGGTAAAGGACAGTCCTACTGCTCTAATGGCAATCCCTAATCCCTGTTAAACAGGAACTGCGCAAGCTGGTCTTTGGCACTGCGGGCATACCCATGCGTGCCGAGTGGCTGCAGACGTCCTTTGTCTTTGGTGCAGCCGGAAAGGATGAGCTGGCTTATGGACTACGCTCTCCACGGAATGCCACGCGAGGCATGCTGTCCGTAGTGCAAGGTTTCATTTTGAAGTATTTGCTGTTTGCGCGCAAGCCCAGTCGAGCCACAGCAACGACCAAGTGCGTCCCCTATAACAAGGTAAAGCACTAATTTCAGCAAATTAGCTTCTGTTTCATTTCAGTCCCCTGATGGCCACAGCTGAGATGCAGCGAGATGCGCTCTTCAATGCATTAATCGAGATATTGCGAATTATATCGGACAAGGGCAAGGTTACCATGGTGCTGCCATCGGAGGATGAGGTGTTTGTGGATCACAGTGCCACCTACTTTCACGATACGGTGACCGAAAAGGTGAGTGAGTCTCGTTGCCTGATTGCATAACCCAAACTCTATTGATTTCTGTGATTGCTCGAATCAATAGTACAAATATTCGAATGCGAAAGCCATCCAATCAAATTCAACTCAAATGCCTTGGGGACTTTCAATAGTAAAGGGAAATTTAAGCATTGAAATATATGGAAACTGTTTATGAACTCAATTTAAAATCAAATTCTTTTATATATTCTAAAATATTAAGATAGAAACCCTCAATAAAATCTATTCTAAACTTAATTTAATCAAAAATAATTTAATTTTAATTTAAAATTGATTTCATGGCTTTTATTCCAAACAATTTCTACAAAAGTTTTTATTTATTAATGTTAAAAAAATTCATAGACATTCATAAAAAATTAAATAAGCAACAAATTTTGTGGCCAAAGCTTAATCTTGTGTCAAAAATGATATCTGATTTGACTTCTCATTTAAAATTAACGTTTTTCATAAATTGAACAATTTTCTGTTGGATGAAACCGACAATAAATAAATATTTAAATTTATATAATATATTTTTAAAAATTAGGAAAAAAACTCATTTAATTACCTTTTAAATAATTTTCCTTTTTTATGTTTATCAAAGAAGTTAAAATTTTTATATACTGCAAATCAATTTAAATAATAAAATTGTAGTTTTAAATTCTTTATTAATTTTATTATTTATAAATGATAAATACACATTTTTTCTTTATATTATTATTAGTCTATTATTCAGTTATATAGTCTATTTTTTATATTTTTATTTTATATTTCTTGTATATAATTTTTTTTTTATATATTTTTATTACAGCTTTATACATTTACGCTCTCGCCCAACGAAGAACTGGAACACTTTATGAAGCGAAACTTTCAATACGTAAGAAATGAGTTAAAGAAATTGTTGATCTGAAACAATTTCTATAGCTTGAGTTACATTTACTCTACATCCATATCTATTTAGTACATTTGACTAATGCCGTTTAAAAGTTTACAGAAGAGGAAACCCCGGGCACTCTGCTGTTTCTGTATAGCGCTGTACTCACACGCTCGATGGGAAAGTAAGATTTCAGCTAAAGCGAGTCTACTTTATAGCCACATGTTAGTTTCGAGTTTTTATAATTCCCCATCTATCACTCTTTTCAATGCGACCCACTCAGAGTGCGCACGGATCTGGATTCGACGAAGTCATCGCCTTTGACCATGGGCAACCATGAGGAGGGCTCGCTGATGATTGTCACGTTGCTATTGACGGGGCGTGCCACGCCCTATATACACAATGGCGTTATCAATGTGGGCGACGAGAATAGTTATGTGAGCAGAAGAATCTATAATAATAAGTGACTTTTTCGACTCTCCAATTGCTGTCCTTTTATCTTTTAGGCTGTGGCACAGTATGGAGTACTGAAGCGTTGCATGATTGGGCTACTGCTGTGGGATATAGAATCAACCAGTGTAAGCAGGATGTGAATTGATCTAATGAAGCAGCTAATCAGCTCTGTCATTGTGTTAGGCTGCTGTTAATCAGTCACGGCAACCGGGCTCTCGCTTGAAGACGCCCAACTATCCCATTTGGATAACCAGCTGCACAGGTCACTACGGCGTTATATTCAATCGTAATCCGGATCTGTTGAGGAATTATCATGCCGAGTCACGTTTCGATGTGAACTATTATAGCTGTTCGGGTCATCAGATACTGATGACCATCGACAATCGCACCTACAATGAGCAGGCATTGGTCATGTTGGAGCGACAACCAATCACACCGGAGAGCAGCTCGCAAACAGTTGGCAAACAGGCCAAGGATGATGCAATCACAGGCGGCGGAGTTGTTGCTGCCGGTGTTGGTGTGGCTGGCGCTAGCGGTGGTGGCGGTGGTGTTGGTGGTGCTGCTAGTGGCGCTAGCGCTGGCAACGATGTGGTCGCCAAGGAGGAGTCAACGCTCAACACGCCATTGCAGCGTTTGATTCATACCAAGTGGGAAGAGGCAACTATAAGCTTTCACGTGCAGCCATCGATGTTGAGTTATCTTTTTAGTACCACACAGTAGAACCACAATTCGAACAGCAAATAATCAAATAATTAACAATATCTTTATCTGATACGACCAAATCATTCGTCCATATTTAACTAAGCTCAAAAATTACAATGAGGCACTGCATCTAGCTTGTTACGTTGTCTCTTGAATCTATGATATAAATCGACTTTCTTGGCGAATGACCAATACAAAACTCTACACGAGTTAATGCACCAAAATAAATGATTCCTCTAACTCTACACTCTATATATAGTGAAAGAGAAAGAGAGAGAGAGAGAAATTGATGTTAACTCTTCACAGCCAGCCAAGTAAGTCTCGGCAATCCACGAAATGTAAGCATTCAAGAAGATTCTAAAAGTCTTTCCAATAACTACTATAACTTATCTAATTAAATCATAGAAAAAACCAAACACATACAAACGAGAGCATATGTGAACAATTATTTTCATATCTGAAAAATCTTTTGCTTTAGAATAATTCAATTTTATATTCATTATAGGATAATATATGAAAACTCAAGCGCTATCTGTATCTGTACTCCAGTGATTCTAAGGAGATCTAAAGCTGTGAACTCTCTTATAGTTTGCATCGATAAAAATTCTATATCAAAATTTAGTTGTAGTATATTTAGTGCCTGGATTTGTAAGCTTTCTAGTTGAACATGCTACACTTCGCCCTTATTGTTATATATTTTGCACTTATGCTACGTAGAACGACTCTACTGTTGCTATCATATGAATATTGCGAATGGGTATTTAAAAAAGATAGAAAAAGATATCGAAACGTAATTCGAAACGAAATTCTCAAACAGCGATGGTAAATACACGTAAAATATTTGGAGTATCATGAAAAGTATCAGGAAAAACATCAACAGGCAAATTTGTTAAAAAAAAAAAAACAAAAACAATCTTAGATCATTTTTACGAATCTGCCTGCTTAAAAATGTTACTGAGGCCTCTCTGCCAAAGAAAAAAGCGATCGCTGGAGCCAGTTGCCGCCTGGAGCCACTAGAGACAAAAATTCTAAACAAATTATGCAACACCATGCTTCAAAAATCTCCAATGCACTTAAATAGAAAAAAAAACATCATTACAAATTTACTAAATTTTAATAAATGTAAAACTTATAAAGAAAATTTATAAAAAATTGTTTTTGTATTTCCGACATATAAAAATCAAATAAATTGATAGAATAATTACTAATGGAGTTTAATTCTATTTTATGGCAGCAAATAGAAAAAGAATTTCGTTGCAGTGAAATTCGAAGCTCTAGCAGATTAATGCCAAAAAGTAGACTTTAAAATATTTTCTTAAGTTTTTTAATCCTTTTCAATAATACTAAAAGCCTTAAGGTTATTTGAAGCTTTTTTTCTTACAAATAAAGCTCCCCCTAAGAAATAAAACTTTTTGTTTGCTTAGTGTTTAATTTATATTTTAAATATTTAAGAAATATTTGGTTTTAATAAATCTTGCATAAAAATGATTGAAGTTCCTTGTTATCCATTTACCAGAGTTTATTGTTTTATTATTATTATTATATTTTGTTTTTTAATTTAAAAAAGTATTTTATCTTATATTTTTCTGAGTAGGAGAATAGAGTTTAGGCATAAATTGTAGATTGGTTTTGTAATTGTATTTTAAGTTTGAAATAGTCGAGAATAGTTTGTATAATATATATATATATTATATATATATGTATATATATATATATATATATATATATATATATATATATATATATATATATATATATACATATGTATATATATAATATATATGCTTTAAAGAATTTATAAGAATAGTTTAGTTTGGTTGCCATAACAATTCACGAAGATCTTTTACCCTTGAGTTTAGTTTATAATTATTATTAGATTTAAAGATTTGGTAAGTTCCTAACTAAGTATTTTTTAAGTGTATCTATAAATCGTAGAGTTCTTTCGTTATTTTCTTTATATTATATATGTATAATACTATTGATTCTGTATTTACACAAAATTGCAAATTTATAGATCCAGGGAATTTGTAATTAAATGGTTTTCCGTAATTGTATTTCTTGTGTTTCATGTTTATATATTGTTATTGTTTGTTTGTTTGTTTTTGTGCTTTTTAATATTTGTTGCCACTTTTTGAAATTGAATTCCATCAGAAAAAACATTATCTGAAATTTCCAAACTATTTGCAGCTTTTGCTTGTTCAATTGCCATTAGCCACGGTATCAGTTGACACGCGATTTAAGTTCCGCGCTCCCATCAGACCGACCATGTGACCAAATCATCGGGCACTTCTTTATCTGCCACTGGCTGTCCGACAGTCTGTCCTCCTGTCTGTCTGTCGGCATGCATTATAGAAATGGTTGCGGCCCACATTTTAGCTGCTATTTGTTTGCATTCCGAATGAGCTCTGCCCGACTTTGGCCCCGAGCCCTGCTTCCAATCAGCCAAATGGGCCTTGAACTCTTTCACATTGTGAAAATTTAACACAGCATTTGAGTAAATAATATTTGAATATCAGAAATCAACATACAACAAATTGATAATTCGTAAATCAAACAACCGCAATCAGCTTTAGTTAAATGAAACAAAAATAGAGTATATTAGAGTAGGAACAGAAACCATAAAGTGTATATTGTTTTGAGTGATTTGTTTAGTTTTTTTTTTAACGAATTCTCATACTTGGCTTGCAGAACATGGAACCTTATCAACTAAAGCTTACATATAGAGGCTGTTGTCTTTCATAAAGTAATGCACTTAAATACTTTTTGCTTATCAAAAGAATTCATCGTCTTAAATTGAGTTGCGCCTTAAGCGTCGCTTCGTATGTATTGCAAATCTGTACAATATATATATATATATATAATTATATATATCTAGATATATGCATATTTTATATTATATTTTAGTTTGAGGACATTATAAAATACAATACTAAAAGGTATTTAGTGTGTGCAGCTGCAATAATTTAAGGCCTTGCCCATATTTGCAAATATCGTATAAAGTTGTGCGCTTAGAGCCTAACTAAGTTACATTAATATGTATATGTATATGCGTCTTATTTTACAGGGTATCTATACTCTGTGCAACACTAGCGATAGTCGGTATTCGTATCATATATATAAAGAGGGACGACTCAGACTCAGGATTGTACCTGTACAACTGGTTCAGAGTCGCGGACACTTTGTGAGCTCACTCGCTGCGTAGACAATCGTAAACGCATATTAATACCTATCTATGGCTAACTACTGCACTTGGACAAACTGGATGCTCCTTGCTCTACGGTCGCACTAGCAGCTTCTCAATGAAAGCCAAATTCGTGTTCGCATACCGCGTCACGTTGAACGGCTGCGCGGCTGGATTCTTTTTCGTTTGCGTGTGCCAGGTGAGTATCTGCGAAGGGGTAACAGAAGGCGTATGCCGTTTACCTATGCATGGAATAATTCTAAGCGCACTCACCTCCCGGCACTCGTTGGCGAGCAGCTCTATTTCGGCATTCTGCAGCGGCGCCAGGCTGCGCAGAAACCCATCCTCCTCATAGCCCGGCTTGAATGGCATCTTCGCATTCGGCCGTTCGTGCAGGAACTTAACGCTCACCGCAAACCCAGCCATATCGACGGGATACTTGCGTCCACCTATCCAGCCGTCGTAGTAGCCGTCCAGCTTGCCCCCACGTATTATGGGACTGCTGACACCAGTTTTAGTTACCAGGCCCACCGGCCACATGGACACCTTTTTTGTGTAGCGCATCTGTAAGTAAATTTAGGTTGACTTTGTATAAGCAATTTAGGCACTTGATGTCTATCTAAGAAAATGTATTTATTTATTTAATTATATTCAAATGAAGATGGCTTTCGCGCAAATCTAGTCATCTGATCTAATAATGGAGTTTCATAAAATTAGCCAAACTTATGAATGTAGTAATGGAACGAAGACAACTGCCAGCAACTGTTTTCGTTAGTTCTCAGCGGAATGAATCCTCAAAGATATTGATACCGGAAGATTAAGTAGAGAAGGGTAACTATAGATGAGTATAACCGTGGCTTACAGCACTCCGGAAGGGAGATATCGAGCTGGCAAAAAAGGGAAGAGAGGCATACTCGAGCTCTATTCATCGTCAGCTCATCTAATACATAATCATATTCTTGTTATTTATATGTCAATGGCTATTCGAGTGCATTTAATTTATATATTTAGTCGCGCTGACCTATACACACCTGCTCAAATATGTTAATATCGTAGGTGTTATCATCGTCGGCAAAATACAGTACGCCCTCGGTGGCATTGGCGCGCAAATAGTCGAGCCCACGATTCCGATTGGAGACACCGCGGGGCTTGGCCTTCTTGGTGTGCTTGTACTGGTCGGGCATGGGCGCTGTGGAGGCGGGGCCGTTAATATGTAGCGCATGGATGTTATTAGTGACAATACTCACCGACCAGGTACTCGTAGGGCACGCCAATGCGATCCAGGGTGTGGGCGACCAAAGGGTTTGTCTTGTTCGCATCCTCAATGACCAGCCAGAGCAGGTTGAGCACATGCTTCAGTGTGTAGCCGAGTCGTGTTAGTTCCGCCAGCTGTTCGGGGCGTCGGTAAGTGGGCGTGATGATGTACAATGGCGGCTAAGATGGGCAAGAGTTGAGATATTAACATAATGCCATCAAGGCTCTATACTCGTATTATCTATTATATATATATATATATATATAAGCGTGTTCGTATATGTATCTGTGTGTGAGTGTGTTTACATGCGTAACGCGGCGTGAGCTGCCGCTTTATGAGCAATTATGCAAATTAATCCACAGGCTAGCAGTTAACTAGTTGAATAGTTGGAACTAGTTGACCGGGTTTAGCTGCGTGTTGGATAACCCGCTGTACTTTAAGCAGGCCACTCAAATGCCACTCACACTCACTCGCACACACACACTTACACACAGCTGCTGCTGCTGTTGGTGCGCCAAATAAATATAGACGTCGCGCACTTTGCAAATTGTCCATTGTTGACACATAAAAATGCATTCAAATTTATTTGCAAAAATAAACAAAGACATTCAAATAAATAAAAGGGCACTGAAGCAGAGAAAACCAATTCAAAAAATATAAAAAAATGAAAATAATAATAGAATTGCATGTAAAGCAGTTGCCACCGAGAATGTGGCACACAATTTGCATTTGAGCTGGTTGCTGGTGCGCACACCAAGTTCATGTCCTAAGCTCCATGCAATACTTAGTATCGGATGCCCTAATGGTAACTTGCATAGAATATTACGTAACTGGATTCTATAATTTATTTTAGATCATTTATTATTGTAAATTGGAGTTTTTTGTATCTTTAACTGATAAATTAATAATGATATTATGATTATTTTCATTATTATTATGAACTGGAGTTGTTATTATTATTTATCATTTATTGTGATAAGCATTACCTCCATCATCACTAGTACCATTATCATTATCATCAGTTTTTTCATTGTTATAATCAAATATTTTAATTATAATACAAAAACTAGTATCATTCTAGTTAATATTAGCTTTAGTTATTTCATTGTTATTATTATAATCATATTCATCACTATTAATTTGCATTAGTGTTATCTTTATCTTTACCATCATCATCACTTTTTCCAATATTATTAGCATTTTCTCATTGTTATAATCAGATAATTTATTTATAATAAGAAACATGTATTATCATTAGTACCATTATCAGTATCTAACCGCCATTTATATAATCATTATTCATTTTCATTTGCATTGTCATCAACAGATGCATCTTTCAAATTTAAGTAATATCTACTATTTCCGAAACTATCTGTTACTGAAACCATTCTCACAATCTCTCTCGCAATGGAACCTGCCTTTGACATTGACTGTAAGGCACACATAGATGCACACGCACACAAAGGTATATTCACTAGCTGCGAGAAACCCACAAATGCACGAATCTTTTTCAATTGCCTTGCATTTAGAATGCATTTTGCAATCTGGATCATCATTGTGGGACCTCCCCGCCGTGTGTCGCCCACAATCTAGAACTGGAGCAACCCCCGGCTTGGTGCCATTCAATGGCGAATTGGTGTTGTTGTTGGCATTGTTATATTTTTTATTGTTGCTGCGCGGCTTCGGCTGTTGGGTTTCAATGTGCAATGAGCAATTTACAAATTAGACTCATGCAAATTTCATACCAAGAATCTGTTTGTTTGCATATTATTTATAATTCGGTAGGCGTGTGGGAGACATCTGATACGATATTATTTATCAAGTGATTAACCTAAAAAGCCAAACGGCCAAAGCAATTCACAAAACATGCGAGTGGTTAAACAAATAAAGCAATTCGCACTCTCATATTATGCACGAATGCAGCTGCAAAGGTAAATTAATTGGTAGTTAGAAACGAGTCGACCACTTGTGAAACGGATTATTAACTCATGCTTAACAACAATTAGACCAAAACAAACAAACGAAATTTGTGTGCTCATCAGCTGAACAGCCAATGCTAATGAGTTTTCCCATGTATCTATGGCAACATCTACGCAAAGGACATTTGCTCAAATGCTCAACTCACACAAACAGACACACACACACACGCATACAAAGACAACATCAATCAATCCATTAAGGTGGGCGAGTGCTTCGAGCTAGAGCTGCACGCTCATAAATTATATTCGCAAACGCATCTGGCTAAGTAGATATGGAAGTACTTATACGATATTCTATAACCACATAATTGCCATCGTCATCATTATCAGAATCATGTTTGCTCTCAATGATGGATTGATTATTGACTTGCTATATAAGAGAAGTTTTGAGAACTAGGGAAAGAACATTTTGATGCAAATTAAAAATAAATTAAATATTATTCTATATGAATTTCTTGTTTTAATTAATAGCATCTCTACTTTTTACGTTTATTCAAAATCGAATTTTTAAGAATCAATTGATCAATACCTAAATATATATATGTATATTACTACTAACTAATGTACCGAATAAGAAATGAATATTATAATAGCTGGTAGTAATTATTATATCATATATTCGATAGGGAAACTTCATATTGAAACTCAACAAGCACTGAAGCACAACAGAGCTGTGCACCCTGAAACTAAGCTGTAAACTTAAAAGTAAACGTTAACGGCTGCCACGCCTACTTCAGATGCAAGCCCCGCACTGCCCTTAAACTGCTGCACATAAGACGCACTTGTGCCTCGCAGTTGGGTTAACTTAAAAAAGCAATTAAGAAAATTGGAAAATAGGTAGAGTAAAAGCAAGAATGAAACAGAAACAAACAGAATGCAGACAGCTGCTGGAAATTTTACAAGTGCGAAAATTCCCATTAAAAATGAGCAAAAGATATGTATTGTATATATATGAATGTATATATATATATATATATATATATATATATATATATATATATATATATATATACTTGTCTGTGTTTGTGTGTAGCTAAACTATTTACATATACCCTCAACTGACAGAAAAACATGGATGAGTAGTGCATGCAAGAAGCTGTGTAATTTGTTTAAATGTGAAACCCGAGCAAGCAACAGAAAGAAAGAACAAGAAAAGTTTGACAAGGAAAATATTTTGCAAAGATTGTAGAAGAAAATGTGACTTAAAATTAATTAAGAATTGAGTTAGTTCGTTCTATATGTGTATACTTTTTGTTATAAACAATAAGGGCTAAAGGAATATTTACGGGCTCGGAGACGGCAATAAATGTTGGGCGAATGTTATGAGCGGCTTTTCCCGATAATTTGTGGGCGTGGCTGGATTGGGCTATTGTTGTTTTTAGTTTTTCAGTGGTTGTTGTAGTTGTTGCTGTCGCAGCAACGGCTGTTGTTGTTGTGGATGTTGTTGTAGAGCTGCCCTTGAGATTGGCGTCTGATGACACTGTCTGTGGCAATGAAACCGTCGAGTAAACAGACGCACCAGAGCTAGACGCGGATGCTGCTGCGAGGGCGGAGGCTGAGGCGGAAGAATCAGTGGTATTTGGTCCATGCACCTGCACCTGCACCTGTCCATGTACCTGTATCTGTTCTACTCCCATTGTGGCGTTAATGACGGAGCTATTTAACATGGGCGCCCACAAATATGAAGCGATGTATGAAGATGATGATGCTTTTTCTGGATGCTGATGTATTTTGGATGTAGCGTTAGATTTGAGAGAGGCATTGTGTTTAAGAACAAGAACAAAAGACATTTGTATACGTATGAGATCGATGCCTTAGTGAATATATATTAAAATGTATGTGTGAATTCAATTACATATAAATAGATTTTCCTAGAAAACTACGTGAATAACTAAGAAAATTTCAGTATACAAATTTGCTAAATTTTTAAACAATCTCTAGGAATATAGCATACTATTGTAATAGACTTAGATTTCCTAAAATTAAATCTCTGCTATATGAGATATGATTTATTTAAGCCCTATTCTAATAGAAATTTCGTATATTATATATATTAATATGAATTAGAGTTCATGAATAAATAATACAAATTTGTCTTTAATATATATAAAGGTTTTCATAGGTTAATTTTTATCTCTAAAAATTTCTCATTGCAGACAGAAGATAAGAAAGAAGCGAGTTTTATTTCATTAAGTTAAAACAATGAACTGGCCGATTGTAAATTTTGCATGTGTTATTTATGTTATTATTAACTTTCGCTTAAGATTTTATATGCCAAGAAGAACAAATTGAAGAAGAGAGATTTTCAAGGAATTACGAATTGCGTATCTGAATATTATACTCAGAAAACTCTTCGAATTCTTAGATTTTGTCTTTGATTTGATTAAATTTATGGATATACATAATATAACTTATCTGTTTAAATAATACTAACAGAATTTACTCTTTACATGTCTATCTAGATCTAAGTACAGCTGTTTCTTGTCAAACATGCAATATATTAACCTACTTAAAATTAATGGATGCAATCAAGGTGCGCATATCGACTAAATCTACCAGACTGTGCACATACATAAAGTTATCTATTTATCTAGCGGTCATGGCTGACTTGGGTTCCTTTTACCAATTGACCTACAAGAACTTGCGGGCGTATCAAGGCCGTGTAGAACATGGAAAACTAATTGGAGCTGAGTCTTATCAATTGAGTTATCTATGACATACTCTCTCTTTCTCTCTCTCTCTTTACATATATATATTTATAACTTTCCATCAATTTTACAGGGAACGGGGTCACTCACCTTGACGATCTCATTGACGGCGAGCGGCTGTCGGGACATATGATATTGATAGAGCACCATATAGATACAGGTCGTGGCTACGAATATGGTCAGGTACATTTTAATGGATTTGCCCAGTGCCATTTTATTGCTGAGATTTTCAGTCATTTTATTGTATATTATTTAGTTATTCTTCTTCTTGTTTTGTTTGTTGTGTTGCTTATGTTGTTGTTTCTTGCGTGTTGGTCTCGTCACTCGTCTTTGGTATTTTGATTTCATTCGTTTGGTTTTGATTGCCACTTTTCAATAATATAATTTTTGTGCTTTCCTCACAATTTGCTTCACAAGCATTATACTCTTTATGCATACACATCTATACATATATTTATTTATTTATATATATGTATGCATATATATAGTACTCAGCACCTGATTGTTCTACGCTGTGGGCGGTCGTTCGGGATTACGGAAAGCTGACAAAGCGATATACCTAAAATAAAGTTTTATTAAAATAACCTTAAGTATTTATTTATTTTACGCTTGACTTGTTATGATCTTATACTAGGCCGACTAGATTCTCTCAGCTTACATTGATTATAGACTTTTCCATAGTTGTTAGTTGCTGCAGCAGCTGTAATGAAAGAACAAATTGCAGATATTATTCGAGAATCAATCATCGAAGACCAAAACAAATAGAATTTATAATGAATATAATAAATGAATAAATACATATAAATATATTAAATATTATACAATGGACAGCTGCTGAATAGATAAAACAGTCAGACACACAAATCTATACATATTATACTTAAACAAATAAATCTATGAATAACAGCTTGCTTAGTAGAAGATACCCTGTAAAGTGGTCAATTTGCTGTTTATTTGGTTCCAGGATACAACGTGAAAGTCAATAAATTGAATTTGCAATCACACTTGAAGCAAATTAGGGTCAACAGAAAATGGCTTGATAATCAATGAATCAAACGGTGTCGACATTTACTTAACTGCGCTAATTATGCTATGTAAGTGCGAAGCAGACGGAGCAATCTGGCTCATTGATAAGTGAAACATATTGAACAGTAAACAAACGCTGTGTTTTCCAAAGTCTTGTACTTTCTCTAATTGATTGGCACGCGAATATTGACAAAACGAATTTTCCAGATAAGTGTAAAAATAAATATTTGTATATATATATATATATATATATATATATTATTAGAGTAATATATTTTTTGTATATTTATGTATATAATATTATTATGTATATAATATATAAATATATAAAAATAAAGAGCAGTGAGATTTTTTTTTTCTTATGGTAAACAAATCAATACATAGAAAAATACACCATTTAAATTGATTAATTAAATAATTTAGTTTATATAATCATAATCAAAAACGTCTTCAGAGAAACATTTAAAGATTAATTGAAATTCCTGATTTAAATTATTAAATATTATTGTTATTATTATTATGATTAATATATTATTTTTATTAATAATATAATTTTTTTTTAAATATTTATTTTTTTATTATTATTATTAGGTAAAATATTAAATACTTTATATATATTTAATATAGTTTAATATAAATTATTACATCATACCAATTAGAAGCTTGAAGCTATCCAATATTAAATTCTTTTGAATTATTTTACAAAAATTTCATAGAAATAGCCACATAACATTTTCAAAAGACGCAGCTGTGGAGCAACATGATACTAAACGTTAATGATTATTACATTTTTGGCTCTAATGGAGCAATTTCGAGCATTTAACTAAATGCTTATCACGAGCATTAACAGCAGCTCCCAACGGCAGCCACTTTGATTGCATTATGCAATTGGATTCAACGGGGCTGTAGGGGATTTGAGGTGCTATAAAGTGGGCTACCATGTCAGCAGCATATGCGGAAGTGCAAATTGTGTTGAGCTTATATACCCTGTAAATACGAGCGGGTTGATTTCTGTGCTCTTTCAATCATAAATAAGTATATAATTTTATAAAAATGTAAAAAAAAATTAGTTAATAAATTAAAATAAATTTTTTATTTATAAATATTATTTAAAAGGATATTAGTTATTTAAGTACTTAGATTATGTATTATATACTATTTATATAGTATACATGTATAAACATAGTATAATTAATATCTCTCCAAATCCTTGACAGCTGCTTAGCAATATTTTCCTCAATTTGAGCTGTAATTAAGAACTCCCCTTATGCTTATGTTTCCTTTTTCGTTCATACTTATCCAATTATAAGTGGGCGTGGCAGCTTGCTTGTTCGCGTGTTAAAGCATTTTAAAAAGGCATTTCGCCAGTTGTGCTGATATGAAAGTTCAATGGCCAATTTAAAATTGTTTTATTTTGCTTCGCTTTGCATTTCATTGGCCAAACTTGGGCGCCGCTCTTGCATATGCTTAAAACGAGCTTCATACGAGTATATTTACACATGTATCAGTTATATATAAATATATATATATATATATATATATATATATATATATATATATATATATATATATATATATATATATATATATATATATATATATATATATAAATAAAATATCGCTTATATATAGGCCACGATATATATATATATTATATACATATTATCTATATATATATATATGTATATATATATATATTAACCACTGACCAGAAGGAGATCGAATTTGCAACTAAAACAAACTCTGTGAAGGCCTCGCCTTTATATAGGGAGCAAGGTCACTCATATGACGAACAACTAGGAGCTCATGTGCACATTGCTTTGAGTTGGATTTTATATATATATATATATCATAATATTTATTTCACAACATGTCAATCTGATCAACCTGATTTATTATACATTTTTCAGTGTCAATATAGATCCATAGAAATGCGGAAATTTTAAATCGAAGAATGAGAATATATATATTCAATATAATTTCTATCAATATATATTCGATTAAGATAAGATGCTTATCAAACGAATAGCATACATAGATCGACCTAGTAAATAATGAATATATATTTCTTATAGTAAAGATTCTTTCTTATAACACGTGTAGCTCCTAAGAATATTTCTCCTAAAATTGAAAATTAAATTGAATTCTCATTCAGCATCTGCTCATGCCGAATGAGTTAACTGAAATTAAAATCTGTGAATTTTTTATTTTAATCATTTTTATGCGCTGGCCACAATTGTTGCATTTTAATGAATAAAACGAGAAAAGTGGGGAAAATGAAAATAAAAAGCAAATGCTTTACATGAAAATTCATTTTGCAAAACATATCGAAAACAATAAAGCTGAAAACTAAGCAAAAGGCTTTTCGGAAAAAACAATTTAGTGTCAGAACTTAACCCATTTACATGACAATTCCGCAAAATTACAAAAGAAACATAAAGAAGAGTCAACTCACACACACATACTCTCACATATACACACACACACGCATATATACATAAACAACAACAGAATGCGGCTAGATATTAAAATGTGGGCGTGCCTGTGGGCAGCAAAAATACCACAAGTGGGCGCAAAAGAGTCTGTCGGCAATGTTAGAGCGAGATGAGGAAAGAGACATATGGTAAGGGAGAGCGCACGATGGAGAGAGCGAGAGAGAGAGAGAGAGAGAGTACGAAAATGAGAAAAATATAACTGAAGTAGCGTAAAACTTGCGACCCGGATGCCACTTTATAGCGGCATGTGAACGATGTCCTTGATAAGAGCCATTTTAGTTAAAATGAATATTTAACCAAATATTCTTATGTATAAATTCAGAGTCGTTTTCGTATAGAGTCTTATCATATAAATAAAAGATATATTATTATATAGTATATTTTTCTCAACAAATTTATTACAATGACAGAGTTAAAATTAAATATTATTAAATAAAAAAATAAAAAATGTTGAAGCTCTGATTTGTTTTTACATAAAAACTTTTTATTTTTATCTATTTTTATTAACATTTGTTTCAATTTAAAATCAGAGATATACATTTACTGAGTAATCCTTGTTTGATGCTCCCGTTTTCATTTGTTTTCTTAATTGTTTTATAATTTGAGCTATATATTCAAAAATAAAGTTTTAATCCTTTTTAACTAAAGTCTCAAAATGTCTCATAGATGAATAATTTAGGAATATCTCCTCCAATATTAGCTTTGATCTGATCATATTTATTTTTTTTAAATATGGTTTTTTCAGTTTTTTTTTTATTTATTTGGGATTAAGTAAAATTATGTATTAAACACGACTTGAACAATTATTTAAAAAAAAAAATTATTTATTTAAACCTTAAATTAAATCATCCATTTTTCATGGCCTCTAGTAATATATTCCGATTTATTTTTTAATTTACGTAATTTGTAAAGTTATAAAATACAGTTAATTTATTTATGTATTTCACATCTTTATTGAAGGAAAATATTTGTTTATTTTACATTTTGAGTACTTCAGAAAGCCCGAAATTAAAATGATGCTGTTAAACTGAGTTAAGCCCGCGAAAATGTATTATATTATGCTCTTAAAACGTGCGGCATTCATTTGTGTTAGCGACAAGGACGCCTTGAATAGTCCTTGCGAATTGCATTCGCAGTTCTATTATGTGTAATTTACTTCACACATAAAACCGAGCACTGGCGCCCGACGAGCTTATAAAATGGCTCCACTGTGCGGCTGTGCTCAGCTGGATGACGACAATTGCGTAATATTTGTATATGTGGGCGGCTAGAAGAACCAAGGGAACGGGCAGAGATGGTGAGAAAGGGAAGGAAGAGCACGTGCCTAGCCAGACATAAGCACAAAGAAGCCAAAAGTGAAACCGAGGCATGTGAAGAAACAAACTCTTCGCATGATTTGTGTTTGGCCTCGAACTCTGACTCATGCCCCAAACACCAGCCAGGCCAAAATGTCCCAGCAGAGACTTCGCCGTTGTTCCACGACTTGGCACAAAACTTATTGCATTTATCCGAAAATTCCGAGCGTCGCTTTCATTTCT
The DNA here is from genome assembly GCA_035047625.1 of Drosophila mettleri. Taxonomy (NCBI): domain Eukaryota; kingdom Metazoa; phylum Arthropoda; class Insecta; order Diptera; family Drosophilidae; genus Drosophila; species Drosophila mettleri. The sequence continues at coordinate 19,865,449 of JAWNPI010000103.1, forward strand.
GGCCCGGTCCATTTGAAAATGGCTGTAAAGTCGCTGGCGAAAATCATATTTCAAATTTAATGGATTAGCAGCAGCAGCAGCATAAGAGAGCTGAGAATTCCATGCCCCAATGAGTTATAGATTATCAAGCCCATTCATATATCAACCAATACAACTGGCAGCATCTAAACGTGCTGCAAATATATTATGGCATATTTTTGCTTTTATGCTCAAATAGTAATCGAAACGAACTGGCAATGGAACCTGTAACAATAATGAATTATTATTTACGATTTATAGACACGCGCACTAATCAAGGCAATAATATCAGTCTATAATATTTTTAATTAAATTTTCTCCAAGAATTACATCTTTATCTTGAACAATTTCGTCATCTAAGTTAATAGTAGCGATAGTCGAATCGAATTATCTAACGTCTGACTGACAAATATGCTTCACTAATTTCCGCTTCACTTTATCTGTCCACAAATGGAATAAAGAGCCGTTACAGAATAGAGGCATTGAATAGCTATGAATTATTTCCATATCTAACACATTTAAAGTTACATTGTGCCTAAATGCCTAAATCAAAGCAAAGTTCATAAAACTGATGAAAGCAAATTAATCGGGCGAACCAAAGAGCGATAAGCCATTAGCAATTAGCCTAATGCCAGCACAGTGAACTCAAGACTCATTTTGACTAGATAAAAACGACTTGGGGTTTTCTGCTGGGTGCTAAAACTAACAGATACCCTGAAATAAAAAATTCTCAATTTTATTTTATCTATAAAATAGTTTATCTCAAATTCTGTATATGTGAAACAAAATAAAGATAAATTTTAAATCTAAAAATGACGTAGACATTTATAAGACTCTCAATAATGATATCTTGAAGAGGGAAGCAAGCTACTTTTATCAAATTATCTCTACGTGTCAATTAAAAAATCTATTAAAAATATTTTTGACAATTTATGTAGACAGCAAAAGGTTAAATATTATTAATAATCAGAAAATAAATGCCAGTAAATAAATATTTTTATTATCAACATTTCTAATTGATTGCAGAAGACCTCGCATAATAAAAATAAATTGAATTCTAATCGATCTTTCAAGTGCTATCTTTAATTAAAAGCCAAAAATAAATGAATCATCAAATCTGATAACAATATATAACTTTATTAATATTCAGTCAAGTATTTAAGCATTTGTGCCACTGTGCCAAAAGGATTTTAATGATTTGTCAGCAGAACAAAGGACGACTAAAAAGCCATCATCAATCGAAGGCACGCACAACGGCACCGGATGGTGGAGTCACAAAATGTTTCCAGCCTGTGGGGCTAGCCATAATGGGGCAACTGTTGCGCCTCGTCCCCCACTCACACACATAATTGGGCTGGGTGTGGCTAAGACTCGAATCGAAAGCCGAAAAACTTAACGAGGCAACAGTTTAAGAAAGTTGTTGAAAAATAGGTGTGAATGCCTTATAGGCAACACTGAAATGTGGCCGATAACAAGTTCTACCATAAACATATATTAATACATATAAATAATTAGGCCATCATTTCAGTGCGTCATTTCCCTTCTTTTTTTTATTATTAATTTTTATTATTTTATTATTATTATTATTTTACAACAATTTAACTGAGATAAAAATGGTTTAAAAACAAAAATGTTCACTAAATTAATTTTTTATCAGAAGGCTGTAAGTTCGTTAGAAATACAAAAGAACAAACTATTTTAGCAATTAGTATATCTTCAAGAGAAAACAAAAGCATGTCGTGACATAAGCACAATTTCGATAAGAATGTTTCATAATATGTGTTAAGCTGTCTATAGATAGATACGTTAGTTTTTGGATGAAATATGAGTCGAAAATAAATATATACATATATATATATATAATGATATAATAATTACTTTAAAGAAATATACATAGCAATAAAAGAAAGAAAAAATAATTGAGAATATAAATATATACACATATACAACTATGTTCATATTATCTGTAGCACAAGCTTGTCTACAAAATGAGGTTTAAGCTATTAGCATTCGCTTGCTATGGTAAGCGGATGAATTTTTATACATATATATATATATATATATATATATATATATATATATATATACATATATATATTTTTTTTTTTGTCCGATAACCATAAATATAATATGTATTATATGTTAAGGTCTCGTTTGACTTCCAGTTGAGTTGTTTTTGGCTTTAGTTCGTTTTGTAGTTGTTGCTGCTTGTCGTGTGACTCCGTTTGTATTCTATGCTTGTTCTGCATGAACAGCATAAATAGCATTTCATATATATTTTATCTACATATAAATGTAAATACAATATACACTTATATAGTATATAATATAAAGACTAATGTACAATGGAGCGGAAGTAACGAAGTGATTGTGGTTTCACTCGACACAATATATTCACATATATATATATATATATATATATATATATATACATATATATATATAAATGCATGTATATATATCGTATCAACAATTGCTTATTTTGTTGCAACTGTTATGTAGTTATTAGAATACTACAGCAGACTCTGATTGAGAGTGAAATTTTAAGGTGGCAAAACTTATGGTAAACGCTCTTTGCATGCCGAAAACTACAAGTAAAATTCGAGCAAAATTCGAAATATATAGATATATTAATACATATATATCGTAAAGGCTTATGTTACGGTATATAAATTATAATTGCATTTTTATAAGTTTTAGTACTTTTAATATTATTATTACATTAAAATGAGTATGGTTATAGATATATCATATATATTTATATATATATTTTTATATATTTTATTTTGTCCATCTTCCACTGCGTAAGCTCTACTAGAAAAACTTAGCCTATTTTCAACTAACCTACTGCTACTCAAAGAATCACATGAACCTTGTATAAAAGTAAGTCTTAAACTACTTATTGCTTTTGGCATATCTTACAAAAATATTAAAATTGGTTTAAGTTTTCTATGGAAACTAGCTAGTAGCTTTGCTAGTTCTGTATTTCCTTAAATATAGATTCTATTTTAGTTAATTCTTCTATTTATGCAAAACACTTTCTAATCTTTGGCATCTGTTACACAAGTTCTTTTTCATCGAATTTTCATTGCAGCAAAATTTCAAGGACTTTTATTGTTGTGCTACTGTTTTATTGCGACTTTCTTAGATAATCGATTTTGTGCTTCCAAAATCTTCGCTAGCAAAATGCCTGAAATTCAAATTATAAAGGAAAATTCCATTTCCTTTGGCAAGCTACAGCTAACTCTTGCCTCTTGCCTCTCGACCCAAAACGCAAAGAGTGAAAAATTGTGAAAATTGGCAATTAAATTACAACAGACACGAAGAAAAAAGCAACAAAACAAAGACAAGCAGAGTGAGAGAGAGAAAGAGGAGAACAATCAAAGACAACATTGTGAAAAATTGCAATGCGAGCAGAATTCGCCTCAGGTCTCAAATCGGGGCGGTGGGACAGAGAGAAATAGGAAGAGAGTGGGGGAGAGAGGCGAAGACCCACTTGTCAGATGGCCAAGAGAAGCAAGTGGCAGCTGCATTCGAGCAGAGTCCTTGAGCTCAACAGAGACAGAGAGCGCAAGAGAGAGAGAGAGAGAGAGAGAGAGAAAGACGAAGGGAAAAGGCACTGGCCGCCGATGATACGAGGAAGTTGGCAGCAAGCGAGTCAAGTGATTCAGCGGTATGCGAAAGTTGCAAGCAAAACAAAGGCGCAAAAAATTTGAATAGCCCCCATTCTGCCTCAATACAGCCAACGCCTGCTCTGCATGTGCCACAAGCCATGGGTGCATGAAGCACACATAGCACAAAATAGGAAATTGTCAACTTATAAAATACAATAACTGAATACGCTAAAGACTATTATATAATCTATATTATATAGGCATATATTTAACAGATATGGTTATTATATTATTGGAATATAATAATAAAGGGAACAAATAACAAAAAAAACATATTTAAAACAAAAAATATAAAATTGTTAGAGCTAAAAAGAATGTAGTAAAAAATATCTATATTATATAATATTTATTCAATAATATTCGCGAAATATTTTTTAAATATTATATACTAAAACATATTTTTTATACTAAATATCAATTATCTATATTAATATATGCTATAAATACCGAAAATACCTTAATTAAAATGCTTCTATCACCATTCAGATTTTTAAGAAATTTTAAATTCAAAGTGCCTAAAGTTTTCACAATAAAATTTATTTTTTATTTCAAAAATATTTTAACTTCGAAATGAATTTATCAGTACTCTTGATACTACTTTACTTTACCTCTTGATCTATATATTTACTGGACACGTCTGACCTAATTATATGTATTATACTAGTGATTACTCAATTGCCATTTACTAATTACATTATATATCCTATGAAAAATGCATTCAACTCTTAGGCAGAGAATTCATTGACTTGGCCACACGTCACATGTACTCGGCTCTAACTCAAATTGAATTTGGATTTATTTTGTGAAAATATTGTCATTGTCTGTCCGCAATGCCCGGGCTATCGCTTGGCCTGAGTCCTTAGTCCTGGCAGGCACGCAGTTGGCATTGCTCATTCGCATAGGCGAAATGGCATTTTAAAAATTTAATTGCCAATGCGGGGCACCCATTGCTCCTTCCCGACGAAAGGCAGCAGCAACACGGGCGCCGCAAAAGCAGCACAGAAAAGTGTCTGTCCAGGGTAAATTGCAAGTCAGCTCCGGGGGTTTCTGTGTCATGTTTGTCAAATTGAGTAAAGTCCTTTTCCTGCTCGTTGCTCGTTGCTCGTTGCTACTCGTTGTTGATATTTATGTCCAGTGCCTGCCAGCCATCCAGCCAGCCAACCAAGCAGTCAGTCAGCCCGTCAAAGCCATTCCATCCATTCACTTGAGCTCACGCAGCTGCCTCTGGCAGAAACGCACGACAAGGGGCGGCAAGTCCATGAAGTGACTCAAGAAGCAGACAGACAACCAACCCGGAACTCGCCGAACCGTAAATATTTTTTGCTCCGAAAAAACTAATTCTATTCACTAACTAAAAGTTATAAATGCCTTCAATCGAACGCGAGCACTTTTTTAATTTAGTCGAAAAAGTAATGAAAAGCTAAAGATCTGATAAGAGATAAGACTATATAACCATATATATATTTATATACAACAATATGACTCGTTTTTAAATTATTTTTTAATTTTTAAAATGTAAAAAGCTTGACTTATATTGTTAAGTCATCTAAAAAATTGAAAGTTGGAAATTCATCATTAAGCGATAAGCACTGCAAGTTGCTGCTGTCTGAGTGTTGCTCTCTGTATGATCCATTTCTAAATGTGTGCTAGCTGCGCCTAATTTTGGATTTTAAGCAATAAAGAAAGTGAGAATATCAATTTAAAGATATTGACAAGAAATCATGTTGGAGTTGGGATGCCGAAGTTGCATTTAATTCTGCTCCCAGCTTCAACTTAATCGGGCGCTCTTAATATCACATCTTTGACGACATTGGGGGACTTAATCAAAATTTCTTTCTTTTCAATTATTGAATATATAATAAGCTACATCATTTGTGGGTTGTTTTCCAATTTATAAATAATGTTTGTCAAAGTAATAATTCAAAACGTGTAAAAAAACTAAAAATGTTTGAAATAAATTAAAATGAATCAAAGCGAACAAATATAAAGAAAACTCATATATGACTCATATATTCATATATATAAATCAAAATAAATATAACTTTTTTAAATACCAATCCATATTCATTTATCGTGAGTTATTTGTAAGTAATTTATTTTTATCTACTCAAAAATAAGACAAACCTTAAATTATAATCAGAATAAAGAAGAGATTAAAGCCGCTGGCTTGCTTTTTTATGGCCCCTATAACATGAATATGCCTGCTGGGGCATGGCTCAATGGGTACTTGGCCTGTTGACAGGGCTGAAATCCTTCAAAAATGTGCGTGCAAAATCTACGCGTATAAAATTTATTAACAAAGTCCCCCCTGAGGTGCGCTTAAGAATGAGTGAAAGACAGAGAGAGTGTGAGAGAAAAAGAAATTGCGGGAAAGAGAGAGAGAGCTGCAGACAGTATGCGAAAGGCCCAAGCCTCTCGGGATAGACGCAGTGCAGCTGTCAAGCGAGAGAGAGAGTGAGAGAGGAAACCCTGTTAATGGAATTTCTATGTGTGTGTCAGCGAGTGTGTGTGAGACCCTCAGAGTCTAGTAATTTGTGTCACGTTTTAATTTTTCACGCCGCAAAGGGCGCTTGGCAAAATATGGTAACTAAGACACACATATTAACATATGCATGTATGTATGTATATATGCATATGTGTATGTGCATTTGTGTGTGAGATTGTGTGCAGGACCTCCCCTAGCTGTGATTATGACAATTAAGATTGCGTGGAGCTCATGTCTAGTTTTTGCTATTTTTTTCACAAACCTCAAAAGGGCTTATTGTTTGGCAGTATTTAAAAACATGTTTCGTGCTAGCTCGCAATGAGTTATATATATTTTATATATATTTTATTTAATCCTACAGCCATGTAGGTAAAGGAAGTATAACAAGTATTACACGGATTTTTTCTGCCACAAAATAAAAGAGTTTGGTGCAGAAAAGTTGTAAATATTTCGAAAAGATTTTAGCTTGCAGAGCGATTATAGGGAGAGTAGCACTCACGCCCACACGACTTCAACTCTACCTGCCGATCCGTACAGCGACTAATTTCAAATAGAATTTCAATATTTCAAATAACTTAACAGAGCACATATATATAATAATTATTAATATTTTTGTATACGCTCTATGTATACACTATTTATATTAATCATATATTTATTTGCAATGGCTTAGGAGTTGCCTTCTCCCTTTCTATTCTGTCTATTCCCAAAGCTCTAGAGATTTTCTACTTCAAATGACAGGAAACAGAACATATGTTCTGCTGCGGCCACCCATACATATACAATGTATATATACTTGTAGAAATCTCACTTCACTGCACATAGCACATATCGCAACGTCTTCCATGGCAAGCTCCGCTCAAAAACACTCTTTGCTTGGCTTGCCACAAAAGATAACAGAATAAATACATGGCCGGACATCGTTTAAGTTATTTGGGTTTTCACTCAAACATCTTTGAGGCCAAATTACGAGTTCTGTCAAATGCCAGCTAACTGTCCATACGACATACTAAAGCAGACGAACATTTCTGCAGGCGACTTTTCTGCTTCTTCCTCAAGAATTGCCACAGCAAAGCTCACAAATGTCTATTCTTGAATGCTGCGTAAAAAGTGTACTAGTTTTTATACCCTGATCCCATTGAAAATGGGAAAAAAGGGTATAATGTTTTTGTTAAAAGTATGTAACAGGCAGAAGGAGGCGTGCCACACCCCCAAAAGTATATATATTCTTGATCAGGACGACAAGACAAGTTGATTGAGCCCTGTCCGTCTGTCTGTCCGTCCGTCCGTCCGTCCGTCCGTCCGTCCGTCCGTCCGTATGTATGAACGCGTCGATCTCAGAACCTATAAGAGCTAGAGACTTGAATTTTTTTTTGTTAGGCGCGTATATTGGGCGCGCATATCGAGTTTGTTTCAGAAAATCGATAACTATTCCTGAATATTTGTTATCGATTTAAAACCATATGAAAAATCAGTTTTGATTTTTTATCTTTTTTATCTTAAGAGCTAGAGACTCCAAATTTCGCATGTAGCTTTATGTGTATTTTTACCAATTTCGGGTTTTGTTACATTTGGATACTGGCCCCAAATTTCCCCACAATTTTGAAAATTATTTTCAGTTGCAATATATATGGTGTTTGGTCTTTTTGAAAACTAAATCAATTATTTAAATCATCTGGTGAAAGTTTCATCAAAATCCGTTGATAAACACAAAAGTTATTAAACAAAATGTTTGGCTAGATCAACAGCAATTGAACTGCAAAGCGCACACAGACCAGGTGGCGCTTATACATGTTCAATTTGTATACATGTGCACACATACATGCAAATGCTCGCGAACAAATTTTCTAAGAACCGCAATTGCCTTTGAGTTTGGGTCGAATTGTGTTCGAATTGTTTTTGCTACCTACTTCCAATTGCCGCTCGCCGCTGTGTGTCGCAGTCGCAGGCGCTGTGTGTCGCTGTGCGAATATGTTTTCGATTCTTCTTCTTTAATAGTAACGGAACAATTCTTGTGAGCTTGCAAAAGTGAGCTGGTATCAGCGATGCCAAGTCAAAATTTGAGAATTACGTAGCCAGGCTACAAAATCAACGTATTTTTACGTAGCACAATTTTGCTGAAATACGTAGATCTACGTACTTTTTTTAAAAAGCTTAAAAACAATAAAAAGAACAATTTATTTAAGGAAATCGAACTACGAACGTATAAAAAGAGCACAAAAAGCACTTGGACACACGATTATAATATTATACAATTATAAAACCCAACACTATACATACTTCTCAAATATTTTTTGTGCTTAACAGAAGCTTCATGCTTCTCTACGTCCCTCTTGCCAGAAGAGCATTTGAGATCTGCTTTGCAAGATTTGCAATTAACAAAAAGATTACCCTTACTGCTTCTTGTCAACCAGGAATACTTTTTTTCCCAAGCTGCTGAGTATTTTACATCGTAGTGCACTTTCCTTTTCTTGGTTGGAGTTACGTATGGTTTTTCATCGGTGTCACTTGTTAACAATTCCATTTTTTTACATGCACATGCTGCTAACCCATTGAAAACGGCATTCGTAAACATGTCGAAATAATAATTTAGTGCTGCTAACTCAATATAAATCTTATCATTATTTATAAAATATTGATATTACTTAAAATTTGCAGTTTAAGGATATTTTACATTATTTTTTAAAAGCACGTAGTTTTAGTCTCAAGATACGTGGGTACGTAGATCTTCTTTAAAATATGTAGATCTACGTATAAATACGGAGGGTTGGCATCGCTGGCTGGTATAATCTTTGTGTCGAATTTGTTTGCATAATTCCTCTTTGATCGACATTCTTAGTACCATTGGCATAGATTTAAGTCGCGTGATATGGTTGTACATACGAGTTATGGACTATATTAAGAAAACTAAGGGGGGGTGGGATTAGGGTATCCCCTAGTCGGGCGCGCCGACTAGAGTTTTCTTACTTGTTTAATATATAAAATGCAAAAAACAATTAAAGAGATAATAATAATTTACGAGTCTTAAGTAATATAGAAAGAATGAAATATTTTTATCCAAGCAGGTTGCAAATAATTTAAAATAGTTGCAAAAGCCTTAGGAATTTTTTAATCTGATGCTCTCAAATAAAACAATAATAATATTTACGACATCGTCTAATATTTATAATTGTTTTATTAGAATTATTAGAAGAACTAATAGTTGTAGTATAAGACGTAGTAGTAATTACTTCTTATACTAATTCTAATGCTTCTTTTTCCAGTAGTTCATCTACTACTCCTTCTTCTTCTACAATTACATAATCTATTACTGCTACTACTACTTTTTGTAATCACTACTACTACTCTACTTCAACATCTTGTACAACTACTAATGATTACTCAAAATATTACATTTCATTATATCAACTTCATATTTTACATTATTTAATATGTATTATTTTGGTGAGAGTAAGTTTATTCCGTTTATCGATATCTGCTTAAATAACTATAGCATAATAATAATAATAATAATAATAATATATATATATATATATATATATATATATATATATTATTTATATATATAATTATTTATATATAATAGAATATATATATATATATATATATATATATAAATATATATATACATTTGTCGCAGTGCACTTTAAAATTAGATAGTCACTTAAATAGAATTGTCAATAATATTTCGAGTCGAGCATATGGTTCGATGCAGTTTTATAATTAGCATCCCGTTTCTTATGTCCCGTTGCACAGTTGTGGCTCCTCTATGCTTCGCGCTTCCACTCTACAGTCCCCCCAATCGCTCTTCAACGCTTAGCTGAGTTCTGCTTTCACGACCTGCCACCCCAATTAGCAGCTGCTTAGCTAATTTCAAGGCAGCTAAGAAACAAAAGACAGCGCTAATGGAGAATATATAGCGCCCATAAACACACACACTGTCACACTGTAAAACACAATCACACACGTGTGTGCACTCACCTTCAGCATTGGATGGCTCCCGAAACACGAACGTATCGCATGGTAGCGGCGACACTTTGAACACCCTCCCCCTGTTCCATGCTCATTAGGCGACAAACCGGGGCGAACTTTCAGTTTTAATTCGCCTGATCATTTGCCGGCTGCCAATTGGGAGTTGCCCTCGCTGTGGCCGTCGCCGTCGCCGTCGCCGTCGCCGATGCTGATGCCAATGCAGATGCAGTTACACTTACACTTATACGTAGTTACCGTTACAGTTGCTTTGTTGTTGCTATTCTACATGTGATAATTTATTGTTGTTAACGGTTCTTTTTTGCCACGTTCGGTTTGCACGAGCTTTCGTGTTGTTTGCTACATAAAAAGGAAATTCAAATAACATAAGCTACGGTTCGTGCTCTTGTTCTTGTTGTTGTTGCCAGAGCAACTCCGGGGCGCAAATAAACGCTGCTCAGGTGTGAGCAAAATGCGCGCCCCTTTCGCTCCACCTCTTCAGCTAACAATGTTCGTGCACACACATAGCCGAAAAGTGTAAATAAAATAGTAAAAAATGTAGGGAAGTAAAACAGGATAAAAAGTAGCAGCATAAACAACAACAAAAACAGAAGCACGCACGCGGAAGAGGAAGAAGGAAAATCGAATATGCCGCTGAGGCGAAAGGTGGCACGAAATAGTCTAGAATAGGGCAGCAAACAGTCGCTTGACTAAGAGAGAAAGAGAGCGAGAACGCGCAGAAGAGCCTGTGGCCGAGAGGCAATGTCTGCGCTGCCAATAACAAAACTTTTGCCTTGCCCTTTTGCTGTTTTGTTTGTTTCACTTTTCACAGGATGCGGCATTTCGGATTCTTATTCGATTTGTGCACACACATATTTAAATTTTTACCAACTGCACACACACACATACACACACGCACAGACCACAGCAATGAATTGACAAGAGTTGCTGCTGTACAATATTTGGCTATTTTTAAGGGCGACACTCTAAACGCACTTTGCGTTGTCCAGGCGCGCCAACAGCTAGGCAAGAACTAACTGTAGATGTGAACGAACGGCAACGTAGACGCGCCCGCGAAAACACCCGCACGTACTGTTATTCCAAATGCGACTGAAGGCAAGCAAAACGAAACGGAAACAAGAAACCACTGCACGACGGAGACCATTTACCCATTTACACTGCGCAGCAAAAGTTTATGTGCGCTAATGAAGAGAATTCTTATTGGATCTCAAAAACAAACAGAAATGCCATAGGATAATATTGCAATGGGAAGTAAATTTTATATTTTTTTACGTATAATATATTTAAATATATATTAATAAGTTGAGCATTGATTATATTACAATAACTCTTCTATTTATTTGAGGGGGCATTTACTGCACAGCTGCTCTTGCATTAACAGAGCTCTGACAAGCAGTGCCCTGCTTGCTCTGGAAGCAGTTCAAAATAACAGCGATGCGATGAGCGCGCAATTTAAATATGAAAATTCTCTGCAAACATAGAAAAACATTAATATTTTGATATACTTGTGATATTTGAAATATCATTTATTAAAAAATTGATTTAATTTGTGTACATATTTTAGATGTATTTGCTTAGATAATTGAACACGATTCGAAAGGAATTAGATTAAACTTAAGGCTTAATAAAGTTTTGTGTCAGACCCTGGAATTACGAAGACAAACTTTATGTTTAGTCAGGATGTTTGGCAAACGAATGACAAACTAAGGCAATATAATGGACCACTTTCCAAGACTAAACTAGATTTGATTCGATTTGCTTACTTTAAACTTACTATAAATTCTTTGGAGTGGCCTTCTCATGGCAGTACAGAAAGTAGTTTTGACGTGGCAACGCCTACGGATCGATAAACGATATCATGATATAGCGTGTGCCCTTTGTCACCACCAGGCCCTCATGGAAGTGAGTCAAGCGACCCGGATGCATTAACATCCATCCCTTCTTTGTCTCCGTCACAGAGCAGTTGTATCTCAAGAAGTGACAGCCGCCGCCTTCATAGTCAATTCCCACCCGATTCATAGCAATGTTGATTGTGTAGGTGGAGGAGTCGTGATGTGGACGCAGAGAAGGCTGCTCATCGGGCCTGTAGCGCACCATGAAGTTCATCAAAGATCGTGGTGGCTGCAGAGTAAACGACGCATTTATTAGCTAACATGAAAAGCGAAAATGCCTCGAACTACAACTTACATTATGGAAGTAGCCCGCGAAGACACGCTCCTGCAGCGGACGCACAAACATTTGCAAGAACTTAAGGTAGAGCGGATCGAGTCCCACTTGTCGCATGTGAATATCACGCGTGGGCACCGCCTCGTAACCGCTCTCCAATCGCTGGTCGGTATTGCTGCCGTCTGACCATTTTCCATACGCTTCCAAAATAGCCACCAGATCGTCGCAGAAGGCATCGGTCACAATCTGGAACCAATAAACGTCCGGGCATGGCTGTGGAATGACCACGCTCTCGTTCAGCTGCACCGAGTAGTTCGGATGTATGTACTTCAAGGTCCAATCATAGCGATTGCTAAACAATGTATAGAAATCGGGACGTGTCACGGTCGTGTTGAAGTTATCCGCATTGATCAGATGTCCGTGATAACGCTGATTACTGACGTACATGAAAACACCCTAAAAACAAACAATGAGATCAACAGAATTTAGATATTAGAGATTTTTATGTCTGAATAAAAGATATATGATCTAGTAAATAGATATGTTTGAACACTCAACTAGATCTTATATCTAACAATCGTTAGTCTAATTTGAATAATATGAAATAATTAAAATGCAATATAATATGATAATCATATAGTATTAAATAAATGAAATTAAGTATTAAAAACAAAACAAAAAAAAAAAAAAATAATAAATTAAGTATTAAAAATAAATAAATATATTAAGTATTAAAATATATGAACAAAATTTAAATTTTTTTTAGTAATTTTCAAGTAGATAAATAACTATTGAAATTGAACTTTTTTAGTTATTTTAAGTAGAGAAATTTCTATTTTTTTTTTTAGATAATGAAAGGAATAGAAATTTATTTATTTATTTAAAGCTCCATAAAAAATGAAAAGCAAGCAGAATATTTTTGTTCTGGGAGATCTTAACTTTAAGAATTTAATATAACATATTTTATTATAAAATTTTTAAGCAAATAAACTAAGCACTTTTTTTAATTATCTTATTATTATAATTATCACTTACCGCTTCTCTCAAGGATTCAGACATGGCCATATCAGGGTCTAATTCCTTGTGCTCAAATTTGAGCGCATCGAAGGCGCTATGCTTGATCAGATAAATTGTCGTCACATGTGGCACATTGAACATGCCGCTAAAGCGAGAAAGAGAAGGAAGATTAGATATATACTGATATAGATACAGATGCAGATTCATACACACACACACACACATTTGGATATATTTAGCATTCGCAACAATGTTGTGGAAATGGAAAGTAGCAAAACTCTCGCGAGGCTGAGCGAGGCACAGATTAAATTCAATCAGTGAGATAAACAAACAGGGGCTAACCCCTAAAATCTGGTCGCAGTTTGAACAAAACATTGCACACTGACAGACGGGTGCAAAGCCGATTCAGCGCGGTCACAAATCGGAAACAAATATGCCCAGACCCTGGTTAAACCAGTGCAAGATCAAAGCATTCGCTCTGCTCTGGCTGCTGCTGCTGCTGAGTGATCTCTGCCAGGTGCACGCACAGAGTGAGAAAGATCAAAGACAGCTGCATAATTATATAAACAACTATAGTTTTTACATACACTTATCTATCTACCATAGGAAGCACTGGCGGTCGAAATGTTCTGCGTCGCAATTATACGGGCAAAAAGCCCGTTGTCATTCAACACAGATCACAGGATGCGGTCAACTACTACGATCACGAGAATGTGAGTCATAATTTGCCTTGTTTTGATTTCGAGCAGAGGAGTTAAACAAACAGTTGTCTTTCTTCCCAACACAGGGTGCCAAGATTATAAAATCCTCGCACTTTGAGCTGGATTATACACTGGGTCGCAAGATAACCTTCTTCTGCATGGCTCAGGGTAAGTACAAAGTTTTAATTTCCGGACTCCAGCTGCCAGCTAAATAGTTAATGTAAACAGCTCTCATTATCTCTCCTTAAGTCACAGTCCATAGCCCTTACTCCCTTTATGGCTCTCTGTATCGCAGTCTGTCTTAATGTCAAAGGTTTAACCTTCTAGTAAACCCCTACATTTGCCAATACTGCGACAATGCCTAATCACTCTCAGAACTCGCTCAAGATATATTATATTATATTCAAGCTGTGTTTATCTGCTCTCTTTTCTCTCTCTCTCTCTCTCTCTCTCTATCTGTAAATCTCTCTCTTTTTTATTTCTATTTATATTTTACTAATCTCTTTCACCTCCTCTCTTTATCTCAGGCAATCCACGTCCCACTATCACCTGGTTCAAGGATGGCGCAGAGCTTTATCAGCATCGTTTCTTTCAGGTAAATTTAAAGTTTATAAAATACACAAATATAACAATAATTTTCATTAAATATAAATATATTTAGGTACACGAGTCCCACCCGGAGCCAGAGATTATAAAATCTAAAATGGAAATAGATCCAACCACGCAAATGGACGCAGGTAAGCTGATATTTATATTACAGCTCAGCTCAAAATCTAAATAAATTATTTAAATATATATATATCCCGATATGCTTTAAATGCTCAATTAAGAAATTATATTAATATCACATTTATATTATTTCTTCCTTTTTGCAATTCTTTCTAGGCTATTACGAATGTCAAGCGGATAATATCTATGCTATCGATCGGCGAGGATTTCGCACTGACTATGCCATGGTTAACTTTTAGCATTTTCTCTAAAGTTCTTCATTTTTCACTCTCATATTGTACCACATTATTATTAATAAAAACCAAATATAATTTGTAGCTTCAAGTTCGTTTTTGTTTGTATCAATTGATATTATTTTTGTGCTCGGCCTTTCGCTTGATATTCGTCTCTCTCGCTCAGTCTGCTATGCTGTGTGCGTAACCGACAAATTGTCTTCAATTACATGATTGAAACAATTTTTTTGCATTTATATTATTAAAATGTATATTAAAATGAGTGCAAGCGAAGCCAAAACAAACTGCGACACTTGACTATGCAAATGAGCTCGGTTATGTAGGGGATCCATATTGCGAGTGCACAGTGGGCTAAAAGTGGCGAAACTTTGGCATATGGTATATAAGCTAAAAGTGAATGAGAAAAGCTGTAAGTTTTCAATATTTTGAGTGACAACATATTGGGTCTAGCAAAAAGCACTCTGCATTGATAAAATATAAACACATCAATACATAATATATATATAGATATAAATGAACTCTACTCTAAAAATCTTGATAGCTCAATCATAATTTTTATGAATCAATGATCCTTACGCTAATCGACATTTGAATATTTACTTCTAGTCTTGCCCCACTGTGCTTGGAGAGATTGGCCTTTGGACAGACTATTGCAGAGGCATGCAGATTCAGCGAGTGCGCAAATCAAATCAAATGAAATTGAGTGAAATAAGGCAACCTGCGGAGCTGCGCATATCAGCTACGATCAAATGGTATGCAAAGCGATCTGGGAATAGAATTCCAAATGCCGAACTGCTGGCTACTGCGGCTGCGGCTGCTGCTGCTGCTGCTGCTGCCACGCTGGCTGATTTAAGAGGGAGACCCAAGCGAAGCCAATTGTGGCAAATTGGCCGAGCTCAGTGGCAGGCGAACAATTGAGCCCAACAGCTGCTGCTTAGTCGCCGAGCAGACGAGATTCGCACAGCAACGTTCGAGCGAGAGACAGCATAGGATGCAAGCAAAGTGCCTGCTCATCTGCGTAAGCCTGGCCATGGTCCTACTGATGCTAACCGCGCCGGTCGTTGACGCGCGACGTGGCCGCGGCCGTGGACGCACCAAGTCGCGAGTGCAGATCGGGCTGCCAATAACGGGCAAATATCGTGATCCCGAGTCAGATCAATACTACAACAATAACAATGTGAGTCAGAGAACGAGTTAAGAGACTAAAAGTTAGTAATCTCTCTTTGCCACAGGGTGCCAAGATCTTGCAGGCCTCGCACTTTGATCTCGAGTACGTGCTGGGTCATAAGATCGCCTTTCTGTGCGTGGCCAAGGGCAATCCCCGCCCACACATCACCTGGTACAAGGACGGCGCCGAAATCTATCAGCATCTGTACATGCATGTGCACGAATGGACCATTGGCGATGACCGCGTCAAGTCCAAGATCGAAATTGATCCGGCTACGCAGATGGATGCCGGCCTCTACGAATGCACGGCCGACAACATGTATTCCATAGACAGGCGCAGCTTTAAGACCGATTTCTCCATTGCCTTCGATTAGCTCTAACCGATTCCTTGTTCCATTACATTTATAAGCAATAAAATGTTACCCCAATGAAAATAACCCACTCAAGATTTTAGCTTACATTAGATTCCGCTTGACAATGTCCACGTAGTCATGGGAGCGTGCATAATAGCCCGTATCGGAGAACGCGCCCCAAAAGTTGCTCCACAGCTCGTGATACTTGGAGAACACCGGCGCCACAAACTGCCTGGAATGGTTTCAAGTTAAATGTTGACCTTGATGCATAAATATAAGTATATGATTGATAAACCTACTTGTTCATTCTGAGCAGCTCACGCAGCACCTCGCTGTCTTCGATGTGCGCATCGCCGTCCACATAGAAAATGTAGTCGCTGTGCTTCTGCCTTGCTTTGTCGCTGAAATAAAAATTATTATTATATTATTAAATTCGCACATTAAAGAGGTAAATTGAAACCAGTTGAAATATATAAACACTCGAAAAGAGGTCTTAATATTGGCTATTGAATTGCTAAATTTAAATTGAAATTTAAATTAAATTATATTTGGGACTGGAGGATCGACGAGTCTATACAAGTTGCTCTCACTCTCATGTTCGATTAGACATTCATGAGTAACAGTCCCCCACTCTTTTTCTTCATATAGAATACATAATAAGAATATTAAATGGATATTCTTATTATTTTCTCATGGCAACAATATCACACACTTATAAGCAGCCTTTACTCACAGTGCCAGTTGCCGGCCATGACTTTCGCTCAATCCATCCGTGGATAACACATGCTTGACGCTGGCATAGCTCTTGCCCTGCTTTTCCACATAGGACTTCACAAGCTCATCGTGCAGCTCAACGTTGCTGTACATGAAGAGATGCATCGCTTTCTTAGGATAGTTGAGCTTCTCAATGCCAGCAAGGAACATATCAAGGAAGGGCACAGCTTGGTTCACCATGACAGCTAGCGTAATGATAGGCAGTTCTTGTTCCTGCAGAGAAGAAGACCCATAAAATAATTGTCACTCATTATTAAGCACGCCTTTACTCACATTCAAATCTAGTGGATACTCTTGGCAGAAGGTGCAGACGCCACTGAAGGTCTTGGCCAGATAGTTGCCATAGGCATTCAAGTTGACTTTGCTCGGGCCGTTGCCATGAATAATGGCGGGTGTGGTCAGGAAATCAATGTTCTGCAGGGTGCCTTGGTTGGAGTCCAGGTCCACGTCTAGCTTCACATCGTTGTTGGCCCCATTCAGATTTTGGAACAGACGCGACTCTGTATCTAACTTGATGTTCAGCTTGGTACGCCTTGCCTCATCGAGGAAGACTTTCGTGTAATACAGCTGATCATCGCCCGTATCCTTGATTTCCTCCTTCAGCAGCTCAATCACCTGTGGCGCATAGCCAATGAAGGCGCCTGAGTTCAAATAACGCGATGCCTTGCCTTCCACCTTGGGATAACTATCTGCAAGGCTCTTGTCGGGCCAGCAATATTTCTCAGCCGAGAAAAGTAACTTCGCACCGGATTGCTTGAACTTCTCTAAGATCTCATCAAGCGGTGCTGTGAAGATGACATCGTAGCTTTGGGAGAAGACGTATTAAAATTAATTTACGAGGTAAATAATAATTTATTTACCTATCAGTAAATAGTATTATGGTATCCTGAGCGTCCTTGAGTTCCGCTAAAGCCTTACGCAGCAAATTGATTTTGTAACCGCCGCCAACGCCCTTCATATCGCCACCTTTCCATTCTTCGCCCAAGCCAAGGGTAATCACCTGTTAAGAGAAAGAGACTTGTATTACCTTAAATCAGTCGGGTATATAAGGTGTATGTCGAATGAAATAAGATCTGTGTAAAATGATCTTTAGCTTTAGTATGGCAATTGCTAAACTCGACGACTTACATGAGCTCTCCTATGTTAAAGCCATGTATTTAGTCAGTTACATTCCCAAATTCAACTTTTACTGATTGATGCACAGTCTGAACTGCTAAATTTCTATATGTATATATATATATATTTAAGTCTATTATAACTTTTTAATAACCAAACCAAATATTTGCATTATAAACCAGCAAATGTTATTCGACATTTTTAAATAACAGTAGGTAACAAGGTGGTAATAACAGCGTTCAAGAAATTGTTATATAAAATCTTCAGTTAGAGGCATATTAAATCTCATAAAAGAATATTCAATAATATATTTCTTCACATAAGCTGTCAGCTGATAGAAGACTTTCTAGAAATAAATCGATAGGAACTGTCTAATTAGAATCTATAGTCATAAGCAAATTGACAGAAGCTGTAGCTAAAATCATTGTAAGTTTTATAAAAGATAAAGAGGCGGCCTGTTAAACCCTGAGAAATCTACAATCGGCAAATGACCAAGTTGACACAATTCTTTACAAACAAAATATAATCGTAAAAACAAAACAAAAGTCGAAAATAAAGTTCAAATTGGAAATCTAAGAACTGCTTCGAGAACGAAAACCGGCTAACCGGCAAATCAGCATTTTTTTTATTCTTTTGTGAATATTTCTTTCACAAGATGAACATGAGAACATGAGCATTCGAAAGACTATATGCGACACATTCGTATAGGGAAACCGGCTTCGGCTTCGGCTTCGAGCTGATAAGCAATTCGTCGAGCACAATGCATATACATAAGAGGAAAGTTCTGAACAACTATCAATGGAACAATCGGGAACTCAATTGTGCTAATTACTCCCGGGCTTCTAACTGGCCGCATGGACTACGTGATTAAAACACAACAAAGTAAACATCGAAAGGCGATCAAACACATGTGTTCACTGTATGGTGCCGCGGCATATACATCTGTATAATGAATGCCACAGCCAATCTCAGTGTAACACATCAGTGATGCAAAGTCATCTGGACGAGAGTGCCGGATGCTTGGACCAGTCTAAACTTGCACACACATCTGTATACTATACATATATATATATATATATATATAATCACCACAGTCATAAATGTGTGCCGCAAAAGCGAGATATGTCGTCGTATGGCAAGAGTTATATATATATATATATATATATATATATATTGTATACAAATTTGAGAAATACGGAGAAATTGAATTCAATTTCAAAATTCATTTATAGAACAATATGAATTGCTCTCAATAAATGGTCGTCTACGCTTGTTAGCAAACATATATTTCTGAACGTTGTTTAATGAGTTTCAAATTTAATAAATCATGAAAACAATCAACTAAAATTGATATTAAGTCAAAAGTTTTCATTATTTACTAGAATTTTTTCTTTATTTACTAATCAAGTACTTTACTGAATTGATATATATGATTATCAATAGGCAATTACTGAATCATTAGATCGAGGCTAAAAATTTATTATATACTTCTGTTTAAATATAAACAAATATAGTATACGTTACGTATAGCTCATTTCATTTCTCATTTCTTAGTATGATACCACTTGGTACTATCTACTAGTCCGCAGCTACTGACCAGAACGCACATTGTCTTCTTTACCTTAAGTCTATCGAATTTGTAAATAAATTTTATATATCATATAAACATATTAAGCTTGTTTTAATGGAATTTTTAATAAGATAGGGCTTGAGTCCTGAACCTAATGACTTGCAAGTCAACGCTTATCAAATTACTTTTTTTATAACTCGTGTAGTTCTTAGAAATATCAACTGAAATAGAGCAGCTTTTAGCTGAAGAGGGTCTACACAAATTTTTTTTAGTTTCTTTGTTTGATTTATATTTTATTTTGTAAAATACTGATAATAATCTTCATGTTTGCGTGCATAACAACAAGAATTAAAAATATATTATATGAGTTCCTAGTTTAAACACAGTAGAGTCAAACACAATTTAGCCAACGAAGTTGTGAAATAGGCAAAAATAATATTAAGCCTTATCTCCGATATACGTGTTGATTTGTATGCTACAATCTAGATACATTAAAAATATTAGCAATTCTTTCTAGCTAACTTATTGATCGTAAAAAAAAACTATAAAAGCTAAATGCGAAAATTAGCATAACAAACTACAACAATAGATAATAAAACATGACAAAAAGACTCGATGTGAACCGGTTAGAACTTAACGGTTAACTGAGCCATTCCGACCGTCTACAATGCTTAAGCATTAGCAAACTTTGAAGAACTTACCTCAATGTCATAAACCTGGGCAGATCGTATATAACGGCGATATCCATCAGTTGGCTCTGTGGCCACGGTGAAGACTTTGATTTTATCTGCATTGAATAAGAAATAAATTTAATTATACGAATGGAAAAAATAAAAAATAAATACAATTTATTTTTATTAAAAAATTTATAATGGTAAATTATATATATTATAAAAAAATTAATTTCTATTAGATATGTTATATTATATTATTATTGGCATTGAGACTAAAATTAAAATGTTTCCTAATTTTTCACTGAATTTTTCTCATTTAGACTAACTATAGGTATATATAATACAATATAAACTTAATAACATAATGAGTTTCAAGAATTGCAGAAACTTTTATACATATTGTTGACCCAATTTCGGTTGTGTCAGGGACACGGGATCTGTGAAATGACGCAGTTTAAACAAGGATAATAACTTTACACAAAGTTCTGCATGTAAAAAAATAATTGAAGAATTTTTGTTATGAGCTAAAATAATTAAAATAGAGCTGAGCAGCCAGTGCACATCATAAAGCACTTTAAATGCTAACGACCGAATGAATTTCAAGCAATAAGAGGAAAGAGCAAAGGAAATTATAAACAAAAAACGCCGTTAGATTGAAAGAGAAGGAGATACACACACATACACAGGGGCACAGGCATTCTTTATGACTGCGTTTGTGTGTGTGTGTGTGTGTGTGTAAGTAGGCGCAGCGCTTTACAGCTGAATGCAATTTAATATTTTGTAGTGCTTATGCCTTGCTAATTCCAGTGATGCACTCATATGCTCCAGATTCTGGAAACACACACATACATACCATTTAGGTTGGGCTGCGCTGGTGCAGCTGCAACAACTTCAGCGTCCGGTGCGCTGGCGCTGGCGTTGGCTCCTTGCAAAGACAACAAGAGCGACGCCAAACACAACAATGCGCAATTCATATACTTTTTCATGGCGTTGGTTTTGTTATTCCTTAAATTAAAAACCACAAACAAACGCATTCACTTTCACAATTCTAAAGCACAGTTTTATGTTATGATAATTGTTGCATATTCGGCGAGGAGCATTTGTTTTGAAATTAAACAACTCACAACTTTCCTCCGCTGCACTACCGAACACAACAACGCTGATAACATGAATGAAAATGCAAAATACGACTCTCGCAAGCGAAGACAATATGAATGCAAAAGCAGTGCTGTGAAACGCCGCTACTCACACATCTACACTTATCGATTACAATTATCGAGCGATAATAAGAGCAATCATCTGGCGCACAACTTAAAATTTATTCAGCAAATTCTTATGCGTGCTGCATTACAAACGTAAATACATGTGTATGAGTATGCGAATTAATGTAATTTATGTTATATACAAAAAACTGAGCGACATGATAAATATAAATATATATATATATATATATATATATATATATATATATATATATATATATATATATATATATATATATATATATATATATATATATATATAAATAAATAGGTTTTAAATCAAGTATTGGTTTGCTTTCTTGCCATCGCGCCACATTGAGCATTTACACACACAAATATATTGTCTCATTTGAACAAGTTGTATCAAAAATAAATGACAAAATCAAAAACAAACTAAAGCTCATCAACTAATTAAACATCGTCGTTATCTTCAATATCATGAATCCATTTTTTCTTTTTTTTCGGAGGTGGTATCTGTTGCTTTTCTGGAGGTATGTGTACCAACTACTTTGGCTCAGCCGTTTGCGGCAACTAAAGCATGCCGAAGCCCTTAGAGTAATTGATCGCCTTGAGCAAGCGCTCCTCCAGCTTCTCCTTGCTACTGTACTCGGGCAGCAACAGCACATTGAAGCACGTGTGCGATGTGGGCAAGCGATCGCTGTCCGGTCCATGGCGTGTGATCAACAAACGCAAGCATTTCAAGCCTCCAACGGGAACGCGTGCCGATCCAGTTGTAAACTCGAGCAGCTTGCGCTTAGACTCGTGCGGCATGGCATGCACGATGCTCCAGAAATCCTGCACGATCTGCGTTTCTTCCGTGTAGCCACCCTCATACTCCGTCGAGTGCTCCAACTCCACAAAATCAAACTCCTGCAAAGTAAGAACAATTTGTTCAAATAAACATATGAGAAATAGAGAAAGTATTTTGTCAACATACGCGACTGCCGCAGACTAGCTTTTCGATTTCCTCTGGCCTGAAGAGTAGCTTCAGTGGGGACTCGTCGGTCACCATTTCGAAGCCTTTGCGAAAGGCCTTGAACTGCTGCTGTATGTTAACGTTGAGCAGGAAATCGCTGTACAAATTAACAAAGAGACGCTTGTTGTGCTGGCCGACTAGCACCTCGCTGCCATGTGGGACCAGCTCGTGCTCCACCAGTTCACCGAACACGTTGCTGTAGCTAATCTTGAACGTCTGCTCGAACACTTCCTCCATGTCATGGCCCTGGTAGTCCAGCATGGACTTTAAGCTTTTGTACAGCGTCGGACTCCAGTCGCACAGGTCGTAGAAGGTGCCTCGATAGCCCATCAGCTTGCGATAGACAACCATTGGAAAGTTCACAGCCAGGATGACATTGTTGTAAATGGCCAAGCCAATAATTATGCCGATCAACGTGAATTGTGCGCCATTCTCAAAGGGCGTGGCATTAAACCTAGTGACGAGAATCGTCGTCAATGTGGCCAAGTCGAAGATGCTATCGAAGCCTCATACTCACCACATATTATTGGTCTCCTCCTGCAGAACGAACATGCCGAAGGCTGGATTGAATATTTCCTCAACGATGAGTTGAAAGAACTCTTTGGATACACCGCCCTCGTCGATTCCCTGTTCTCCGACAAACTCCACCACAAGCTGCTTTTTAAGATCCTTTGGATTGCTCATCGCAACCAGTTCCAGCTGCAAGGCGATTCCATGATTAATCACAAAATTCCTTAAATACATAAATGATGCTGCTCGAACTTACTCCAATGAGTGCATCGTTGATTAGTTGATCGCGTCGCACGGTCAGCTTGAGATCGGGTCTCGCACCCTCCTGGCCGTCCTGGCCATAGTTTTGAATTATGGAATACAGCGAGGAGTAACGCTCGCTGTACATGCGCATGCGGCAGTCGTAGTAGAGCGCGTCGACTTTGGTAGCCGGCGTTAGGATGAATGCGTAGAGCATGAAGCAAAAATAGTTTGTGTGGCTCGAGCCCAGGTCGCTCTCCATGGCCAGCGTCTTGTAGGAGAGATAGTCCTGGTGCATTTGTATGTGCTCGCTGAGGGCCTCGTTGTAGAACTCCTCCAGCGGCACCAGAGGACTGCGACAATCAATGTACGAGACCTGCAAGCACTTCTCCAAGAGATCTTCAGCAAATTTAGGCATGTGCGGCTGCTGAAGCGAGTTGTAGACGAACAGATCCTCGCCATCCTCCACATTAGAGGCAGAGGAATCGACCTCACTGTCTGCCACCTCCTGCAAAGGCAGTCGACACGAAGGACGCTCCAACACGCTGGCCAATATATTAGCATAGAACACGATCTACCAGAGGGACAGATACTTGCTAGATATAAAATAAATTATAGATACTTGGACAGACTCACCTTTAGCACTTTGGTCACGCTAATGATATGCTCGTTCTCGCGGACCGACTCCTCGTCGAGCAGCACCTGCAGCGTTATTTGCTGCTGGCAAGAGGATAGCAACGTCTGCAGCTGATCCGCACAGTACTCACTCCAAATAACAGCGAGGCGCGCCTGCGCTTGCACAGGCATTGCCGCAGCTGCATGACAGAGCTTGGGCAGCACGCGATCCAGATACTCCATGTCCGTGACGTTGTTATTGGCCGTAGCTGTGCATGGATACAGAATTGATTTTCACCTATTTACTCTATGTGCAGCAAGACAATACTAACTGTTGGTGGCCATGTCGAAGCATATGACCAGGCAGTGCAGCACATGCTCCCACGAGTCCTGCCTGTAGAGCCGCATGTACCGCATGTAGTCTGCCAGCTGAGTGACGCTGCTGGTGATTTGCTCGGCAATCGTTTGGCAGGGCGCGCCGAATAGCAGACGCTTTATGTGCCGCAGTCCACGGAAGTCCACCTTGGTGCCCCTGTGTAGGAACTCCTCATTCTGCTCCTGCTGAGTCATCGGTTCGTCCTCGTCGTTATCGTCATCCGCATCGACTTCACGAGAAGAATTTCCAGCCGCAAGACCATCGGCAGCAGCAGCAGCAGCAGAAGCAGCAGCATCATCATCTGGACAGCGCTCGGTTGGCGTTGCCGTTCGCTGTGTGCTGTCCTCATCCTTGTCATGCTCGCCTTCCAACTGACGCAGCTGCTCCTTATTCAGCGTACTATTCGATTTACTTTCCAAATGCTGTCGCTCCTGGCCCGGCCGGCAGACGAAGCTTTTGCTAAGTCGATCGACGCTGGAGAAAACATGGTCAATGATTTGGCACAGCCTGTCGTAGCTCTTCGCTGCATGGCACTGCGTGTACAGCCCTTCCAGCAGCTCAGCGTCGACAAAGTCCACAGACGGCAGCGTCGGTGTGCAGGGGTCCGAGTCGCCAGCTGATGTCGTCGTTGCGGCTGTCGCCGCTTGCGATCCGATTGTGGACAATTTGGCAAAGTCGATTATCATCGGCGGCCTATCTAACTGTTCCATGGAGTTCTGAGGCTGTGTATTCGCCTGGGACTGGGACTGCGATTGGGTGCTGGTAGTTGTTGTGGTGCTGGCAGAGGTAATGGTGCTAGTGGAACTGTTGCTGCTGCTGCTGCTGCTATCGTTTGGCGAAAGCATGTCCACATCCTGCTGCGGACTGTCCGGAGGCAAGAGACGTTAGCAGCAGTCAATAGATGCCACGTGATTGAGCCACTCACCTGCTCGCTGTGGTCGCGCCGTCGCACAGTTGTGCGTCCTGTGAGAAGAGATGTAGAGCGCGTGCGGCCACCTCGTTGGGCGTCATGGGCGGCACTTTGCCGCTGGAAGCGCAGTTGGTATTCTTGCAATGGACATTGCCACAACCCGACTGCAGCTGATGAAAGTAGCGCTGTATAAGACTGCGGACAGCCGAGCGCTTCATCTCAGGTGTGGCTCGACCATTGCCCCCGGCACTGGCCACCGATGCGGCCGCCGCAGCCGCTGCCGATGAAGTCGATGCGCTGCAATCGACAAAATGTGCATAGATGCGTTTAGAATTAAATGTATATATATCTATATATATATATATATATATACAGATATTTGTATGTACTTAATTTGCTCACCTTGAGACGCCTGGCAGCGGCGACGTTGACGTTGGCCGCGCCTTCTGTTTCAGCTGCTCGTTTTCCTCGCCGCCTCCGCTCATTGAGCGTCCCTTTCCCTGAGGCACTGAGATTCAATAAACAAAGAGCTGTTTACTCTTCGGGTCGTTGCGTGCTTCCTTGCCAGGCCAGGGCGACACTTGTCGCTTCAATCTCTGTGTACTAATTTCTTTCAACAAAGTATATATATATATATATCTTGATATATATATATTTGTATATTATTATATACGTATTTATATATATGTAGATATTTTTGTGTGCGTGTGTGTGCGCAACAAAAGGGTGCAAAAAAATCGATGTCGATGTCCCTTTTTGCCTTTCGAGTGTGCTTTTTGTTGTTGTTGTTGTTTCTGGTTCTGGTTCTTAATGCCAATAGATTTGCATGTCAACATCTACCAGCATGGCAGTCGTAACTCACACGACGTTTTGCACAATTTTATAACTAATAAAAGTCAAACAAAAATTTATACGTTTTGATGTTTGGAACAGTTTTTTGTTTAGGAAAACGCAGCCAAGGCAAAGCAGAGTGCCTTTAATATTGAAAATCATCAACAGTCAGTGTTGCTCAGCAAACGCTTATCTTGAGTGTTGCATAATGATATGAGCTGAGCCAGTGCTTAGGCGCGATTTACTCCATATACCATCAATTTAAAAAATACCATTTTATATGCATACACTTGTTGGTAAATTATGAATATATAAATTATAAATTATATATTCTTCTACATATATGCTTACATCTGTAATTAAATAAATTTAATTATTTATTGCTCAGCTTAAGTTTTTTTGTTCGATAAGCTCTTATTAAATTTTAATTTTTAAATTGTATGCAACAATTTGTATTTATTTTCAAAATTCCATTAGTTTTTCCATTTTTCAATTTAACACAATTTACAAAATTTTCTATGCATGGCATTTCAAAGAAAGGGTATTGGGACGTTAGGTATTTTTTCGGTAAGATTGCAGTATTTTTGCAACCAGTACTGGCTAACGCGCGAGTGCGAATGCGAGTGCGAGTGCGAGTGTGGGCAGCTAGTCAGACGATTGTTTTTATCAGCTGTGTCTCATTTGCCTGCCTGCCTGCCTGCCTGCCAAAATAGAATAAGAACGACAAAACGTAACGAGCGAGCAGCGAACGCAAAAAAGAAAGTAAACACATCAGCAAATACATTCCATACTAGATAAAATACAACATGTAATGGCAAAAACTAACAAGAGGCAGCCACAACTGAACTAAACTGAGCACTGCGACAGGTAAACAAACCTAAGATTGCGTTTGCAGGTGGACGGACAGACGATGACGTCGATGTCGACGACGACGACAGAGAGTGGCAATTGCCAGTTGCAGCTGCAGTTGTGCGTGCGTGGAAATGTGCCATGGGAGGAGCTGCCGGTGCATCTGCGCTCCGTGCTGCACAACAACCAGCGCGACTACGAGAAATACGTATTCAATTACAGTTTGAAGAATCAGCTGCGTTTCCGTGGCAATCTCGCCTCGAAGGTCTTTCGCCAGGAGCAGCGCTACTACGAGCTGCTCATCCAGAAGAACATCAATGGCTTGGGCGTCTTTCCCTACCATCTCGCTGACATCGTCACCAAGGGCCTTCGAGTGACTCCCTTCAACTATTACCTGGATGTGCTCAGCCAGCTGCTGCGCAGCGACAAGAGCTACGATACGCTGCCTAACTTTACGGCTGCCGATTGCCTGCGTGTCCTTGGCATTGGACGCAATGAGTACTTGGCCCTAATTAGCGAACTGAAGACACATACACCGCGCACGCTGCTCTTCAGTGTCAAGCCGAATCCTTTGGATTATCTGCCACGTCTACCCGTGCACGTTCACATAGAGCCCTGGTGGCGCCTGGACATTGGGTATGTCCTGGAAGCGGACATACTCCTGGTGACGCCTGCAGAGCGCAGCCTGCTGGACGATCTCATCGATTTTGGCGCCCAGCCAGCGGGCAAGTGCGACTACCAGGTGGTGCAGAGCCTCTATCGCAAGGGACTCATCTACCTGGATGTGCCCATCAGTGGCGAGGACCGCATTTGCATACCTCCGCTGCGCAACTTTGTCATGAATCGCGTCAGCGGCGATTACTTCGAGAATCTGCTCTACAAGATCTTCGTCAGCGCCGACGAGCACATGAGCATTGCAGAGCTGGCGCAGATGCTGCAACTGGAACTGGACAGCGTGAAGCAGGCGATCAGCTTCATATGCCGGCTTGGCTTTGCGCAGCGCAAGCAAACGGAGCACGACTCGGGCCAGCAGCATGCCAGCTGGGCCATCTACAGCGAGCAGCAGCAGCCGCAGACGCCTCAAATAACTCCGCTCAACTACAACATGTACGCCAACAGCTTCGAGTTCGAGCAGCAGCAATCAAGTCCAAAGACACCCAAGCAAGATAAGGAGAAAGAGAAGGAAAAGGAAAAGGAAAAGGAAAAGGAAAAGGAGAAGGATAAGGATAAGGACAGCAGCTCAATTGGCTATCTCTCCTCCGATGGCAACACCAGCGACTTTAGCTTTGCTAACCTCAACACTCCCACAGCGCCCACACACAACAATGGCAACAACAGCGACGAGCACGACCTAAGCTCCGAGGTGGAAGACGTCAGTGAGCGCACGACGACCACAAAAGCGGGAGCTGCAGTCGGTCAAGCAGCAGCAGCTGGTGCCTCGCCGAAGAGCGGCAAGCGCGTGGGCTTCTTGTTTGACTCAACACTGACGGCTTTTCTGATGATGGGCAATCTGTCGCCAGGACTGAAGAATCATGCCGTGACCATGTTCGAGGTGGGCAAGCTGTGCGAGGAGAGTCTGGACAGCTTTCTCGCCGAACTGGAGCAGGTATCGCTGCTGGATGCCGAGGGCGAGGGCGACGTCTCTCGCTACTTCGCACACGCAGTCATATTGCGCTCCACCATCTGCTCGCTGCGGCCGCTGCTGCCCGGCGGGCTCGATCTGCTGCGACTGGAGTGCTTGGAGGGACTCGATTGGCAGACGCGCGATCGCGTGCTCGAGAAGAAGTACAAGTTCATTGTGTCAGCAACGCCGCTGACGGCCACGCTGAGTCACATGTTTAGCATTCCGTTTTTCGGCCAGTTTCTGCGCAGCTCCGACGCAATGCCCATGTGGAGTAAGTTGTTCTACAACCATATCACGGGTGAGTGGCGAGCTCTTAGCTAGACTTGAAATCGCATTTGAATTGTCGACTTCCTCACAGGCTATGGCCCGCCCAGCTTGCTGCTGTGCCGCGGCACAGTGCTCAAATCGTTGCCACGCCTCTTCCTGGGCTACGGCAAGCTGCTGGTGAACATACTCCATTCCGATGCCTACGTGCTCAACTCGGAGAACTTTCGCAACCTAAACGACCAGCTGAAGAACGGCTGTGTGCTGCTGCAAGGCTACGGCATACGTGCCAGTGGCCAGCTGCACTACGAGTCGTTTCCATTCCAGGCCGACGACGCGGGTCAGGCCAGGTGGGCCACACATCGCGCTGTGCAGAAGCTGGCCAGCCACTTGGATCTGCGCCAGCAGTGCGGCTACATAACATTCCTGAATACGGGCGTGCCCGATCTGGGCTGTGAGGAGTATGAGCTGCAAGTGAGGCTGAAGCTGCCGCAGCGCAAGCGCCAATCGCAGGTCAACGCCGCTGCAGCCGCCTCCGCCGCCGCCGCCGCCGCCGCCGCCGCTGCCGCCAGCAAGTCAAACAATGTGCCAAATGACCAGCTGACAAGCTTTCAGCTGAAGAGTCCCGACGAGAATCATTTCGCTACCACGCCCGAGCACGGGCCAGCCAACGAGTACACCTCGGCGGACTGCAACCAGCTGCTGGCCAGCGAGCTGGCCAAGTGCACCAACAACGGCAGCAGCAGCCGCGGCGATCTGCTCTCGCAGAGCTCCGTGGAGCTGCCCATTGGCGATTCGATCACCGAGCCGGAGCCAAACACCGAGGAGTGGACGCTGCTGGACGTTAACTTTGGTGTGCCGCTCTTCGACGTGGACACGAATACGCGCATCTGCGAGCAGCTCGTGCGCCAGCTGAGCAGCGATGCCAATCTGCAGGCGCTGCCCGCTTGTGTGCAGCAGGCGCAGCAGCTGTTTCTGGAGTTTGTGCGTCAGTGCTTACTGTTCGAGGACGATCCGTCGACGCCCGCCCAGCTGCGCGAGCCACTGCAGGCGGGCAGGGCTCTGCCCCATCCACGCATCAACTTGGCCTTTGAGAACGGACGCGTCGGCTACTGGAACGGTCGCTAGAGTTCGCCCCACTGCGACCACATGCATTCCTGCGGCCCAACCCGAAATCTTTCGCCCAGTGCAGCGTACAAGTATTTTGTTTCTTCGCTTCCCCTTTTTCGTATGTTTGCTTAATACACTTTTATCAGCTTTGCCCCGGGCCAGCTTTGTACAGTTAGAGCTCTATATAGATATTTATATAGAAATTCCTTATCAGTCCGCTAACCGTTTAGACCCTCTACACCAGCCGGCGCGTATTCCGTTTTTATTAGTTCTGTAAGTTCGACCGAGGGGCACATTGCAATCCAGAGGCAACACACACACTCTTAACATACCATACACACACACACACACATACAAATGCATATATATATATATATAAAGAAAAACGTGTATGTCTGAATAAATGCAATTTTAAATTCTGTAAAACTGTGACTGTATGCATCATTGATTCAGGTAAAGCCCAAGGGGAGATAAGGAATATTTTATGAGATGTCATAAAGTCGTGTGACTCAACTATAGCATAATCACTCCAAACTGCTTTCATCATAACAATTGCAATCCATTTTTATAGCCTATAAATAATAAGATTTTAATTAGTTGATCTGATTTCTGCTGATGCATAAGAACATAGAATGTGACTCACTTATATGTTCAAGGTACGAGAGCAGTTTGTTATAATGTAATACAAGTTTTAATTTCACAATAAATATTTTATATAAATAAATAAATATTTATATTAATATGTGGAGGTATATATTGGCTTTGGGTTAAGTATTTTTCTTTTACTTATTTATTAACTATATATAGCTGGGACAAAAAAATATAATGGTATCGCGAGTAAGGTAAGTTATGCGAATCTATATATATTGATACTCATATTATTTTTATATATATGTATTTAAATAGTAAAAAAATTGCTTTAGACTATTACTTATTAAACTTATTAAAACTAAAACAGTCAAGAAAATTGTATAAGATTTTAATCATTCATTTACATAATAACAAATATATAGAGCAAATACGAAATTATTCAAATTACAGCTCAGCCAGCAGAGGCAATTGACATTGATAGATGTGAAACATGCATAATTGGATGGGTTCGTTATTTGAAATAATTAAATGAGATTGTAAATTAGTTTATTCTAAGCGAGTATTACTGTAAAGAACAGGAAAGTTTCTCTTCTTATTATCGGTCTCTACATGAACGCATTCCTATGCTGGCGATCAGGTTGTTCTAGCCGCGTTACATGTTGAGAATTAATATGATAAAAAGAGTAGAAAAATGAATATAGAACAGCGAACACGCACTTGGTTTGGAGTTCCAAGTTGCATATATTCCAGACACAGTTTAGACTGAACTCCACTAGTTTCATACGACAAACTTTATACATAAGCCGTTTATCGACCTATAAGACCTCAAAGTTACAGCCAATATTTTTAAGAATTCGATAAGGATAATCTACAAATATATTAATATTCAACATTTGAAGCTGAAGTAGAATGCAAAATATAAAATTATTAGATAAGAGATGAAATATATTAAAATATCAAATATTGTCTTTCATTGTTCATTGTTCATTCCAATGAAAATTGCACATAAGCAAAATAACCTTTTTAGCTTCTAGTAAAGTTATTAGAGCATGGAATTTTGTTTATAATTTTGTGTATAATTATATTTTAATCTATAAAAGATTTGGATATTCAAAGTCTTGCGAGCATGCACAGATATTTTTGGCTAATATATTTTAGAGTATTCAATCACAGGGTAGTCCAAGGCTAGCAAAACAATCTCAACCACTTAGGGTATGCAATGCTATTTTGCCATATTATTTTCCAAACTACGCCTAAAAGTCATTAAGTCTGTCGTAATTAGGCCACAATAGACATTTAGACTCACAAAAGCAAACTAATCAATTAGTTGATTTGAAATGTGTTGCTCAGCTATAAAAGCTGGTAAGTCGACAGGTGGCAAGGACTGTGCCGGGAAATGTCGTTACACAAGCGAGTGCTGAAGGGATTGTGGCAAGGCTTCGAGCGGAAGTCGAAGGAGTTTCTACGCAACACATCCTTGCAAGGCTTGAAATATGTTTGGAATAACGAGCTGCCCGGCTGGGTTCAACTCTACTTTGCCAAGGTTTTCATAATCGTTGTTTATGTGGCCATAAATCTGGCTGTGAATGTGTTCCACAAATGGCAGAGCACGCCCGTTATCATAGGCACGAGTCCGACACTGACATCCATACAGGATATACCCTTCCCAGCGATAACTGTGTGCAGCATGAATAAGGCGAAGAAGTCCATAGTAGCCGGATTTCAAAAGTAAGTAACCCCCCTAGATAATCAAGTGACGTCATTAATGAAATTATTCAATTAAGCGATTCCTTGGAATATGCGATGCTGCAGAAGGCTTGCAATCAGCACTTCAACTACTCTCGCTACAGCACGTACGAGCCGCGGTCCAAAAGCAATAGCTTTTCCAATTTCATCTTTAATATTTCGCACAAGTGCGACGAATTGATCGTCTTCTGCAAATTCGGCCAGAAGACTCTGCCCTGCACAGATCTATTCCGGGAGATCTTCGTGGACGAAGGCCTTTGCTGCGTATTCAATTTTCTGCATCCGTACTATATATACAGGCACAGGTAGGCGATACGAGATATCTGAAATATAATATAATATATATATATATATATATATATATATATATATATATATATATATATATATATATATATATATATATATATATATATATATATATTTACATAATATGGTCATGAGATGATAAACGATAAAATTATATTTTTATAATATTATATATATATATATATATATAATATTTTACCAAAACTCATGCAAGTTGAGTACTAAATTTTCTTTAATTTTTTTTTTATTTTAAGTTAATAATAAATAAGTTAATAACATTTTTTCAATTTTCTAGTTATACAATAATTTTTGTCTTTACCAAATATATATTCATTTAATTTTTTGTACATTTATATTAAATATATATATATATCAAATATATAATTCAAAAACTAAATTCACATTTTCTGAATTAATTTTTTTTTTACATATATTTTCTTTATATTTGTAATATATATAATATAATATTAATAATATATAAAATACTTTTTAATGCCTACTTATTTTGAACTCGACCATTTTCATATAAATATTTATTTTCCACATTCAGTGACTCTACGCTGCGAGATTATACTTCCTCTAAGGGTCTTATGGATATCGCTGTTGACTGGAATCCCATCAAGGGTTATCCCAAACAGTTACCTGCTGGATATTATCCACGTCCAGGCATTGGCATTGGCATTTATAATGGTCTACAAATCGTGCTCAATGGCCACACAGATGAATATTATTGCTCCTCGACGAATGGGCAAGGATTTAAGGTTTGACTTTTACTTTTATATAAATTATTTTACTTTTATAAAAATTAGTATTTGAAACTATCATTATAAGTATTTCTAATACTACGATTGATCGAGAGTAAAAAAATGTTATATTATAAGATGTGTGTAGATTTTTCTATAAATAGTGTGTATATATTTTTGAAATTTAAACTTATTTTTTGCCTATCAATATTAATGAAATATGAAATTTTCCTATAAAAAAAACTTCAGTTTTAGGCTTTAAATCATATATGCTATATCCATTATATCTTCTACTCTATGGCACCTTTGTATACCTCTATAGATATTCTTTTTTATAAGCTCTCACCCTAGTATTTTTGTAACTCAATCTCATATTATATGTGTTATCTCTGTTATGCCCAAGGTACTCTTGTACAACTCCATAGACCAGCCACGTCTCAAGGAGTCTGGCTTACCCGTCATGCTGGGCCACGAGACCAACTATCGCATCGTGCCGAACAGCTATGAAGCCGTCCAGTCGATACGGAAAATCGATCGCACAAGACGCCAATGCATTTTCAGCGACGAACAGGAGCTCATCTTTTACAAGTACTACACGCGCCGCAACTGCGAGGCTGAGTGTGACGCGATCTATTTCCTAAGGCTCTGCAACTGTATACCCTATCATCTACCCCTGATCTATCGTAATGCCACCGTTTGCCATGTCGCTCACTTCAATTGCGTGAGTCGGGCGGAGCTGGCAAATGTGGATGGCGAGAGCACGGTGTGCAAGGAGCTCTGCCTGGCAAGTTGCCACGATGTTACGTACTTCCCCAATCCGTTCAGCATACCCACTATACCCTTGCGTCATGGTGTGAGCTTTCAGAACGAATTCCTCAAAAAGCTCTCCACTGATTTCATTGTTACCAATTTGGCCATAGTCAACTTCTACCACGACAACGATTACTTCCGCAGCCACGTGAGATCGTCCTACACGGGTCCCACCGAGTATATGTGTAAGTGGAGCTATACCTAATATATACTATGATATTATGATAATACATTTTTACAGCGTTAACTGGTGGCATTATGAGCCTCATGTTTGGATTTAGTGTAGTTTTCATTGGGGAGCTATTCTACTTCATATTTCTGCGCTCACTCTTCGACTACCTACAGAATTGGTATCTGAATCGTCGACATCGAGTTGACGTTCGTAATTAATAATAATATTTAACTTTATAAATAAATAAACTGAACAGAAGTGTGTAAACGCATATATTTAGGATCTTTTTATTTAAATATATTTAATAATATTTTTTATTTAAAATAATAAATATCTATATATTATTATTTATTGAATATATTCAATATAATATTAATAAAAATAAATTAAATATATTTGATATATTTATGAAAGAATTGTTGTATTATTATTGAATATATAATATTGATATACTTCTATATATTTACAATACTATATTTTCCTGATATATGTATATACGAGTTTTATTGATATGTAATAATATTTTTATAACATAATCGAAAAATCAAGTTTTAGAAATTGCTTTTATATATAAATGTAATAATAATTAATAATATAAATATTAATAATAATATAATATATAGTTATTACATAAATTCTTTTAATTGAAGATAAAACTGATTTGCAGATTCTTATAAAGAATTCTACTTCATTTCATATACAGGTTTACAGAGTTTACAGAGCAAGGCTTTAATCAAGTCGCTCTTGCGGTGCATCTTTCGTATGAATACAAACCTCCGAGAGAGTACCTTCGGGTGATAGGAAAATGATTTTTTGGATGAGCCTCATGAGGCATAGATGATATCCTGGTAAATCATTATATAAAAATGCCCATATTAAAGTTGAAATTTTTAAATTTAGAATATTGAATAAACACAAACATAATTTTATTGCGCAGCTGCAGCTGAGGCAATTGTGTTAATTGTGTGTCTGCATCTACTATGAAAAATAACATATCGCAAATGACCATCTAGTAATTGACTATATCTTCGAATATTCGGTTTTTTTTTTCTTTTTAAATTTGTAATATCTATTCTTTCAGACAATCCGCGCTCACACATTTCTACTATATATGTTGCTTTCATATGAGAGTTTCATAGACAATACTTTATATATCTAACTCTAATTTCGACATGGCAAAGTATAAATTATGTATTCCGGAGTTTCTGAAATACATTTTTAAGTCTTACAGAGGAGTGAACTCACTGCGCATTTATTTTTGCATGATTCTTCCTATATCTATAATAGATGATGGAACAATATTCTTACTTTTAAAACTATTTATAGTTTATTAGTCAATATATTCTTATACTATATACTTGATTTTGGCACCAGCTCAGGTTGTCTAGAACATTCACCTCTGATTAGGGCATGTACGGCCTAATCATGCATCTAACTATGAAGAGTAGAGTACAATAATTGTCTACTATCTCTCAAAATGAGAACAATTTCATTAGAGCAGAAACCTTCAGGCGAGGAAGTTGAACTCGCAAATTCATCTCTGGACATTTAGGAATGCATTAAAACTGAATAAGCAAGAAAAGTATTTGTATTTTAACAATCGATACACATCGATCTTAGTTATCGATATCAAGTTGTATTTTTTCACTTAGGTTCATTTAATTTGATCTAATTTACATATTTCATTTGGATTTTTATGGCTTCTATTGCTTCTGTCAAACACTTGGTAGCTAAGGATGGACCGTCAGGTCTAGTGACGAACTGGAGGCAGCAGCAGTCTCCACCAAGTGCTTGGCGGGCTGACCCAGTGTCCTGTGCCGGTGCGAGGCGAGCTGGGCGCGCGAGAGGACGCTGCAGTCGCAGGTGGTGCAGTGGTAGTGCGTGTGCCGCAGGGCGTAGGTGCAGCCAGCTGATTCGCAGGACTCGTTGCTGGCGATCTTCCTGAAGCCAGCCGAGCGCACGTACTCCAGCCGCAGATGCAGGCGCCGGTGGGCCACCACCTTGTTGGAGTCGGTGCAGACATAGTCGCACTTACGGCAATGGAAGTGAGAGGACTTCTTGGGCGCACTCAAAGCCAAGCTGTCGTCTAAGGGGCAGAGAAGGATTGATTAACTGCAGCGAAGGGATTGATATTAGCGCGACCTGCCCACCTACCTGCCGCAGTTGCTGTCGTCGGCTGTGTGGCGTAGCTGCAGGCTGGCACACCGCAGCGCATGTTGGCGCGATACTGGCAAAAGTCCTCGCCCATGAGTCCGTCCATGCGCTCGTGGCGCGCCGTGTGCTGCACGAAGCGCGTCTTGTCGCAGAAGCTGTAATGGCAGTCGCGTCGATTGCAGTGGAAGTGCGACTGGTGATTGCGGTAGCCGCAGCGCTCGAAGCCGCAGTCCTCGTTGAAGCGAAACTTGAGGTAGCCCGTGGGTATGTCCTGATCCCGCGCCCGCTTGCCAGCAGCTCGCGGGGGCGCTGCCTTTGGCGCAGTCGGAGCTGTTGCGGTCTCCTCAGCAGCGCCGGTCGCTGCGGTTGCTGCTGCTGCGGCCGCTGCTGCTGCCACTGCGCCCGCTGCAGCCGCATTGATCAGCAGCATCTTCTGCTGTGCCGCATTCTCCAGCAGCAGACGCATGTCCAGCGCAGCGGGCTGACTGGCGGCAGCCAGGAAGCTTGGCAGCAGCACCTGACGCTGATACAGATCGAGCAGCTGCTTAAACTGCAATAGCTTCGTCTCCGGCTCGCCGCGCCCACCCGCTGAGCCTGCCTGGCTGCTGCGCATGCTCAGATCCTCCGGCTGGTCCGCAATGCAATCTGTGTTCGGCAGCGCACAGTATCTGGCGGAGTTGTCCATGAGTTCCGCTGCCTGAGCCGAACTCGCATTCTCTGGGTAGAAGGTGCCCGCGGCGCGAACAACTAACACGAGAGACATTTTATAAGCAATAAAAAATATATATCTAGTTCATATGGGGTTTACTTACCAGAAACTCGCTCCACGGACTGGCTTGCTGCAGCTGGCTGTGTGCTGGGCGTGTTAAGCATCATCTAAAATTTGGAGAATTGATGAAAGGCGCAATGAAAATAAGCCACTTAAGATAAGAATTTAGTCAAAGTTATCTGGTAAAAATATATATTCTTGATCAATATTCACAGTCAAATTGTGTTCCTAAGTCCATATTTCCAACTGGACTTCTGTCTGACCTATATTAAATAGTTCTGAGCTAACAAATATAGAACTATCTTATTTTCAGTACAAATTTATTTATAGTTTGTAAACTAGATAGACGAGAAGATATATATTTATAATAGAATATTATGTATTATTAATTAATTAATATATATATATATAATAATTAATATATAATATTTTATCATCATTCAAATTGATGCATTAAGTGAGAGAATGACAATATTAGTATCTTAATAGCAAATTACCATCATATTTCATATAACATATGTATCATATTAATATTTTTATATTATATTTTATATAAGTATACCATAAAAAATATTTTAAAATTTATTTAAAATTTAAAATGTTTCCAACATATAAAAAATATCATATATCGTATCATATGATTATTCCTATATGTTAAATAAGAGGTATCATATCTCATATATCATATATATTCAACTATATACATATAATGATTTATCATCTTTATATTGCAATTAAAACTCACTGCAACTGGCGACCTGTCTCTTTCAGGCAATTCCCTCGTAGATGAGTGTTTCGTCCTCTCAAAGGCAGGACTGGCACTGCGCGGATCAGTGAGACTCCTTTGTAGGTCCACAGTCCAGACGCGGGTTCTCTTTCTGCTACGACTAGGTGTGAGATCTGTTGCAGCCGATTCCCCAGCGCCAGCTCCAAGCCTCAAGGCTGTGAGACGCTCTTCGGCTGCATCTGAGGAGCAGGACAAGCCGCAGCCAGAGGATGGATCATTTTTTTCCAATTTGAAGCTAGTGAAAATGGCCTGTGGCGACTGTTGAGCCTGGAAACAGATAAGAATCAATTATTAACAAATAATAGATAACGGATATTGGATATAAAAGATAGGTATATAAATAATATATAATAGATAGTACATAATAGATAATAATAAAAATAATAAAGATTTATAATACATAATAGATTATAGATCATAGATCATAGAAAAGTGATTGAGTGATTGAGTATCTATTATATATTATCTATCGTATATTATCTATTATAAATTATCTATCATATATTATCTATCATATTTTATCTATCATATATTATCTATCATATAAATTCTCTTCTATCAGAAATACCTCACATCTAGTTCAGTTTTCAGATCAATGAGATCACTTTAAGTATTTATTTGTATGGGGATTATATTGTAAGTCTCGACTATAGCTGAGTTATTTGTAATCTGTTCTGGCAACCCCCTTGAAGGTTGTGGGCGGTGTTTCATTGAATTTCTTTGGCATTGCTGTACTTGATGTTGTTGCTTTGGTCATAGTTTCAGCTTTATGACAAACAGTCGCAACCAGTTTATTATTTCCGAAATTACTGTTAATGTTTATTGTTGGCCCAAAATGTCACTATTTAAATTTTGTTCACGCATCAAAATCAATAATAAAAATAAAAAAAATTAATAAATAAGCGCATAAAGAAAATAAAAACCAAATAAAAAAGAGAAACCACAAAATAAAGCAGGAAAACCTATTTTGTAAATCCAATTTTGAATACCCTCACCACAAATGGTCAAACGAAAGTCTTGAAGAAAACTGAAAACTATTTTACAATTTATTCAATAAATCAAAACATGAATTTCACAAATTTATTATAAATTTATAAGTTATTATAATATATCAATAAAATCAGCTTGGCCCAACTAAATTTGGGTAGAGCATATGAAAATCGCTCTACGACGAGGGCATCTATAATTAATAATTACTCCAAAAGATTGAAAAAAAAAAAAGACAATGAAACGTGTTTGGCTTTACTTGATAAGTTGTCGCACATACACACTTACACACGCATACACACCCGCATATATAGACTCATTCATATAAGTACACACACCTTATATGATTAAATACAATATATAGAAGTTATTGTAGTTGTTTCGTTCCTTTTAATCGTCATATTCGACTGCTGATGGCGGTCACAGAGGGTCGCCACGAAACTAATGCAACAGCTTATCATTGAACAGCTCAATTATGATTGATTTATTTTACTTTACAAGCGCTCGCGAGTATCGTAGAATAATATTAACAAGTAACTAAACTCTAGTCGAGACTGCTCGACTAAGAGATACCCTGAATCCATTGAGCTGTAATACTAATCATTAAGAGCTTCATTTATTCATTAATAGTAAACAACACATGCACACACACACACACAAACATATGCATGCACGTAATATGCTCACTGCACAGTTTTGCGGCTGCAGAAGAGGCTGTGCTATGCAAACTTTATTGTCTAATAACTTTTTTTCTAGACCTATGTTCTTAATGAAATTTTCGGAGAATGATTATGACATCTAAATGTACCTATGTGCCAAATTTCAAGTCTCTAGTATTTGATATACGTGAGTTATCGTTTTTGTTGAATTGTGGGCGAAAGGGGCGTGGCTTCAAAAATCCAAAAATGACAAAATGTGCGGATTCAATATAGCAATCAAACACAACTTAGTGCACGATTCTATCTTTAACGGTGTGCACGCCAGACCTCAAAAACAAAGCGATATTTTCGATAGCTATCGATAAAAAAGAAATGGGACGAGTTATCGAGAAAAAAAAATAAACTCGTACAGCGTATGGTATTATCGAGCATTTTGCTTTTTATTTGAAGTCTCTAGCTTTTGTGGTTGCAGAAATCCAGGTGTTTACACGGACGGACGGACGGACGGACGGACGGACAGACGGACAGGGCTAGTTCAACTCAGCTCGTCGAGCTGATCAAGAATATATATACTTTATGGGGTGTGGCACGCCTCCTTCTGCCTGTTACATACATTTGCACAAAAACATTATACCCTGAAATTTCCATTTTCAATGGATTCAGGGTATAAAAATAGGTATTTTATTTCCAAGAATATCTCTAACTTAAGCTCAAAAGAGCTCACAATATCGTATATTTTTTCTTGTGTAACTCTTCTCTCTCTCTCTCTCTCTCTCTCTCTCTCTCTCTCTCTCTCTCTCTCTCTGTTCCTGTCTATCTCGCGTAATAAGTTCATTGTTATCTGTATTTTTTTTCCCCTGTTAGCATCCATGATCTCTACTTACTCCTGGCTATTCTGTTTAGGACGATGAGAAACCCCTGCCTCTTTCTTAGTGTCTATATCTCTCTACTTCTCTGGTTCTCTTATACTCTCTCATTCGGCTTACCGCTCTCTTTCTAGTCCTGCCTGTATCTCCCTCTGTTTTTATCATTCTATCTGTATCTTTATATATCTCAATCTCTCTCTCTCTCTCTCTCATGCCCTCTCTGTCTCTCTTTTAATCTTTATTTTCTCTCTCAGATTCGATCTTCATTTGTGTATATATTCTGGCCTTTCTTTGGGTTACCTTTTTTCTCTCCACCTCTATAAGAAATAGGCGGAAAATAGTGTAAGAAGTTAAGAGTCTGTAGATCCATGTCTGCAGACATCCCTGCTTTTAAAGATTCCTTATCTTTCAAGCTGTCAGGATCAATAGTATATCGGATCAGGGCTTATTTTAACATTATTCGATTTTCTAAGATAATAATAATCTTTGTGGATAAAACATATTTAACATATAAGTAATCTTAGTTCAAATCCCAAGCTTTGGTAGAAAGGAAAGTCTAAGGCTAGTCTCTCATAAGAGTAATCTTCTATCATTAATCTGATTTCGCTGATTCTAACCAGATTTATCCACAGGTTACTCCAGAATTGATCTCATTCAGATTAAGAGCCTTCTCAAAAACATCCAAGCAAAAACATCCTCAATAACTTCTTCAGGCTAAGGTGATATGTTTTTCTCTCCTCCGACAATTATTCTCAACTATATCCAAGTAGCACACAAATCTAGGTCTCTAGTTGCGCTGGGTCCTCAATCGCGTCGCTGGCTATTTCCCAAAAAGAGAGAAAAAAACAAAATGATAAAAAGTAAAACAAAAAAGAGAATACCGCAAAAGGCAATGGACAAAATATTTATTCAAATTATTCGATTCACACCGACAAAATAAACGCGACTCTCACAGTGAGCCCAAGTACAATTGTGAGTACTTGGCCAACACCAGCCCCTGTGCCCCGCCCGCGACGATTGAGGCTGACGCGTGGGCTGTGTAATCGTAGCTACGTGTGTCTGCGTGTGTGTGCGCCGACAAACTGGGCTCAAAAATGTAGAAATTATGAAAATGACAGTTAAAAGCACAAAACGTTCGACGAGCTCCACTGTCTCGCTGGTGGGCGGTGCGGTGCGGTGCGGTGCGTTACGGTGCGTTGTGGTGCGGCGGGGGGGCGTGGCGTGGCAGACAGGCAAGTGAAATAAATGCGGAAACACTCGTTGTCAATATTAATATGACGAATATGGCAAAAACCAAATCCGAAAAACTCAATTCAACACACGGCACATAAAATGCCGCATTAGGCCCCATCGATGGCTGATGGCACCGCCATCACCGCCTGCCGCCCCCCGCCTCTCTGGAAATCCATTGCGACGCGACGCAGCACGCAAATAGGCGCAAATTCCTAATTACAAATGAAGGTATATGTGTGTGTCTGTGAGTGTGTGTGTGTGTCTATGTGTGTGTGAGTTAATATGCATTGGCCTGCGCTAGGGCGCGTCGCAGACTAGACAAAACGAAAAAGGAACATTGAAACAGAGTCGAAGAACGACGAACAAAAACAAACATACAAAACTTTTTTATAGTAATCAATTAAATATATGGCCAAATATACATATCATCAAATCCAGGCTAACTATTCAAGAAGTAAACAAATTCATATCGCTTATCAGTAAAACCCAGAGCCATAGCTGATTGCGGCTCTGGTATTTAGATAAGTGCAGCTGGCAGATGGTGAGCCCCAAGAAGCAGAGGCTAACTGCAATCGATTTGACTATGATGTTCTTATGATAGAATTGAGGGTTTCTCGATAAAGAAATCTTGCTCGCCTTTTGTGGACTTAGTCATATTTTTTTCCTCGCTTGACATTGCTTATCGATTGACCTATTTAGCTGATCCGAAATTAAGAGCTAGATACAAGCCTATGGCTTTATATAGAATCAAGATATTCTTGTATGAATCATGTGGCCTTGCCAATTTTCTACAGGAAAAATATCTAGTATAAATTAGCTCTTAATTTTTTTTCATTGTAATTTTATAAAGAATGAAATAAATTAAATTTAAAATTAAGAAATATTTAGGCCCGAAACCGGCAAAGTTAACAAAGTTAAAATACAGGAAATTTCAACTAAGGTTAGTTAAAATGTAAAATGAATATATAAAAAATTATAATATATTTATATATTATTGTAAATAGTATTAAGTGAATTGAAGATAAATTTTAAATAATCCATAGAATCAT
Organism: Drosophila mettleri; assembly: GCA_035047625.1. NCBI lineage: Eukaryota > Metazoa > Arthropoda > Insecta > Diptera > Drosophilidae > Drosophila > Drosophila mettleri. The sequence continues at coordinate 19,908,558 of JAWNPI010000103.1, forward strand.
ATTCATATTTATTTATAAAGAAATACAGATCAAATGGACTTATCCTGTTATATCCTCATATTATATAAATTTAAGCAAATTGAAATTATTTGAGAAACTGAGTTATATAACTTTTATAGTCAATACAATATACATATTGAAAATACTACAATAATTGATTATATAACAATTTTATTTGCAAATTGTCCAGCTGCAAATGATTTTTATATATAAATTCTCAAGGTGAAGGCCCTAGAAGCCTGAGCTTTGGCTACAATTAGTAATAATTTTAATTATTCCTAACTACTATATATAAATAAATAGAAGCTCTTGATTAATCAATAATAAATATTCATAATATGAAAGAAGATAAAATAAAAATAATAAGAAGCAAATAATAAAATAAAAAATAATTATAATAAATAAAATCTAATAGACAATAAAACTAAATACAAGTAGCAATAGTAATAAATAATAATAATAAATAAAAAGAATAAGTATTCAAATTAATAATAATATTCATTATTTAAATTTCTAATAATTACGTAAATTTTAGAAATAATATAATAATGACTTCAAATAAATTCATTTATTTATATATATATATATATACATAAATGTATATATAAGTATAATATATATCTAAAAATGATTTTGTCCAAACTGATAATGAAATTGTATAGGTTATTATATTGATAACTTAGACATTACTTAAAGCAATAATATAATTATAATTATAAATTAAAAATGTTAGTAATAATACTAATAATAATTTTTTTAAATTATACTTATGATATAAGAATAATTAATATTGCTCTTATTTGATGATAATGACAATAATAATGCATAATATTATCACTTACGCTCTTATAGACTTCCACAAATCGATTTTTGGGCGGTCGGCCGCGTTTGCGATTGAAGAATCCATCGATTGAGGTGATTTGCGTTGCCAGAGTGGGCGGCTCATCGCAGCTGGGCGTGGCGCTGGGCTCCACATCCGCTGGGGGCTCGGCGTTGTTGCTGCTGCTGCCGCTGTGCTCCATGCCGAACCCGCTGGAGCTGTCTGGGGTTAAGGGCACGTGCTGCGCGAAGCAAGAAAGTGGCACGAAAGAGAAGTGGGGCCAAACAAGTGTTAATTTCAATTGCAAATTGATACGTTGGGAATGCAATTGCCAATTGAGCAGGCAATGCCAAAAAGTTGCAGAAAATGAGTCACGGCCCACAGAGGGGGCCATCGGTACCTCTCAGGCGCCAGTCAGCAAAATGACAAAAAAAAAAAAAAAGAAAAGACAAACAACATACAGACCCGCTTCTAGGTAGAGCCATGGCCAATGCTTGGCTAATCGAATGGTTCAAATTGCATAAACTCAAGCTCAACCTCAAGCTCAACTCACACAAGACCTGCCTCTGCAGTTGGAAAATTATTGCCCGGAATAGCTCTGCGCTGAGATGAGTTCAGCTCAGCCTCTCTACCTATCGCTGCACTGCATCTGGCCGAAAGGCCACCAGCACAGAGAACCAGCCGCTGCTTGGCCAGGCTTCTGGCTTCCACGAACTCTTTGCATATGGATCTGCACCAGCTTTAAGATTGCATAAATGTTATGAATGCATTTTTTTTTTTTTTTGTTGAAATAACTAGAAATATTTCAGCTGATAAAATTTTTAATGGAAACCCAAAAGTCAGTTTATTTGTGAAAAAGAAATTGTATCTATTAGCATATTTATATAAATAATAATATTCTTTTGAAATAAATACTCTTCAATATTAAAAGTAGAAAAAAAATTGTGCAATTGAACAAAGAAATAAAATTTTCTTTTTTATATATTTTTTTTTAAGAAAAAAATCACTTGAAAATCAAATTGAATTCGAAAAATTTTAATGTTTTTTATTAATATATATAATTTATTAAATATTGGAATATTGAATTAAACAAATATAGCAAAAAATATCAAAAATGTACAAATATTTATATTGTATTAAGCATCAATTTTAATTAAAAAAAAAAAAAATAAAAAAAAAATAAATAAAATAAAAAAAAATATATAATATATATATATATATATATATATATATATATTAAAAAATACATAATTGTAAAAATTATCCAATCTGAATTGAAACCCAATTAGCCAAGCTCTGGTATTAATGACTTTATATGAAAGACTTTACATGAATATAAATATATTCTATTTTTAGTTTATATAGTTTTTAATCTATTTAGCATCAATTTTTATGGCTACATTTTTTTTTTCAATTATTTTTTTGAGCTTTATTCAAAAGGGATTCAAATTTTAGTTTAGCTTAATTTTAATGAATTGTAAAAAATGTACAGTCAAACAAAATAAGTGATCCTCAGACAATTTTCAATACAAATTTCTATTTAAATACTAACAACATAAATATATTTTGAAATTAGATGTAATTAAATTTCAATGGAAGCTCAAAGGAAGCTTCTTTGCTTCAAGTAGAAAAGATTCCATGCTCGAATTACTATAAACTTTTTGCAGTCTGAGAAATTTATATAGCGAATGGAAAACCTTTGAGTAATGTAAACTTGAATAAAAACTAATAAAAATAAACTTATAGAACTGTACTCAATGAAATCTAAAAATTATTTTTCACCCATAATATTAAGAGGAATTTTATTGCATTTGCATTTTATATGTAATTAGTGCAGCTGGAGCCGAGCTCCATTGTTTATGAGCTGGGAGAATGGGAGGCTTATCTGGTGGGCGATATTGTCAATTACGTGAAGTTGACTAATTGGATTTGAGCTTGGTCCTGGGCTAAGCCTGGCTGATTGCCTGGCATCGATTAGCTAATTTTAGCCGAGCTGAGCGGAGCTGAGCTGAGCTGAGCTGAGCTGAGCTGGGCTAGGCGCGTCTGCAGTTCCTGCAGATAGACGATCTCAGCAGGCGACTATTCCAACTCATTTATTGGTATCCATATGAATTACTTATGCACACACACCGAGAGAGAGAGAGCGAGAGCGAGAGCGAGAGCGAGAGGGAGAGGCACTCATTAGTCTTGGCTCAAAGAAATGCCGCAACATGAAACCGAATGGGAATGCAGTAGAGTTAACAAAAGACTAGATTTCTGAGATTACGTTGACATTTGGAAGGGCAAGAGCAGCTACGCTTATCTGCCATACATATCACGCTCACTCACACACTTACACAAATATACACCATATGAGATAGAGCCTGATTGCACCTACCTATCATAGAACTAGCATTATTTTCGCTTTAAAAGCTCAGTTCGAATTGTTTGAAAGTGCAATAAGAAACGCAAAACAACGACAAACACACACACACACACTCGCGAGTTACGGCGAATCGGGCAACGGCGCAGCGAAAACGCGTCTTCTGCGGCCAAGCAACGTTGAACGAATGACGAAGCCTGCGCGCATAAGCAGTAAGTTTAAGCCGAGCTGCGAAACGAACTTCAAGCGACGCTTGCTCACAGCTGATTGGCTCAACGAAAAGCTTCGCTAGGATCTGAGTGTTGCGCAAGTGTGCGTTAGAGCGAGAGCGCGCAGCTGCTATTGGTTGCCGTGTGTCTGGTGTGCGACACTGCTTAAAGCGCTTAGCCGAGACATCAACCACTAGCGACTCAGTTCGATTCTATTTGGGAATAAAAAAACCATTTGCTTTTCACATTTAAAAAATTTATTTTTTTTGCATTTTTTATTTTTTTACTCAACTTTTACACAGAGAAAAATGAAATTGCATTTTGTTTGCATTTTGTTTTGTTTATATATATATGTATATATATTTTTTTCATATTTTGATTAATTAAAATTTGTTAAATTGCTAGAATTTGTTAAGCGCTACTAAAGTTTAAATTTGTTGTTGTTTTACATACACACGTGTATATATATAATATTGTTTTTTTTTGCATTTGCTTTGTTTGTTTTTCTTTTTTTTTATTATTACTCTTCTGCTGCTTCTTTAGGCCTTAACGCTTCTCACTTGATTTTCGACAATTTTTTTTTCGTTTTGTAGATATAATTTATGGAAATTGTTAAACATTACTTAGTCACATATATATGTGTAGCTACTTGGTTTACAACATTGAGTTTTTATCAACTTTGTTAACTTAAGTTGAGTTTCAAATGTTCTTCTTCTTCTATTTACTTGGTCGTTCGGCTCGAACTGATGAGTAAGAAATGACAATACACTGAGCGAAACTCGCACAGAGTTTAGATCTAGCAATGGCATCAATAACGATTTTTTTTTTTTGTGATTGTATCCGAGTCTTTGCAACAAAATTTTCATTTTCATTTTAACTTAAGTTTTTTTTCTTATGTTTCGATTCCCAAAACAAATTTCAACATCGAAAATTTTGAATATATTTTTATACTATTAATTTTGTCGTTTGAAATAAAGGTTTTTCAGTATTTAAATCACATGGTGGGATAATCGCTTAAATACATAAGATTACATTTTTTATTTTTATTATTTTCTCCCTTTAATGTGGTTTGGAATGAGTGATGCGAGGGGCGTCGCGGCGCAGGATTTGGTTTTCTCTTTTAAGTATTTGATGTGCTCTGCTCTAAAAATATTTGAAGAAGAATTTACTAGTATTTTATTTAAGTGTACTTTGCTTTATGTCTATATATATATTTATATATATATATCTTCTTTTACTTGAGGCGTTTTCTAATTGATTGATTATTGTTAAATTTTTGTTTTTCGTTTTCCTTTGAATGCATTAATTGGTTCCCTTTTAACACACACACATACGTATTATCATATATATGTATATATATATAAATATATATATATATATACATATAGGAGTATGTCAAGACTCTACACACATACATATATGCATAACTATTCATAGTTTGGTATTTAGTTTTAATCCTTTTAACCATATATCATTATTGTTTACAAATACTTTGAGGAGCACTGGACGTGTCTAAGATTCATCGTTTTCTTTCTTACTTACATCCGTTGAAGAACAAGAAATCAAAAATAAACAATACAAAAATGCAAAAGTTTTTATATTAAAAAAAAAAAACATTCAAAGCTTTGCGTACTACATTTTGTTTATATATATATTATTTTTTTAAGCCTGGCATTTAGTAAAAAAGAAAAAGACATTTAATTCATTTTTTTTTTAAGCTCTACAAATTAAAAGTTTTACATTTATAAATACTCTATTAAAAACAAAAACAAAAAAAAGAAACGAAGAAGGAAATTAAATTTGTCAACTGTTTTTGTTTTAAGTTTTAATGTTTTTAGTTTACTATTTGCGGTTTGTTAATTATTAAATAGATCACATTCATGGTTCTATTTCTTTCACTTGTTTGCATAGTTTTATGTTCACATTTGTTTTTAACTTTTTTCTTCTTCTTTACGTTAAATATATTATGTTTTTTTTTTATATACATGTGTATTTATTTTTATTTTTTAATTTTAAACAAAGTGTAAAGAAAATGCATATTTATTATTTATGTGTGTGATTTCTACTTTAGTACGAGTTTTTTTATTATTTTTAATTTTTAAATCAAATATCCTTGCAGTTTTTTTCTTAATATTTTTCAGTTTAAGTTTTTAGTATTGGTTTTTCTATTGTTTTTTTTTCAGTGTAATATTTAAGAATTGTGGAATTTTATTTGATATTTATTTTAATTTATTTTTAAGCCAGCTGCAAGGATTTTTTGTAGCGAGATCTTTTTTGTTTTTTTTTTTTTTAATTATTTTTTAATGTATAAATAAATTCTGTGTGTTGCACATGTGTGTGTGTGTGTGTGTGTGTAAATTATTTAAATGTATTTTAGCTTAAGTTTGTTAAATACTTGTATTTCGGCTTGAAATGTTTTTTGTTTTTATTTTATTTTTTTTTTTGCAGCTATAAAAGTTTTTGAATCGGCTTTTAGAATTTGTTTAGTTATTAACTTTTAATTTGTATTGTTTTTTATCGCTACTCTATAAATTATTTTAAAATTTATTAACACAGATGACTTTATAGATTTCTTTCCCAAACGTTTTGCCTTTACAATTTCCTTTCAATTTTTAGCCTAACATTCAAATTGTTTTTATTTTAAATTACATTTAGCTGCCCCAACGGTATTTTAAGCATATTTTATTGTTTAATGCAATGCCAATTGTTGTTTCTTGCTTTATTTTTGTTTTTGTAATTGTTTAAACTAAACTACGAGTTAAATACACAGCTACACACATTGAATTCTCTGCTTTGTTTATGATTTTCTTTTTTTTTAATATTAAAATCTTAAGCTACAAACACATCAAATATTATAAATATTTTGTATATATATATATATACATATGTATATATATATATATAGTTTATATAACTATGTAAAGCCAGAGTTTGAAACTCTGCACAAGAAAAAGAAAATTTTGGGCTTACATTTCGGTTTTAATTATTGTGAAAAAATCGAAAAAATAAATAAAAATATTTTTAGACAAATTAAAGACAAAATAGAAAAAGAATTTTGAATTTCTCTTGAACAAATTCTGAAAAGTATTTTTGAAATTTTGCTTTTCTTAAGTATGTGTGTGTGAGTGTGTGTGTGTGTGGGTGTGTGTAAGTGTATGTTTGTTTGTAGGTGTGTTTGTGTTTTAATATTAATAATTATTATATAATATCACATCAACTTTGTTTTTTTTTATTATTATTATTATTATTATTTTTAATATATATTTTGTTGTTTTGCATCAACTCTCTTTTACTTTTTACTTATTGTTTGCTCTGTTTTTTCCCTATATATATTTATATATATATATATTGGATTTTATATATAGAGATTTTATAGCCTAATAAGATCCTGAAGAAAAACATACATACATATTCATAAGTATATCAGAGACGAAGGCAGATACATACATACATATGTATACATTTATATAATGAATATTATATATATTTGTATTCACCTTCTCTGATACACTCATAATATACTTATACGATTAATACTCTCTTTTTCTCTTATACATTTTTGGGAGGTTTTTTTTTGTTTTGTTTTCGATTTGCTTTTGTGTTTTGTTTTTTAAAAACGGATAACCGGCAACCGTTTTCACTGAGTGACAATTTTCCTTTTTTTGTTTACAATATTTTCAATATTTGATTTTTTTTTGTTTGTTTTTGTTTTTGTTTCAAAAAGTTCCTTTTTTGTTTATAAGCCAAAAAGTCAGTCCAATAAGAGTTTTGAGTTGCCTGCAACTGCAGTTGATTTGTTTTTGTTTTTGTTTCGTTTTAGGATTTTGTAGGTCTCAAAATACATAATTGTTTTTTGTTCTTGGGTTTGCTTTTATAATATTATTATTATTATTTCTCCTAGTGTTGCGTTGTTTGTTTGTTTGTTGGTTTTTGTTTTGCAGGATTTGTTGAAATGTGGTCCAAAGTTTGCCTCTTTATGGGTTTTGTTGTTTCTTTTAAATTAATTTATTATTTTTTTGTTTGTTTTGGATGGGTTTTGTTAAGGACGCAGACGTGAGTTTGTTCAAAGCTCGGAGCTGTCGCCTTCGCTGTTCTTCTTCTCATACTTTCATTTACTTATTCGGAGGGATTTGTGTAATGATTTATGTTCAGCATCCGAAACGCCATCAAACCTGCCCACGTCCACGTCTACGCCTTCCATATGCCTCATATGATGCTGCCTCTACTGGGAGAGTAGAGTTTGTTCTTGGTCAAAGTAAAATCGGGACTGATCATGATCGTATTGCTGCGAATTATATATCTGTGTAAATCAAAGAGAGAGAGAGAGAGAGAGAGGAGAGGTGAGTAAAGGCTTGAGGCTGATTTAAATGTGAAGAGCTCACTTTAGCAGCTTGGGAAGCTTGGGCAGCAGGCTTGACCAGCCACGCTTGTCCTGCTTCAACGTTAGATAAAGCTCAAATATGGAAACCGTGTCCGGGTCCACCTTAAACGAAGCAATGCGTCTATAGAGGAAGAGAGAGAGAGAGAGACAGTTAGCTTTATCATTCTGCTTCTACTGATCAACTGCTTACCTAACGTTGTTCGGCTCGCTCTCGAATTCGATGAATATGGTGCAGGCCCGCTCGCCGCACGGCTCGCGCTCCGACATGCGTATGATCTCGGCTGCAATGCGCTGCATCAGGTTGTTGGGCAATGTCACCTCGGTGCAGGCGAGATGCTGGCTCTTGGCGTCGCGCAGCTTAGCCTGCAGCTGCTGCGACAGCTCCTTCACCGCTACGGCGCTCACATCGTCCAAATTGTCGCTGGCGCCGAAGCGTGCGTCTGGCGTCGACTGCAGCGGCGAGGCGGGCAGCGCTGTGGTCTGCGGTGCTGCCTGCAACACGTTGGACATGTAGCCAGCGGTTGCGCTGCCTCCGTTTAACATATCGAAGCTGGCCGCCATTGGGGAGGCGGGGGCCTTGACGCCTATGGTGGCGGTGGCGGTGGCGCCTGTCGAGGAGACGGACGATGAAGAAGGGAGGCGCGGGCGGGTGTTGAGCGCCTGATGCTGACGCATGTGCAGCACTGAAGCGGGATGGCCATCCACAACATCAACGTCAACGTCGACGTTCACGTCCACGTCCACGTTTACGTCTACGTCCACGTTCGCAACGTCCACGTCAGCCACGTTCGCCTCCGCAGCTGCTGCAGTTGCTGGTGCCGTTAGAGGACTCGTCCAGTCTGCAATGATGGGATATAGAGCACAAGGAAAGGCACAACTTTAGTCACCTTATTTCGACCGGCAGAAAGTCACAGAAAAGTAAAGCAGACAAAAAAAATAACAGCTGATGTCTGCGTTGCCACCGGCAAAAGCCTTGCATTCGCTCTCATTAACTTGCGCACTCTTTCTCACTCTCACTCTCTCTCGCTCTCTCTCTCGCTCGAAGAGCTTGCGCAAGCTCAAATTTGCACTAACGCTTTATGCGCAGGCTCGACAAACATACTCAACGCTTCCAGGGCGCGGGGCGCGAGGGGGTGGCTTGAAATCACCTGGCAACAACAGCTGGAAAATCAGCCGTTCGCTTCAGCAGCAGCAACCCCCACTACCCGCCTCCACCGCTGTTAAAGCAGTCAACCAGCCATTAGGTAATGTGTTTTCTCTCTCTTCCTCCCCTCTTTCGTACATTTAGTTTCGCTTTATGAGCCAGAGGCCTCATCGTTTCCAGCTGACGATTGCGCGTCCGTCCGTCCCCATCCGTTTTGTTCGCTCGTTCGTTAGTCAGCAGTTTCTTTTGCGTTTGCGTTTGCTTTTGCCTTGCTATGCAATTGCTATTGCTGCCCCACATCTCCCTCGACCAATTCCTCTGCCCCTCTCACTCTCTCTCTACCCCCCATTCCCTTTTCAATGACCGGCAGGCCTTGCTTTATGTGTGCGTCTTCTCTGTCGTTTGCCGTTAACTGCACAGTTTTTATTTCTTTTGCTGTTATTTTAATACTCAAGTATACAAATACAAAAGCCAAAGCTGAGCACAGCAGCCGCACAGTGGGTACAAATCTCGACGTAGTCTTGATACATGCTCTGCCTAATTATGTTAAGGTAAACATAAATAACCCCTTTTCTTCTATGATAACAAATGTGAAGAGAACCTCATTATTAATATTATTATTTTCGTTTAATTAACATTTTTTCTTCACTGGCTTTTTATTTCAACTCATAATTTGAATATTCTCCCACTGTTATTCGCTGTCTTTTGTGTTTATCTTTTACATTAAAAAAATATGTATGCAGCTGTGCGTGTGTGCGTGTGTGTATGCTGGAGTGTGTTTATTTAAGGTGCTTGTAGTATGCAAATAAAAAACAGTTAAATATCTTACTGTTGTCCCGTGCTTTGTAATATGCACAAATTAACCACTTGGCTTGGCTCGGCTCGACGATGTCATGTAATTAGCGCTGAAACTCTTTCAGCTGCCTCGACCCACCACCCTCAAGCCCCTTTCCTACTCTAGGCCGTTCCATTGCAACGGCTGAATGGATATTGCTGTCTCGTTCGCTCGCTCGCTCGCTTTAGGCGCACCCGCGTAATTAAGAAATTAACGGCACATGTTTGCGGCTCTCCTTCTGTCTTTATGTCTTTCGCTGCGTTTGTCACAAATGAATATGTGTACACACACATACGCATGCATATACTCACTTGTATGCACACATACATACGCACATGCATACAAACGTGTTTTGTCAAGTGCTGCATAAAAAGGGTTTGTGTAAGCCTTACAATGTAAAAGTCAAAAGCGAAAGCGAAAAGGAAGCAGACAAACGACCGCATACACATTTAATTACACACACACACACACACGCATGTAAATGCTGATGAGAGCCCGTTCTCCCCCGCGTCGTCTTCATTTCTTATTCATCACTGCGGGCACATCACGCGACATTTGCGGCTGTCTGTTTTATGCATTCAAATCGCCAATAAAAACAACAACAACAACCACAAGAGGCGCACAGTAACAACAACACAGCCTAGCAACAGCATCAACATACGCGCACCTATACATGTAAGCACATAAATACATACATACATACATATGTATGTACATTGCATACATGTCTCTTGTTGCCACACGCACGTTTACATGGCTGCAGCTACCTGAGGCTAATGCGAGGGCTTTGCATTTACTTTACACAACATTCTAATTTATCTTTACAAGTGCCATAGTTGAGGGAGCCTCTTAAGCTTCTGCTTTCAGTGCAACGTACGTGCGTGCGTGCGTGCGTGCGTATGGCTCTGTATGCGTGTGTATATCACGTTTGGCCTTGAGTTTTGGATTTTTAAGTCAATGGAGTGTGTGATTGATACCTTGGAAGGAATACTCTGACCACGCGATAAATCCTCATTGAAAGCTCAATCAAAACAGTTGTTAAGCACTCGACGTTTGTGTTTTACATGCATACACAGCTCTGTGTACTCACATACGTACGGATCGCGCTTTAATCAAACACTGAGCAGCATGCACAAGAGTGTGACCATGCGCTCATTGAAGAATTGTCTAGAATTTAACCAAAAATACCAAAAACCATCAAGTTTTGAATAATAACGATGAGCATATGAAATTAAAGCTGACTTAATCACATGCATGCATACAGTACCTACAGTCTTATAATAGAGATCACAATTAAGTTGCTGCTCAAGCTTAACATACACAGCGAACAGACATGTTCACTCAAAGGAAATTAAGTAATTTATTTTACAACGTTATTTGGTTCCTAGATTTCCCAGATTGAATAGCATATGAATATGCATGACTAATTACGTGCCTATGCTTGTGTGCATGTGTTTGTGTGTGTGTGTTGGTGTCCTTCGAAAATAAAATTGCATGCGCCCAGTCAGTCATGAAATTAAATTGACTGCAAACACACACACTTGCACACACATACACACATATTACTGCGAAAGAACCGTTGTCAAAGCGAGATAGAACGCTACGTCTTTGCTGCTTCTGCAGCGGCGCAGCCACGGCAAGGTGTGCATGTGCATGTGCATGTATTTGCATTTGTGTTTGCTTGTGTGTGTGTGTGTATGTCTGTGCAGACATGTCGTTGCATGTTGTCGTCAACATAAGGCTGCTGCTCTCCTCCTCCTACGTCTGTCTCTCTTCCACTCCCACTGCTGGAATTTTGGGCTGGTTTTCATGTTCCCAGTTGGGTTCGTGTTCGGTTCTAATTTGCAGGACTTGGCGTGTGTTTGGCTGAGTGTCTAAGTGTGTGTGTGTGTGTGTGTGTGTGTGCTAACCAAGTTTAAAGTGACAGGGATTAACAGGATGTTGCATAATCCGCACGTCAGACACAGGAACAGGATATGCCTGCTTCTGCTCCTGTTTCTGTTCCCCAGGCGCAAAAAACACGTTGCACAAAAATGCATAAAACAAATTTTCGGCTTATTTCAACCCCTGAAAACATGCATGCAAAGGCACTTCACTTGTCATGCCATTTTCTTGGCCTGGCCGCACAAAAGCCGGAAGAAAATTCCCTTGGATTCAATTTATTACACTACTGATTCTATTCAACTGGAAAACCTTGAAGTAAAGTCGCTTATAACATTACAAATTCTTACATCAAATAATAAAAACAAAAAAAAAAAAAAATCTTGATAAACATTTTCAGTTTATTATGGAAAATTTTACATTTGAATGCCCAAAGATCGCATAAAAGTTTTTCAAGCGCCATCAAATTAATTGAATCAAAAAATTGGCCATAAAAATGTCGAACAAAAAAAAGAAAACACAAAACGGAATAAGAATAAAAAATATGTGCGAAGCACATTAAAAATTTGTTCTGCAAATGTTTCCTAATGTGTTTCAATAAATAAAAAATACATCTTTCAACTGAATGGGCAACAGAAACACATTTACCGACGTCACAAGACCGATTTCGGCATTAATCTGGAGTTTACTCAAAGTGAACACTAGGAATTTCGAATAATATTTTAAGAGGGCTTTAAATAACCTTTTTCGAGTCGAAAAATATTGAATTTTAAAGCCAATTATTAATAATATTTTACATATATATTTTATAATATATACATATATATATTTTATATAAAATATAAAAAGAAAAGTATATGAAAATCTCTAATATAGATTTTTTAATGAATGTTTTCTTTTAAATAAATTGAATTTATATTATACTAATATGTTTTGGATTTTTTCTTTTATATATATGCTTTTAATTAATAAAATTTGTATACTTTTTAGATATATATTTTTTAATATACAATATTGAAAGAAATACGAAAAACGATCAAGACAAAAAATAAGATTTTATAGAAATAAGTTAAAAGTGATTTTATTTTACTTTATTTACTTCTTCTTTCAAAGAATAATTTCAAATTTAAATCATCTGAATTTGGTCAAGTAAACTGTTTTTTATCATTTTATAAAACTTTCAACGAACGACTTAAAATTTAAACCCTCTCAATTTTGTCAATTAAACAGATTTTTTATCATTTTATTAAGTTTTTTCCCTCACAGAATAATTACAGATCTAAACCGTCTCTATTTTGTCTAATTAAACTCTGATTTTTTATTATTCTATTCAATTTTTACTTCAAAGAATAATTTTAATTTTCAGCCGTCTCAATTTTGTGAATGCCCAACACAAAAGCTCTCAAAAAAGCAATCTGCACCAATCACGAAAAAATTAAACTCAAAATTTATTTCTTGAGCACATTTTCCACTCTCTTCATTTTTTTGTTCTTCTACTCAATGAAACCGAAGAGTCGCAAAACTAGAAATTTCAACACTTTACAGTTAGTTTTCAGCTTCAAACAGGACGCACTCACGCAAGCTCACACACGCACGCACGCACACAAAGGAAATGAAGTTAATTCTATTTATAGCAACATTTGTCTTACTCACCTTTAACTTTAGTTGTGCCAATGCCGCCGAATTGTCCCTGAATGTGATTTTGTACTGAGAGCACTTCCATCTTCATAGCCCAGTTGGAAAAATATCTCACTCGTTGCGCTTGCTTTGTTGCCTCCAATTGGATTTATATTTGTGCAGCATTCAAAGTCTTATTTTTTTGTTGACTGGGATTTCTTAGCGGTTGTTTGTTGTTTCGAGTAGTTGCATACATATGCATATATATATATATGTATGCGCGCGTGTGTTTGTGAGGGATGTGTGTATATATGTATATCTATGTATATATGTATTAGAAATGCACTTTAATCACAAGAATTTGATTTGATTTTCGTGTGTTTATGTGTTCGTGTGTCTCTGTGTGTGTGTGTGTGTGTGTTTTTCTGTTAATTTCAGATTTTGCTTTTAATTTTATTTCACGTTTTTCTTTTACGGCACACAATTTTCTGACTGAAGCTTTGTCCCTCTTCTCTGCTCTCGCGCTCTGTAGCTCTGGCTCGCTCTATCTCTCTGTTGCTCGTTTAACAAATAATTGCAAAAAGTATCAACAACTAAATTTGTTATTCTAGTTAAACATTTAAATTTTTTAATACATTCTAAAAAAGCCGAATTTGCCGCCTCGCATCGCTCTCGCTCTCGCTCACGCTCTCAGTCGCTTTCTTTTTCTTTTTATTTCTTATGATTTACGCACAGCACTTGAAGGTTGAGTTGTTGTTGTTGTTGTTGGAAAGGAATTGCGAATTGGTTAAAGTTCTACACACATACACTGACATGTGTCTATGCATGTGGTTTGGTTGGCTATTGCTGCTGCTGGCTGCTTGTGTCGTTCCGTCTCCGTGCGTATTCTTCAGAGCTGATGCGTTGCGTGCGGCGGCCGCTGCTTGACTGGACGTTCGCTTGCACAGCGACAGCGCTTGAGGTCGCCCTCTGGTGGCGGCAGCGAAATTGAGTCGCTCTGCGCTGCTGCTGCTGCTGCTGCTGCCTGCTGCTTGCTGCTTGCTGCCTCCAACTCAACACGGCCCAAAACTCAACTTGGCTCAACTCAACGCAACGCAACTCAACTCAACTCAACTGCTCACAGCTGTTTGTGTGCGTGTGCGTGTGCGCTTGTGTGTGGGTGAGCGAGCGCCGTGCTGCCAGCTGACAAAAAAAAAGCTTGCAACACCAGCCAAGAAAACGATGTGGAAGATGGACGACACACGGTTGACGGTTGACGGTTGACGGTTGACTGTTGACTGTTGACGGTTGAGAGGAGCTTGGGCGGCAACTTCTGTGGCGGAGCAGTTTTCCAAAGCTACTATCCGGCCGGCGGTATGCGGCTCGGCTTTTATAGCAATTTTCCGGCCAGCAGCGCTGCCAGCCGCCGCCGCTGCTGCTGTTGCTGCTGCGCTGCCGCCAACATGAGTGAGTGACTTTTCCCCTTGGCCGTGAATTGTGTCATTTACTGTAAACGGCGCAAGCGTAAGAGCAAATGCACCCTCTGCTCGCCGCTCTCCGCTCTCTTTGCTTGTTCTATTCGCTGCGCTGCGCTGCGCTGCTCTGCTCTATTATTTGAGCTGCCTGCCACCAGCTGCGCTCGTTTGGCTGCGGCAAACATATGTTGCCAAGCGGCATCATCAGCTGTTGTTGCGCGCTGCTCGCACTCGCACTCGCACTCACTCACACTGCCACTCACACGCAATCACACTCACCCTCAGTGTGTGTGCTCTTAAATGGCACCGCTCTTGAGTCGAAGAGCATTCGAAGCAATTCCGCTCAAGAGCGCTGCCTACTTTAAATTGAGTGATTTTATCATTTTATTTTGGCATTTTTGGCTGAGTTTATTTTTCGCTCAGCATGTATTAGTCTGATTGGAAGATATGTTGTAATGGGCTTGAGCTGTTTTTGTCTTGTTGTGTCACATTCGATTTTGGTTTTATGGAGATTACAGATGATGACAGATTACAGGGTATATGCTGGGAACTACCTTTTCAAAGTTTGCTTTATGTTCTACTTGATGTTAATGTCCAATTGGAAATGTTCATTTGGTGAGTGTCTTATAGGAATATCTTAATATGCAGTTATCTTGTCTTATCCTGTTGACAGCACACACATGCTCGGTCTCTTTCCCTCGCGCTGTGTGTCTATTTGCTATTTAGGCTAAGTCCGTTCGATATATAAATCATGTATTTGATTAATTGTATGCGAGCGACTTTTATCCTCTTCGACATTTGCTGCAGTCTAGTGTGGGGCAGCGGGGTGGGGGGCGTCGAGCGGCGGCCTTTAAAACTTTGGCAGCCGTGTGGCCACACGCTGGGCCGCTGGCCCCCGCCCAGCTGCGTCGGTCGCCTCCCTCGTGGCAATTGTGTTGTGTAAACATTTTTTCAGCATTAACTGACATGTGTAAGTCCCCCCCCACACACACACACAGAGAGAGAGAGAGAGAGAGAGAAAAAATGGCAAGTTTTTGTGGCAGAAGTTTTGTGGCACACAGAACTGGCTGCAACAGCCGCCCGCAGCTTCAACGTCTTTGCCAACGAAACTGTGACAAATAGGCAAGCGCCAACGCTAGTGGCGCTTGTGGGTGGGGTGGGGGGTTAGGTAGGTGGCGCTTGGCATGACTGGCCATTGGCGCCATTTTTTATTCTTCTGTATTAAGATGAATTGTTAAAACAGTGACAGCCTCAGAGCTCCTCACAGAGCGCAGAGCATTTGCTGCTTCTTCTTCTGTCTCTTCCTCTTCCTTATATTTTTATTTTATTTATTTTGCTGTTGTTGTCCACGACTCTAGCTGACAAAAGAAAAACTATGCAAACTCCTGACAGCAAAATGAGGCAAAGATTAAAATCCCATTTAATGGTTTTCCCGAAAAATTCCACGCCACGGCTGAGCCAGTCTGTAGTAGGCGTGAGTACAGTAAATATTCGTATTAAGTGAACTCACAATTGTAAATTCATTCATTGATTCATAAATTCATTTACTACTCAAAAAATGCATAATGAATAAAATGGTTTTTTTTTTTTAATAAAAAATCAGTAATAAATAATAAATAATTTATGAATCTAAAAGCGTGAAAACTAGGTTAAAGGACATTTTAATTATAATAATTGTAGAATAATTTTATTCTATTTGCGTGTTAAAGACTATTATTTATTCATGTTATATTCAAAATTCTTAATTTTGTATTTTTATAATTATTATTATATGAATTAATTTTCTCTTATCACTAAACTTTTAAATTGTAATTAAAATATTCAATTTTTGAAAGTTTGAATTTTATTTAATTCAGTAACAACTCTATTGAAATAAACTATCAATTGCAACAAAAACTAGTTTTTATTTTTACTTTAAATATAGTTATTATTATATTAATTTACCAAATCAACTCAAATATGCAAAATTTGAAAAATTATATATATAATTTTGTTGATTTTTTTCTTAAATAATATTGAATGTAAATAAATAAATATTTATACTTATATATATATATATATATATATATATATATATATATATATATATATATATATATATATATATATATATATATATATATATATATATATATATATTTTATATATATATATATATATTTTATTTCTAATATACATTATTTAACACAATAATAATATTTTTTTTTATTATTTTTCTTTGTTATCATCATTTTTTGATTGTAGTAATTTTACTATTATTATTTTTACTGCTTATTTTGTTAATTGCACTATTTTTAATATTATTATTATTTTGATATTATTATTATTTTAATATTATTATTTTATTTACACTTATATATGGCAAATTAGAATCACGACTCATTCTAATTAGATTTCTTAATTGATAATTTGATTTCTTTCTTGATTTAATTATATTATTATTCATATTATTTAATTAATTCTTAGCCTACTGGTCACACGTAATTATGACGACATCTAGGGGTTACCACATACATATATGTTTTCTCAATAAAGAATTCTATTCACAGTGAAATTCACTCATTCCAAATAATCTTTTTTCTTTAAAGTTCTCAGAAAATTTCGATATATATGAGTGAAAAACCCTTTGGATAGTTTCTTTGGCAAGCTGAAAGCTCTTTGTGTTCCTATTGTTAAGCTGCAAGGAAAAGTCGCCCAAAAAAGGAGGCAAAAAAAAAATGGAAAATTGTGAAATTTTGAACACGTTTCGCGCATTCAGAGCGCAGAGCGCAGAGCGGCGAGAGAACACTTGGAAAATGTGAAAAGTGCGAAACATCAAAGGGCAAAATATAAGAAGTAAATTCCACTAAAAGCTCCGATTGTTGTTCTGTGTGCGAAAGGCACTTAAGCTTTACAGGCCAATCCTTTGCAATCCAAACGAATCGAATCGAATCGAATCGAATCGCAGCAAAACTACTCAAAGGTGTCCAGATATAGCTGCATACACAGACATATACAATCTATAGATATATACATATACACATAGACTTGGACTAACTCATAGCCATAATCAACAAGAGCCGGCCTGGCCTGGGATACGAGTGAACGAGCCCAGCGAATGGACCACTTAATGCGCTTTTGTGAAATGCCCCAAACGCGAATTTATATTTTTTTCTACTTCTGCTTCTGCTTCTTCTAGATACCCTCACTCGAGGTATGTAGACTCTGAGCAGAGGCAGGGCAAGTGCAGGGCATATTTAAGTAAGTTTTAATATCCTCTACCCGATCTTGGTAAACAATGCGTTAACTCGATGAAACTTACACTCATTTAGATCTCTTTGATTGAACTCGATTTGATTAAAGAAAAAAAATTGAATAAGAAAATAGAAAAATAATAATTTAAAACAATGTATAAGAGCATAAAAAAATTAATACAACAAAAAAAATATTAACAAGAAATAAAAACTAATATGAAATTACAAATTAATAGTCAGAAAATATAAAAAATAATTTACAAATAATAATGATAAATAACAAATATAAAATAAAAGCCGTACAAAAATTAATAATAAAGAATAAATATATTATGTATATAATTAATAATAAAAAATAAATATATTATGTATAAATGAATATCAATAACATATACATTTTTCTAAAAATATTTTCGGATTCGGGATACTTGATCTAATTTTTATGATATAAAATAAATAAATTCGATTGAAAATTTTAAATATAATATAAAAATAAAAAATATTTATTTATTGTGATTTATTTCGCTTAAAATATATCATTATCAGTAGCAGTATTAATCTTTATTTATTTCAACTAAGATATTTCTAATTTTATTTTATTTTGCATTTGTTTATCTGTTTTTAAAGAATTTATCTAAGCAAGGAAAATTATGGCATGAAAACCTTGATTAGACTTAAGTAAATTAAATTAATATAGAATATAAAATAGAAATTGTCCTATTAAGTGTCAATTTTCATTTAACAATCATTGTTTAATTATAATGTACGTGCAACTTAAAAATAAATAATAAATATAAATATTTTGAAAAATATGTGAATCAACTAATTTTGCAATCGAAATGATATAGTTGCGATAGAGCTACACTTGGCAAAAAAGAATACGTACACTATTCATAAATATATATTTTATTATGCCAATATCTAAATGTTTATAAAAAGCTATGTTTAATTATTGATTACAATATTATTTTCTATATATATATATATATGGAAAGATATATATTTATATATATAAATTCATAAACAAGGAATATAAGATATGGAAATAATTAAATTATATTATGCAATATATTTTCTATAGTATATAATTTGTTCTTCATTCATATTTCCTCTTCACCCACTTTTTCATTTTTTTTTTTTATTTATAGTTAATTTATTTCAACAAAATTTAGGGCATTTACAATTCTGTTTTGGAACATTTTTTGGTTGTTTCTGTGCTCTTTATTTTATAATGCGTTGCACGTTTTACCAATAAAACAACAACAGCAACAGCAACAGCAACAACAACAGCAAGACACAATCCTTTAAGTTTCGGTTACAACGCAATCGTAGTTGCCACGCCCCTAGCCAGCGTACATCTGGGCGGGTGCCTGGTGCCGGATGCCTTCCCAGTTCACATCGATTTTCATGTGATTTGTGTAGACGTGTTTGGTTTTTATTGATTTTCACTTGATTCTCTCCATATGCTTAAATATACTTAAGTCAGTACGTGAGCATTTCCATCTCTTGGGCAACCGCAACAGCAGCCGGAGCAGAAGGAGCTAGAGCAGCTCTAATGTCAGGATCATGCGAGGTTATCAACATAATTTCCACTCGTGCCGCCAGCCTCCACAACCACAGCCATAGCCATGGCCACACCCACACCCACACCCACAGCTCCATTGCCCACATGTTTCTAGTTTATGATGTAGCAAGTTTTTTTTCCTCTTCTCTTCATTTTCGTCTGCTTCTTCTTTTTCGCTCAAATGAAGAGGATGCCGAATGGCGGTTGGCGGATGGCGGATGGAGGCTTTTGCCGTTGATGGGAGCCTGTGCGGCTCGATAAGACCCAACCACTCGGCTCAAGCATGTGTTGGGGGCTCGCTTTTCGCTCTTTGACAACTTTTAAGAAAATTGAAACTATTGAAAATGATTAAAGAATTTTAAAAATCTTTAATTAACAATTATATTACTTATATATATATTTAATAGGTCTTTGAGCTCTATATATAAAATTAATATATATTATATAGCTAATAAGGCTAAAAAATATTTGTAATAACTTTTTTCTGAACTATCTAATATAAATTATTTTTAATAATTATGGGAAACTTAAAAATAATATTTTAAAAATAAATGTTAAGCTTAAACGATATGGGAACAATTGTATATATCAGAGGAACTTATTAAAATTAATTTAAATATTCAAAGAAAATGGAATATTTTAAAAGAATATGACAGTGAATGATTAGGCCACTCTGCGGCTTAATATTACTACTCTCAATGCCCAAAGGTCAACGCGACATTACGGTAGAAGCATGTCACTTAAAACTATTGCGTAAAAGTTAACTGCGCAGTCAGAGGTCACTCGGAGCTTTCTTTAATACAATTTACTGGATGATCAGGCTACCCTGAGATTTACATTTAAGCTGCCAAGTCATCTGATATAGTAAGAATATATTTATTAGTTTGAAAAATTTACTAAACTCATATACATAGTATTTATATAAATATATATTTAGTTATCCAATAACTTTCATAGGGAAGCAACTTTAAGCTTTATTAGAGTCATAAAAAAATGATTCGAGGACTTATCCAACTGTGAGCACACTCTATCGAGGCAATTACGATTCGAGCTGGGAAGATCCTTTGGAGCAACACTTTAAATGCGCTTGAAATGAAAATCCTCAGGCGAAACAATACGAATAGTCAGCAAGGCGATAGGTAATGCCCGACTAATATCCTTGAACGACTTGATACGCTTGCAATTACAGAGGCGATTACAGCTAAAACCCTGGCAAAAGGATCAGCGTGGGCCAAGGACGAACAAACTGCCGAGTGGATGTAAAACCTTCAAAGCGCTATGCGAGAAATGCCATGTAATCCGCCTATTGGCTTTGTGCCACGCCTTCATTGTCCAGCAGCCACAAAGATGACAGCCTCCCTTTTGGCCACGTTTTGCTGATTTTCCATTTCCATTTGTTTATTTTCAAATTGTTTAGCGACAGCACAAAGCCAATCCAAAGCGAGGGGTCAACGGGAAGGACCTCGCAAATCAATCAAGGATATCGCTTACAGCGTGGAGCCATCCACCAGTTTGTTATAATACAGCAAAAGACATTATTATTGGGGTAAATATAATATATGTATAATAAATAACCCATAGAGTAAATGCGAGAGGAATTATTAGACAGAGGAGCATAGAATATATAAGGTTCCGAATAATTTGATCGCTTTCATTAATCAAACCAACTAAATAATAATAGATTACTCCAAGCTTATTTCCGTGTTCGTAAGCTGCTTTTGCATGTTGTTTGGTATTTTTGTGCCCGTTTCAGAAAATGCATAAAATAATTATAGAAAAAAAGAATATTTCACTTGTTAAATAAATAATTGCATTATATATAAATTTAAAAAATATTTATTTATTTTCAAATAATTTATAAGGTATTTTCCAACAATTAATTATTTGCTTATGGTGTGGAAATTGCAAATTGAATAGAATAAAACTTTGATATACAACAATAAAAATATTCATATTTTGACTTTTTTGCACACTGCAATTAGTCATTGTCTAAATATAGATATTTTATATTATCATATCATATATAAGTAAAAATTGCTCTAACAGTAAAATAAGTAAAAGTTTTAAAATACAAATAATTCTCTATATCTGTTGACTAGTTTACTATATGTGAATACTCAATTGGCTTGTTAATGAAACATTAAATAAAAAATAAAATTTTTATATACATTTAAAATTATGTTATTCTAAAATATAATAATATTATTATCGCAGTCTCTGTCCTTACGTTAATATGTTTTTACAACCTTAGCATCTAGGTACATAAATCTTCCAATTAGGAACAAAATAATTTAATAGTTTTTGTTTAATCAATTATAAAGCCAAACAAAATAATTTAATAGTTTTTGTTTAATCAATTATAAAGCCAAACAAAATTAAATTAAAATGAAAAATGTATAAAATATGATAATTATTAAATATTAATAAATATTTATATATCGATCAAAGGTAAATAAAGACTTCTATTTCTCTTAATTTAAACAGATATGTTGAAATAATATTCTGACAAATACTTAAACTTTTCAATAAATGTTTCTATAAATCTAGCTCAAAGAATTTACTTTTTGTGCAATGCAACTTGAAATTGCCTTTTTTTGATGCTTAAAGCAAATTGCAATAAAATTTGCAAATTGCACTCGACCGACACTTGCAGGAAAATCAATTGTAAATATAAATAAATTTCTTACAAATCAAAGCATGTTTAATTAAGTGACCAAAACTTGAGTCAGGCCTTTGACATTATTTGATTAAATTCTGTTGACACATTGCAGTGAAACACCGAAGAAGGCGGCAATTTTTGATTGCAGTTGAAACTCATTGTAAATATAATTGCATTTCTTGCATTTCGAATGGTTTTCTAATTACGAAACCAAAATTTGACGTCACTTTTGACCACAGTCAGTGCGAAGCACATCAAATTGTGTCCTTCGACCGCAAAGACCGAGCCAATGTGTGTGTGGGTGTGTGTGTGTTCATCAAATTCCTGTGGGATAGATGAATTGTAGATTGAAAGACAAAGTGCTTGATATTTGAGCTGTTGATTTATGCGAACAGAAGGCCTCGAGTCTAGGACTCGACGAGTCCTTCAAGTGTGCCGCACGGACCGAATTAGATATGCAATTGTCAATATTTGATGGTCTCATCAATTTTACCGCAATTTCGATTCGCAGAGAGCCAATTGAAATGCCAGCTGCCGCTGTCACGAGCAGCGCCTGGCCAGGACTCTGACTTGGACTTGGACTTGGACCTGGGGGCTGTCAACTGCCTCCGTTCCACCGCCACCTTCGGCCCGCTTCGCGCTCACTTTGTGCATTCGTCTCAGCTGACATTTGACATGATTATGTACATTTGTTGTGGGAGCCGCAATTTGCATGCCAAGGGCGCGAAAGTGGGGGCGTGGCCGCGCCAGCAGTGCGCCTGATTTCGAGTGGGTGTACCAGTAAACCAAGCACACCGAACGGAATGGAAAGCACAAAAAAAGAAGAAGAAACTCTAATCTATCAGCGGTTTGTTGCCTTCTCCTCGCTTGTGTGCTTTTTGCTTGACTCTGCTTTCCTTCACACTTCCTTATTCGTGTTTTCCCTGCCACACACACACACAGCGAGAGAGAGTCATTGAGTGTGTGGCTGCTTGGGGTTTGCGTTTTCGAGTGTCGAGCTAGGCTAGAAGTGTCCTTACAACATTTTTTACTTTGTAACGCAAATTCTGAAGTAAGCATGAATAATGCATGCATTGTGTGTAATTCTTCAAGTACTTTTGGCCCTGCCAGCGACAAGCACACATCAGCAGCTTTCTACCCCTTGGCCGTACCCCAGCAGCCGGCTCAACCCCTAGCCTAACCTTTCCAACTATCCGAAAAAGAAAAAATAAAAAAAAATCCAGAAATAACAACAAGAACCGCACACAGAGTCAACCTATTTATATTTCTCTCATCCCGGCTCCGAGCGGGCGTTGAAATTTATTGCGCGCTTTTTTGCATTACAAATTTATTTTAATTTTTTCGTTAGGCAAAAGCAGCTTAAATATTATATATATATGTTTTTTTTTTATATATATATATTAACGTATTTGCATTTATTTGAAATATTTGCTAAACTATTTAAGCTGCGAATATGTTTCAAATCCCTTTGAGGCGACTAAAAGCCGCTGCAAAGCATATGAATCGCCTCAGGAGCCGCTTTTATACGAAGATTTTCTTATTTTATTTGCAAGTAAAATGATGTGAGCCTAAATAATCTTCATAGTTTATATGACAAAATTTGCTAAATAAGTGTGTGTTTTCAGTCAAAAACAATATTAAGTGAAAACATGACAATCTTAAAGCCATCTTTTCTTTTCAATTTTATTATTATTATTTTTGATTTGTAATATTCATTATATATTTAGGTTTTAAGTTAATATAATTATTTAATTAATTTAAAAATACTATTTAATTTTTTAAGGTGCCAGCACTTAATTTTTTATAAAGAATATTTTATTATTTGTATAAAATAAATTCAGTAAATGTGATTTTAGTTTGTCTTATTCTCTTCTATTCTAATGAATTGAATATAAAAGTAAAAACTAGGCGTAAATTTTCGCCATTCGCGCTTTTTCGGCTCCATTGTCTGATTGGAATTTCTGTCTTTCTTAGCTTGTCTTGCATTATATACATATTATATTCTCATATATTTAAATGCCATTAAAAATCTTAGTAAGGCTCATAATTAAAATACATATGTATATCAGGATTAAGAGCTGAGGCGAGGAAGACTTTTGCTTCGGTATGTGTGTCATTGATCTGACCATTAAGTCAATCTGTCTGTCCGTCCGTCAGTTTCTGTGTCTGTGTGAATACAATAAAAACCCAATCTAGACAGTTAAAGACGCAACTCCATGCGCCTGTATTTTTATCGATAACTTTTAGTACTTTCTATCGATTAACATAGTCTTTGGCTTCCGCTAATTGAATCGATCTCAAAAGCTTATTAATCAGTCCGCATCTCAGAGTCTGATTCAATATATTCCCCAGTCTCACTCTCTCGCTATCTCTCTCTTCTATTGTTATTTACAGTGATTAATAATTGGGCTAGAGCTAAGTATCCATCTATGTGAACTGTGCAGGCTGCTGCAGCTGTTTAACTAGATAATATTCCACTAATATTAGTCCAGTTGCCTTTTTAATGACTACTTAACCTATCCCTGCTTGTCAGACTAAACAAATATGGCACAGAACAGGCATGTAATTCTTTTCTCTAACATTCAGCACGTCTATATTATTGATGAGGCCTTAACAAGTCACAAGTCACAAGTCATCAGTTGGCTGCTTTGCGTGGCATTGTTTACAATTCTGTTATTGTTTGTGCAAATCCATAATTAAATTGTCATTTTACATTTTGCGCTAATAATATGCGATTGTCCACTCTACAGTGTCCACTGTGCAGTATCAACTGTGGGAACACAGACAAAGTGGGCTCCTACTTAAGCTCTAACCCACAATTACTTGTGGTCGTCCAATAGCAAATGGGCTTGTAGCTCTCTCAGTGGACGGGCAACTGTGGATGGACTATTTAATTTTTGCATTATTTACGTCCACAACGGAACTGGCATGGCTCTTCAGCTGCATTAGGTATCGATTGTGGCTATTACGTTCCCTGCAGAAATTGCGTTAATCATCGCTTGGAATCGTCAAGAAATTATTGTAATGATGCACTCAATAGCTGACTACAACTATTGAGGCAGGCGATGTGGCCATATATTTCTCCAGCTAGAAGTTCTCAAGACTTTTATATTTTTCGCAGAATTTCCGTCATGCTGTTTACACGAGACTTCAGCGAACATTTCTGTATTTATACTAAGCATTTCATGTGCTCAGGCAATGAATGTCGGAGAGAGAAAACTCAAGTTGTAGGGAGATGGAGATAGGGAAAGGCAGAAAATGGTCCATCTCTCGATTGAAAGTAAATGGCTCAGAAAATATGTTTAAATATGAACGAAATCTCTAATGAAAGGGAAGAGGAGCAGGAGCCATGTATATTCAAAGACCAGTGAATCAAATTCTAATAGAAAGACGAAGCAGGAGGGTATTTATTATTCTATTTCGCGTGCATCTGAGCAGAGTCAGTATAGCATTTCATTGATAGTAAGGGAAGCTTACATTATGTGTGCAGACTATTCCCAGGAAATACTCTGTCAAATAATCTCTGCAAGTATCAACGATGAGGATGAAGGTACTCTCAAGACTCTCTCAGAATTAATGATGTTAATTAATGAATAATAATGCTGACTGCGCAGCAGAAGCGCTTTACTATGGAAACATTATTGTTAAATAAAAAAAATTAAATTTTTAGGGCACGACTATAAAGTGTATATGTGGCTGTTTAATAAATCTTTATTATCGTGAATTTAGGGGAATAGTGAGTATGGGCATCGAAAATCAGAAGATAACAGACACAACTTAATGCTTGTATAAGCTCTAGGTCGAGCTACTGAAAAAAAATATAGACTAGATATGGATTATGATAGTATGAGCTTACGAAGCGACGGACAGACTAGGCTAGTTGATCAAAATGGGGTGTGACACGCCTCCTTCTGCCTGTTACTTGCCATGAAATTCCATTTTCAATGACTTCAAGACTTCAAGTCATACGAAACAAGTTTTAAAATATGTGACGATGTCCTCGTGTTTATATCTGAATAATAAAATATTGTTGGAATTCATTGATGCATGACCTTGTCGTTAGAAAGTCTTTTCCGCTTGGCTTACTTTTTGCAGGGCAGAAACTTTAAAACTTTTCTATCGCTCCGATCCCATTTAGCTAATGTATGTTAATGTATCCTTGCCAAACTCTTATGTGTCCAATTATTTCGTTGCTTTAATTTAATGCTGCAGTCAGTTCGTGCTTGGCCTTAGGTATATAATGCTATTAGTGACCTCCTCACCCGGCGCTAAGCTTAAAAAAAATATATGTGTATATATATATATATATATATTTCTATATATATATATTTAAGTTTGTGTCGCTGGCTTCTGCTGAAAATTCACTTTGTCATTTACGCAGCCATTAGCCGGAGCGACAAAACGTATTTCTTGCTTGGTCCGTGTCACGTCAAGTAGTGGGGAAGCTATCTAAAAAAGCTACCAAGTCAGCCCGCCAGCCGGACAGCCAGTCAGCTACCCAAGCAACTTCAACTAAGCTGACCAAATGAGCACCGGCCTTCAGTTGTTCAGCTGCTGGCCCCCCAAAGTGGCCATCTTTTGGGGCGCGGGGGCCGAGCCACCGACAAAGATTGAAACTTTTAAAAGTTTACAGCTTTTCACTTTTTTCTTTTCAATTTAAGGAGCTGAAAACCCCAACTGCCTGGGCCCAAAAACGTAGCCACGGTGCGTCGTTAATGGTTTTTGCAAAACTTACGAAACAAACTACAGCATTCCCTGACAGAAGTCTCCACCCGGCTGCCCGGCTGCCCAACTACCGGCCATACAACCAACAACAAGCCAACAGCGACCAGCTTTCAGTAGCAGGTCCGGGTCCAGGTCCAGCCTCAGCCTCAGCCTTAGCCAGTGAGTAAGCGAATGAAACGTCGAGCACGTCAAGCTCGACGCTGAGTAGAACAGCAGGCGTTCTGGGGGCAAAGGTAATGGACTCCTAGCAGGAGGTGAGATTGTTAAGTAATCGGAACTATCGTAAATACTAATTAGAGTAACCCCTGAAATTTCAGATCGAAGTGGACAATTTGTCAGTGAACCCAGTCCTAGAGATGTTATTAATTACCTCACTTAAGTCAATATCAATCAAATTAGTCACACATATCCAGATTTTCGATTATATGCCAATATATCGATAATTTTTCAGCAGAAACAATGCAAATGGAACATAGTTTATTGCACTGTATTCTAAGATATAAATTTATTTGTTTGTAATCTATAATAATAATATAAATAATAATTTAATCTATTTGCATTTCAATATATTTCATATTTAGCTAGAGATGCAATGGAAATGAAACAGATATTGTATTCATTATACTACAACATTTTATTTTACATATTAAAACATTACTTTTTATTCTATGATTGTAATATTACATGTTATAAAATTAGCTATTATGGATGGAAAATATTGGAGTTGTAACAACATTTTAAATAAGTTATATATTTTTGTATTAGATTATTTTTTATTACTTTTGAATATCAGTTAAAAATTAATCAAGCATTTTAAATTAATTAAAAATTAAATTAATTATATGTTTTGTTAGGTAAACAATGGAATCGAAACACATTTTGAATAAGTTAAGTTTTTTTTATCTCCTTCTTAGCTTAACTTAAAAGAGAAACTATCTGATTGCCATAATATCTCTTTTTTTTACTAGATATAATGTATTTCAAGTTGATTTATTTAAAATATATTTGAGAACCTATATACTTGAATTACTTATCCTAAAAACAATGGAATTGAAACAGCTTTTTACAAGAATATTGCACATGTTTACTGGCATTTTCATTCACATATTAATTGCAGTTGATTGAAAATCGTGAGTTCCGTGTCATGAATAAACAATTTAATGTATGTGAACGTCTGTTGAAAGTTAAACGAATCGCTTGTAATAATTTGAATTTGCAGAGCAACCCTCGCAGCTGGGCACGCACAATGCAGCGTAATGTCACGTACTTTCACTTTTCTGTGTTCGCCAGGCCCCAGTTCCAGTCTTCAGTCTCCAGTCCTCCAGTCCTGGCCCCAGGGCCTGGTTGCCTCCCGCTCCATCGCTCCATCGCTGCAAATGGGCATTGCTTGACTTGAATGCGTCGCCTTTCGACAACGAACCTATTCAGAGGCTTCATGCGTTTGAATTCTATTAGCCGGAGAAAGGATTTGGCTGTGCTATCAAGGGAGCCGGGTGTGGGGATGGGGATGGGGATGGGGATGGAGGGTTGCTTGGCTGTTGCTGTCATAAGCACTTTTGCAGTGTGGCCATATCTTTGGCAATGCCTCCACTCCAGGCCCGGCCGTTAGGTTTGGCCATTTACCCTGGGGTGTATTTCCATCATGGTTGCCCCGCCGGCCCAGCGCGGCCCTCGCCCCGGTACACTGTGTGCCCTGTTCCATGCATCCAATTGACATTTCAGCTTAAGTCATTGTGTGAGGCACACACACACGGACAAAGCTGGTCTAAAGCTGTCCGCCATTCAAGCCGACCCTTCGACACAGCCCCGACCCAGCCTCGGCATGCCAACGGACGGACGGACGGACAGACCGACCAAGTCGTCAGTCGGGTATTCAGACAGCTACGTTCACCCTGTTCCGGAGACGGTGTCGCTGTACCGTTATTCTCGCTAGCTAGGCGAAAAAACAAAGCGCTAGGAAGGAAGTGCAAAAGTAAAGTGCAAAAGCTGCAACGCTAACAAAGGCGCAAAGTGCGAGCAAGAATGAGTGGCTGCCACAGAGGGCGGGGGAAGGGGAGGGGTCGGACAGTAGCGCTGGACTGAGAACTTCGTGTTTACATAAAAACATTTAGACTGATCCAGAGATAGGCGTTGAGCGAGGCGAAAACGAGAAAGAGACAGGGAGACAGATAGGGACAGGAAGAGTGAGAGAGAGGGGGGCGAGGCGAGGGGAGGCGAGGCGTGGCGTGGCGTGGCGTGGCGCTGCTGTAACGGCGTTTCGCCAAATCCAACGAAATGTGGGTTAAGCAGAGTGTTAAGGAACCAGATGAAGAAAGCGTAGCAAAGAGTAAAAAAAAATATAAACAAGAGCACAGTAAATAAGAGAATAAGCGAGGGGCAGAGACTGAGAGAGATAGACTCTGGCTGATGGGTCATATATCAAATGAAAACTCTCAGTAATGAAGGTCCAAGCGAATTTTTAATCAGCTCTTCTTAAAGCGAGCACAAAAACGAGTTGAAGTGAATCAAAGTGATTGCACCCAGAAATAATTCGGAATTTGATATAAGTGGAGTAGAAGCCTTTGATATCAAGATAGAAGTTTAGAAGAAAAGCTGAAGGCGCATATGATAAAATCTATTAATTGAACTCGAAGCGAGAAGCTGGGAAATGTTTTCCACATGATCTGATTCAGGTCCGGAGCAGCGGACCTCCGGAGCAACTGTCGCCGCTAACAACGTTCGAAATGAAGGCAATATCTCAAATGCGTACCACATAAACGAAATAATAAATACCAAATGATTTCATTATGAATGTCGGCCAGACATTTATTGCCAAACAGGCAGCCGTCGTCTATGCCCGGCGAGGACGAGCATTTGGCTGGAGGATGGGAGGGAGGCAAATGTTCCCAGTTGCTGCTGTATATTTGGTGGCATTTCTTTCATTACAAGAAATTGCGACGGGCAAAATAAAAAAATTTCTTAATTTCGTTTCATTTCATCAGGAGCAGCAGCAGCAGTAGAAGCAGCAGAAGCAGCAGCAGCTACAAGATTTACAACATACTGAGAGCATAAAATAAAATCTCTTCTCTTTCTCTTATTTCTTCACATTTTTTTTTTGTGTTTGCTAAAATGCCAGCGGGAACTAAGTACGAGGGGAGGGGAACGAAATAAATAAATAAAATAAAAACCTTAGAAATAGAATGAATAAAAATACTCGAACGTACAAAAGGCAGCGCCCAACTGACAATGCTTCGTTTTCCTATTGCCCCCGCCATGGACTCCTCCGGCTGACTGTGTCGCCCCCTTTCTGGCACGCCCCGTTCAAAGTGAAGGCGTTGACAACATTAATAGTTATGGGTGTGGTGTGGGTGCGGGTGTGGGTGTGGGTGAGGGTGTGGGTGGGCATAGCTACCCTAGTTCCAATTGGAACGCATATTTCTGCGAATGCAATAAAACGCACATGTGTTTCCAATCGTCCTGCGAGGTCCTTGCTTGCGAACTTCTCGTCATAATTTCTATGTGGTTGGCAAATAAATTTGATTTTGAGCGAATTTTCTGAAGATTGACTGACTGTCTATGTGTCTGCCCAACGGACTGACTGCCAAACAGACAGGCAAGCAGACAGACAGACAGACAGACAGACAGACAGATGGACTGACAGCGGCCTGGCATGGTAGGAATGCGGCATGTTCCCCTTGACAACGACTTGTAGTTAACTCCAGGGATTGCAGCTCGCCTCGGCAACTGGCGTTTTGCTGAGCTCTGCGTTTTCCCCTCTGTCCCGGCACTGTGCATTGACCCAGCCATTGTGCGAATAAAGGACCCCTCGACCCCTCTAGCCCTCGCCCCCACGATCCCTCGCTCCCTCGGGCAAGTGACGCGTCAATCCACACGAAAAGGAAATTGAAACCGTATTCAAGTAATAATAATTCATACAATGTTATTTTCGTAGCACAACACAAGACAATCATCCATTGGCATTCCGAAAAGGAATTCGATAAAAGCGAAATGAATAATTTAGCTATATATATATATATATATAGAGAGAGAGAGAGAGAAGGAGTAAGAGTCAGAGGGGAGAGTCAAGTTTCGCACAGAATCGTATATAAAAAATCAATTGCTTCGCTTTTGCCTTTGGCTTAATATATATATATATATATATATATATATATATATAGAAATTTAGGGCAAACTTCTTAATTGAAGTTCTCAATGCGAGTGCTGCCAATTAAATCAATTCGTTTCGAAAATGGTGCCAAATCCAGTCAAGGACAGAGCAGAATATGAATTGGGATAATGATATATTCTGTTCCTATAGTAATTATTCATATATAATATATATCTCAGATGTGCATATATATGTATATACATTCACACTCCCACCTACACAGAAAGGCAACTGAAAGGACAAACATGCCAAAGGCAAGGACAAAAGTCAGAGCTGTTGCCGTTCGGCTCTCAGAGGTGTTGCCTGCAGAAAAAAGCTTCAAATCAGCAAAAAAGTCAGAGAATCCAAGCCAGGTCGAAGATTTTGTACACTTTTGAAGTAGAGCTTAAACAATATTCCATGGAGTATCAGGAAAAAGTCTTTAGTGCAGGATTTGGTTTTATACATTTAACGATTCTTAAGAAAACAAGATCCATTTTATAGTACTTAAAAGCGTCCAAGCGAAGCCTTAGTTCATTTCTTATGAATATGTCTCAACTCTTCACTTTAAATAATAAAATTGAGTAAGCAATATCCAAAGAATCGAGATCTCACGTGAAATTGTGAATACCCAAAGTGAGGGTAAAGGAACGAAGCAGAAAAAAAATGAAAAGAAAGTGTCGTGGGTGTGAGAAGATGGAGAGAGGAAGAGCGAGCGAGAGTGGGTAGTGGGGAGGAGCTGACATTGGACAGTGGAAGGAAAAGCAAGGCAACTACACATTTAGTGTTTATTTCGCATTTATTGAGGACAGTCGAAAGGGGGGCGGACTGTGAGAGGGTGGACCTTAGCAATAGAATGAAATCAGCAAGAAATAAATATCCTTGTCGCATATACGCGCGTCGAACAGGCTGTCATAGCTCCCACATACAGATGCACACACGCACACACGCACACACGCACACACGCACATTCGCACACAAGGGAACAATGTCGGAGTATAAATTGTTTCCAGGTCATTGGTTATCCAGCCACAGAAATACGAAAATGAAATTAAGTACAAAATGAACTAAACCCAAAAATCATATGACATTGATGATTATGATGGAAGCGACAGCGTCGAAGCCAAAGAAAAAGAAGTATCAGAAAAAGAGGAAGAAAGCCGAAGACGACGAGGGATTAGAGAGCATGAACCCAGTCAAGAAATGTTCGCTTCATTGATTGAGTAAAGGACCCAGACATCGAGCCGAGTCGCAGGCAATGGAACTGCCAACCAACTCGTCGACGGATTGGCCACATTAAAATAAAAGTCAAATATTTTGGCCTCTGTGATTGTTGCTTCCATTGACGCGTGCTGTTTTAATGGTCAAAACATTTCGTCAATCGTAAATCGAGCACGTTTTAAACGCAACTTAGTTCAGTGGAGTATAATTGTTGGAAATTAACCCAAAAAATAAAAACTTCCTGTGTGTGGGAGGAAATTGAAGGAATACCAAGATATATACAAGGATGGAAGGTATTAGCATAAGAAATAAATATTAATTTTGCTGTATGGGCTAGGTAATATATTTGAAGATATATTGAAATGATCAAATATTAATCAAAAAAGTATTTAATTTCTCGGGATTACTGATGAGTTAGTGGTATGAATGAGAGGCAGAAGGACAGAGAGCAACAGACGTGTAGGAGGTGAAGGACCATAACTTGGAGACAACAAAAACATTATTTTGTTATTAAGACCAAGTATCAGTATATCGGCGTTCACTTCAATATTAGAATATTGGAAAGCCCAAAACTGACGGGGTAAATTAAAGCTTCAGAATTGGTTTCAGCATGTCAACAGCCTTTCAAGGAGTATAAACAACTTCTGGTTACATAACCTCATCCAATTTAGCCTGGTCTAGCACTTATACGAATTAGACGGTAGCTGCCCTATTCAAGAGTGATAATAAATCTAGATACATTAAGTATTTTATGTCTTATTAATTATAATTAAGGCTTGGCTTAATATGAATCAATCCCATTTGATTTGGAAAAACCCAATATTTATCTCTTAGCTCCCAGTGAGAAGCGAAGATAAAAAATTAGTTAATGTCTTTATTGATATTAAGCGATATTTCTTATACATTTTATTGCTGAGCAAAAAACAATAATTATTAATTAATATTTTTATGGAGAGAATTCCTTCTAGATGTTATCTAACGATTCCATATGGCATAGGGATAATAAATCTCAATCGATAAAGCATTTTATTTCTTATCAATTATAGAAATTGCTTCGAGTTAACTTTTGCTCTTTAGTCACCCGCTGGTTGAAGGAGGGGAGGGGGCTAAGTAATGTCAGTTAATACATATTTATTTATGTTACCCAACATTTGAATAAAGTGTTTGCTCTTAATAAACCCATTTCGCTAAGCACTTTGTCAGGCGGGTCGTGGGTGGCGCTGAGCTCGTGGGTTGCCTGCTGAGTGGGGTGTACTTTTTGGATATTCAACTGTTTCCGTTTGTGCTTAACGTCGCACTGCTAACAATACAAGACCAAGGATTCAGTAGGAGTGCCTCCCTCCCTCATCCTTTATATCCCACCCCGCCTCGTTCACTGCCCACCCACTTCTATGTCTTAGCCACACGCATTTGCCGTTTTTACTGTTATTTCAGCATTAAAAGTTCATTCGAGTGGCAAAGGAAGTGAAAACAATTATCTGCAGGAAGGTGAAACATAAATCCTCGAATCCAAAAGTAAATTGCAAATTTCGTTTTATTACACTCCATGGCTGCGGCCCCCCACAGGAGCTGCTGCTGCTGCGGTTGAATCGAATCGATATTTTATGTTATCGAATTTATTATGCAAACACACTCAACGCTAATGCCAATTGGTGTTGAGTTGCCAAAAATGACACACGCGCCCAGCCCGGCCTCGCATATGCTCCAAGAACGGAGCCAACCTCAGAAGTCTGCTCGCGCCGGGTAGCAGCCAGTCAGGTGCAGCATTCGGCTTGAGTTCCTCGGCTGATTCCCGGCTGACAGGCATCATTTTGAGGGATTGTATAAACAAGCAATTTAGGGGGCATGGCCCGCCCAGCTACGTTTGTGGCCTACTCTGTTTAGCATTAAGTGCGATTACGGCCATTCGCATTGATGATGCTTATGGCTTCTGGCTCATTTATCAAATGAAATGACGACAAAATGCTTTCATCTGCTGCATACAATTGGCTATCATCACATAGGCAGCATAATTGCCAAGGTAATACCTAAATAGGCCTAAAATATTAATTAATTTCCTATTTCCAGCTGAAGCGTTGGGAGTCAAGCGTAAAAATTTGCTATTCATTTATGCGCAGATAATATACATATGGGGAAAGGGAATGAAATGTTAATATCAAATGAAATGCCATAGGTATGAAATGGCAATGAAATATGTGTGTAACAAATTATATGGTTAAATTATTTATTTGTCTACTCTTTCTTAATTTAATTAAATTATTTTATGGCCAACATTTTAAATGAGAATCGAAATGAATCATTAAAATAAATTTGCGTGCTTAGCAATCAAATGGACACGAATGAAACTAGATTTAGTTTAATAATTATATATAATTAAATAGATAATGATAATTTATAATGATTACATCAATACTGAAGAAATTAATTTGAAATGATGACATATGAAAATACTCAAAGAAATGATTAAAAGTGAAACTTAATGAAAATTGAGTATTTTTTTGAGCATTAGCTGATTGGGAGCGAAATAGTAAATAAGAAAAAATAAAATAATAATAAAAAAAATAATCAAATTGATTAATTTACTTAATTAAACTAATAATTAAATAGTTATCTCTAAAATCTGAAGAATTATACGGATATTAAATAAATGTTAACTCTATTTGGTTTTATTTTCAAAGACCTACAACTTGGTATACAAGAAAATGGCCACAATTAGGCCGTATAGGCCGAGCACTTCGGCAAAGATCAGTATGAGTATCATGGCCACGAACAAGCGGGGCTGTCGGGCTGAGGCACGCACGCAGGTATCACCAATGAAGCCGATGGCCATGCCAGAGGAGACACCAGATAAGCCGACGCACAGTCCGGCGCCCAGCTGAACGTGTGCCCGTTGTATGGTATATTCATCGCCAATGGAACCGGCTATGAGGACGGCCACGACCAAGCCATAGATGGCTATGATGCCAGCCATGACCACCGGTATGATGGACTTCATAATGAGCTCTGGCCTGGTCAAGGCCATCGTGGCAATGCCTTTGCTTGACATCGCCGTACCATACGCAGCGCCCAACGCTGAGAAAATAATGGCTGATGCTGATCCCAGAGCTCCACAAAAAACAGCATAGCTGGGATGAGTGGATTCAATCTCGGCGGACATGCTCCGTCTTCGCTTGCTGTCCGTTATGGATAGCTAAAAAGTTATTTAACTTCCCTCAGGAAAATCTGTTTAAGATTTGGAAGCAAAATGACGACTTGTCTCAGTCTAGTTTGCTATTGACGTATTTGTAAAAGCCTATTTTGGCTTAAGGTAGGGGGAATGAGACACAGAGGCGTAGACTATTCAATACCACATAACAGATTTTCATATCTTCTATACTGTTAGGCTGGGTGCGAATCTAGTCAAGTGCAACTCATTTATATGCCCTTCAGTGGAATATTCTGATTTTGTGAAGCGACTTGTGACATGTGCTAGGGTAGCTATGTAACTTGGTGAATTCACAAAAACTATTTGATGGAAGAGGTGCAGGAAAGGCGAATCAGAGACAGATAGAGAGAGAAAGATGAAAATAAACCCCTCCTCGTCTCTTTTCTTCTCTATGTCTATGTTTACCCGCTTTCTCTTTTATTGAAGGGTATTCAGTTAGAGAGATAGAAGAAGAGTGACAGAGATGCAGAGAGAGAGAGAGAAAGAGCGAGAGAGAGAGAGAAAAAATAAGGAAAGAGAAAGAGAGTAGATGACAGATTACTTATTTTTCTTTTATTTTCTCATTTTAATACAGAAAATTTTGTTCAATATATAACTTAAATGACATAGGCTCCAGTAATAAACGATTCATTTATTACTATCAATTACTCCTACTAATAATAAATGATAGTTATCTTTTATAATAATAATTATTATTATAATTTTCATTATTATAATTTTATTATTATAAATTTTCATAATTTATTTTTTTTTTCTAAAATTTCTTATTGTTCCATCTTAAAAATCATTCTTAAATATATTTTATTTTTACATTTTATTTATTATTTTCATATTATACTGTGACATATTTTTTTTTTTTCAATTTCCCATACTAACCTTTGCCATATATCTCAAAATCTCAATTCTATTCTATGTCTTCTAACAGCTCCAACCGATATCATAATATACACAATCTGTGTTATTAACTTCTAATCTCTCACTTACGCATATTATGTTCTGCCCATCGTCGTCTATCTTTGCCTCTCATTCTATCTCTACTACTATTCACACGAATTTTAACATATTTTTTCATTGCTCTATGTTTATGAGGGCATAGAATGTTCGACTTGTTGTTTATACCCTCTCCCTCCCCTCCCTCACATGCTGTGGTGCGGTTTTTAAAAATTTTCTCTATGATATTTGGAATATTTATGCGCGTGCTGATATGCCCAAGTTGGTTGATAACACAGAGCGTTAAATGTATGTCTATTATATAATATGCAATTTTTTTGCTTCTCTCGCTGGCTGTGTTTTGTTGCTGCTAACGAGGTTTATCTTTATGTGCCGTTAAATTTTCCGGCTACCCGTAGCACGGAGCGAAAATGTGAAAATTTATGGCGAAATTCGTGTTAGCGGTTTGGTCTACCCTAGCTAGTCTATCCGGCGAGTAAACAAACCGCAAAAGCAAAATTCTGACTATTGAATATCGAAGCTGCGGTTTTTCCAACATTTTTCCTTTTTGGCTCTGCTGCTGTTCCTTTTTGTGCATACTTTGAATGCTTTCGGCATTTGCTTGCTTTCCGCACTTGTTTCAATTAAACAAATTGGAATATAGTATGAACCCCTGGCGAGGGCAGGGAAGGGTCTTCAGTGCCTTGCCTGCCTTCAGCAGGAGAGCTGGGCGTGAGTTTAAAATGCGACAATTTTCTTCGCACAAAACAAAATGGAAATTTGTTTCTGGCACCACTGGGAGCAGCTACAGCGAGTCTCTGTGTGTGGGTGTGTGTGTGGTGTGTGTATTTGACAACGACAAGGACAACAACAAACTCCTGAATCCCTGCATACCCATGGCCTGATATAGAAGCTTCATGACATTTTTATTTGTGTGCCATGGAATGTTTTGCATTTTGAATGCTTTGTAGCAAAGCGTTTCGGTTTCCATGGGGGGCTTACGGGTTTTTATGACTGGGACTTTGGGGTACGCTCCTTCTCCAAGCAGATGTGATTGTTAAGTTGTCACAAGGTGCCACACAGATTCGCAACGCCTGGGAATCAAGGGCCAACTCCTGGGTCGCTGCCATCAGCTAAATGAATTCTCGAAACACTTAAAGTCGCTGCCACCGCAAATATTTTAATGCATTTTTATTTCGTATACAGATAGATGCCCACAATCATGCCATACAGGCCCAAGACCTCGGCAAAGATCAGAATGAGTATCATGCCCACGAATAGGCGAGGCTGCTGTGCCGTGCCACGTACGCCAGCATCGCCCACTATGCCAATGGCGAAGCCCGCCGCCAAGCCGGAGAAGCCAACCGAGAGTCCAGCTGCCAGATGAATGTAGCCCTTGCGTATGGTGTAGTCCTCTGAGAGCGCGCCTGCAATCAGCACCGAGATGACCAAGCCATAGATGGCTATAATGCCCGCCATGACTACCGGTATGATGGACTTCATAATTAGCTCAGGGCGCATCACGGCCATCGCGGCAATCCCTGTGCCGGACTTGGCCGTGCCATAGGCTGCGCCCAGCGCTGAGAATATGATGGCCGAGGCAGCGCCCATTCCGCCAAAGAACAATGCGTATGGCGGCTTCTCGTCTTCCGAGTTTGTTGGTTGGCCCATATCCCACTGTCTTCTCTATATGAATTTCCTTAAGTATCTTCTCTAGCTTATCTTGCTCAGACTCGCCTGGAGTCGCTATTCTTAGCAAGCTTTAGTTTATTTCGTGCTGTCTGTCAAGTACTTTCATTCAGCTGTCATTAAAGATGTGGCTTTATCGATTGACGATTGAACTTAAACGTCAATTGAATTTGGTGATCTCTTGGCTTGCTTAGTTCAGTTTGTGTTTTCTTAAGAATAAAGAAAAGTATTATTAAACTTAGCTTAACGGAATTAAGATTTTTGTATGAAGAAAAATATTGAAATATATAATATATAACTATTTAAATAAATTGAAAACTTTTAGCAATTTTGATGCCCGCAAAACAACTGAACTAAAATCTTAAAAATATATTTAAATAATAAAAAAAAAATTGCGGTCAAAGAGGAAATGTGCATTGAGCTAGTAACATAAATTACATTCAATTTTAAGTATATAACAAAATTATAAAAAAAAAATGATTAATTCCCTCAAAATTTGATTTAGGCAGCTGAATTATATCATAAGAGATTTACCCGTAAAGAGATTTTGGTAATTTCATTTTGTTTTCTTTTCTTCTTTTGCTTTCGTTTCGTGTTTTTAATTCTTTATGCGTGTTTGTTTGATTAGCTCAGTCAGTGCACTTGGTTGGAGCAGTTAGAAATTATAATTCAACTAATACCCGATGCCCGCATCAATATATTAAATTGTAATTGGAAAAACAAAAGCTAACATAATTAGATTAATGGATATATTCATCTATAATTCACATGTATACTCATTTTTCGATTAATTTTTGAACTATGCTCACACTCAAGTGCTCTGTGAAAGTTCAGTTTAATAATGCGATTAAAATTTTAAAAAATATTGAAGCCAGACCTAAAGCAGAAGTTGACTTTTCGTGCCATTTATCGTAGGTCATAAAGAAAACAATATACGGCAAAATTTGTATCTATAAAAAAGTAAATCAATAATCGAATGGTTTTTTGTTTTGTTTTTGGATGTGTTGGATGTGCTTGGACTGCCCTCGCTGCATATGGTCTGTCGCCTGGTGCCAAGATATTCCATTAAAGATTTATGTTGCGCCGGGATTTGGTAACAGCAGGAAAACTTGTTCCAATAGCTGAGGCGCTGGCCCTTAGCTACTGTGCCCCTTGTCCTGCTTTTCTCTTTATTTTTTTGGCTATTGTTGCATTTTGTGCCGTTTGTACAACTATAAATCGTTTATGTATTTTGTTGAGTGCGAGGATTTATCGCCGAAGCTGAATATGAGAAAGGAATCACATAAATACAAATAAATCAAAAGCATTTCGAATGCCACTGGCAATCCGAGCGGGTATTGAAGAAATAGAGAAATACTCAGATAAATTTATATCTATGTATTTTATATATATATATGTATTTGTATAGATATAGATTGTAGTTGCTGTTGCTGTGCGAAAATTGATGTCTTCGCTCATAAAAATAAGGCATCAAAAGAATCGGGTATGCCAGGAGCAGGCTCTAGGCAGCAGGCTGAATGTGTTTTTGTTGAAAGCAACATTGTAAATTTTATGACTTTTTTATGCGCTGAAATCTATAAATTATGTAAACTGACACTGACAGCTGTCAACCGAAGGCTACAGCCAACTGAGCGAGAGAGAGCGAGTGAGATGGCTACAGAGAAGGGGAGAGAGAGAGAGAGAGAGAGAGCAATATACTGAAACCGAAACGCTGGCAAGTGACACATGTGTCAAATGGGCTGATGGCCCATTGGTAAAGCCGTGGCAGAGCCCAACTTGAAGCTGGGAGTAACTCCTGCCGACCCCTGCCCCTACCACTGCCCCATGCAGCGCATTGCAAAATATATGCCCCACACCCGAGAGAGGGCGACTGATGACTCGAGATGATTAAATGATTGCCAGCAGCAATAAAAAATTGATGCTTCAAATTATTGCTGATATATATTTTATATATTTTATTTCATTTTTTGTTTGCCTTCACTCTAGCTTTGTTAAGTATTGCAATGCGAGCTGGAGTTCAGTTGTTTATGATATTAATGTTTCGTTATTTTTTTATTACATTCGAGAGTCTCAAACAAGTTTTAAAAACGCATAAAAATGAAATTAAAACCAGGAAATGGCTCTGCTGGCCATGCTTGAAGAGGAAAGAGCCCAAAAGGAACTGCGAGTGACTCTAGATGAAAGCTGAGTGTTTCTTATATTTATTTTTCATTTTATAGAGGAATTGAAATGAGATTGCATATAAATGTGCCAAGGGAAATACTTCAATCTGTAAGAGACAAAGTTAATTATATTAAGTTTTTATACAAATTTGAATTAATTTTATGATTCGAACTCGTTGAATACTGTTTAAGTAACAGGCAGCGGTGACGTGGTGGACTCTATAGAGTAAGTGAAGATATTTCTGACTTTGTAAATCTGTCTGTTTCTTCGCCAAACCTGAGTATTTATTAGTCAAGCACGGTCGACTCGAAACTCTTGATAATATATGGAAATTATAGCAGCGGAAATATAGGACTAGCAGATAGAGACAGATATAGTTGTGGCAAACTTAATACGGTCTCATAGCCTGAAATGATATTAAGTTTTATAATGCAATGGTATATGGTACATAAACACATAAAAAATATACTCATTCCATTTAAGGATAGACCACGAGACCTTGCTAGAACGACTTTTAATACTGGTTTTAAAGAGAGGTGAATTCCTTTCCAGCTCCAACTCCAACTGCTGTTCTTTTCAGTGAAAATTAGTCTATAAAAATGCATTTGTTTAAACAAATGCATTTTATTATTTTAAATGACTTAATATGTGCTAATATGAATGTTAATTTACCAAGCAACCGCTTTTATACAAGATAATAATAATACTAGTCTTATAATTGAAAATAAATAAAATCTAAATAAAATATTGATAAGTATCTGACTATTAAGCCAAATAGAAAAATCTCTCAATGAGGATAATTTTCAAATGTAAATAAATTAATATATATATATTTTACTACTATTACTATATATATGTTCCTAAATATATATATGCTTATATTTCGCTTCTTCAGCTAGCT
Organism: Drosophila mettleri; assembly: GCA_035047625.1. Taxonomy (NCBI): domain Eukaryota; kingdom Metazoa; phylum Arthropoda; class Insecta; order Diptera; family Drosophilidae; genus Drosophila; species Drosophila mettleri. Next base: position 19,949,677 of record JAWNPI010000103.1, read on the forward strand.
TTAGATATGACTTTCAGTTTGTAGTGCGTAGATCCTGCCTGAATTCCCTTTTGCCCGTTTTCGTCTGCTCGGTGCTTCACGTGTTGCCATTAACCTTTGCGCTTTATAAATTGCTTGAGTGCGTTCCTGCCAAACTGCAATAAATGCTTGGGGCATGGGTTGGATTATGGTCTGCCATGGTATGATATGGTTTTAGTTTTTGTGTGTGTTTAGGAGTGGGTATGTGGTTATAGCAAGTGGCGCGCACTAAAATAACAAACGAAGGAAATTAACCAAAAATAAATTAACTGGAAAACGCGGCCAAAAGGGTTTTCATTTACGCTTTTCTGCTGGCTAAGGGGTGACAACTGCGCTGCTTCCGCTAATTCCGCCGCGACGGCAACGGCGACTGCGACTGCGATGTCAGCAGCAACTGCGTCGCTGACTTTGTGTGTGACTTTGGGATTCCCAAATGTGCTTTCAACATGCAATTTTTATTATTGACTCGCGTTGTCGTGTCAGCGCGCAGCTTTTCAGCATTTTCCGCTCGACGAGTCGCAAAAATGCCATTACTGTCAATCAAGAGACGGAAAAAATCCTGGAATGAAATCAAAAGCATTAAAGCCCTCTGCTCGTAAGTCTGTTTATACCAAAAATGTATTGAAATGTGTATATATTTACGCTTGCAAAAGTCCATTGGCATGTAAGCTTCAAAATACCCTGGATGTCCGCTTAAAATATTTGAAATGTGTGAAGACCCAATACAAATTTGTTTGTTATATTTAAAAAAATGTTGAGTTCATAAAAATAATAACATATAATAAATAATAAAATTAATTAATAATAAAAAATAATTTTTATTTTTTTATCAATTGCTGTAGTGACGGAAAGGTACAAAAAATATTAATAATAAATGTATTGTCATAGTATAATAATGACTAATCAAATGAAAAGATAAATATATTTTTAAGAAATAAATTATATGAAATATAAAAAATATAATGTATATAATATTATCTAATTAAATAGATTATATATCAAAACATATAAATAATTACTTTTGACCATAATAATATAATTATTTTAAAACTTATTTGTATAATAATAACAATACAAAATTTTTGTATTACATTTAAAAAAAAATTGTATTATATTATTATTATATATATATTATTTATCTATATATTTCTCTTTTCATATATAGAAATAGTTTATTCTCTAAAGCACAATCCACAATGAAAGCAACGCTATGGGCGTGGCACTGACTGTGCAAGTGCAATGACCAATTTAAAGTTTTGTTCAAGTTCTATACCAATTTTGGTTGTTATTTGTTCATTTGATAAAAGAATGAAAGACAAACGAAGCTCGCCAGACTCTGAGGGATAAGTTATATTGGGTTTTACTCTCAGTTGCAAGTTGCAAGTGCCAGACTAATGTACCCCCACTTCAAAACTGTGCTATAAGACCTCTTCGTCGATAAAGGACGAGGACGAGGGCGTGGGCGAGGGCGAAGGCAGGTGGTAAAATTGTGGGTGGGCGGTGGCTAGGTGGGTCGGGGGTGTTGACCACTCAGGTGACAATAATTTCGCGCTATCGCGCGCCGGCCGGAATAAAGGTGAAAGAGTATTAAAAACGAGCGACTAGTTTGCGTGTCACGCATCCATTTCGATATCGCGACTGTGGCGCAAGGGGTAAAGAAATTGAAAATTGTCAGAAATGAGCCCAACAGGCCGAAGAGTGATTGCCAACATGCATCGCATCTATTGGCGTGCCAAAGCTAACGATTTAGCTACGAGTACATAAGTATATTAACTTTTTTGTTATGATACACTGCAAGCAGAAGCAAGCGGGTAAGTTGGCTTTGCTCTTATATGTGAAATTAGATACTGCGATGAGAGAAAGAAACTAAAGTTTACTCACAGCTCAAACAGCCGCGAGCTTTGGTAAAGTCTGTAGTAATTGAAGTAAAACCAAATTAGAATATATATAGACTGCCTTTTCCAGAAATAAAAGCTAAAATCAATAATCAAATAACTGCTTACCGATAGCTACTGCAAACAAAATTCAATTTTTAAAATTGATAATTCTTAATAAATTTAAATTTTGCTTAACTATTAGCCAATATTTTATAGTTGATCATACCCGATTACAGTTCTTCAATCATTTGATCATTAATAAATTCTTATAATTCATAAGCGTCTACCAATGACGAAGAAGATCGGGCTATCATCCTATGATCATTCTTCCGCTGCTCGCTCTTCTAATGCAGACTCGGCTTAAATTTAAGCATTTTGTAATAAAATGAGTATAAAATGGAATCAGAATTCGTAAAATTTACGAGTATGGAGTATACCGGAAATACCCTAAGTTATTACGTTTTCCACTGTTTATTTAAAATTCGATACTCATTCAAATATTTTATCCAATCAGAAATGTCGATCTAATTACATAGACAATATATACGAGGAATCGTATCGCAAATATAATAATATATTTATCATAAATTGATATTTTCTATGAGATTTATCTCCTGTACACTTTAAACTAATTTAGTCTATAATACTCAGCTGAAAAAACATCTTATAATGCCTAAGATAGCTCAAATATATATTCAGGAAGAGTTAAATCTTGTTTTCTACTTTCCCCTGTTGTTGTTGTTGTTGGGTAACGAGCATAGTGCAGTCGAGTATGCTCAACTGCAACATTCGAGCTTGCCCACTTCTAAGAGAGAGTAGACCTGAACGCTTGTTGCTATTGGTCAAAGTTGGAGTTGGACGCTTGCGCTGATATATCTTTTATTATGTAGTTTTGTGTCATCGTAAAATCGTCGGCTATTACTTGATTGTCCTTCATGAAAGCCATAAAGGCGCTGACAGCTCCCCAGCCGGAGAAACCGGCCTATGGGTGCCATTGTAAAATGATTTACTCGCCTCGCTGCGAGCTGTTCGCTGCCCGCAGCCCGCTTCTCGCTCATTTGTGGCGAACGTAGGGCTTGGGGCTGCTCTGCTCTGCTCCATCTACACCAAAGACTACTCATTTTTTATGGCAACGTTTCTTGCTTCTTTTTTCTCTCCCTCTCTCTCTCTCTCTCTCTTTTGGCTCTGCTTTTACGGTCTTTTACAGTTTAACGACGCATTACTGACACACAAACTGAGGCAACCAGCTACGAAATCTATTCATGATTTCGTATAACAAAATACTCTTCACATTTTATCGTATTCATTCTGTTTGCCCTAACTTGTCTATTAGGCCAGGCCGCATTTGATATTTGCTTTTCCGTTTCCCGCTCTTCGCTTTTAATTTTTGGGCGTAGCAATTTTCCAGCATTTTTATGATATGCCATTTCGTCATTCCCTTTGTATATACTCTATACAGATATACATATACACATACACATACACATACCTATATATTTATATATATATATTGTACTTTAATTTCGCACTGTGGGTTATTTTTGCTGACGACTTCGTTATTTTTTCACAGCCCAGCATTAAGTAATTTATACGGCCCGTATATTAGAACAATTTCGGCCTAATGGACGTCTTAAAAATGCATTAGATTAATGAAACTGGATTTGTTTCAATGCGTGTATTTCGCTCTATTGAAATCCAGCTCCCGCTGTGGCTATGATTTTCTATTGAAAACCAAAATTTTTATTGCAGATTATTAAAAATAAATTTGATGATTTCTGTTGGCAATATTGTGAGGCAATCTTAACTGTTGGTATTAAACTAATTTCTATATTTATATGAACTATGCCTTTTCAGAGCATATAATTAACTTTTAATATAAAAAGGCTATTAATTATATATAGATTTTTAGGCTAAGACTTGAATCAAGTCAAACCGCAGCTTTGTGCGTCAGTTTTATTTCTATAACTTCGAATGTATTTAAGATCTACTATTGTTTAAATTTGATAAAAGATAATAAGACTATTTGTTATCTTATTGAAAATGTCTTAATCACCCTATTGAAATATAAGTTCAGTAAGTTGAAAAATCGAATTTCAATAGCTGTGAAATAACTTTTATTTGATACATCGATTAAGAAGTAACTCATAACTAATATTCTTAGGTTCTTAGCGTTTATTATTTTGAAGATATAGATTTTGGGGTTTCTAACGCCTTCTGTGGGCATAGAAATATAAAAAAAAATTTTAGGTGCTCGCTTCAATTTTCATGTCTCCAACTCTAATGGAAAATAAATCGTTTGCGTTCATGTGGGCACACGGACAGAGAGCAATGCGAATATTGCATAAACAATATATTCTTTTTTTCTTTTAGCAACAGAGTACAAAAATATAAATAAAAAAAATATCAAATCAACTGTTTTCATAATCACATACATATATATTAAAATCGTTCACTTTCTATTTTTTGTAACATTATTGATCTAAAGAAGAAAATATATATATATATATATAATCTCTACAGATTAAGATATTCTCATTTAAATTTCTAAATATTTAATTCTATCCTTAAAAAATATTAATTTCATCTACATACAATTCCTCACAAAACGAAAAATATATAAGTAATAGAAAAATACATAAAATGAATAAGTAACATATTATATAAATATATTTATAGAAGAATTTTCTTTCTTATATAAATAAATTCGTGTATATATATATATATGTCACTAATTAAATATGTGTTAGTAAAGATTCAGCTACTGTTTACCTGAGCGCTGCATTGCAAGTCCTCGTCCCATGACAGCGATGAGCGCTTGAAAAGAGCAAATAACTCAACTGCTTTATGGGCTAGAGGATTATAGGGATAGAGCGCACAGGTGGCACTCACCATGGGTTTCGTTTGGGTTTTTTCTTACTTGGCCCCTAGATATGTCCTTATCACACGGCTTGTCAACATAACTCGAACAGCGAAGCGTGAAGTTGTTGACATTGATTAGGGTGAACTCTGAACTCACCGACGTTTGCCGCCCTCCGTCCACCTGCCCAGCTTGTCGCGACTGCGCTAAGATAGGTCAAAGCCAGCCTGCCACATAGATATAATGTAACTGAATTATTGTTGCACATTTCTCGGCGATAAGCCGTCGAAACAAACCCCCCTTCTGCAACGCCTCCAACACTCCGCTTTTGCCGCCGTCTTTTGGCCCGTTTGCCGTTTTTTGTTGTTTCTTTGCTCGATTTTACATTTAATGCCATGTCATGGCAACTGCCCCGCTTGGCTGACCGACGGAACACACATTAGATAAATTAGCCGTAATTATATAGTAGCCAGCGGGTAGCATATATTACTCAATGCTTTGGTAACAGCTACGCTTAAGACACTCTAACCCATATATAGTCCATACGGGATTATAGGCTTCTCCTCGATAAATCTGAAGGATGGTTTTAAAGATACCAACACTGAATATATCCTTCAATATATGTAATAAGACAAGTGTTTCATATATCTTCAAATATCATATATAACAAATCATATGATTATATCATCATAATAATATAATTTTTTGATTTTAGGTATAGTTATAATACAGTTAAGTAGACGACATAGTTTTCTAATATAAGCAAGTTCCTAAAATCGATCCATAAATATTAATATAATTGTATAATTATATTATGATTATATAATACAATATAAATGGATATAAATTAATTCTTAAAAACTCTAAACAACTCTGAGTTGAAATCGAGCTAATTCAATCCAGCCTAAACTTATCCTTAAGGCAGTTTGGCTTGTATAGGAAAAATCGCTGTGAATTAGTAACTCTATATATTATATTGTATATCAACCCAAAAGAAACATAAATATATATAGTATAGGCAAACATTGAGAATGGCCAACGATCAGCTTCGCACTATATCTTTCTCTATAAGTGAAAATGATCTTGTATAAGCCTTAGATAATTGTCTTGCGTTTATTACTAAATACTCTGTATATTCAACTCAATCTTCATCAGATTTCTGATGGAGCATTTGAAATTCGTTTTGAATCACCTTTTCTTAGACACCTTTCTAACATCGTTCTCAGTTTTCTTTTATTTTTGACGACGCTGACAAAAGTCTTTTAATGTTCCACCAAAATGTTCATTTCATGTTGGGCTCTCGACCATTTTGGCCATAACTTATGTGTCATGGCCTAGACGTAGACGCTTCGGCCTAGACGTCTTTTTGGGCCTGTCTCGCGGCTGGGCTGGACAGACATGTGAGACGAGCAATCGGCATTAGGTAAAAACCTCATATCATTGTTAGGCGGGTGGCTCAAGTGGAACAAATTAATTTCGTTCGTTTTAATTATTTTCTTCTCATGTCGTTTCATTTACTGCTGCTTGAGGCTCTCAGCTCAGTCAAGTTGGTTTAATTCGAGTGCTATTAACTCACATGCTGTTAAGATCAATTTATGCTGGAATCATGGTTTAATTATTTAAATGAATTCACATTTACATTATTTTTTTCTCTGCTTGTTGTTATGTTTATGTATATATATATATATATATAGTTTTTTTCCTTTTTTGTGTTTGGGCCCTTTCGATACACTACAAAGCCGCAAATCATGCACATCATCAAAAATTTAATGATGTCTCCTTGTCCAGCGATATTTTTAGCCAGCAAACAAAGCGGAAATATTCAATGAGCAGGCATCATATCATGAGTACTAAAAATCCTTGATAAATAGTAAATATTTTGTTGGAGATGATACTAAGTTTTTATCAGCAAATGAAATAGAAGATTTATGACGAATCATTATGCTCGATGACCATCCATATGAGCTGAACTGAAATTTAAATACTATTTTTTCTGATCTTGTTTTGATTTATTGATTATATATATCAAACTTAATATTCTAGAAATTAAATTAATATTTTGTATATGTAATTGTTCTTAATAATAATTCTTACAGAATATGCAGTTGGATCATTTCAAGTAATAAAATGAAATTAATTAGATTAATTGTCACTATGTTAAAAAAGTAACAGCTGCAGTTGGAGCTCAGCGGCAGTAGCGCTCTTTCTACGATCGCTCGCCCTATGCTGGTTCTCCGGGAGCACTAGCTGAATTTGTATAATAAAAGTAGTACAAAATTGAGAAAGCAATTTTGTTGGAGCTCCAAAGATATTTATATTTTGGACTCAGTTTCGATTGTAGCCGAATCTTTTCATAGGACAATATTTAATTTAATACTAAATTTAATAATAAATCATTGATAATAATAATAACATAAGAATACATAACTGATGATAACAGGAAAGATCAAATCACTCTGCAGCTCTGAGTAGTAACAGAGGGAAGCTAAAAAATCAAATAATAGAAAAATTAAATTACATATGTAAAAAAAAGATATAAATAATTTATTATTTTTTATTTTTCTTAAAATTAAATTTTAAGAAGAAACAATCAAATCCAAACAAAAAAGGAATATAAAAAAAAATTTCAAATTGAGTTTTATTTATTTTTTTTTTTTTTTTGGAGTTTTTACGAAATTTTATTCGGCTATGTATGTTTGCTAAACGGATTGGAAATACAATCGTGCTCGGGGCGATAATAAAGGATTACACAATTTTTTCACGCAGCCTTTCCGGACAAAAAAAAAAAATACAGAATGAAATTTAACTGCTGACCCCTAAGCCCTGCGGACATTGATGTTGTTGTTGCTATTGCGTGTGTGCCCACTTGAACCCGCTTGTAAATTCACATTCACACCCAGCACACACACACATACAGTGACATGCATATGCACACAGACGTAAGCTGTAACCTTAGCAGAATAACACAAGCTCACGCAATGCTTCCGTCAAGAAGTTTTTGAAGAAATAGTAGTAGTATAAGAAGAAGAAGTGGAATGCCTGGCCCTCTGGTTCTGGTTCTGGTTCTGGCTTTGGCTTTCGCTTTGGCTGCGGCTCTGATCCCGCTTAGCTGCCAGTCTAAAGTGTCCAATCAACTTTTTGAAATGAAACCTAAATAACATGTCATAATAAATAACCTTCAAGCGACCCGGCGAAATGGACACGACCACAGAGCCGCCGCATGGCCAGAGAGCAGGCATGGAGCAGGCCGTGGTGGCCCAGAGGCCGGTAGCGTGGCCGGAACTGGGCGCCATGCACTGTACAAAGACGAAAATCCAAAATTCTGTAATTACAACGTAAATCCAAAATGTCTCAACAGCCGTTGCACACACACACACACACACACACACACACAAACACACACCAACTAACTTGGACTGGGCCGAAGAAAACTTAATTCATATATCAAAAAGTTTGTCCGACTGGCCACTGCAGCCCGTGCGACCCGTTCAGGCCATCGAGAGCGCTCGAGAGTAGCAATTTACGCGCAAGTAGTCCGGCTTCCAAGTTCGAGTAATATATTGTACACACTTTATAGGTCCCCAGGTTTAGTGGGCGTGGCACAGGGGAAGGCTGGGTCAGCTGGTCAGCTCGACGGCTGTAGCTGTAGCTGTCGTGTCGAATGAGAAACACAGCAATTATGCAATTTGATAATACTTCATTCTCGGGTAATAAATATTAATTATTTTTGCGAATGTGATTTCATGTTTCTCTCTCCCTCTCTCACTCTATCTGCATGTGTGTGTTTGTGTGTGTGTGGGTATGGGCTCTAGTTGAGCTTAGATTTATGGGGCTCCCCTGCTTACGAATCAAATGAGATGTTTTGCTCTTGTGTTTCTACAATCCCAGCTCTCCTACGCTTTTCACATTTTTCTTTGGCTTCGGCACGAATTGCGAATAAGACATGCGGATTTGCCAAAGGTTTTCGTGTTGTTATTTGCCTCTTATAGACAGGCTTACTATTCGTGCCCGAAATTCTAATTTTAGCAAAGCGTTAGATAAGCTTTTAGCATTTGACAGGGCAGCGCTTGCGAAGCACCTTACTGCAAATAGTCAAATGGGCTGACTGCAATATCATTGATTAGTTCTAGAGCATTTATCACTAAGTTAGAGTAAGGCTCATGTTGAGCATTGCTCCAATGGAGTAATAACTGTTAAGACTATGAAAACTATGAAGATCTAAAAACTCCAACTATAAATATCCTATAATAGATTTATTTCCCACGCTGGCCAGGAAAAGGTTGTTCATGATTAATTAGATGCTGTGAAAAGTATTGTCATATTAAAATATTTAAAAAATTTTATATGGAGATATAAAACAATAGATTGTCAGTCGAATATATGAATTTATCACCAAACTATCAATATCCAAAATACTCTAGATATGAGTATTCATGATAGCAATATCCCACAATAAAGCTGACGTTACTGCATACATATAAATATATATATTTATACAGATAGGCTAGATAGCTATATAAATATAACTAAATTTACTATAGGTATTATTTAGCTTTGACTTGAGAGAAAGAATCAATGGTATTTCTCATAAATTATATTTTAGCACACGCAGATCCAAAAATAAATTCTAATTCTGAAGAAAGCTGAAAGTCGTGTAAGAGAATTTCTATGACTAACCTTTGTCACAATAGCAAAGTGGACTCAATGTGGCGCATATTGTGTTCTTATTTAAATAGAACCTTCATGCACATGCCCATGTACTTCGCATTTACACTCATACCCATTACATACATACAGATATATATAAATAAGTGTACATACATTGGTATGTATGTACACTGCTCTAGGGCGCTCGAAGTTCCAGTTATTGTCGTGGTTCGTGTATTCGGTAACTTCCAGGCCGTTACCTTTTATTCCGTTTGCCCATCAGAAATCTCTCGTGCATAAGAAACATTTTAATTTTGAAAGGAACTGACTCCAATGGAAATTGCCATAATATCGCATCACACAAGCACACTCACACACACACACACAAATTCTCTTTATAGAGTGCCACACAGACGAGTGTGCTTTTACATAAATAAAAATAACACAGCACGGCAAAGAAATGAAAAAAGTTAAATTGAATTGTGTTCGCTCAGGATATTTACTTGTATTTTTTTTTTATTATTATTTTTTATACCCGTTGATTGTGCGCAAAAGAGTATATTAGCTTTTGGGCGGTATTTGTCTGTCTAGACAGGAAATTTCAATAATCGGATTTGATGTTAGTTCGTTGAGAATTTTGTTGGGAAATATACATTTGTTTCACTATGAGCGGGAATTGTGCCGTCGGTTGCGACAGAGTCAAAGTTTCATACTTTTTTTCGGTCTTCACTTACCACAATTCCTGCTGTCCTTTCTGCACTTGAAGCACAAGTAACGGCAACTTTTTCAGTTGTTTCTTTATTTATTCTTTTTCTTTTTCTTTTTCTCGGTAGGTGTAACAGAACTGTCAAACTTGCTGAAATTGCCGAATTGACTCGCAAGCAGGGGAATAAGTTAAACACAAGTCTTTCATGTACACGAACTAAAAGAAATTAACCGGCGTTGCGCGGTTTTAATTAAATACATTCAACATTTCTTTAAGCATTTAATATATATTTATATACATATGGAAGAATTTATTTCTTTTAATAGATCGTAGGAGCCACTTTGAGTTAAAAATAGAGCCAATAGTTTAGCTAATAAAAAAAAAGAAACTGTATTATATAGGATAAGAGCGAAGAATTCATTAGATCAGCTGTTTTATAAGCTGACATCCAATTATTGCGACAAGGCTATGGCCATAACGAAGTGAACCCAACTTTATAATAATGTTTAAGCTGTGTATAAAATATGACCTGAAGCGAGCCCAATTTCCTACGCACCACATAACCCAAATGACCAACCTGTCGCCAGTAAATGGGCTGCTGTCACGTCATTGGTCTGGTCTGGTCTTGTTTGGTTTCCAGTTGTGCGCTCTGTGCTCAGCTCCCAGTCAGTTTTTGGTTGGGTTTCTGTTTGCTCATGTAGCCAACCCATGTCAATGGGCTCTCTGCAACAATCAATTTCCATATACCGCACATATCTACATACATGCTGCCCACCTCGGTCTACCCTGCTCTGCCCCTGGCCAAAAAACAAAAAAACAAAAAAAAAAAAGCATTCGCAGTTGCTGCGCTTGTTTATGAGTTGATGTTGATATTCGTGGTCACATTAAGCCATACGTCGCCATATTACAACGCGTCACGTCACGTCACGTCAGTCAGACATAATGTCGCGGCCGTGTACTAACTGGCCGCACTGACGAACTGTCAACTTACTGTCAATGTATCGTCGTACTCAATATACCCTGTACTCGTTAAGGATATGCTAATGAAGGGTATTATGATTGTTTCCAGAATGAATGCAACGGACTAAAAAACGCACCTAAATTGATTAGAAAATTCAAAATTCAATTCTTGAATCGATAGTTTCTTACCCTATAACGATATAGATTTGATGTCTATATAAACCTTAATACATAGAATCAAGAAGAAAAGCCAAATATGTAATTTCTTCTGCATGTTACACAACGAAATTGAGGCAAATACAAGTTAAATTAATCAAACAGACTTGAAATGGAACTTGAGCAAATCGATAAGTATCGATATTACAAATTTGATCAATATTGATTATAAGAAAGGCGTTACATTGAAAATCTACGAAATTGGCATACATATGGCGATGCATATGGTTATAAGCTTCTATAAGTATATTTAACTGCAGGAGATTGATAGTCCATCGCACAATTACAATTTAGAATAATCTCTTTTATTAAATCGATAAATATAAATATTTAAAAAGTCGATAAGCATTGAATTACATATCTTCAATTTAAATGTTTACCTTTTATATGAGTATTCGTATAGTCGTGCAATCCCCACTGGAGCTGCCTTAATCCAGCCTCGTTCACCCATGGTTCGTCTATTCGGCATGTTATTGTTGATTTTTGGTCGTCGAGTGTTGGAGAGTGCATAAATTTATTCTTTACGTTTTGTTTGACTTTCGTACAAAATTTGTGCGCCTTTGCTTTATTCTTGGTAACACCCTGCGCCCACTCAAACTGCCTCCCGACGCGTCGCCTGGTTTAACCGCACAAGTTGTGAACGTTGTTTGGCCTTTTTCTGGGCTTTGTTTTTGGTCATGTGTGCGCGGTAATGTTGTTTTCCCGACACTCTGTACTCGTAATAGTCTCGATTTGAAAGTTAATGTAATCAGCTTGAATATTGTGGCACATCAACATGCCAACCGGTCACCCGCTGTTCGATGATTGGTTGCCATTCGGCATGGCAGCGGGCGAGGGCATCATAATAGGCAAACATATTTTAATGAATGTTTGTTGGGTTCACATCATGATTTTGTAGCACTTCAATCACATTCGGTCTCCTGCCATTCGGATGATATACTCTTGATATTTGCTCAACCATTAACTTCGAGCCAACTAACTGCTGACGTTTTGCCTGGCAAATGTGAATAGCTTTGACACAATTCACCATTTGCATATATTATAAGGTTTCTCTTATTCAATATGCATTTTCAATAAGGTCTGCCTGTCCTCTTTGAGCAGCTGCTAAGCTAAAAAGTAAAATAAATATTGACTATGGTGGAACAATGAGCATTTTAAATGAATCTATGATTTGGTGTAAAGGAAGAGATAGGACTTTCAAGCAGTTAAAATGTATCCATATGATATTCATATGTTCAATGATAAATAAATTATTAATTTAATACATTTTACTTGATTTCATGTATCTTACCTCTCTTTAAAGCAAATCTGCGAATGAATCATCAAACAAAATTTTATTCAAAGAAATACTCGCTTAACAATATTGTTGATGAGGATCTGATTGTGGATGAAGAGAATTTTAAATAATGATATAATTATATATTTATAACGTAATTCAGCTTGAAGTTCTTTATCTACTTATTTAAGCTCTTCGCTATTACATATATTATTTCGATTATTATAATGAAATTATTTATCATTTTAATTTTTATATATTTCGCAACATAAATTATTCTTTATGAAAAAAAAAATGTTTTTTCTGCGAGCAATTAAAATATCATTGACTGTAAATAAAAATATAATAAATCAACTAGTACTTATATTCTGTGCAACTGGATAAGCATATGCTCACATAGATAGATAGGTGAACATATATATATATATATATATATATTTATATATATATTAATTAATACATGTAGTTACAAAGTTTTTGGTGTGAAATAAAGCTAATTAATCAATCAATAAAATGGCATTAAAATTGGTTTTGTATTTAATTTCCCTTTTTTTATAAAAATAACAAACACTACTGTGAATCAAAGCTTTACTTAATAAGATATTTAAAATCTATAAATAAATCTAGTATGTAAATATATATATAAATATATTATTTTTTTTTTTGTATCATATGTACTTAATAATCAATATATATACTTGTATTGCAATAATATTGTATAAGATATATTATATGTATGTATGTACAAAACTTATGCTAAGCTTATACACATTTTTATGCTTTATTGCAGATAATTGTGAGCATATCTTTCTTATAAAATGTATATATCTTTGTTTTATCTGCGACTGTATAGACAGGGCCAGCCGCAACGCTATGAATTGACATCGTTTGATCGCTGATGGATAGCAAGTTGACAGCAACAGCACACAAATGGTCCCCTACGCCAGTTGGATGGTATCAATGCCAGGACAATTGCTGAGGCGAAAGCGCAGTACCTAATGTTGGATGACATGGCGTGACGGAGCGGGGGACTGAGGAGATGAGACAGAAGCGGGCAATTTGATGCCCGCACAAATGCACTCGGAAACGGAACAGGAAGAGGAAGAGGCAGCGCTGAGACGCAGACTGCGACGTTTTGAGAAACGGACTAAAATTCGCTTCCCGCCGCCAGCAGGCCGGCAGCATAGCCGACAGTCGACATCGAACAGCAGGCAGCAGGCAGCCCGAGATATTGAGTGGTTGATTGCCCTAATGAACGACTCAACGCCGACAAGTTGTTAGTGGTAAGGACATTCTCTCCGGCTGCCAAGGACATTTTGCCTGCCCGCCAGCTGTCGCCGACGCATTTGTCGCATTCCATTCCCATTCCCATTCCGTATTCCCTTCGCCATTTCTCTGCCTATTCCCAGATGCCGTTGTCCGGAATCGCTGATTTGTGATGGTTTTACGTCTTTATATACATATGAATATATTTTTTTGCTCGTACTTAAGAGCCACGTGATTAATGGTATTTGATAAGCCGGCAAACAAAACGAGGGAATTTATACATATTTGATACTCTCTTCGCACAGGTAACAGAAACAAGAGAGTATATATAAGCTGTAATATGCTTGGCACCTTTGAGATAAAATGAAGATGAAGTATTCAAATTCTGTTGAATATTCAAAAATTTCACATATTTTGTTTTGAATACAAAAAATGTATATTTTAATATAATATTGTAATATATTTATAAATAATTAATTAATATGTAAAAAATATATTGTAGCTAAATATGTGGTGATATTTGAATATATGCTACATATAAACTTTCAAGGTGCATAATTAATATATATATTTTATTCAAATCTTAAAGAATATAAATAAACAACTAGACCATAAATCTGCTCATTTTATATATATTTATCTAGAGTTTATATGCAAGGAGACTAATAATATCTTAACTAAATTGTAAGCTGTAACCAATATAAAGTTCTACAATAGAATTATATGAAAAAGGTTTAACTTTAAGTGAAATATTTAAAATTTGAGCATAAATATTACATTGAATATTGCACAACAATTGAGCATATTATTTTACAAACGCAAGAGTCTTCAGAGTATATAAGCTAGCTACAAGCGCATTTGCTTTGATATCCAGGTTAACGAACTTTACCTTAAGAGAGGGGCATTAACATTAACTAAACCAGCGCACTTTTATTCAGGATAAGCCCAATTGAAACAACTTCTTAGCTCGCTGTTAGCTAAGGCACATCTTACAAAATATTTACTTTAAAAGATTAAATGCCATCCTTATTGCGGAAATTTGCTGCAGAGAAGAAATGAAATTCAATATGTGGATTTGGATGTATGCCATGGGCTATGGTTAATTAGGTTTCTTTCGTTTCGCTTCGTTCCGTTGCGCAACGGCTACGAGCATAATTAGAGCCTGAGGACTTGAGCTGATTTGGTACCCGAGGCGGCATCCAGGCAATGGGATGTGTCAGCCAGAGCCGGAGTCGAAACCTTGGGCCAAGAGGTCCGTGCGCGCTTTTCTTCCGTTAGGGTCGAATGCGAGTCGAAATCAAATTATTTTAATGATACACAAATTGATACTTTGAGACAAAATAACAAACCAAATGAAAATTGCTGCCAGCATTTTCGACTACTTTTTTTTTTCTGCAGCGCTGGTAGCCACGGGATACCTAGGGACAGCAGAGACAACAGATAGAAAGTGAGAGAGAGAGATAGATAGACATACATTGCGATAGATAGATGGAGATGGAGAGAGAATCCCAAGAAAGGCAACGCCGCGATGAAAATTAAGTGAAAATTGGATTCTCTACATTTTGTGCGTTTCTTTTATTTTTGTTTTGCTCATTTTCATTTTCGGGCAAATTGAGTTGAGGATGGGTCGAGTGGAGTGTTTAATACCTGAAGCGTGTGCAATTGCTATTATTATGCAAATTTTCCTTTCCATTGCATGCGTGTTTTCCTTGCGTTCTCCCTGCCAGTCGTAATTTAAATAAGCGCAACAAAAGGTTCGCACAATAATGGGAGACAATTGAAATGTCAATAATATGCAATTGTCTGCACTGATAGGGTCTTAGGGTAGAAACCCATTTACCGAAGAACACAAATGACGAAGACTTTTGTCTGAAATTAAGGGTTGCCGCCTGGAGTTACCCTAATGCAGGAATTAAACCAATCTTTCGTATGGATAAACAAAGCTGGATTATGGCATGTGCATTCATTTGCAATGCATGTTAAAATTTAGCTGTGACTTTTTGATGCAACATCCGGAGCTAATTTACTTCTTGTAAGTACAATGCACGCATGCATTGCTAACTGTAAGTCCATATATATATTTATAAGTTTATTATGGGCATTAATTTGCAATGCATGTTAGAAATTTGATCTGCGTCTTACTGATGGAATCGCTTATCAGATATTTGTGGATATATCTTGCCGACAAATTTGCAATGCATGTTACGCATTTACGCACCTAAAGCAGCTTATCATACGGGCAAAGCTGCAATGCATGTTAAAATTTGACTGAGAACTTTTTTGCTTCTTAACAATGCTCGCATCTGTAGCTACATGTTAATTACATGTATATATTAGTTTACCATGCGGGTAAAATTGCAATGTATATTAATATGTATTTGTCTACTTACATTCAACTCATTTACGTCACGACAACAATGACTACCTATACATATATATACATTGCATGTGTATAATATGTTTAAATAAGTTTATCATGCGGGTAAACCTGCAATGCATGTTAAACTAAAAAGTAAGTTTATCCCCCACTCTGAGTCTTGTGTACACATGTTGAAATTTACGCTTATATAGCTAGATGTGTATAATATGTATATCAGATATTAGTTTTTCCGCCTGGCAGCAGAATAAATTCCCAATGATAACAGTTTAAAGTTACAAACTTTGCAAAAGCATGCACGCACATATATTAACGCAGAGTCTTGGATGAGTCCGAGAAGTTGTTGTTGTTGGGCTTCGGGTCAGAGTGAGTTGTCTTGGGCAAATGAATGCTAACCATAGATATGCCAGATCTACAGGTTCTGTAAGCGAACTGCAAACAGGCAAACAAACAAACAAACAAACAGGCAAACAAACAGACAAACAATCTGGCATACAACAATAACATCACAATGCTTCACTGGATGCATAAAATCTTGACCAAAGGCAACGGCAAGGCAAACATGTTGGAAGGGGGTAACAGTGGGGTGGGGGAGTGAGACTGGGAGGTGGGTGTGGCAATGGAACGGCCATTGGAGGGCGGTGAGAGTAGGCAGGAGTCGTGTTTATCGTGAGCCACAAGGCATTAATTACGTATACGCAACATTGACCGCAACCGAGCAAACGATTGTAGCTGCCGCCAGTTCGTCATGTTGGCTTTTTGGGGGTTGGGCTTGCGCTCGGTTAACTCTTGGGGCATCACATGCAGGTAAATTAAGGATGAGCAAAGGCGGTGACTTTTTGAATGCCCAAGGTTCGTTTTAATTAAGTAAGCGAATCGATATTGGGGGATGTTACGTGCACGAGTCTACATGTAAATCAGACTTACACATACACACATGTGTACGCAAATAAGGGACTTCAGAGTGAAGTATGAAAAGAACGTGAATAAAAGACGATTAAATACATATTTAATTTTAATTTGGACTTTATTCTTGCTCGAATCACGAATGACTTCGTATTACATAAGGAATTATATAAAGTCATCAGTTGTGGAATTTTAAATATTTAACATGGGTAAAAGATCCAGTTTTTCTTAAAAATGACTGGTTGAACTTCTGAGAATCGCATAGTACGGCAGCTGCAAGTAAAGAAATAAGCACGCATATATATATATCAACATAGTAACATAAATACATATAAAATCATAGTTTTCGTATATTTTCCACACTTTACAGATGGAATTTCCATCTATCAGAAAAAGTAATTACATATCTTAGAGGTAATTACTATCAGCTTTTAGATGCTTTTTTGTACCTGGCGGGTGGGATATGAAAAACTTTCGGTAAATATGAATGAAAGTTTTTGGGATGAAAGCTCAAGCTGGGTCAAGGGGAAGCGGAAGTCAATTTTTGTGTTATAGAAATTGAAATGAAAATGAAATGTCAAGAAAATGAAGCCGGGCCAACAAAATGAGAAAAGTTTGTGCGAGCATAAAAGAAAACGTTGCAAATACATACATTGAGCCGCTGATACACAATATGTGTGCATATCTGTTTATATATATATATATATATATATATGTGTTTGTATGTGAGCATGTGGGTGTGAGAGTATGTGTGTAGCGACATATAAGCACAGCCTGCCAACTAAATACATAGTTGAATTTTATGGCTGCCAGGAGCAGAAAGCTGACGGCAGAGCACAAGGTCGCTCTTCAAACTCAAATTGCTGCCTTTTTGTTTGACATTATCGAAGGATGTGGCTTGCTGTTGTTGCTGCTGTTGTTCAGGTCCTTAGTTTGCTTTGCCAGCAGTAAAAGATACTGAAGGTACATATCGTATTATAAAAGAAATAAAAGCACTTTTGTCCCAGCATCCATGCGGGCTGTGTAAACAACAACAATGAGCGACCCAAAACGCGCTTTGATCTGCCGCTGCCCGGACTCGCCGGAGCCCCAGAGGGCGGAGCTGAGAGCTGAGCTGATGCTGATGTTGATGCTGTTGCCTCTGTGGATGCTGCATAACGCGGACATTGAACTGTCCGTGTATGGCCCATTGTTGCCTTGTGGCTCATGGCTCGTGCTGGACAGTCAAGTTACTCAATTACCCCAAGTGTCCAGTCGAGCTTATCAGCATTGGCACAGGGACCACCTCGCTGCTTTGTGGCTTTATGGTGCATCCTGTACGACGGGCCAGAGCACCCGCCAGGACTCGCTTTGTTGCTCGCTTTGATTAAATGTCAAAACAATTGTGCGCTGCAGCATAATCAAAGCGCTGCTTGCGTAATTGCCCAATGAAGCGGAAGTGGCTCGAATACAAAACGCGAGAGCACAAAAAAATATATATAAATAAATAAAAAATAAGAAAAATGTGATCCAGTCGCCAGCCGCAGATGCCCTGGAAGCGCAAATACACGACAGTTTTACAAAATACAAATATGTAAAAGGAATTTCATATCACTCATTTTCAGTAAGGTACGTGGATATTTGCATACCTATTGCAATTATTTATTATGAATTATATAAACATGTTATAGTTCAAGTAGCTTTTATTCAATTGCAATTAAAAAACTATAACAAATGCTCGTGTGGTAATAAAAATATATATTTTAATGATTTATCTAATAATTCTTTTGATTTATATAAATTTAGTATACATTTTTAAATTTATTATATATTTATATATACTATATGACCCGTCCTAAAAGGGAATTCTTCAAAAAATATAAAAAATTGTCACCTAAAACATTTAAAACAGGTAAAAACTTGACATAAATTATTAAAATATTTTAACTAATATGAGCACATTAATATATAGAAAGAGAAGAAAAAATATAAAAGCAAGCAAAGTCTAATATTTATCTTCTGCATAAATACTTGGTATTTTAAAAGCTTATAATAATTTGCATATCTCAAATAAATTAATCTTATTTTATTCATTGTTAAGAACAGCTTTCTTTAAATACAAAATTCGGTCTGAACATGTCTCACATTTATTTTAATTTTTTATGGCATTTTGAAGTTTATATTTTAATTTCAGTAGCATTTTGTATAATTTCTCATATCTCACGACAAGATTCAAGTAAAAAGCCAACTTTTGGTTATTTAGTATAATTTATGGTAGCAAGTTGTGTACTTGGGTGCGGCACATGTCTTGCGTAATCTGGATATATTAAATGTATGAGAATCCTATAGAAAGGTAATCTACGAGGCATTAGATTAGCGAAAATGAATAATTTTTATACAATGTTGGCATTTAGTTGCCTGCTTGGGAGAGTATTAAGCCACATATACTATTTAAATTTGTATTGCAATCGAAACTGTTCTTAACATAATTCAATGAAATTCTACTTAAACTTGACTTGAGTCAAAGTGCAAACAGAAGTTTATTAAAGGGTTGAGAATCGTTTGAGGATTGAAGAGAACGAACAATATTTTCTGAAATATTTCTAAGACAGTTTTACTCAGGGTCGCAAATGATGAATTCATCAAATGCTGCCTCGAAGGCATTTGCTTAATTCTATGTGAATAATTACAAGAAGAGGAAACAAATTTTTAATCTCCGAAGATAAATAGATAAGAGTTGCTCAAGTAATTACAATGCTGAAACAGAAAACTTTTTACTTGAATGGACAAACGCTGAGGCAGATGCAGAGGGCCTGTTCAGCTCTTAATTTGATTTCTCAATTTCTGAATTGCATGAAAAATTGTTGACTGGAAAAATGCAGGCAGAAATATATTCGGGCAAAACAATAAAAGCAAAAACTGTTAAATATTGCCCAAAAAAAATATATAATGCAAAAAAATTATTCATAAATATTCAAATGAAAAACCTCATGCCACAGGCGCATGAAATCAGCGCCAGGACAAGCCAAGTCAAATCAAATTATGGATAATTTATACATACAATTTCCACTGGACTGATGCTGTTCCTGTTTCTGCTCCTACTGCTGCTGCTGCTGCTGCTTCAGGTCCAATGCCAGGTCCTACAGGATCGCCAAGGCAAGGCGAAAGGAGCTGCGGCCGCGACGGAAACTGGCCGACTTTGGCTTCACTTCTGCCGCTTGATTGAAACTCATTTATCATCATAAATTAGAGCGGCAGAGGGGCCAAATTGTGGGCGGGGCACAAGGAATGTGCCACGAAATCAGGGAAGAGATTCATCATGCGCCTGACTGTGGGCGTGGCCGTCAGCTGGACAACTGGGCAGCAGGCATGTAATCCAGCTCAGATTGAAAATTAATGAGGTCATCACGCTGCACACACACCCACATCCGCACACACACACTCCAATTTCTTTCTGTAAAATCAGCGACTACAAAAATTATTCTAAATTTTTTTTATATATTTTCTATTGTTGATTTTTTTACCATATACAGCTGAGCAGGAAGCAAAATGCGCACACAGTAGAAGAAGTCAATGCTTATTACTTTACCTTTGCAATAGAGTATATGTGACTTGTAATGCAATATGCAACAAGCAATAAAATAAAAAAAAATACTAAAAAAATCATTATACATTGTTTCTTAAAATTATTTGTATATATATATATATATATATATATATATATATAGATAATTTATATTAGAATAAAGATGCAAACATCGAGTAATTAATTAGTTAATTATTAAAAGTGTAGCGCACATTTCGACAGGGTATACCATAGTCTATCATATTGTAGGCCTAACTTGCTGTTAATCTTAATCTCTTGCTTGGAGGTGTGTTTATTGTGGCACACTTGTCTCCAGCAGTGTGACGGGAGCCACCCTCTGTAGCTGCCACTAAAATGAACTGCGTTGAAAATAAAAATTAATTGCGGACACTTGAGGGTGAGGTGGTTGGGGGCTGCAGGGGTGTGGCTGTTGGCAGGCTTCTGGAAGCTGCGAGCTGCGAGCTGCGAGCTGGGGGCATGTGGCACTTACATAAATCAAAATTCTGCACATTTAGGGCGTTTAGGCATTTGAAATTTTTTCACAGCCAACCAAATGCAAATAAGATGATAAGGAATGTCCCTCATTTGGAGTCTGCATTGTCCACTTGGCCAACCAATCCCCCACCACTTCCCATTCCACATGCCACATACAAAATTATGGGAGCCATTCAAGAAGAATGCAAATAAATGAAGCGTGCTTCTTAAACTGACGTCCGTCAAGTATTTAATTTTATTTATATATGTATATATATATATATATATATATAAGACAGTAAAAGTTTCGTAAGGTAAAAGTATATAAGGTGCGAATGTATGTGTAATATTTATTTTTTTTATAAATTTTATATTGAGTTGTGTGTGAGCTTTATTATCATATCATATATAATATTATTATTTTCATAGGTCATAGATACATATAAATACAATACGTCGTTAGAAAAATAGATTATTAAATTGTATATCTTAGATCAATTAGATTGATGACCCTGTAATGAAACGAAAACATATTTAAAGGTTTATTTATCTTGCAAATTTTGTATAAAATTGATGATAAATATTAGTATTGCTCATATGATTGAGACTTACAAATTCTTCGAAAATCTTCTTAATTTAAGGTTATTTTTTAGTGGTGTAAATTATGTCATGCGATATTCTGATATTCTGCTCATTTTTTATTTTTTTTTTTTCTTCCTCCGAACATACTTTTATATATAAATGTATGTATATTTATTATTTACTCTCATTAAGCTATTTTTATATTTTTGTGACTGCTGGGTGATTAAGTCCTTAATCTGTTCACTAGCTGAAGCTGAGGCGAATTTCATCAGTTGGCCTGCAGCAATTGCGTGCCCAAAATCTCTACGCTGATATTGCAATTTATTTAAATAATCTAGCCATAATTCACATAGCCCAAAAGCCCATGAAAAAGACATTAAAAAAAGAAATGGTCCAAATGTTAACCCTTTTCAACACGAATATAAAATGGTGATGCAGCCATCTGAAATCAATTGAATATATATTCATATATATGTGTGTATATATATATATATATAGCTGATAATTTATTACCTTGACAGCAGTTGGGGCTGGACGGCAAGGTAATTATTATCGCTGGCCAACGTGGCGCATACGTAATGAATGGCCGGTTTAAACGGTTTAAGGTTATGTGATATTTTTTTTCGCTCAGCATCGCAAGTCGAGACAACAGTTTTCCATTTTCCATTTTCCATTTTCATTTGCCATTTTTGCGACTTTTTACACCAATTTATGGCTTTGACCTTTAAGCGTCGTTACAAGGGACACAATTTTTATTACGCATTATTTATTGTTTTTCTTAAGCGCTTTAAAATGCTCCCCAAGAAAGTCAAATGAAATTGAACCTCGAAATTCAATTAGCAATTTATTTGTTAATTTTGACAGAGCTTGCATTGCGGATTGTATTGATTGATATGAAGAGAATTTTTAATGTCCTGGACCCATTAAAATTATGAGAGGGTATAATAGCTTTGTCGAAATGTCTTTATAAGAGAGCAGCGGGAGTTGCAGCGAACATAAAATATATATATGCTGAGCCGATTGTGCCAAATTGTACCTCCTTCGGTCGGCTGCTCGATCAGCGGATGGGTTCCTTCATCTGATTTTAATCATCTCGTAAAAAACAAACTGACAATTCAAAAATTATATTACTGATTGTCAAGCAAATTTTCTTTTTATCGCTGATCATTTCAACTATTCATCTCACTTTTTTATTATCCATGAAAATCAATGACATAATTTGATTTTTATTTGTTGTTGTATATGTGTATGTGTAGACCGAATTTTAGATGCCTTTTTCTACTAAGGTCTTGTTCGTGGCTCACTTCTGATTAGAACAATATTTACTTTCCCTTTTTTATTTTCCCTTCAATTAAAATGAATTTGCATATATGTTAATATTTTGATAACTACTTAATATCTAATATTTAATATTTTCCTCTACTTTCATGATCAATCAATTTACAATACACTGATAAAAAAATATTAACATATTTGAGATAGCATTTCTGTTAGTGTAGACATTTAAGCATAAGTAGGCCTTATTTTACATTTATTTCATTCTAGTTTAGGCTTAGATTCCAAGGTTTTTCCAGCTGGTCAGGAATGTCCTTTCCTCGTGTCTTCTTTGACGTAACAGCAGATGGAGAGAAGTTGGGACGTATTTCAATGGAATTGCGTACGGACGTAGTTCCAAAGACCGCTGAGAACTTTCGAGCCTTGTGCACCGGGGAGAAGGGCTACGGCTACAAGGGCTCTCCATTCCACCGCGTTATACCAAATTTTATGTGTCAAGGCGGCGACTTTACCAATCAGAATGGCACCGGAGGCCGCTCCATCTATGGCCACAAGTTCCCTGATGAAAATTTTGAGCTGAAGCACTCGGGTCCCGGCACCTTGTCGATGGCCAATGCTGGGCCCAATACCAATGGCTCGCAGTTTTTTATCTGCATGGGCAAGACTTCATGGCTGGACAATAAGCACGTTGTCTTTGGCAAGGTAATTGAGGGCATGGAAGTAATACGAAAGATAGAATCGATGGGCTCAAACTCTGGCAAGACATCGAAAAAAATCATTATCGAGGACTGTGGCGACATATAACGCAAGACAAATAAACGTGTACTCAAATGGAATAGAATATAAAATATTTTTATTTCCCAATCAAAGTTCATTTATTTTGTATCCATCGCACTCTTCCGCTTGACTCGCAACTGAACACTCTTTCTATAGGAGATCCTGGACTTACGAATGGAGCTATGTCTAGGGTGGCGTACCGACGACTGTCGCTCTTCGGTGTCTGGTTCGTGTTCACTGTTGGCTTCTGCTTCTTCTTCTTTCTGTTCTTGAACTTCGAATCTTTGCAACAATTTTGTAGACAATTTGCCATCGCTCGGCTCGATTTTGCGGTTCATATACTTTTTGCATATGAATGGTTCAGACTCGTCGTCCTCCAAGTAATGTTCTGAATTCTGATCGACGTCTTTCGTCACAGGATAGATAGGAAACTTGGCTATATGATTGTAGCCCCTTCTAGTTGTCTTAAAAACAGCCACCCGATTGCCATAAGCTACGGCCGCAGCTAAAGGCATCTTTCGCAAATACAGCGCGTAGATGACGCCAGCTGTGAAACATTCGCCGACTCCGTAAGTATCAATGGGTTTTCGGCCAGAGGGCAGTGGCAGGTCGTAGTACTGGCCGTGATTATCCAGGCAACCAGCACCATACGGACCCCAAGAGCAAATAATAGACGGTCTGCGAACTAGGATCGTGTGGGGCAGGGGCAGAGTCTTATCCAACTCAACGCAGGTCTCGCGCACTGTCTGCCAGCCCAGATCCAGTGCCAGCTGCCTAGAGAATATCAAATAGTGGCACATGTCGAAGAGATCCTTGTTCTCATTGTAGCAGCCATCCACCTTCAGGGATATTTTGATGCGATCTATGCGTCCACTGTTATAGTTGTGTATGGCCCGCATCATTGGGATAATGTCCAGCTTGTTGCGGGCCTCGAAGTGCACCCAGCCATAACGATCCAGATCGAGCTTCTTGAAGTCTTCTATGCCGATATACGGAAACTTCCTGCTACATTGCAAGATGGATCGACAGCCCGTCTGACGGTCTATGACGATTGAGGTAAAAGCTGGATTCTTATCGGTTCTGGGGCAATTGCTCAAGTCGATGTTGATGTGCTCCATCTCCAGCAGAATATCATGCAGCAGGCTGGATCGGCTCAGCACGCCAAGGAACTCCACCTGAGCGCCCAGTAAGCGCAGAACATAACTAACATTGCTCGCGTGGCCACCGCGTTGCCAACGTGCCTCCACGGATAAGTGATCGTGTTTCCCCGCCGGCATTGAGTTGCATTGCTCTACAATGTCTACGGACATACCGCCCACGCATAGCATGGGCTTTGTTATGCTAAGAGCGCAGCCTGAGTTCATGGTTAAGAAAATAAGTAAAAGAGTAAAAAATGTTAAATAAAATTTGACATAATTTTGACAAAATAGCTCACGAAAATGGGGTTTCACGTACTTTACTCTCTTAACTGATCTACTAAATAAGACTAGAAAGAACTATATGGATGAGAGAGATTGCATTTTAATACCAGTATTCATAGCTTGTACTCGTATCTATGCATTCATACAAAGCGCATAATAAACAGCACGAATAGAAACACAAGTAACAAAACTCTAGTTGAGACTGCTCGACTAAGAGATACCCTAAATCCACTGAGCTGTTATACCAATCATAAAAAGTTTCCTTTATTCATTAATAGTACATATGCATCCACGAACATGCACGTAATATGCTTACTGCGCAGTTTTGCGGCTGCAGAAGAGGCTGTACCATGGAAACTTTATTGTTTAGTGACTTTTTTCTCGACATATGTTCTTAATGAAATTTTCGGAGAATGATTAAATGTACCTATTTGCCAAATTTCAAGTCTCTAGTATTTGATATACGTGAGTTATCGTTTTTGTTGAATTGTGGCATGGCATCAAAAATTTAACAAGTAACTTAACTCTAGTCGAGACTGCTCGACTAAGAGATACCCTGAATCCATTGAGCTGTAATACCAATCATTAAGAGCTTCATTTATTCATTAATAGTAAACAACACATGCACACACACACACACACAAACATATGCATGCACGTAATATGCTCAATGCACAGTTTTGCGGCTGCAGAAGAGGCTGTGCTATGGAAACTTTATTGTTTAATAACTTTTTTTCTCGACCTATGTTCTTAATGAAATTTTCGGGGAATGATTATGACATCTAAATGTACCTATGTGCCAAATTTCAAGTCTCTAGTATTTGATATACGTGAGTTATCGATTTTGTTGAATTGTGGGCGAAAGGGGCGTGGCATCAAAAATCCAAAAATGACAAAATGTGCGGATTCAACATAGCAATCAAACACAACTTAGTACACGATTCTATCTTTAACGGTGTGCACGCCAGACCTCAAAAACAAAGCGATATTTTCGATAGTTATCGATAAAAAAGAAATGGGACGAGTTATCGAAAAAAAAAAATAAACTCGTACAGCGTATGGTATTATCGAGCATTTTGCTTTTTATTTGAAGTCTCTAGCTTTTGTGGTTGCAGAAATCCAGGTGTTTACA
Source organism: Drosophila mettleri (assembly GCA_035047625.1). Classification (NCBI taxonomy): domain Eukaryota; kingdom Metazoa; phylum Arthropoda; class Insecta; order Diptera; family Drosophilidae; genus Drosophila; species Drosophila mettleri. The sequence continues at coordinate 19,976,009 of JAWNPI010000103.1, forward strand.
CGGACGGACGGACGGACGGACGGACGGACGGACGGACGGACGGACAGACGGACAGGGCTAGTTCAACTCAGCTCGTCGAGCTGATCAAGAATATATATACTTTATGGGGTGTGGCACGCCTCCTTCTGCCTGTTACATACATTTGCACAAAAACATTATACCCTGAAATTTCCATTTTCAATGGATTCAGGGTATAAAAATGACAAAACGTGCGGATTCAATATAGCAATTAACCACAAATTAGTGCACGATTCTATTTATAACGGTGTGCACTCCAGGCTTCAAAAACAAAGCGATATTTTCGATAGTTATCGATAATAAAGAAATGGGACTAGTTATCGAAAAAAAAATAAACGCGTACAGCGTTTGGTATTATCGAGCATTTTGCTTTTTATTTGAAGTCTCTAGCTTTTGTGGTTTAAGAAATCCACGTGTTTACACGGACGGACGGACGGACGCACAGGGCTAGTTCAACTCAGCTGATCAAAAATATATATACTTTATGGGTTGTGGCACGCCTCCTTCTAACTGTTACATACATTTGCACAAAAGAATTATACCCTGATTTTCCATTGTAAGGTATATGTAAGGTATAAAAACCGCACCTGGACACTTCCCTCTCCACCTTCCCCCGCAAGTTCCAAAAATGTATTTAAATTGCAATTAAAAATACCACTATAAATAGGATGCTTCCATATATTATGGTTTTTCCGACACACTTAAAAAGAAATATCGATTATTATCGATAATAATAAAAATCCGATTAAATATCCGATAAAATGATAAATTCACGAAGCGAAAGGTATACGGATTAGCCTTTATACATATATGTGTATATAGACAGAAATTCAGACAGACAGACGCACAACTCATCGTTCTGATCAAGAATATTTGTACTTTTTGGAGTCTGTCGTTCCTTCTCTCTTTTAACAATATTAGGGTATAATAAAAAGAATGCTTAATATTTCAATTTTAATGAGCAAGATAACTTCAGTCTTGTTTAGAGCTGCACTTAAATAATTCATTTATTTATATACACGTACATACAGAAAGTTCCAAATAAGCGACCAACCAGGCTGCGCCTTTGATATTCATGTAACTTTTAAAGAATCAAGATCGCTTTTTATAACAGGAAAATCATAATATATAATTTATTTCCATTTTGTTATTATATAATGCTAATGACTAACTGACATTCCGCCCGAAATAGATTTACATATAATATAGCTCTTTCCTAGGACTGCAATGGTCAAATATATTTATTTTACATATGCCCATGCCTCAGCTACTAATTTAAAAATTCCTTTGCATAATCTTCAACTCAAGGAACTGAAATATCGACAGATGTAAAATAAAATAAATTAACGCTATGCATTCCATTGATAGATGGAACTTGAACTGTCTTCTACCGACTCTCCGGGTCTCTGCATCAATTTGGTAGATAATATGCCATCGCTTGGCTCGATTTTGCGATTCATATAATTTTTGCAAGAGACTTGCACGGACGATTCGCCCTCCGAGTAATCTTCCGATTTCTGATCGTCGTCTTTCGTCACAGGATAGATAGGAAACTTGGCTATATGATTGTAGCCCCTTCTAGTTGTCTTAAAAACAGCCACCCGATTGCCATAAGCTACGGCCGCAGCTAAAGGCATCTTTCGCAAATACAGCGCGTAGATGACGCCAGCTGTGAAACATTCGCCGACTCCGTAAGTATCAATGGGTTTTCGGCCAGAGGGCAGTGGCAGGTCGTAGTACTGGCCGTGATTATCCAGGCAACCAGCACCATACGGGCCCCAAGAGCAAATAATAGACGGTCTGCGAACTAGGATCGTATGGGGCAGGGGCAGAGTCTTATCCAACTCCACGCAGGTCTCGCGCACTGTCTGCCAGCCCAGATCCAGTGCCAGCTGCCTAGAGAATATCAAATAGTGGCACATGTCGAAGAGATCCTTGTTTTCATTGTAGCAGCCATCCACCTTCAGGGATATTTTGATGCGATCTATGCGTCCACTGTTATAGTTGTGTATGGCCCGCATCATTGGGATAATGTCCAGCTTGTTGCGGGCCTCGAAGTGCACCCAGCCGTAACGATCCAGATCGAGCTTCTTGAAGTCTTCTATGCCGATATACGGAAACTTCCTGCTGCATTGCAAGATGGATCGACAGCCCGTCTGACGGTCTATGACGATTGAGGTAAAAGCTGGATTCTTATCGGTTCTGGGGCAATTGCTCAAGTCGATGTTGATGTGCTCCATCTCCAGCAGAATATCATGCAGCAGGCTGGATCGGCTCAGCACGCCAAGGAACTCCACCTGAGCGCCCAGTAAGCGCAGAACATAACTAACATTGCTCGCGTGGCCACCGCGTTGCCAACGTGCCTCCACGGATAAATTATCGAGCTTTCCCGCGGGCATTGAGTTGCATTGTTCTATGATATCTACGTTAATGCCTCCCACGCATAATATGGGTTTGGTTAGGCTTAGAGCACAGTTTGGGCTCATACTTTTCAGTAAGAAAAAAAAGCAAGTAGCTCAAATTTTAAAATAAATTTGACATAATTTTGGCAAAATATTGAACGAAAATAGAGGATTTAAGTAACTAAGTGGAGATAAGTTTTGTACATAGCTCATTATTATTTCATTGATATCTAAAAACCATTAATTACCTATAATGATCAATTAATAATAATTTTTATGGTAATTTAATTGTGTATAAAAAAAAAATATTTTATGTTTTTTTCTTTAATAAAAAAAAAATAAATAAAATTCTTTATAAATATTTTTGTGTTGTTTTTTTTTTTCTTTTTTCAAATGACTTTTAAGTCAAACTTATATAAAGTAATATTCTATCAAACTTGGTTTTGGGCTATACATTTTGTATTATTTTTACTATTACCAGACTCTTTATTGATTTACTTATTTCATTCCATAACTAACCAACTGTAAGATTTTGCATTTCTCTAATTTAGCTCAACTCCTTTATTTGTTTTTTTTTGTCATTCAGTCAATTATTACCAATTTTGACGATGCCTTATTGAAAACCTACATTTATTAAATATTCAAAATTATTAATATGTAGTAGATGTATTTATTATTTATATATATATATATATATATATATATATATATATATATATATATATATATATATATATACATACATATATCCTGAATACACCAAATTTTCTTAATTATATAGTTAAAAAGCTTATTAAAGCATGAAAGGAACAGACAGGCATTAACCTTTATACTTTAACTGATTATTTATTAACTGGTATAGTTATTAAATCAATATACTCCTTTCACTATTTGAGCCTCTATAGAAATCAGAAATATTATTGATGAATAAAATAAATAAACTAAATCTAGTTAACTGTCATTACCACAGCATTCTTTGTGACATCCGATTTCGTAATAACATGTTTTTATCGATATCGATAGTTTCCTCCATATATACGATGATTAGTCATGTAGAAATATTTATTAAGGCAAGAAAACAATTTGATAATATCTAGTGGGCCTTGAGACTTGCGAGTTATTGATTTTGTACATTGTTGAAACTGTTCTTGAGTCGATTTGGCATTCCTGTTCAGACAATCGAAGAGAACGGATCTGAAAATATTTCATATTCATCACATATACCTTCGAAACCGGTAAAAAATATATATTTTTTAGCTATGTGTTTATTTTATTAAAGTTACTTTTGTTTTTCTATTTTTTTTTCCTAGAGCTGGCTTTTTTTCGCTCCTTGTGCAGCCAAGCCAAAATGTCGCTACCTCGAGTTTTCTTCGACATCAATGCCGGCGGGGAGAAGCTTGGTCGTATCGTAATGGAGCTACGCTCGGATGTAGTCCCAAAGACCGCTGAGAACTTTCGAGCCTTGTGCACCGGGGAGAAGGGCTACGGTTACAAGGGCTCTCCATTCCACCGCGTTATACCAAATTTTATGTGTCAAGGCGGCGACTTTACCAATCAGAATGGCACCGGAGGCCGCTCCATCTATGGCCACAAGTTCCCTGATGAAAACTTTGAGCTGAAGCACTCGGGTCCCGGCACCTTGTCGATGGCCAATGCTGGACCCAATACCAATGGCTCGCAGTTCTTCATATGCACGGAGAAAACCACCTGGTTGGACAACAAGCACGTTGTCTTCGGTAAAGTTGTTGAGGGCATGGATATCATCCGCAAGGTTGAGTCGATGGGCTCCAACTCTGGCACCACCACAAAGAAAGTGATAATTGAGGACTGCGGCAGCTTGTAAAGATAAATGCTCAGCAGAAAAACTCCGTAGCTGAGGTGATATATCTGTAATGTAATTGTTATCCATGCATGGACATAAATAAACATTAATACATCTGGCCATTGCTAAAACAGATTTTAATAATTGTATGAGATATGATAAATAACAATTATCAATAAATGAATGTCCTTAAACGTATCACTATACCCAATCAAATCGTGACTTCTGTCGATAACTCTTTACAAATAATAGAAAAATAGTACCCTAGAGAACCGAGCATGATGCGGTCGGAGTCCCATGTTCCAACTTGATTTCAGTGCATTCACTAAATATTAAAATTTAGTTAATTATCCATCTTGAATAAACTTCGCTCACCAATTCGCGATTTAAATTAGATTAGTACAATTTTTTGAGCTCATACCCATTTCACAGCTTCTTACAGGGTATAGGCTTGGACATTTCTTCTTGCTTTTCGCTACGTTAATAACAGTTTTTATTCCTTTCAACTTTTATAAATGATACCAAAATAAGCCTATATTATGCACTCCTCCCACAGAGCATCTCTGCTGGCAGTTGGGGTATTCTCATGAACTTAATTCTTTGCGCGAAACTTCAGAAATGTAGTTTAACTCACAATCAAATTGAGCTTGTCATTTTAAGTTGTTTTATTTTTTAACTAAATTATGAGTATAAAATATATTCAGAGAATATAGTTTCCCTTTGGCAGTGCAGGATGGACGCAACGCAGTCAGTGCTTACTTGGGCCGTGGGCAAGAAGACGATTTTGTGTGTGGGTTATTCGAATATCGATTGCATATCGATTGTCAGGCGATTTCCCAAACTGAACGAGATGCAGCAGAGCAGCATGGGTTATTGGCAGCGTGGGGGGAACGCAGGCAATAACTGCACTGTCCTGCGAAACTTTGGCTCCGATGTGGAGTTCTTTGGAGTGCTGAGCTCGGCGCCCATGTTTGGCATAATACAGCACGACATGCAGGCGCGTGGCATCAAGTCGGACAACTGTCCGTATTGCGAGGACGATCCGCCATTCTCGTCGGTGGTCGTTAACCGCAAGACGCGCACTACCCATGTTGTCAATTGCAAGAAATCCTTTCCATATCCCACCCTGAAGGATTTCCAAAAACTTAATCTGAGCATTTACGGTTGGATACACTTCCGAGGCTGCAATCCAGAAGTAACCATTAAAATGATGAAGACCGTCGCCGAGTACAATCAAGCGCACAGCGATCAGATTATCATCTCAATGGACTTCGATGCGGACTTGGCCAGCAATTGGCCCCTGATCGACTACTGTGATTACGTCTTCTTCTACAGGTCGCTGGCCCAGGAAATGGGCTGGAAGTCAGCGAGAATGTCCTGCGACAACATCGACGGTCTGTTGCGCACGCGCTTTGGCATCAATATGAAGCGTCCCTTCGTGATATTCATGTGGAATATGCAAAAGGTCGGCCTCATGGATTGCGAAGGCAACTACTTTCGGACGTCCTCCTATAAGCCCAAGCGGTTCATCGATAGCCTGGGCGCAACGGAGGCCTTTGTTTCCGCCTTCATCTATGCGGTCTACGTGAGGGGACGCAATCATCAGGTTGCCGCCGATTTCGCTAGTTTGATTGCCAACTACAAATGTACGAAAAATGGCTTTGATCATATTACGAATATCCTCGAAGTACCAACCCTATGAAAATGAGACACATGTGCCACTGTATAGATCTACATATATATACATATTATGTAATGTAAAAAAATATATATATAAAATGTAAGAAAAAAATATTATTTTTTTTATATTTACTTTATTTTAATATTCGGCTACTGGGTATTATCTAGAAAATATTTATTGCTGCTTTGTTACTCGCTTTATGAATAGAATGAATGGAATATTCGTTCAAATGTATTCATATTGTGGATAGAGAGAGAAAACTACTTTAGAGCATAACCAATTATACACTGCAGCATACTTATATGTTGTCCTTTAATATTTGTTTTTCAAGAACAAGCAGACGTAGCCATGGATGAAGTTATCATAGTTGTCTAGTTGAAAAGTTACTACTTTTTCTACTAGTTAAAAATCTATAAAGAGCTTATCAATGAACTAAACTACTAAAAGGCTCATCAATCGGTCAGTCAATTGTGTTAGTCGACTGATGAGGCTGTTTATCAATCACTGAATAGGCTGGCTGGTTAATCAGTCAATCAATTAATGAGGTCATCCGTCTGTTCATAAACAGCCAATCACTTTATCAGTCAGTTTATCAGTAAGTCAAAACAGTGGCTCAATCAGCAAGCTAAGCAATCACTCAAATTATAAGTTTATCAAAACCATTCGTTATGCAGTCAGTCAATGAGTGCATTAGCAAATTGATCAGTCAATCAAGCAATCATCTGTCAATCACTCTAAGCACCACATATATGTAGACTAGGATTAGCTATATTTATATATCCTTACAGGGCCTGTCAACTTGCTGAGTGTTATTCCATTGTTCAGCAAAAAAATCAGTCAATCAATCAAATATATTTATGCACAAGGTTAAGCCCAGCCTGATGGACTTATCTCGAACAATATCAATATATTAAAGCTTTTAGGTACATTAAGGTCGACTTCTAATCGTATCTTAAAAATGCTAAGCAGAAGTTTAAGCTGCAGCTGAAGCTGAAACTGCAACAGCTCGTAAATTGCTGACAACTTGAGCAAGGGACTATGTGCTCGGCATAATTGTGGCATGATTAATTCCAGACCCAGACTCGGGCAAAAGTTGTTCAGTTGCAAAATAAATGCACAAAGTTACAAGCTTGTAGAAAAATTGTACGTATTTATGTATATTTTGCGGATTAAGTGATGCGAGTTGTGGGGAGAGACTAGCAGCCAGCAGCAGCAGCACCAGTCAGGCAGGCAGCAGTCAGGCTGGCAGTCAGGCAGGCAAGCAGGCAGGCAGGCAGGCAGTTAGTGTAAATGTTATGCATGGCATCAAGCGACAGACACAAAACGAGAATGTTTGCTGGTCATTTATCATGGGGACAACAACAATGCGACGGCCATGGACAAGTGTAAGGAGAGAAGTGGAATTGCAAAAGTAGACGGAAGCGACAGCAACAATTTCGTCAGGAATTTAAGTGACAATTTTCATACAATTTCCATGGCAAAGGACACGGCACAACGCGGCGTATGAGCGATGATGACGATAATTTCGGCCGGCTAAGAGAAATCGATAAATGTCCAAGCATTTGACATGCGACAAAGACAACCAAAACGGGAAATACATCCGGACATGGCATTGCCTGACTTTTGTTAAGATTTTTCTCTATTGTCAGATACCCTGTAGAGAAGTGGAGACAAATATACAGTAAGCCGTGCCAATCAATGGGTATGAGCTCGTCGCGATGATCAATGAGAGTTAATAGATAGAATAGACGAGATCTACGAGCATATGCTGGTATCTGTTAGTCAATAAAGACCAGCCGTAGTAGAGAGTGAATATGCACTCGCCAATGGGTATCTGCTAGTCGTAACAGCACTCAGCTGACTATTGCAACGTCGAACAATGCAAAACCCAAAAATTATGCGTCGCAAATGCGACAAAGCTAACGAAAAATGGAAAAGGAGGCGCCACTCCAGGCCAAGACGCAGACAGTCAGCAGCGCTTCAAAGCGGCTTCCGGCACACACACACACACACACACAGCGAGCAGGCCGCCATTTATGTAAATTAAAAATTATTTCGACTGTAAAAATTCAGTGGGAATTGTTTTTGGCAAGCGTCGTCGCTGCTGTCTCTGCAGCCCATTTGCAACAAAAACACAAACACACACACACACACACGCACACACGCACACACACACTCACACACAGAGCGCAACAAGGAGCTTTGGCATTTGAGAAAAACATTTGGTTTTTAACTACATTGGCTGTTAAGCAGATCTAAAAAATAGTTATTGTTATTATTGGCGGTTGTTTTAAGCCACCAAGCGCACCACACACACAGAACACAAACAACCACGCACCACATGCAATGCGGCAACCACGAGAAAGCCAAAAGAAATGCAAAAAAAAGTTTGGCCAAGACGATTCGCATTTGAATTTGAATTCGGGATATGGCATTCAGGAAAGGATAAGTACGAACTTATGATTATGTGCTCAAGCATAAAGTTGCGGCTATATGGCTGGCTATAAATGTCAACAGTTTCGTAGTATAAATGCATATATTCAAAATAGTTTTCATTTTCCGAAATGTGTGTGAGAGAGAGAGAGAGAGAAAAGATGCCAATATGTTACTTTTATGGAGAAAAATATAATAAGAACTGAAGAAATGTATAAAGAAAGAGGGAGAGAAAGAGAGAGAGAGAGCGCACGATATATATGTATAAACACTCATGGTCAAATATGTGTGAACACATCAGTTGAGCAAGTATATTAATGTTAATATATATTTAATAAAGAGAAATACGAAGATATGATAAATCAGTATAGAAAGGCACTAGAATTAGAGAGAAAGCATTGGAGAAAAATTCAGCAGAGCAACAACAAGTTGAAAAAGATCTATTTAAATGATACAGAATAAAATATAAATATAGACAAAGATCTACAGACGGTTAGACAGAAAGAGAGAGAAAGGGAGAGAGAGAAAAGGATATTAAATTGGAAGAAAAATCAGATTAGGAATACTATAAAGCCTTCATTTATACATATTGTTTTTGAAATGAGAAAAAACGAGTCAGTTTGAAACGCACACTCAAAAAAAAGAAGAGGCACAGAATATAAGTAACTTTGAAATTTCAAAACAAGTGTATGTTCACCCTCTTAAATTAATTTTGTTGTCCTTTTAGTATACCAATTCAATTTAAGCTCATCCAGCTTAACTGGGGGCGAAGCATAGAGAGAGCAAGCATATCCTGAGTGAACGATCACACGGAGAACACGCTCCCGATCACACAGCTTTGACTGCACCTATGCTCTTCACACTCAATCGCTTGATATAGACGAATATACAAGTTAATTTATTTTTTTTTTCAATTTACTCAACAAAAAGTGAGAAACCAATGTATAAAACAAAATTTATGCTTTTCCAGTTTTAGTTTTTACAATACATAAAAAGATGGAGGATGGAAGAAAGAGCAAGAGAAACTGCTATATATCGGTGAACAAAATATGCATGTATTATATATTACTTTAATATGTAATATATAATATATATATAAATAAACTGCACTCACTTACTTATAAATATAAGTTCTAGCCTGTGATCGAGAGTGAAGAAGCCCTTAAAAGATGTGATAAATAGCATATCTAAATAATTAATTAAAAATCATTCAGTTATTATTGTACAAGTTTTAATTCAAATATTTTCAATATTTGTATTATTATTAAAGAAAGAAAGAGGGGGAGAGAGAGAGAGAGACACAAATTTGTAGCACAGGGCACATTTTGAGAAGAACCCAATCAATATCTCGTTTAATACAGTCCTCGTATAACACATTCATAACCTACGCAATTCCTTTGAGGTATGCAAAGTAAATATAGTGAACGCATTGTCAATCTATAATTTATGAGCGTGTGGAGTGAATAAATAACTAATATATTGAGCATTTCATGGAAGCAATTCAATTTCATTGTCTTTTGCAGTTGCCGCCTAGACATTTGGAATTCCCTTTCCTTTTTGGTCATTTGCTGCTGCAGCTGTTGTCCTGGTCATGCTTTAGTAGCCAAGTTAATTTCTGCCAGGCTGGAGAATTTTCTATTTTCAATTTCATGCAACGCCACTTTGCATTTAAGCCAAAAGAACTTTAATATATTCCATTGGCGTTTCAAATGTATATACATCTATGTATGTGTGTGGGTGGGTGGCTGGCTGGCTGGCTGGCTGGCTGTGTGTAGCTGTTTCTGCATGTGAAGTGCATAGATTATGCAGTTGGCTTCAGTTTATGATTGGCAAATCCAATATACGTCGTGCACTTTGGCATGCAGCCGGGTCGCAGATTGGCAAGCCGAGCACTTGGACCGCAGCGACTGCAATTTCGACATAGCTGCCACTTTATGGCAGTCGCACGCATATTTTCCATACTCAACACACACACACACACAATCGGTTACACTCATACACTGCCACAGAAACAAGATGGCGGCGCGCCCGTTTCCGGTTGATGGGCAACGGCGTGATTATCGGCAGGCGGCTGGCACCGTCAGTCCACCCGGCCAGAGCAGGGCAAACCGCAGCTGCCGAAAAAAAAACGAATACACACAGAGCAGAGCAACAGCAGACATGCTAACTACTAGACACCCTGTTAAACTATTTATTTAAAAATAATTGTATAAAATGAAAAGAAACTAATTAAGGAAAAAAAAACTGCTTAGACAGAGCCTCAACCTGACCTGTGTACAAAGGCTATTTATATTTTTTAAGATAACGGTTGAGTAATAATTATATAAGTTCAGGAAGTCAAGTAAATATAGTTATTAAGTAAACAGAAAAGATATGCAGGGAGAGAGAAGAAGAGAAAGCTATGTCTCATGCATCCTTTTTTTCTATAACTATTTTTCTAGCTTCCTATATATATATATTTTTTTTTTTTTTTTTCCACTCTATATTTTTATATTCCTGTAATCCCAAAGATTGTAAGAGGCAGACAAATAGAGTGAGAAATAGATAGAGGGGGAGAGAGATAGAAAGCGAGAGAGAGAGAGAGAGAGAGGAAGATGAAGAATGGGATAAAAATAAAATAAAAATGTTTTATCGTTCACAAATTACTGGAATTTACAGAGAACCCTGAAAGAGGAATCGATAAAAATATCATTATTAATATATGAATTCTATATGAATATATGAATTTGTAGAGCAGAGCGCTTGGTACCTGAACGTCATGACAGGTGTGCCTGGAGCCTAGGCCACCCTTTAAAAAATTAAATTAAATACATTTCTGAATATTGCCTATAGATACAAGCATATGTGACATCTTTCTATAAGTTCCTTGTAGCAACCATACAGGGTATCAACACACACACACACACATGCACACTCAAGCCCACAAAATTGCTGCCGCAGCAGTAAGCTGCAAAATAAGCCAAAAATATGCGTTATCAAGCCGAGCCAATATAAAAAGAAGAAAAAACTCTATGGCAGAGGCGAACACATCCAGTCAAACACACACACACACGCGCTCTCACACATATGTGTGTATAATAGCAAGCAGCACAGCTGGAAAGACAACAACGTCAAAGGACATGGGCATGGCTAGGTGGCACATGGCGGAACGAGGGGGAGAATGGGCTCCTCGTCGGGATAATGGGGTATACCAATTGCAGTTGCCGTTGCCATTTTGCATTACTTTGCATAACCAGCGTGGAATATCCCGCTGTGTGTCCTGGCGAGGAGCAGGCATTATATGTGGAAGCCAGCAGCTGGCAGCAGGCAGCAGGCGGCAGGCAGTTGCCAGCATATCGTGTCGCCTGTTCCTGTAGCTGAGAATGCCTCCAATGCGAAGCTGAAAGTCTGCTGCTTAACCATAAACTGCTCGTCCAGGGTCATTATAAGAGGCTGCTCCTACTCTACTCAACTTCCTCTCCCTCTCTCTCTGTCTCTCTTTCTCTCTCTTACCCATTTTTTTCTACTTCTTTGGAGTTTCCACACATTATTCTTATTTATCGGTACTCAGCAGCCCGCCTGGGCCCACAAGTGGCCAGAGCGAATCGTTAGTTACGTTTAGGCCATAAACTGTTGCACATTATAAACAATTTTTTATGACTCCCTGTACTTGCTCGCCTATACATAAAAAAATACATATATATAAAATTTAACTTTGCCAATTTTCTAGCAGTCGATAAAGCATTGCCAAAGACTTAGCCTGCAACTTATTCAAGCTGCTAGATAAAACTATTAAAGCTGAAGAAGCAAAAAGGGAAAGCCTTGCTGATATAAAAGATAACTTAATTTAATCACAACTTAAAAAGAACCTCGAAAGAGCGAAGTGCAGTTTACAGAAAAGATAAAATGAGAAGTCTTTCTGCCATGAACAATTGCAGCAGGCAAATATATTTTAATATATTTTATTTTAGACAAATACAGCGTGAAGTATGGTAAAACTTAAGTGAAGAAAGGTGGAATAAGTTAAAGAATGAGAGATATAAATAGAGAGAGAGAGAGAGAGAGAGAGAGAGAGAGAGAGGGACAAATATATATATCACGATATCTAAGTATCCATAGAAAAATGAAGAAATATCAGTATGAGTAAGGAAGAAATGAGAAAGAAGTGTCAAATATAGGGGTTTAAGAATTAAAGAGAAACCATGGGAAAATGATTTAATCTCTATTATATTATTAATATCTAATATCTCTATTATATGTAAATGAGATGATTCAAAGTTGGAGTCTTTATTTAAAGCCTTAGCCTTGATGATAGCTATAATATATGCATATATATTTGCATATTTATTTGCGGTCAGTCGTTAGATATGTGAGTATATATAATCAGATTGATTCAACATCTTGAAAGCTCTACAAATTATTTTACAATATTGCTTAGATTTCCTATTGGAATAGTTAACATCCTCAAGTTAATGCAGGGCTCCAACTTTGAACAAAGCAGCCATACTTCAGCAAAGTTATCGAAATTAATCAACCGCACGCGGAACGCACCTGTAGTCAGACAAGCTCTTACCAAAGTGTTCCGAAATAAAAATTAAATATAAATATAAATATAATAAAATGAATTATAAAAAGACGACATTTGAGACAACTTAGTGACGATAACTATCCGCTATGAGATTTGCATTGGGCTTAATCGAGGCCACAAGAACACCAAGGTCACGAAGGCTGGGAAGAATGATTACAAGAGCGGCAAGGGCCAGCATGGCTACGTTTTGAGGAACAGTGAAACTCGCAAAACGAAGTTCAGACGCGACGTGGTGACCGAGGTGGTTGGACTGGCTCCCTATGAGAAGCGTGCCATGGAACAGCTCAAGCTATCTAAGCACAAGCGCGCCCTCAAGTGAAGCGTGACGAAACCTCGAACATTCGCACTCAGCTGAGGAAGTCTTAAGCCCGTGGCAAGTGAGGAGTTGATGTTCTATGTAAAGTATGTATTATGTAAAAAAAAAATGAGTTTTAATATATTTATTGATTACATATTATAAAATATAAAAATATAATATACTATTTTATATATAGTTATCTATTTATTATAATATAATAATTATTTATTAATATACAAAGCTTAAAAGAAACGTTATTGAGCAAATTAATTATTTATAGCTTCGATGATTAAAAAAACATCGTTTAGAGAATCATCGAATATAATTGAATAGCGATGACATGGCAGCTGAAACGTTCATAAATATACAAATTCATATGTATATAGTTCAATATATATGGATTCATACATAAATGATGCATTCACTCTAGTTGAGTGCTTTACTATGTTCACTAAGTTGATAGACTTGCTCTATGAAAAAAAAAGTAAGTTCTGAAAGCGCGTACCTGTAGAACGAAAGCTTTGTTTATGTAAAATGATTACATTTTCAGATAATTATGAAGCATACTATTTGAATCTGTAACTGACGAGTTGAAAGTGGAGTCTGCAACTTACACCGCCTGTCTGGAAAAAACTCTACAAAGATAATATATAGTATGTAGATAATATTATTGTTTGCTCCGATTATATTGTATGCAAGTTCATTGTAATAATAAAAATATGCTCAATCACAAATTTTAGACTATATTAGGCTGTAATCTAGAGACTCTGGTTTGATGTGCGATTTCTGTGACGAATTAAGAATTGTAAAAACAATTTTGGATACCTTTAGCAAAAAGCCCGTGTCACATATTAGACTTTTGCGCCTTGCCTGTGCATGTTTATTTCCCAACTCGCCAACTTGTTTAAAGTAGAGCATGTTTTATTTACGATGCTTTACATATGACTCCGTCGTGGTGTGACAGGCGTTAGCAACTCGTATTGTGGCATATTTTATATTAGCATAAGACTGTATATATTATTAGCACTGAGGCATATGTTTGTGTGTGTGTATGAATTGACAGCTGCGAGGCAAGTGGGTATGGGCTTCAGGGTATTGCCTAGTCGTGCATGTCAAGTAGAGCTGTCAGAGATATTTTCTCTTAATTTTGCAACATATTTTGTGGCTAGTCAAGCCGAGGAGAAGCAAAGCATTAAAATAATTTATATATAGGTTAACCTAAATATGTATATATCTAAATATATATGTATCTACTATAGTATATATGTGTATGTATAAATTTGAATAATAATCCACTTAAGGGACATGCCACTCTTCCTTATTAAGTATTTATGCTATATATGTAAAGATTTTGTGCTGCAGGCCTTTGTCGGTCGGGCCGTAAGCAGCTTTGTAATTTGGAATGAGTTTTAATTTACATTCATAAAATAAATAAATAAATAATATAGATTTTTGCCGGCAGCCGCCTATCAACGTCTTTAAAATTCAATTTGAGGAAGCGAAGCGCACAAATCCTTGTAAATTCCTGCGAAGCTTGTCAGTTGGTAATTTATGAAGTCAGCTCCTTTTGGACATTTCAATCAAGTGCAATCCAATCTGCTCTTGACAACAGCAGCAACAGCAGCAGCAGCGGCCAAATCAGAAACGTTTCGCATGTTTTTCTGATTATTACGCTCATTACATCATCAAAAGGAGGGAAAAGCCAAAGGAAAACATTGCTCATTCTTTGCTTTCAATATAGGATATGCGTTGGGCTTGGCTCACTGCCACTCGCCTTCCTCCCCACTCGCTGTCTTTGTGTGGGTTTTGTTATTATTTTTGTGCTTCGCTGCGTTTTCACAGCTCGTCGGCAAAAAAAAAAAAAAGAAAAAAAAACTAAATTGAGGGAGCAGCAGTAAGTCGAGCACGTGGTTGTGGAAAAACATTCATTGTTTACCCTTTTACGCAGCATTTTCGACTTTTTTTCTTTGGGGACAGCGGCGCAAACATTCGATTTTGTCGCCAAAACCTAAGCCTCGTCTCACTTAAGCCCCCATCCCCTGCCCCCTCCTCAGCCAAGCTGCGTTAAAATCTTTTCAAGTCTTTCTCTGACAGGGGCCTGCGAAAGGGGACAGGGGCGGGGGCGGATGGCATGGCAGCCACTGGCAGTAGCGCGAAATTCATTTGTTAACCCGGAAAGGGCGCCGTCTAATCCACTGGCACTGCAATCGCGACCCGCCGCCAAGCCGGAGTCGAAGAGGATGCAGACCCACAGTCCCCAGCGCGTGACACAAGTAATGATTGATGAAGGTATTGGCGAAAAAAGAAAAAACGTTGTGCCAAAAATAAGCAAAAGCAGCAAAATGTAAGAAACGAAAAGAAAAAAAAAAAACAAAAATTGAGAGCAAACCAAGGAAACTGAGACAAAGACCAAGCCCATATATGGGACGAGCCATTTGAATGCATTAAAGCAAAAATATCTCAAGCCTTAAATTGAGCCAACAATGGCAGAAGAAGGAGAAATTCCTGATTTAACAAAGCGTAATGTGGAATGCAAAATTCAATTGAACATTGAATTCGAATTAGAGGAAAGAGAGAAAGAGCAAGAGACAGAGAGAGAGACAATAAGTATATAGAAATAAACGAGCAGATACAGATACAGAGAGATAGTTGAGGAGATAGACAAATGATAAATGGATGGGACAGAGATTTATGTGTGGATCGATAAGTATATGTACTTATCTATAGATAAATAGGTTAATAGATACAAAAAAGATAAGGATAATCGATAATAAAACAAGATAATATATAGGTATATAGAAAGATAACTACATAAATATATATGTATGAAAAGAAATATATTTATAAAAAGAGAGGGAGAAAGTTTAAAGTGGTAAAAAATAGAAAGACAAAATATATTGAGAGAAAGACTAGAAAGAGAGACGACACAGATAAAGAACGAGAAACAAAAAGAGTGAGAGATAGACTTATTGAGATAAGAATAGAGAGAGAGAGAGAGAGAGATAAACATACAGCCAGAGGTTTACATAGATAGAGCGTGAAATTAAGCAAAAAAGGACTAAGCGACATAAGAAGCAAGACAAATATGTACAGGGAAAGAGATAAGGAAAAGAGAATAAGAAAGAGAGTGAGCAAAAAATATACAAAAATAAAGAAGAAGAGCGAGAGAGCGAGAAAGAGCAAGAGGTATAATGAGAAAAAAATATATATTTATAATAATAAAGTATAGAAAGAAAACGAGAGAGACCAAGGCACAACGAGAGAGAGAGATATTGTGGGTAATAGCGAGACTTGGAAAAAGAGAGAATGATATATAGAGGGTGATAAACATGTGCATAAAAAAGGCATGTGAACTGGCCATAATAGACTATGTGAGCTCTTAAATATACATATAAGTACAAGAGTAAGTGTGTACACACTTTAATTATGCCATAGACACGCAGACTTAGGAATGTTTTGCTCTCGCCAGTTAATCATCCTCAAGCAAATTGCTTTAGAAGTTCAATAAAAAACGAAGCATAAACTTTTCAAATATTTGTTACGAAAGCCAAGCAGAGCAATATCGAATGGACCAGAATCGAGTGGGATGTTAACTGGCGAGGGGGCTGGACAGATCGGCGCACATAAGTGCGCTACACTTAATTTGCTTTGAAAGTTTTATGTGCTAGTCGCTTTTAATGTGCACATAAAGTCATCCGTTGGCCCATTTATTGGCCCGCCTTTGTTGTTGACCACACTCCATGGCCATTTCCATCAAAAGTTGATGGCACATTGCTCTCTCTCGCTCTACTTTCCCCACCTCTCTCAGGGCACTTTGCCGTGTGCAGCAAACAGTTCGCCTCGATAGTTAAGCATTTAGTGCTTTTATGGCTGGTTCCTCTTCTGTTTTGATGGCATTAACATAATTTATGTATGTGCACGAAGCAACTAAGCACAGGTTCAAGGCATCTCCTTCTCACTCTCTTCCTCCCTTCCTCTGTCTCTCTCTCTCTCTCTCTCTCTCTCTCTCTCTCTGTCTCGCTCGCTTCACTTGGTAATCAAGCAATCGAAGGCAGTTAAATAGCTTCTCGTAATTGTGCTCATATGAGAATGCAATCTATAAGAACGTCTATCCCTATCAAATATAAATAAGAGAAGTTTTTATATAATACGAACATAATAATAATCTGTATAAATATATAATATTTATGTATATGTTTCACAGCCTTTAATACACATTTTATTTTTGCTTTACTACATATGGCAAATGCAAATATTATTCACCATGCAGAATAAAATATATTTGTAACCAACCAAACGAAAAGCCAACGAAATGCAAAAAAATTAAAATAATTAAATAGAAAAAAATATTCGCAAACATTTTGCGTTCATTTAATTTTACGATATGCAAAATAATCATAAAAAGCTCAACAGCAATAATGCCAGCAAATATTGTAATAATAAAAGCACGAGCACCTAACAAACAACAGCAACAACAACAACAACAAACTCGCAACAACAACAATGTGTAGTAACTTCCGCTTCCGCTGTGCGAGCAGCGCTGTCGCACACAATTACAAAATCGCACAATGGGCGCAATCAAATTTGAAGTTTGCGCAAATGTGAGGACTGCGAGGACTGCCAAGGCTGACACTGATCTGGAAATATATATTGAAAGCCTTTGCAATTAACTTAACTGAAGCATACGAATATAATATATATATATATATATATATATATATATATATATATATATATATATATATATATATATATATATATATATATTTATAAAAATATAAATGCATAAGCATTGGCACAAGTATTAAAATCAGAGTTAGCATTAAGAATTTCAGTGTCATTAGCATTAGCATTAGTATCCGCATTCAAATTAACATTAGTATAAGAGCTAGCATTATCATTCTCATTAGCATTAGCTTAGTATTGGCATTAAAAAATATTAATTATTATTATTAGCATTAGCATTACATAGTTATCATGGTTTATTATCATGATTATTATTAACACTATATATGCACCGCTATCAATTACAATATAATCAGCAATAAGCAATATAATTATTATTAGCATTATCATTAATATTAGCATTACACTTATTAGCATTATCATTAGAAATATAGAGAGCTATAGAATTTTAATTGGCATTATATGGTTATTTTTAGCAATATAATTAGCATTCGCGTTATAGTTAGCCTTACCATTACCAATATAATTAGCATTAGCATTATAATTAGCATGATCATTAGCCATCATCATTACTATGTTTTGCTATTATATATATTTTAAACACTTTGATCGATGGGTGTCCGCTCGAGTGAAGTTTTCCTATTTCCCGAACTTTTTGTTTGTTCAACGATTTAGATAAAATCATTGTTTAGTTTTGACCATTGTACGCTGTCCACTTGGGTCGAGTGATGTCCAGGCTGACATTTTATATACCCGTTAAAATTGGGCGCATGCATGTAGCACATGACGAGCCACGCCCACGGCGCACACAACTATATGATGAGTGTGTGTGTGTGTGTGTAGAGAGACATACACATAACCATAACCGTAAACAAGGAACGACAACGACGAGCGCGACATTTTATAGCTGAGAGGAGGGTCCGTGCTTGGATTTTGAATGTGGGGGGACGAAGGGTTTCCGTGTTGAATGTGGCAGGGGGGTGTGCTCGGCAGGGGTCGCCGGGGTCGCTGGGTATCGTGCAACGCGCCTGCCGGCCAACTCTTGGGCACTTGGCATAAATTAAAGCGCCGTTAAGCATAAGCTCGTCCAATTACCAAAGTATCCTTTGCTGTTATATTTACGGATTTATTATAGTGTTGACTGTCGCTGGCGTCTTCGCTCTCTTCCTCGTGCTCGCCTTTGTCTAACTGCATTGCCAGTGGCTCCCGCCTCCCTCACTCCCACTCTCCCTCCCACTCCCACTCGCACTCTCCCTCTCCCTGGAGTGGACTGGCACATGCATGCATGTACTTTTATCGGGCCTTTGTCATTTGTCATGTTAATTTAATGATTTTTCCTTGGTTTTTTTTATATATATTTTTTTTTGTTTTGTTGGCTTACCTTTCCTCCTCGTTTGGATTTTATGCCTTAATGGCAACCCAGAGCCCGAATTCGGTGCTATATAAGGGGTATATGTTTGCCTGTGTGTGTGGGTGTGTTTGTAATGTAACGGTAAATTTGTTTAGCTGAGTCGCGAGGTTGTCAACAAACGTAAAATTCGGCTCCGGCTCAAAAGCGAACGGACGCCCCTAGCCATTTAGAGTTATGCGTGAGTCGCCCAATTTGTATATAGACCATGTCGGAACTGCCCAATAGATCCGGACAAAATGATTGTATTATCAGTCACACAGGCCGTCGAATTACAATATTCAGGGCCGTTAAATATAATGAAAGATTGTGGAATATGATTAACGAGCTGAAGCCAAGATCTATTTGCATTCGATTTATATTCGGGGCAATAATTAGTGCTGTGCTAAACTCCATTTATACTTAACACGAATAAAGTGAAGATCGATTAATCATATTGGATCAAATGTGCCACATTTTCTATCTAATTGGTTAGTTCCAATTGGAAGTACTTTTTAAGTGTGAAGTTTCAAGTGCAGCAAAGCTGCATATCAAAGTCATAAAGGGAGTCGCACACCCAAATACTCTCTGCAACATTTGAGGCGAGCAGAAAGATGAGGTAAAGCAAACTGCAATAAAGAGAGCGCAAGCATGTACATACATATATACGCATGTACATATGCACCTATGCATAGTATGTGTGTATGTGCAACGGTTTTACTTTGTGCAGTTTATAAATATAAAATGAAATATTCTGCGATATTCAACTCGAATGATTTTAGTTCTTATACGTGACGTCACGTCGTCATGGAAAAAAGGATAAAATTTGTATGCTTATTTACAAGCTTGTGTGTGTGTGTGTGTGTGTGTATATACATATATTTATTTTTGCTAAAAGTACGAAATATATGTTTAGTCTAATTAAAAACTTGTAGTCTATTTATAAATATTTCATAGGAAATCATTATTTAATTTAAATCATTTGAATGCTAGTACGTGGCATATATTTTTTTTTTGCTAAAAGTACGTTTCCTTTTCGGTGTGCATGTGTCACTGTGCAAGAAGAAATTTCTAGAGCTTTTGTCTCCGTTTGTCCGTTTGCTTTTGTACTGCAAATAATTGTTGCATATTTATGCATATTTTCATTTTCGCCCAGAGGCTGGGAATCGAAAGAGTACAGCAATAAAGAGCGAAACGGAGAGCGAGTAACTCGTAACTGGAATGTTCCAGTGCTGCCATTACATTGCATTTATATGCTGTACATAAAGAATATTATTTGTGTGCGAGTGTGTTTAATGGAAGTGCATTCGAAGTGTGTGTGTAGAAGAGAGTGAGACGATTTTTTGGTGCTAATTGGAAAAATAGTATAAAGAGATAAATGGGAAGTTATCTAATGCCAAATAAATAATTATACAAATAATATTTTAATGGTTTTATGTAATGCCGGTGCATGTAACTGAAATCTAGTTTTGAATTATGGCAAGAAATTCGATATTTCATAAGGAGATATACAATTTATTATTTGCTGTTTGATTAGTTTTGCGCTGCTTTGGAAGCAAGAAACTAATTTCGATTGGACAAACGTCTTTTAATTAATGCGAGATCTAATTGAAAAACCGATACGCACGCCACTGCCTGCTGCAATAAATTCAACTGAGTGAGTGAGCGCAGTATCTGCGGTGTTAATTGAAATTTAATCTAGGCAACACGAACGCAGCGAATGCGAATGCGAATACGAATGCGAATGCCAATTGGAGTATGTGTGCGTGTGTGTGGGAATGGGCACGGGATGCCAGTGTGTGTGAGTGTGTTTCTGTTATCGTCCAGTGGCAGTTGGCGGCACAGATTAGAAACATTTGTGCGTCTAAATAGCTGGATGGGACACGAGTATCTCATGGATACGGATGCGAAAAGCAGGCAATCCAGCTTTCTTTCATACTCTTTTGCCAATCATTTTCCCAGCCATTGCCTCTCTCTGTCTTTCTATCAGTCTTTGTCTGTCTCTGCCTCTGTCTCCGTCAGCAGAACGTTTTGCTGTAAATACGAGCAATGCGTAGCTGCGGCTATTCTAGCTGCTGTTGTTGCTCACTGACTATCTGCACTTGAATATCTATCAGAGAGCTCGAGGCCTGGCGGAACGTTGGGTTCTGTTTGTCGCTGCTTTAAATCAATTGCCCAGTCGTGCCATTAATTTCTCAAAGTATCTTTTGCCTTTGCTTTCAGCATTTTGCTGCTGTCGTTTGTCGCCCGCCGCTTTAATTTATTTTGTCTCCTCATGCGAGCCGCGCTGCAGTGCGTCAAAGCTGAAAGCTGAAAGCCGAAAGGCAACCCAAGCCACAGCTACAGCCACTGCCACAGCCACAGCCGACAGCCGACAGCCGACTCAAGCCAAACCAAAAGCCAACTCAAAGCCAAGCTCAATGTGGGTTGCTTGCATTTCTTTTAATTTATTTGAGTTGCGATTGATTCGTCCGTCGTGCGCTGCGTTGCCTGCGACTTCTGCACTTCGTGGCTACAAAATGTCGCTTTGTCTGTGCTTCATTTTCTTTTCTTCTGCTTCCCCTTGCTTTTCGTCTTCTCGTATTTCTATCTGCTGTTCGCCTTGTTTGTCTGCTCATTAATGCTACAACAGTTGTTCAACAGTTGCACAATTACCGGGCGCACACATGTACGACTCGGCGGGTCGGGCGCCTGACGACTCCACTGCGCCCTTTAACTCAGACTACACTCCCTTCTTCCTCTTGCTCTGGAGTAACAGTAAACTGTAACGGTAACCTGAATTGCTTGAAAATATTTAGCTCAAAGCACATAAAGATTTCTCTCGAACGTTCTTAGAGTTGTACAAAAAGTATCGAGTACTCCAAATAAATTGCATAGAGTATACATATCTATGCATTTATGTATATACATATAAATATGTATGTATGTACAGAATAAAATTACATGGTATAAGTATGGCTGCTGAGCTTAACTCTAAAACCTACGAAAGAGGCTGCTGTTCACTCGCTCTGATAGAGCGGACCGATGATTCTTCTAGATTTTGTATCTGCTCCAGAAATTATCCACGTTCAAACACTCCTCAGTGTCATTGCGGCCGCTTTAAGTAACTGTGGCCACAGAGGAAAATCTATGGTAGATAAAAATTAATATATTCATATTTGTATCATACATTTTTTTACATTATAAATTTACACATAGAAAATATTTCGAAATGTATAAATTTTGTTTAATCAATCTGTTGTCATCCATAATATTTCGTTTTCAAAATATTGGTTTTAGCTGTAACACAAGTTTTTCTTTTGCTGTTGCTTTTTGGTTTATTAATGTCTTACTCACTTAATAATTAAAATAATAAAAATTCCAAGATTATAGATAAAGATTATATATATTATATATAATATTATATATATATATTATATTTTATATATACATTTTATAGCATTTTTATCATATTTATTTACATTGTTTTTTTACTTTATTTATTTATTTTTTCATTTTTATTAATTTACTTATATAACATAACCCGAATTAATAGTAATTTTCTTTTTAATATTATTTGATTTTACATAAAAAATATTCAAGCCTCACAGAGTCCACAGAGATCTATTGATATATTTAAAAAATAAATTTAATAAATAAAATGGGATTTCGCACAAGCTGTAATAATAAGATAATCAATGTACTAATATGATATAGTATATAGTGCTTATAGTATATATCATATAGTAATAGAGAGTATATAATATATATTTGTATATATATATGAGGTATATATGGTAATGAGCTATTTATGATTTGTGAGCAATAGAAACTTCCTAAGAAAGAGAGTTTATCTACTAATTGAATAGCTTTTCATCGCTTTATGTGTATTTTCACCTAGTTTGCCACAGCTGCAGCTATTATCGTGTGTGTGTGTGTGTGTGGTGACAGCCCTGTGACTTTGTGGCCCTAAGCGAGATATGGTTATGTATGTGACATTTACTGTTCGCCAGTTCGTAGCTTCGTAGCTGCGTAGCAACCAATTTATTTCATTCATTTCAAATCATTCGGCAAACCATGGCCCGGGCAGCTTCCTTTCATTATTTATGGGATTTTGTGGACGCACTCAGCGTGTGATTGTTTATGCTGGCCATCCTCCCTTGCCCCCATTTCCCTCCAACTCCATATGGAGACTGCAACTGCAGCAGCAGCAATCATAATAATATTTTTGCAAGTTCTCCGATGGTCGCAATGGCTGCCGAGTGAACTGGAGACGGGCTGACTGGATGGCTCTGTGTTGTCATCGCATTATTATTCCGCTTCGACGTTTTCTGCTCTTTTCCTTTGCTGCTTTACTATTATGTGTTTCTTTGATTTCATTTCTTTTCTTTTCTTCCTCTATACACTTTTTTGTTCGCTTGCCATAAATGGTTCATAAAATTTTATACGCTCGTCCATAAAGGAAACCGTTTGCTCCACTTTCCACTCGCAGCATGCGAATGCAGCTTGCATTGAAAATAAGCTCCACTCCGAAGATCTCCAGCGACAACTAAGTAGATATTGAAAGGTCTCTAGAGACAAATAAATGGCAAAATCAACATTTGATGAATGCTAAACTCTTTCAGCTTCCAGTTACATTGCTAAAGTCTCCATTATTCAATCAATTTCAAGGAAAATTGCACAAAATACTAGCTCTTATATATACTCCAATGTATTTATATATATGTACATAAATAGATAGACATTGAGAGGTCTCTAGAGAGAAGTAAATGGCAAAATGTATGTAAGTAACTATACTAATTGCTCCAGCCTCCCTATACGCCGTCCCGTTCTCAGGTTCTGCGGCGCTGATTTCCATTAACCAAATACAAAATATGCTGAATAAAGCTATACCTAGATGGACTGGAGCTAATTGGAGTAGCTCAGGAATCTATCGATTCCTACAGTCGCAACGCTGCTTGGCTACTGCGTCCACAGATATGCGCCCAACCCGCCCAACCAGGCCACCTCGCGTTTACTCCGGCGAATAACAGCAACAGACGACGGTTAAAACTCCTGAACCCCCAACTAAATTCGAAATACTAAAACTGGAGCTAATAACAAATTACTCAATAGTTAAGCCTTAAATTTAAGTGCGCCTCATAGACTAAGATAAGAACCTGCAAGGATCTAAAATATTAATAAGTAAATAAAAATTTGTAATTTCTTTTTAAAGATATCATCATGTGATATGTAATTTCTTGATTAGAAATAGAGGTTAAGAAATTGAAGGGCCAAAATGGATTTTACAGTATCATATAATTATGTTTGGATATGTTTAAGTAATCCGAGAACCGAGAAATAAGCACATATAGATCGAGAGTTATAGGTAGCACACACCTAAAACTTTTGTACTCATATAAAGAGCGCACAGGCGAGACGTTTGTTAGAATTTCATTGGAGAACTTATGTTAAAGTTTATGAAATTCAATTCTTCAGTCTTTAACAGCCTAACAGGGCGGTATGTTCTGACCTTCACAGATCTTTCCAGGATGCTGTAAAGTTTTCTTTAAGACTGAGAACTGAGCTTTGGCGGGTGACGACGCATATTGGGAGTGTTGAAGCCTTTTATAGACGACATGGATGATGACTTTAATAGGAGCATCCACAGAAAATGCTGTAATCAACTAGATTTTTTGGCCCCACTTTTCACTGTGCAACTTAATACAGTGCAGAAAGCTTTTGAGTACTAACTGTCAGCTTAATCCAATCAATTAAAGTTGATAACTTTAGGTTTCATGATATTTGATTCTATGTGCTACGCAGATGGAGTCTCTGTCAGTATTGCCATTACAGCTCTTGGGGCTTATGGCACTTGGAGTTAATTGACAGCTGATGTGATCTAGCCACGCTTCCGCATGCAGTTTGCATTTCCAGTTTGATTTCCATTTGATGCTTAGAAGCGATCGAAGCAGCGATTGCGATTGCAATTGCAATTGCTCGACTGCAAAATGGTTTTGTGGCGAAATCGCATAGATGCTCGGCTTTGGCCACATGCATGTACGTGTACACGTATATCCCCATGGCGGCTGGGTATCTTCCGCGTTGCCAAAATCAAATGCGGAGGGGCTTATGCAACCAGGGCCAGCGAGCGGCGACAGCCCAAAAACAAAGCTGGCCAAATCGCTATTGGAATCGGTGCGGTGCTTACGTGACCAGCCGAACGACTCAACGACTCAATTCCAGGCAGCAAACAAAAAGCTATAGAAAACTGAAAAACTGAAAAGCTGAAAAACTAAAACCGAAAAAAAGAGAGAGAGAAATAAAACAGCGAAAAGTTACCGGTGCATGGTGCAAGCCGTTGCCATGCCCACAGTCGGCAGCCCGCGCGTCTCTGTCGCCCGCCCACAGCTGTTCGTTTTCGCATTTGTTTTTCACTTTTTGTTCGTGTTTTTTTTTTTTTTATTTTTTTGTTTCTTCTCATATATTGTATGTGTATCTTATTATCAAGTCGCGCTGAGTTCGCTGCCCGTTCATGAACTACAAACGCCGCTGGCTGCGTTTTACGCTTTGCTTTGCTTTGCATTGCATTGCATCGCATTGCAATTGGCAATTGGCAATTGGCAGCCGCGGCCTGTCCTCGATGCGGTTGTTGGCTCTTTTCGCTTTGCCGTATCACAGGCGAACGCACTGCCCAACTGTCTATGTGTGTGTGTGTGTGTGTGTGCAATATCTTACAGATAATCGATCTTAAAATACTCTCACCTGTTGCTTGTGAAATATATCCTCAGATGAATGCCATATCTTTGAGATAATCGACTTTATGATCCGCGATGAAGTGTTTTAAATCGTAATATATAAATAAACTGAATTAATCTTTGATTGGTATTCAAATTGGAAACAGTAGTTTATAATTATATATTTTAAAATACATTCAACTTGATTAAGATGTTTTAATATATGTATATATGCAGATGATATTTTAATTAAATAATAAATTGAGTCAGCCAATTTTTTTTTTTATTATCAAGCCTTTAATAATATAAGAGTGAATTAATTTTAATTTATATTAAGAAGAAATATAAAAATAATAATTTTAATTTATACTAAGAAGAAATTGTTACACAAGTAACTTAGGAGAATTGGATGAATGTTTTTCTCCATTTCAGATGAAACATTGATAGCACCACTATTATTATATTATTTTAATTTAGAAATTAATTTTAATTTAATAATTAATAATTTGATTAATGTTTTTGTTCTAATATTATTAGTTTATTTTTACTTTAATGCAGACTTATAATTATTATTTTTTAATTATTAAAATTATGTTATAACTTTGGTTGTTATTATTAGTTTTTTATTTATTATAATTTGTATTTATACCCTGATCCTGATAAAACTCGAAAAATTTAACAGGTTCTATCAGTATTAATTATGTAAAAAAGTTATAATAATAATTATAATTTATTAAATAGTTGTCATTAGTAATTTGAATATCACAAGGAAAACATGTATTTGGTTTTTTTACCCTCATTTTTTTATATTTTCATTAAATTACTTTTTAAAGAACTCTTACTCAATCTAAATCTGCTTGGATACCCTTACCTGCAATGAATTTGAATGAACAAAATCGCGCTGCTGTGTGTATTTAAATTGATTCAATCAACTTCTCATGTTGCATTAATTGCATTCAATTTTAATTTGTTAGCAATTGTATAAAAACAGGTTAAAATAAGATAAATTTCCTTTGTAAAAATAATTGCAAATCTATTTGATTTATATTCAGTTGACAACTTAATTCTATTCAATATGCTTATTTTTCTTTTATTTAAGTCTCTAATTTTACATTTCGTTCTCAATGTCTTTAATGATATTAACATATAAATTGACCATTTGTAAAATTTAATTATTATTCATTTTAATTTTTCAAAGAAACTTGATATAATTTAAATTTCGATTGGCCTTTATTTAGTCATTTAATTATCTAATGCAAAAAGAAAAGACAATACAAATGCAATTTCGATTAATTCTTTATTAAAATTAAAATGAAATGATATATAATTTGTATTATATTCTTTTTTTTTATAAATTAACTGAATATATTTAAAAAAAATCAAATATTCAAAAGTATTACTTAAAAATGTTTCACATTATTTTATTATTAGATTAGTATAAGTTTTAGTTACAAACTACGTGACTAAGAAAGAGAAAGGGAAATAGAGAGGTCAAAAGCTGTCTGCTATTAATCTGACTGGGTTTTTCTAGGCATCCTCAGACATGTGTTTCCCACTATCACATTTGCATTTAATGTTTGGTTAAATCAAATCTAGGAAAATATTTTTGAATAGTTTACTGAAACCTTTGCCTCCAAATTGAATTAGCCCAATTGCAAAAACTTTTTCTCTTTCAATTGTCGCACTTGTTGGCAGGTTCCTGACAGTGAAAGCCTGTTAAGGTGTTACACATACATAATCTAACGCGTAGCGGAAGGAGAGGAGCCGCCACTCACATCTTGTTTATCATTATGCTTTACGATGTCTCACTTTTGGATACAGCTCTTCAGAAAATATTCCATTGTGGCGAAACGCTGGCGATGGCAAAAACAAAACCGAGGCACTTTTCCATACTTGAGGCAACGATGTGATGACAACGACGATGATGATGAAGCAACCTCCGAATTTCGAGTGATAGACAAATATTTCTAAGCAGCCCGTACTTAACGCAGTGCGTAATGTAAGCGCGCGCGCGCGCCTGCGAGCTCTCTGCCAGCCTCCGTCTCAGAATCTACTCTTGTCGTTTGCATGGGCCGCACTTCAATGTTGGCCACTTGAGTCACCTCTTCGTCGCACTTCACTCAAGATGTGCCATGAACGATACCAGAGGCCAGACTGGAGTAAGAAGAAACAAGTACAAACTTCATTAGGCCAAAGCATGCAACGTTCATTTTTCTCTCAAGATCTCAACACAAACAAATTTTCAAGTCTAGTTCATACATGTACATTCGCTGTGAGTTCTCCATTCAACTTCAGCTATTTAACTGAATACAAAATAATTTAAGGCTCAGCTGATTTATTATACTTCGTGTCTAATACCATTTCCTATAAAATTACATTTGATTAAAGTAGCGAAAGGAATTCAAGTTCATAGAACAAAATTATAGTATAAATTTAGTATAAGATGTATTCTTATGCCCTGTTCCCAATGGGAAAAAGTATATTGGTTTTATGAAATGCTCGTTATCTGTCATCTGTCTCTCCGTCCGACTTTCCGTCCATTTATCAGCCTATTCGTCCGTCTGTGTCTCCGTCCATCCGTCTCTTCATCTGAGAATGCGTCCGTATGAACACAAAATATTACGTCGCCGTAAGGGTAATGACTTAAAATTTTGAATATACACTAGATCTGCTATCAGGAGGACTATTAATTAAAGTGAAAAAGACTTGAAATTTGTAGCGCGTTGACAACCCACGATCAAACCGATATGGCAATTATATCTATGCTCATGGGGGCGTGGCTAATGAGCTAAAACTTTTTCTTCGACAGTTTTAGAGATTCAAGCTCAAAATGCAAGTTAATATTAAGATCCCGTACAGATTAAAATTATGTGTCCATGCCTACTAAGGACTTTTCATGGCCATGGCGTAGATATAATGCAGTGTACATATGGTAACAGAGTATTGAGCTTGTTACTTTCCTTAACTTCCTTGTTTTTGGTATTATATATTGGAAAGTAGTCACATTAACAATTTCAGTTGAAAGGTTCACGATAGTCAGGCATACTGATGCTTTTATAGACTCTGCTCTCGTCATTACATTTGACTCGTCTTAAGTTTTGTATTCTAAAAATTACTTTATATGTCTGATAGTAATATATTTGAAGTGTGGCTCAACATTATCAGCAATGAAATTTGCTGATCATGAGACTTAGTCATAAACCTCTTAAAAACTTCGCAAGCGTATTGCAGAGACCAACATAGATATTTCCAGTAAGCTTAATGTATGAAAAGTGGTTTCCTTGATAAGCTGAGCTCGCTTAGCAGTTTTAATCAAGTGGAAGCCACAGATATCCTGACTCGGTTCTATGGTGAATACTGGATCTATTCATATAAGTATCAAAAAAATAGAATTAAAAGTAATTTTTTATTGTCCTCCGGTGAAGTACGTTAGTGTGTTTATTACGTTAAAATTTGAACAAGTTTTGTACGTTAAAATTTGAGCAAGTTTTTTGGACAAAAACTCGACAAGGACTAAGAGAGCGACGGTGGCGAGACTTCACTTTAGGTCTGAGAGGCCGTGCTGTACCAGGAGTTGATGTATGCGCTTGCAGCCGGAGTCCTCGACATCGAGCATTGCCTCCTCAACGATGTGGGAGATGGTTCTCATGTCCAGCGAACGCTGCTCCAAGCGCAACTCGTTCTCCACGCAGCCCAGCACCTCGGCGTGACCGAAGGGGCGATAGTTGATGATGGTCGTATCCATGGGCAGCTGCTGCAGCAGCTCGTACTGCTGCCAGTAATATTGCATCTCTAGGTTGAATATGTAGATGACGAGTACACTTTGATTGGCAGCCACGTGGGAGTCGCCCTCGCGTTCCAGCAGCAGCTTGTTGTAGATAGGCACGAAGCTGTGATCGCACGGCGATAAGTTATCGATAATCAGCAGATTTTGACCGCAGCTGGAGAGCTGCTCCACAAAGTTGCGTATCACATTGAATTTGTGTGCTCCATCGGGGACATAGGTGCTCCACGAATAGCTGTGCACGTTTTCCGGCCAGGGGAATTGTTGCCTCAACACCATTGCAGTCAGTGTTTTGCCCACGCCTGGAGGCCCCAACAGGGCAACCGATCTCAGTGGCCTATCGCTCTTGACGGAGCGTTGAAGTCGCGCCAGTGCCTGCTCCTGGTTGAGCACTTGCTTGCTAATCTGGCGAAATATTCGCATCGTGTCCAGCTTCTGATTGCAGTAGAAGGCCCGAGGCGAATCCGGCTCGGGGTCTTGGCTGCGAGCGCTCTTCGCAGCGTTTCCCATACCTATCATGCCCGAAGCGCCCAGCCAGAGGGCATGCAGTGAACTGAACACGGATGACCTTACGCTCACCTGGTCGTCGGTAGCGTCTTCCATGCTCTGGAACCAGAACACCAACATCAATGTGACCATGCCCATCAGTATCATCAGACCCTGCAGCATGTTCGCCTGCTGGCTGCTCTGCAATCGCTGGCGATATGAATGACAGCTCGTCTTCCGTAGGATGCCGCGCTGCCGTGGATCCTCAAAGTCGCCAGAGAGTGCTGAGCCTGCAGACTGTGGGTAATTCATGCGAGAATGCATTATATTCAAGGTTATTTTCTGCTAACAAAATTCCTGTACGAAATTAAAAAAAGCAAAAAACACTATTTCAAATTTTTTTGTTTTGTGTGGATTTTCCAGAGGGTTGAGTTAATTTTTTATTGAGCTTTGTAAAAAGACAAATTAATACTGAGCACTGACAGCTGTTTCTGCTCAAAGAGATTAAACGAAGTTCAGATATGTGAGCGGCATTTGAAAATATGAATGTGTTCCATAAAAATAACAAACTTTTTGATACTTCGATTTTTTTGACAATGTCCAGCAAATGAGAGAAAAAACAAACACAGATATTTGAGGGTGATTAAATAGTGAAATTAATTTCGGATATTATTTATACATTAAAAATAAGTACGAATGTTGATACGGTCTGAAATATTTGAAATTCATATATATTATAAATCATAAAATTATATATTTTTTTTATTTGTGAAATATATTGAGCTTTAAGCTGATTAACGACCTGAAAATGTTATCAAAAGGTTCTGATCAGTCTGCAAATAGCTATCAATTAATTACTTGGAACTTTGTATGTTTTGCTGTAAAGCTTGCATAATATCATTTCTTATCAACTTACATCTACTTACAACTAAAAGATGTGACAATTTCGAATCGCAAAACTGTTGAAGAGAAACGCCTATTCCTATTTTCTTTTAATCATAAAAGTAAGAGGGAATTACAGTAAAAAGCCATGCGCTTAGACTGAGGAAAATAAAGTTAATTTTCCGATATGCCATGCACCCAAGAAAAAAAATAAAAGAACTAATCTAATTAGAATTGCACAAGTATATATATTTCAGACCGAGAGTGGCAAAGGAGTTTGTCTTGATACTTTCAGATCAAGAAGCACAATTTGTATGTTATATATTGTATACATACAACCTGACCTAAATATGAGCGACAGACAGATCCGCGGTGAGTTAGCTTCAATCAGCCTTGATTAGTTTTAATGGCTTAGTCAGCATTATCACTGAAAATTCTAAACAGGCTTGATTAGTCTTGACAGGAAGTTTTATCAGCCTGGCGAGCCACTTCGAACAGACTTGGTAGCAAGTTTGATCAGTCCTGATCAGCTTTTTAAAAAAGCAATTCAATCAACCTTCATCAGTCTTGAGATCAAGTTTGAATAGTCTTGATTAGTCATCTATGCAAAAATTAAATAAGAAATAAATAAATGTAATCATAAAATAATAAACAAAAAATTAAAGAGAAAATTAAAAAATATTGAGTCATTATATAAAAACTAAACTAATTGAGATATCATGAAAAATTGTAATGTAATTTGCTAGTCTAATGTTTTGACCTCTACTATATTAGCTCATATTTAAAAAAAAATGTTTTTAAACATTTTATTGCATTTAATGACAAACGATGCCACTGATATATTTTCAAATATTTACATAAATAAATAAATGAGGTAAAGCAAACTAAACTAAATAGATAATTATTATAGTTATTTTTCTAGTATATAATTAAGAGTCTGTAATCTATTTCAGCCTTACATATATCTATGTGGGGCTGAGCTGCCTTGACTTTGAATGAAGACGACGCGATGGTCGTTCTGCTTGCAAATATAATTATACGCTTTGTTAGTGAAACGCCACGTGAATCCATGTGGAGTACGGATGCGGAGTTCTAATCGTTTCTTTTTGCATCCAGGCATTAAAAGTGCTGACTCATCATTATGAGGCAGCAGTCATCAAGGCGGGCAAGCAGCCAGCAGCAGTGGCAGTGGCAGCGGCAGTAGATCAGCTGATTCGTTGGCAGCGGTAGAAAGACAGTCAGACATTACCATTAGACTGACAATTAAGTTTAGACTCGCGCGGAAAGCCGGCAGCCAGCAACTGGGCCACAACGCTTCGAAAGCAGAGATCTGACGATCGTGATTGCCAAACAACAGAAAACAAGCAGCCAGCCACAGAGACGACTGGTCTAGCCAGACGTAAAAGCCCAGTTCAGCTAAGTTCAGTTCAGTTTGGTTCAGGCCAGGTCAGCAGGCCAGGCGAGACGGAACCGGAGAACGAGCAGAAGACGGCCACAAACAGAAACAGAAACAGAAACAGAAACAGAAAACTGAGCCATTTGGGTGCTTGGCAACAAACAACAACAGCCCAGAGACAACAAAACACTTCAATTCGTAATAGACAAAAATTGAGAAAACCTTCAACTACAGCCTATGCATGAAGCCGCACTCGAAATGCTCTAACAAAGTCAAAGCCACAAGTGAGCTTTTTATGCAAGTAATTTTTTTTATTTAAATAGTTAAAAAACCACGCTGGATAAATACGATCTCTTGTCCATAAATATGAATTATAATCATAATCTAAAACCTATTTCCATTTCAGAAGTCTTTCGCTCTTTCATCGAAAGATATTTGCTGTTCTTTATTCATATTCTGGATGCAATTAAAAATCGATTTATCATCATTATTTTTCTTCCTTTCTTATTTTTTGGCAATAATCAGATACCCATTAATAACAAATAAGAGTATACTAGTTAACCTAACTAGCGGCTAATCTATTGTGTCTCACACAGTGGCAAATGTGAGCTTTTTGAGTTGCTTCTTCTTAGAGACATGATAAGAATCATTGCGCAACTAGTTTTAATCGACCCGCAGGCTGCTTGCATTAAAGGGTATTCTGACAAAAGATTCAGTGAATGTGCTGACAAATAGATGGATGGATGGATAGAAAGATAGGTACAGACATACATACATACACACACATACATATACATATTTATATATATTATAGACAGAGACAGCGACTGGCAGACAGAGATGGAGATGCAGAGACAGATTGAGAGACAGACACTTGTTGGAGCGCAGAGCCGTAACGGTTTCTGAAAATAATAAAAAAAAAATCAAGTTGGGCGACTTGCAAAAGTGTCTTTCATAAATCAGTCAACGGCTGTGGCTAACAGCTCACAGCTAACAGCTACCAGCTAGCAGCTAGCAACTCCGTCAGCTGTCAGTCGAGAGATCATTTTTGGTCGCTTGGGTTCGGTTCAGCGCGGTAATTATGTCTCTACTCGCTGGAGTACTCATATGTGTGTCATTATGATCCAAGAGCAGGCAACAAGCACAATAGCAATGCTGATAATGAGCATGACGATGATGACGATGACAATAATAACAACAGCTACAGAGACTTGGCAGACTTGGCGGCTCTGGGGTAAAAGTTTGTTGGCCCTCAAGTGCTGCCTGGCTGAGACATTTGGCTGACTTTCCGTTTTTGGCCATATTTGATTTGCTGCTGTTGCCAACCGTTTTGGAACGGGCCAACTGAGACGCTGCCGTCGCCGTCGCAGTCGCCGCTGCTGAGTCAGCGCTTTTAATTGTTGCCAAAAGCGGAAAAGTTTTGCAAGTGAAAAGTAGGCAATGAAAAAGTCATTTGGAAAATTGACAATCAGCAAACGAAATTTACAAATTTGTTGCTAGCGGAACACGCGGCCCAGTAAACATTAATAATGGGCGTAAAGTGAAAACTAAAATAATAAAATGGGCGAATTGAAAAATATTAATTTTAATACCTAAGCAATATAACACGAAATGAAAATGATAATAAGGTCCCAAGAAAAAATAAAATGAATTAAAAATAAGATAATCAGACTTAAGTTAGTAAAAGAATAAATAAAATTTATAAAATATATTACAAGATCTTGTAAGCAAAATCAAGATATTATGACCACATTTAATATATTTTACATAACTAATAGTTAAGAAAAAAAAATGGTAGGTATTATAAAACTATTTTTATATTAATAATTGAAATTACTATTTATGAAAACAAATTTATATAATAAAAATATATATTATATATATTTATTTTTCATAAATAATAATTTTAATTATTTATAATTATTAAACTTATTTCTCCATGTAGTTTTATATATTTGTAAGATTATTTTTATTTAAATAATAATAATTTTGTTTTACATAACAAATAATAATAATATAGAAATGAATCTAAAATTTGACATGAAATATTAAAGCGCAAACTTAATCTCAGCCTCAGCTGTGCACTCTTAGGTATGTAGAGCTTGCATTTATGTTAAAAAATTGCTGCATTCTTTATAAAATGATATTATAATGTAAAAAGCTTTAGCTTTTCATTTGTTTTCCGTTTCATTCAATTTTCTTAAAGTCTTGTGCCAGCAAGTGAGCTAATCGATGGGGATAAAAAGAAAAGAGAATGAAGGAAGATAGAGAACGTAGCTAAAGAGTTTGGCGAATTGCAATTTATAGACGCTGCCAAAGCATCGAGAACACGAACGTGTTTACGACACACCAAGTTGGCGAGCGAGTACGTGTGTCTGTGAGATACAGATACATGCAACTGCGGAATGAGTACGTGTATCTGCAAGATACAGACATATGGAAGCATTCTGCTCATTAGCTCGTTGCGGCTGACGTTGTTGCTGCTGCTGCTGCTGCTGCTGCTGCTGCTGTTGATGTTGCTGCTGTCAGTTGCAACTTCAATTGAAACGCATTTAATTAGTTTGTGCCTAATTTATGCTGCCATCGCCATCGACATCGATATCGACATCAACATCAGCGCTCAACGTAGAAGCTGTCAGCGCGGCGCTTATCCAAAAGGGGGCTTATACGAATTTTCAACAAGAACGTGCGCTATATACTCCGAATCTGTCCTAATCAAATAATATTGCCAGCTTGAAATAAGCTATAATGTATGTCAAAGACAGATGAAGTTGCTGCCACTGCTGCGAAATATATAAAGTCTTGATGGGGCTTAGCAGCCAAGCTGAGATAATCGTCGGCTTTAACCAAGTATCCCTTTAAGCGTCTTTTAGTAATCTCAATATTGAAATGTTTACAAATATTTTACAATATAATATATTGATTTATCCATATATTATTGATTTTTAAAAATATAAAAATGTAATATTAAATATATAAATATATATATATATATACAAATTTAAATATATATTTATTTTTTTTATTTAGAACATATTTTCCTAATCTTCTCTCGCTTGCAAGATGCATCCAATAAGCCTGCAATACATAGACAAAGTGTGTTTGGTTTTCGGTTATTTGATAGGGGGACAGAGTCTTCTATTATGTTTTTTATGGCAGGCATTAGAGCAAATCAACGAATGACGGTGACAGTTACGGGCCCGTCACTTGGGCATAGGGGCTCGAGGTGCCGAGCGACGTGAAAGTGCATTGGCATGTGTGCGCGGAAAGGGGGGCCCGGCTTGTAGGTCAGTTCTCTGTGCCGGCATTTGCCTTATGGCCCGGCACGGCACGGCACGGCCCGGACCGGCCTGGTCATAAGTAGCATAAGGGGCGACATCAACATCGACTAAAGACGCCACAATTAATTTAATTAACGAACGTGCCTCGAACGCCTTCCAATTGACGTTGGCGGCATTTGTTAAATTGTTTAAAGAACCCAATGGAACCAAACGCGAGGCAAGATGTGGGCGTCGTAATGTCTTTTGCTTTACTTATTTTGATGACATTGCGGGGCTTCGCAGCAAAATCTACTGAATGCGTTTCTATGATTAACTTTCATTTGATCAAATATTTTCATTTCGGCTCTCGTCTATTTCCCTGCCCCATTGAATTCTATCATCGTCTCGTAGGGCTTCGCAGTTGCGTGCTCTTCTTGTTCTTCTTCAACATTATTGTCGCTAACCGAACTGAGGTCATGCGGCTTGACGATTTTCCATTTTCTACCGGCCAGCGACATGTCTACATATAACTATATATTGTGTATATGTATCTCTTGCTATGGCAACTGTTGATGTTTCTGATTAGTCACAGTCGCAGCTAAGCTAAAACTTTTAGCTGTTGTGTCATTTTTTGATTGAGCATGAAATTATTTAATTATATTATTTATATTTTTTATTACATCGACTTAACTTTGCATCTTGATGGTTTTATGTTGATTATGAGTTTGCAAAGTATTTTCATCTGTATTTTAGGATCAAATTTGTTGTTAATCGGAAAGTATTGCAGCGTTAAGTGAATTAAATAAATATGAATATAAAATAAATACATTTCCTTACAAACTTATTTGATACTCATATTATTTACATATATACATAAATAAATTCATAAATATTTTTTATTTATTTGGGTCTCTATATTATTATATATTATATATATATTTATTTACTTTGAACTAACATAAATCATTGTCGCCAAA
Source organism: Drosophila mettleri (assembly GCA_035047625.1). NCBI lineage: Eukaryota > Metazoa > Arthropoda > Insecta > Diptera > Drosophilidae > Drosophila > Drosophila mettleri. Next base: position 20,012,783 of record JAWNPI010000103.1, read on the forward strand.
GCTAGAGGTATGAAATTTCCTTTATACCATATGAGTATCTGGCGATAACTGAGCCATTTTCATAATTTCGTTAATTTAGTTAATTTTATTGAATAAGTACAAAATTGGTGGTATTATCTTGTATCATTAAGACACATAATACTTAATGATTTTTGATTTTAATGAGCGAGCTTCACGATTCCACGCTTAAGTATACAATAATAACCCAGTAGATCCCTCTTGATGTCTTTCATATAATCTCGACTGTGCGAGGTTCACTAATCTCAGCCTAACTCTAATCTATATAAACAGAATGGATGGTACTATTCAGATACATACGACTAATGTCGTGCATATAAACTAGACTTTGCGAGCTACACTTATTCCATTTTAGCTATCATCCAAACTAAAGCTTTTCTTTTATAGGCAATATTTCCTGCTTGCGACTGTGTTTAACAGATAGCCCACAATATATTGTATTTTAAGCACTTCATAGCTATGTTCATATAAACTATTATTTTGTATCTTTAGGCTAATGAATTATGAGCTGAGTTTTTGTGCCTGGCTACCAGGTGGAAGCTGTGGAAGTTGTCGATGTTGTCGATGTTGTGTGGCTGCTGCGTTGCAACTTTGTTGCTGATGACTCTTGGGTGAGGGCACTGCGCCCGTGAAATACTCGTATTTTGTGCGCCGATATCGCCACATGTTGATCTTTAAGCTCTCTTTTATTATTATTATTATGAAAATGCAAAAAAAAAAAAAAAAAAAAAAAAAAATGGAAAAAGAAAACAAAAAAGAAAGAAAATAAAATGTATAAAAAATAACAAGACAAGCGGCAATCGGGCAACCGGACAATGGCAACGGAGCAGCAGCCAACTGGCCGAACTGGTTCTCCTTCTCGCCTTGCTTGGGGCTTATTTGAGGCCAGTCCAGGCCAGGCCAGGCCAGGCCAGACCAGACCGAGTCAAGCCGAGCCAGGCCGGGCCACTACTGGAGTTACACCTACTCCCGCTGGCGAGTTGTGGACTTGGATTCAGTTTTGAGATACAGCGCGACAGATACAGCCTCAGCCATAGCCACAGCCTGAGCCATAGCCTTAGCCACAGCTTCAGCTTCAGCTTCAGCCGCAGCTTTGGCTTTAGATTCAGATACAGTTGTTTGGCTCTGCGGGGTGTGCGTTGCGTTGTTTACGTTTAGCGCTCGTTCCTTCATTCCACGCTCGTTTGTTTTGATTTTAAAAAAGGTTGGACTAGAAAAAAACACACACCAAAAAAAAGAGAAGAAAAAACTGGATGCCCTTGTTTGTACACAGTTTGGTCTTTGTTTTCATCGCTCGCTCTTGTTCTCTCTCTCTCTCTCTCTCTCTCTCTCTCTCTCTCTCTCTCTATCGCACTCACTCTCTTTTGTTTGGCCATGCTTTGCATTATTATTTCAAGTTGTCATTGTTGTTGTTCTCAAAACAATCTTTTTCGCCTTCTTCTTCTCGTTCTTTTTTTGTATTTCCCTCGTATGTTATGTGGGATAGGGTTAGAGCATGGGTTTTGGGCTCTAGGTTTTGCGTAATGAGTCTCTATGTTGCTTGTCCATCAACCAATTCAGCACGTCAGCCAACAAAAGTCCCTCTTCATCTTCTTCTTATTATGATTATTATTATTTTTTTTTTTTTTTTTGCTAATTAAGATTCATGACGAGTTAATCTGCGGCAGAGAGTTAACTTGCAAGGAAAAGACCTCTTATATAGAGGGGACTATATGTTCTCTACACATATTCATATATATGTACATATGTTTATATATGTATGTGTTCCCAGTTGAAGTGCTTTAATCGAGTTTTTATCTTTCTGCCGGTTCCATTTCCATTTGGGTCTGTTCACATTTCTAGAGTGTCAACAATGGAGCTGAAATTTGTTATTATCTAATTGTCTGTTGTTCCTACTACTACTTAAGCTCCCTCCGCCAACGGCCTCCTGGGAGTATCGAGCATAGCCGCTGCTGCTGCTGCTGCCGCTGCTTCTGCTTCTGCTTCTTCTCCTATCCCCCATTCAGCCGCCTTGACTAACCGCCAGCGCGGGAGCTGCAAACAGAAATAATAAACACCAACAAGTGTCGTAAAAACAAATTAACGGCGCACAAGTAAACACTTGTCCCTGTTCCACCATAGCGCTGCGGCGCCCCCCAGCCTCCCCACCTATCTGGAACCAGCTCGCAACTCTAAAGCGGTAGCCAGCCCCTAAGTTTTAAATGAGCAAACATTATTTTAATTTATTGCATCGCCCGGCGAAACCCCGCTATACTAATCCGCACGATAATAACAGCGGCTACACCATTTGCTTCTGCCCGTTCGACCCTCCGCTACAGATGCTGCTCCGCCTCCCACTACCCTCCCCTCACCTCCAGCTCCCAGCTGCATTGTCGTGCTCCCCTCATCCGTTTGCTCCAGCATGTGGGAAAACAAGGGAAACACAGCATTCTGCTCGCTGTTTAACAACGAATTCCTCTGGGCTCAGCCAGCGAGCACTTCTCATATTTTCGATTCATACATGTTATGTACGATATGTACGAGGGCGGGCGGGGAAATGGTTGGGGCAATCCGGGAAACAAAAATTGTTCGTGGAGAGTGAAGCAATTTAATAAATCTCCAAGTCCTGAAGACTAAAAATCCAGTGCAAACTATATCTTGCCAAATGCTAATGAGCACATTATTGATTATAGATAATCAATAATTGAATATTGTTAGTCTATAAATTCAATTTGTAAAATCTTTTTTAGTTACTTAATTCTTATGAAAATAAGATGAAATTTGTAAATAAAAATTGTGAATTGATTTGATTTACTGAATATATACAAATTAAATACATATACATCATATGTATATATATATATTTCGATGTATATAGGCAAATATTTATTTTTATACTTATTTTTATACAAAACTTCAGACATTAGAGCTAATTCCCTATAAGATATCACCTTTTTTTTATTTTTCGTATCTCATCGAAGACATTTACTTTTAGTATTATCAAATTTAGTGTTTATTGTGTAACTTTTTTATTTGATTTATAATTTTTTTTAAATTAATAAAATTATTTTAAAATAATAAGGAAAATTGTATCAGAATAATCAAATTTGTTGCAGTTCTTCGACTCTATTGCGCACTTAGCTCTAATTCATTACTATTGAGTGGGCCAGTTTGCCTGTAACTATTTATTATGATTATTATGCTATGTTCTCTGGCTATCCAGATTATATTCGCCAGATAATTTATATGCGCTACTAGTCTATCTGCGTGTCAAACAATTCCATAAGATAATCAACCAAAAACAATAACCAAGTAAAATCGTACTAAACTGGGATTATAGGCTGCATAGTTTTTAACTGTTCAATCAAAATGATCAAATTTAATTGAAACACAAAATCATATATTAATTCTTTATATATTACTATATTTATATAAATTTATATATTCATGACCAACGATTTTCGATTTGACATTGTTTTAGGGACAGTCTAGGTGGGATCTACAATAAAGAAATATATGCTCTTTAGTTCAGAGACTGCAATCAAATGTATGGATAGTTCTATGACATAAATATATAAGCAATTATTGCTTAGCCGAAATTTGTATAATTTTTTTTCCTTTTGCCCACTTGAAATTTGAATGACGCGCGCACTGCCATTCGAATATCAAATTAATTTGTCAAAAATATAATTAACACGTCGCAATGGACATTCGTTTTTTGTTTTCTTGTTCATTTGTTCAGCGAGAGGTAGGGTATTCAGATAGTATTTGAAGTGGGTATATGCGGACATAGAGGGCATATCACCCATTCCCATGACCGCGCCTCGAACGTGCCTCGAATGCGCGGCATTAATACAATTAAATAAATAACAATTTTAGAGTTAAGAAATGTGCCACCAAGAGATACCCTGTAAGCCGTACGAAATGGAGTCTGGCATGTCTATTTCAGGTAGAAATTAGATATATATATTGGTAGTCAAACTAACCTGCAACTGATATCCCTTGAAACCGCTGGAAAGCAAAATTCTGGCGTTCTGTAATTTAATTTCATTTGCTGTCGTCCGTCGTCTGTTAGTGGCTTTTACAAAGTCTATTTGACTTTAATTATAGATTTCGTTTGCAGCCGTCATTTCTGGTCACTTAATTGTGGCCACTTCACACACGAACCTAATTATTCTCGCAAAATGTATAAATTTCCACGGCATTTAATTTGCATATAAAGAGCGACGCTCTAATGGCTCGCATTTGCATAATTTGGTAAGGCCCATGGCGCACATATATACCCACATACATACATAAATACACATTTATACATACATATAATTCCGCTAAATATCAACATGCTCAAGTTTTAGTTGCATAGAGATACAGTAGCATTAATATTTGGCTTTAATAGCCTCTTTGGCCTGCCTAGGCATCCGCACCCGCACCCAGAACACAGCTAATGCTCTACATAATGGCCCATATACATAAGCTCTTCCAAATACAAATTATATATTTCTAACAACTTTCATGAATAAATTTTCAATTTGGTTTTTTGTTTTTTTTGCCATTGTGCTTAGCTAAATTTTATAAGATGCTAGGAGACAGGATAGATTAGATACATAAAAAGCGAATATACTCTATATATTATATGTATTTGTATATATAGTGTTGTCATTTAAAATAATGAAATTAAATTGCAAATTAGCTTAAACGTAGCGCCTGTTACTGTAAAGCAGCAGTTTTAGTTGGAGCTGTGTGACAGAGAGTGGAGCTACCCCGTTGATCGCTCGCCCTATGATCTCCAGGTGAATCTAAAGGAGTGAAGACTCTTTTGCCTTGGAGTACAAAAATTTATTTTATTCTGGAGCCGTACCTTTTAATAGGCCATATATATTTTCAATTTAATTTCTAAGCTCTGTAAATCGTTTTCTTTTATCTCAATTGAAGATGGGCAAAAAATATTGATTTAATCAATTTATAGATAATTTCCTTACTGAGATATAATACTATTTATTTTATTTATGTATATATATATATATATATATGAAATATTTATAGCATGTTTTATATATAGCAGTAATAATAGCACTCAATTTACATTCGCTTTTATAGCAACAACTACAAAGGATTTGGAAAAGATTTCAAAAAGAAAAATATGTTTGTTTTATGATTTAGTGTTTGCCGGAAAACATGAACTCGAAAGAGATTCGCATGTAAATTGAATAACCTGTGCACTCCATTAAGGCGGCATGTGCATTGGGGGCCGCATGCTCCTCGTCAGCAGCTACCCCCAGCACCAGGTCGGGCGATGATGCGTGCTGTAGCATCTGGCGGCCTTATGAGTCACGCGAATGCTTCATGTGTGCCTCGGCCGATCTGCGCTCCACATGTTTTCACTTAGAGCCTAATCATTGCCTATGCTCCCTCCAGCCACAGCCGGGCTCGCTGGCGTTGCTCCAGCAGCCTCAGCTGCGTCTGTTGCATTTAACGATGCATTTCAGATGAAATTTAGTGGCAAAACATTGTTGAGCGCATTAAGCAATTACGATTATGTTGCATTTGCGTTCACTTCACCGTCAGATAAATATGAAACAGAATTCAATTCATTGGCTGCAACTCGCTGCTAGATGTTCGACCCTCGCTCACTATACCCTAGTGCCGAGTACCGAAGCTAGGCAGCAGAGGGTAGTCGATTGCTGGGGTCATTTTGTAGCGCGTATTCTTCCCACCAAATCGGCTCACTTGTTCACATGATAAAATAGTCTTTTCGGAAGAATGTAAATGATTTGTTTCTCATGATGAAATTCACTTAAATTGAATTCGCTTATCGCCCCTGGAGGAATGGAAATTGTTATATAGAGATTATGAAATATTTTTACTCATATTCATGCACTTTAATCTGGAGCTGTTTTTGGAGCGTCGAGGCTAGAGGACAACCATTCATTATGGTCGCCATTTATCACGGAACTGCCCTCGCTCTGTCTCTTGCTCTTTATTTTTATTTTTATTTCATTTTATTTTTTTTTTGGTCAGCTCCAGTTATGGTGGTCAGCAGTTGACCCAACCAACATGGCCAGGGTCATCCATCAACTTCAGGAGAAGCAAAACGGGCAAGTGTGCGTGTAATTTTTGTGAGGCCCGCCGCACACTTATCGAATAACGTTCTTGGTCTGGGGCACGGGGTACATGGCAGCACCTATATTTGTGTGGCCCAATAAGCTCTTGGTTCTTGAGAGCAGAGCCTTTCCTACCATCCATCCATCCATCCATCCATCCGTCCATTCATCAGCCACATCACTCACTCATACATTCGTTATTTTTCTCTCTCTCTCTCTCTCTCGCTGGTCCCTCAACTTCCTGCTTTTGCTTGGCACTTCATCAACATCACAGTCAAAATCACAAAACATTTCTGCGTCCTTTCACCCGCTAACGAAAAAAAGAAAATCTCACTCACTAAGTAGCCCAGTACAAGGGGTTAGACGAGGCTTACAAATCTGAAAGCTGATTCCCATGATTCTCATGTATGCTGAGAAGGTATTTTTAATGCTGTTTACTTAACATTGAAGCTGAAGCATGTTATCAAATTTTAATGGATTGTTGTCAGAGATCAACTACTAAAGCTGTAGATAAAATTGACTACCGATATATGTAGATAAATTCATTAAAAAAATTTTTAATGACAAGTTAAAAATTAAATAAAATAATATATATTTTAAATTTATGGTTAAGGATTTACGCAACACAACATTTTAAATAATGGGATGAAAGCTTAGATTTTCCTATATACAATTATTATTTAAGATTCTCATAGTTATAAGTATATTATGATAGTATTAAAAATAATATAATAATTAATACAAAAAATATATATATTAATATGTTTAACAGCATTCCAAATATGAATTTGATATTCGTTAATTACATTTATTTGTCAGCATAAATATTTAATATATAAATAAAATATTAATTTAAGGTTAACAATAAATTTAGAGTTTGTAAATAATAGTACACTTAATTGTATTAAAATTACTAAATTTATTTTATATATTACAATAATATATAATTTAAAAAATGTATAATTGTTTAATATATACAATAAATTTAATAATGTATTTTTCTATATATAAATAAATTTTATTTCTAGATTTTTTAAATAATTTCTCTGCTCTTTATTTGTTATAAAATAAACTAAAAGTATTTATATAGAAATTTTTTAAATCAAAATTTCCTTTTCATACTCATTTCAATTGAACTTCTTATTTTAATTATAGTATTTATTTTGACTTATCTGAATTCGGGGAATATTTTGAATTTTCGCTTCTCTGCGTAAGCGTTTGCTGCTCTTGGCCAAGTACTAAACATGATTTATAATACTTGGACAAACAATAATTCTTTTATCAATAAATATTGAATATTGAATATTGACTGGCAAAATGGAATTTAAAAGAGAAATGAAAAGAATGTATATACATAAATATTTTAATATAATTCTCATATATATAAATAATCTTAAATTTTATGGAGGCAGTCAATATACATATATATATATATATATATATATATATATATATATATATATATATATATGTATATATGTATCGAACGGAAAGCGGCTTTGATAGCTATTTGGATGCCCTATCGAAATCCTGTTGGCTTTCCCATTTTGATGTCAGCTTAGGAGCATGCATCGCATTATACATACATATTTGCCATACAGGCCTGGCCCGTACTGCGCCCTTCTCCTCCACCGATGTAAATTTCCCACGTCTAACTTTTGGTTTGCCATCCAGCAAGCGTCCAATTTCGCAGTATTTTGTATTTGGAATTTGTATCTGCTATTTGAGAGTCTGCACGTTAATATTTGGATTGCGTGTATTTGTGTTTGTTTTTTGGTCTGTGTTTCCTGTGCAGGGATTGTGGAGGGATTGGCTCTGAATGGGCCAGGGCTGTGTTACCGTGTTGCCAAAAATAAATCCGCTATAAGTCCTTTGCGCAAAAATGTTTTTTCTTTTGCTCCTATTTTGCATAAAAACGTTGCGCTTATCCCTTTCGCATTCGCATATTTAAATTTCGTTTCTCTCTCTGATATTTGAAATTCGATTTTTGTACATTTTCTGTTTTTTTTTTATTTTATTATTTTTTTACTTTTTCACTTCCTGATCGGATCCCTTCACCGCTGTTTCCATTCCTAATTCGAGCAGGTTTTTTAGTTGCTGCTTATCATTCAATAGGGCTTCGTCCATTTGTGTTGCGTGTATTTTTCACGTGTGCCACGTGTCTGTTTATTTATCCTTCAAATTCACCCACACACTCACGCACACAGGCACTCTCATATATACACCCACATGCTGGCTGTCTTGTTTGCTTGCGTGTGAAAATTCACAAGTGCGAGTGGATTTTGGGGTCAGGCTACGTTTCAGGCTTACAACTAGCCGAGCAGAATTTTCAATTTTTTACAATGATTTCAATTGACAGTTAAGCAATTCGAGACATTGCGCAATATATATACGTATATGTGTTCCATTTGAATTCCTCCCATCTGACAGCCGTGGCGAATTATAAACGCAACCTATAAAAATTGTTACAGACGTGTATAAAATATCACATTTGTTGCTTAATTATTTTGATATATCCAATTATTCATGTAATGTTTATATATTTTTATTGAAGTTCACAGTTAGCCGGCAATGCCTATTCTCTTGGAAAAAATAAGTGCCTCGGCAATTAATTTAAGCGACATACTAAATTACATAATGTTCAATTTGGATTCATTCCATGTAAATTTTATTATTTTTTCAATATGTTTTGACATTATAATTCTGTAATTTAATTTCTATTCGTTCCGACATACCAATATCAGAAAGTGATGCTTTAGTATCACTTGCATCATAATTACCGCCATGTTATTTCATTCCGTTCAATTCCAATACATGGAACTACGAAAATGGAGCATGTAAAGTAATTGAATGTTTATAATAACATTTTCAACCTTATGTGATAATTCCAAATAATTAATTCCAATTGTCTTAAACGCACATAAATTGATAAATATTCCATATTCCCATTTCGTTTCATTCCATTTGAAAAAAAAACTCTTATACATTTGATCGAAAGTCCTTTATTCATACTCCAGATTAATTTCATTTCGTTCCATCTCATTTCCACATCGTTTCATTCATAAAATATATAATATATTGCTCTTGATAATTAGTTTATTACACCATGTGTATAGCTCCAATTGTAAGTAACCCATTGGGGTCTTTTTATTTATTTTATGTGGATATATGAAGATCAGAAATAGTTTTTAATAAGCTCAAGACTTTTAACTTGCTGCGACAAATCATCGAGTAATCAGAGTCGTGACAATGCATGGCAAAGCGAATGCAATTCAAGGACCAAATGGGACGCGAGCTGCAGCCAGCGCAAAGGTCAGCCCAAGGACAAGGCGAGACGCCAGTGAAATGCACAGTGGAAAAAAATAAATTGTGCTCTTATTAAAATCGATATTTAGTGGAAGAGAGACTAGACTAGGCGAGTGGATAGGGAGGTCGGGTGCTGGGGAGGTTGTGCTGGGGTATTTGCATTAAATTATGCGACGAGCAGCGGAAATGTTTGCCATCAACTGTGAAGTGGGATGGCAAGGAGGCGAACGGGTGGGCCGGGTAGGAGGGGCGGAGGAAAGCAGGAGGGTAGCATCAGGCAGACGTGGAAGATGAAGCAGAGCGCAGCATCGTTAAGTGCGCCGGAAACAATTTCACTCTTCAGCACAAGGAAAGCCATAAAAGGAAATAAAAGGAAAGCAAGCAACAAACATCGACAGCGACGTCAACAGCGACGGCAGCAGCGACGGCAGCAGCGGCAGCGACTGCGACAGCGACAGCATCGTGGCATTTGTTAAAGCAAAACGCCGCAAAACAAATTGTAACAGAAATCCTTCAAACATCTGTGAATAACTCTCGCCTGCAATTCAGTCAAAGTCCCAGTTCCAGACCCGCCCTCCTCCGTTCACACACTCTCACACACACATGTGTGGGTGTGCGTGCGCGTGTGTGTGTGTGCACTTGTATTTGTAATTGTTTCCTTTTTGCTTTATGAGTTTTTCATGTATCGCACAAAGTGTCACCCTATTCCAGCCTAGCTGCTGCTCTGGCTCCCCCTCCCCCCAGTCTGTCCTCCTCTTCCCCTATTAGCGACCGGCGTGCACCTGTGTGGCTGTTCAACCCCACCCAGCGCTTCTCCCCCTCCTAACCTTTTGGCTCGGCCCAGCGCTCTACTTACGAGGCGCAACTTTTGTGGAGCGCATTTTAATCGTCGTCATTAAGGCGGCAGCGCGTGCAAAATGTCCTTTCATTTCAGTTTTGTATTTCTTCACTTCTTCCTCTTGCCACTGGCAGGATATATTTTATGTTTCTTTCTTGTTTTTATACTTGAGTGTTTAGCCATTGCAATCTGTCCAAAAACGACATCAAAGTATTTCAACACAATACCAGCCAGAGGAGGGCCACGTATGAGCTTGATGCAACTCGCGACTCGCAGCATGCCAACCCCATCCGCAATGTGTATAAATAACTAATGCATAAAGACTCTGTGAATTCTCTTGCACTTGTCGTGCACTAATTAGTTATCTATCATAGAGGCGCCTTGTTGAGAACGATAAGTGCAGCCGCTCAAAGAGACTTTCGTTTCTAAAGAAATACGTATCACGGAACTTGAAGTAAAATATAAAATAAAGTTAACAATTCTAGGAACTATAAAGCAAATTGTATTATAAAATATTATATTATATATATAATACAATAATTATAATATATTACCACAGCCAACCTTAATTGTTGTCCTCAATTTATTTGTATTCGTCTATATTTGACTGTCTTCTTTCTCAGTCTTGCTGCTTGGACTACGAGCGTCAGCTTAGCATGATCGAGACTCAGAGGGCACAACTTGCGAAGATCTCTTTATAATATGGAGATCTCTGACATTCCAGTACACTGGCTAAGGTAGGAGAAGGCTGCACCCACTAGGAGTATGAGAATAATTGAATTTGAGTTTAATTACTTTTGTTTAGTCATTTGAAATAATGAAATGAAATTGTAAATTAGCATAGACTAAGCGATTATCACTGCAAGTAACAGCGGGTGGAGCTGTATGAGTGGCAGTGGCGTTCTCCCCATGATCGCTCTACTATGCTCAAACTGCGGGTTAGCTGTAATTAATTTTCGCATTATAAAAATAATACAAAATTTTGAACTTAGTTCGGACTGACCCGAAGCCGTTTTATAGGGCAAACACGACTGACATTCATAATCTCCACTCATAGTATTAATATAATTATAATTATAAGAAAAAAAAAGCAATATTTATTGATATTTACTATTGATTATATACTTATATTATTATTATTATTTACATGCTCCAGTTTTAATTTAATAATTTCAGATGACAATGTATTCTTTGAAAATGTCTGCAGTTGAGGGAATATCCTTATGTAGAAAATAAATTGATAGATAGCAGCTATCGATCTTGAATTTCAAGTTGACTTGCTTTAGTTGAATCTTTCTTTTATAGTAGGAATGACATGCTTCTGTTCTTGCTGAAAATATCATTTAAAATTCATTAAATTTGAGTAGAGTCAGGCACGTAAACATGGAAGGAATCAGGCGGCTTATCATGCTCGCAATATGGCACTGAAAAGCATCTAAGTTGACTCAATTGATGCGTATTTATTTTGCTGGAATACCCCCGTTTATCTTGCTTGCTTTTTAGCATTTATAATGCGCTCCCCTCACGGCTGACACCTTCAGCCGAGCGTTAAAAATGGTGAAGCAAAATCATTAGACACAGCTGGACGCCAACTGGGCTCGACTAATAACTTTCAATTGCGGTTATGATGGACCCAAGCCAAGCTAGTCGGTGGCAGAGGGTCGGCTAGAAGCCCGAAATAGGCCTTGTCCTTGGCCACCTATTAAATATTTACAAAATGTGTTGTAAGTAGGAAATTGTGTTCGTTCACTTTTCAATGGACCACAAAGTCATTCAACCCAGCAGCACGGAATGTCCCTCAGTTGTCCATCTATTCCTCCTGTTTTTCTCGCCTTTTCTCCTTCACTCCCCTTCCTCTTGCCTTTCATTTATTTATTTATTTTATATGCTTGTGCGTCGGTTGCCTCGCTTTGTGCCTCGTTGTGGGCCATTTTCAAAAAGCACAAAACTTATTTTAATTTTAATAGAAATTAATGAGGTAATCTTCTTTCGGCATTCGCCTTACTCCGCCTCCTCCTGTTTCTTCTTCCTGCCTGTTGTCCATTGCCCTTTCGCTTGCTCCCTTTCAGCAAATGGTTTTCAATTTGCAGCAAAATAGAGAAAACTTTTTGAAAAACCAAAAATGCGGCCGTGCCGCCTTCTTTGTACAGATTTATAATTGTTTGCAGGCAGGAGGCTCTTGGACGTGGCCGTGGCTACATTTTCCTTAAATACGTATTTAACTGAGCATCTGAGCTGAAAATTTGTTGCTAGGCTGGAGGTTGAGATATAGCCGGCTTTGATTTGAGGCTAAAGCATTTGGTAAAGGACATCAGAGAGAGACAAGAATCTTAAAATTAGTTTCTTTATCACGGCTCAATTACAGCGTCTTTCACAGCTGCTTCCAATAAGTCCATGCCTTATACTCTACCCATAACTTTTAGTTAATCAGGCTTTGCCTTGACATAAGCGCAAATAAAACTTTTACAATTAGGCCACGTCACGACTTAGAAGAACTTTAAAATAATTCACATGCAAAGCCCGCCTAATTTACCTTCGTTTTCTCAGATTTCCGAGACAAACACTTTAGCTAAGAAGTATGGGGTTTCCCCTTTGAAATATGCCCAAATACGGGCAATTAGCAAAGTTATATGTGTGTCAAATGACATGGGACAAGTTAAACAGACAATTTAAATATGCTCACAAGTTGGTCAGGACTGGGGGACTCCATATATGAAGATCAAGTTTGCCTCAAATAATCGATAACCCATTACCTATATATAGAATCGGTTAAAATGACTATCGAAATTTAGTTCTTAAATACAATATAAAAATCGTATTTCTGGAAAGAAAGTGGGAGGTAAGAATAGAGAGACAGAGGCAGAGAGATAAGAATAGAGAAAAATAAGTTAGAAGAAGAAAAATAACGAAAGAGGGAAAGATAGAGGGTGAAATAGAGAGGGGAAAACAGGTTAAGAAAAGGAAAAAATGCGATTGGCAGAGAGAGAAAAGTTGATGAAAAGTTGCCGACAAAATGTGTTTTAATTAAGAACATATATACAAATATGTATGTGTGCGTGTGTGTTTTGTGTATGTATGAATCCATTCATATTATAAATAATTATATGCTTCATTTTGGTTAGCTCGCGACTATAGATTTCTTACTTCATTTGTTGCAGTGTTTTGATATGAAATTTTAATGCATTAAAACATATTAAATACCAAATAAACGAATACAGATTTAATGGTCTTATAAATATTTTAAACGCATTTTCCCATTCGCTTTATTTTCGATATCCCCAATTTCAATCAAATTGATTACAATTTATAATTAATCAAAGTAATTAGTTGCTTAATAAATTTTTAATAAACATTGTCATGAGTTGTTTTTAGTTAATTTCAGGACATTTGTTTTCATGTAAGATTTTTCGTGGAGTCCGACTCCGATCCATGTGACAATTCGCATGCGTCTCATGAACCTCTCCTTCTCCTTGTTTCTCTCTCTTCCTTTCACCCTCTCTTCGTCCTTCCCACTGTGTGAGCAGCCGCTGGTCGAGTATTGACCGAAAGCGTAATTTATGCAAATATTCCAATTTGCTGAACTGAAACACTTTGAAGGCGAGAAGCGCTGCCGAAATAATTGCGTCGATTTATATGACGAGAGTCGACAGCAAATGGCGCCTGCTGCTGCAGCTGCTCATTACCCCTTCGGTGTGAAGTGTCCTGCATCCTGTGAGCACTCTTCCTGGCTGCTTCCATCAACTGGGTATTTTTCGTACACGAATAAACTTTATGGCGCCATTGTAGCAAAGTGTCGCCGTCGCCATCGCCATCGCCATCGCTGTCGCCGTCGTCCTGCTCTGGGATGACATAATAAACTTGGAGGATATTTGAAATTCGAGTGAATTTGAAGAGCTGCGGCAGGCAACACGAACGCACTGCGAGAGCTGCGAGGCTTCATTACATGAATCTGGCGATGTCTGCCCTGCCCGCTTATTAACATAATGAAACAATGAAACAAAGCAGGGCGGAAAACAGAGCAGAGCAGAGCAGCTCCAGCTGCTGGGATGCTTGGTCATGAGGGACCAACATCATCATTGCACGCGGTCACTTGCCCAAGAAGCTGTCAAATGAACGCTATATCTTTGAGCATTATGCTAATAAATTTACAAAAATGAGAAACTTTCGGCTCTAATGAAAAACACCCAAAAACCAGGGCCAAAGATTGCGTCCAGATTGAGAAATCAAAAGCAAATACACCTGACTGCAAAACTGAAGTCAAGCCAAGCTAAATTTTGATGGGTTATCAGGGCATGACTAAGGGACTTAAGCGAAATGCTTCCAACTAAGTAGATAGTTTCTCTCACAAAATAAAAGTTATAGAACTTGGAGTACTCTGTAATATGACGAATCAGTCAAGGAATATATTAATAAATTGGGAGAGCTCTTGGTTGCCTCTTGATGTCACGTCATTAATGCAGGGTATATTTAAGTCCTGCTCAGCGTTTAGTAACCTTGTATATACTCTCTTGAGACGGCGACTGGGCAGAGGCTGTTATGCCTGATGGCCAGCTGCTATTTTTGTGGAATTACGTAGCACGTGCGAGCTTCCAATCATCGAGCCGTGTGGACGCTGCCGGGAGAGCTCGTCAACTGGATTTGATTTGCGCCTCCTTTTCGGTTGCCTTGGCTTATGCCAAACGTCCTTTCCTCCTGATTATAGGGCACAAATTGCCAACGTTGAGGCTTAGGCTCGGCCTTTTGCCGCCACGTTGCTTGTTGGCAGCGCAAAATATTTATTTTATTTATGACAGTTCAGTTTTAGAGGCATTCGGGGCCAGCGCCGCACAAATTGCCAAATTCACTTTGAGCCCCAGCCGTGGCAAACTTTGACTTCCTTCTATTTTGACGCAATCAGTTTAATGCGCAAAATATAATGCGCGCGCCAATCGAACTGGAAATCAATTCTGATTGCCAACTATACACATCGCCTCTGTGATGTACCGATGTTTCCGGCATCCTGAAACTCGAACTGAATATCATTTTTGATTACTCGACTCGTCAGTTCCGGTGCGTGGTTGGCAATGAAACTACATTCGCCTTTAAATTGGCTTCAACTCAAATTCAATTAAATTATTAAAAGAAACAATCTATGGCACTTATCGATATTTATCGATATGCGTGTTGTTATTTTTACTATGGAAGTTGACTCAACAACTATTAAAGATTGCTCATCATACCTCTGACGAATAGTATGATCATTCGATAAATATCGATTTCAGTTTAAATAACGAAATAATATTATTCTATGGCAATATATGTTTCACGCCTATACTCATTTTATACAGTATACTCTAGCAATGCGTTATACCGAACTGAAGTGCAGTCTGCTATCAAAAATCTCCAAATTTTCTTATCGATTACAATCGATAATTAGACTACGTTCTATTAACGAAACTTGAACATCATAGCATATAGAAAGGTAAGCACTTCTGTTGGGATTTTCTATAATGACTACGCATATTTTGCGTATTTTGGATTTTGGATACACAGCCACAAACACCCCAATGGACCCCCCCAAAAAAAAGTAATTTCAAGAGATTTGAGTTTTGGCTAATATACACATATGAATGTCATAAACAGTCTCTAAGAATTTTATTTAAAACCTACACCTAGCAGAGAACTTAATCAACATTTCAGTTCCTTCATAAAAGCTCCTGCTGTAGCCCAAGCGCTGCCGCGACATAAGCTGCACAGTAAGCAGAGCGAGTTTGCATGCGTGGGTATGTGTGCATGTGTTGTTTACAATATGCATAAAACAAACTTATAATTATAGGCACATCAGCTCGAAGAGTTCTTATATGTTGATATTCCTTTTAATTATATATAGACTAGATAATTAATTGTTGAATGAAATGTTTAGTCAAGTCAAAAATTTAATTATAAATCTATTTTAATTAAAAATGTTTATACGAATGAAGTGTAGATGAGAAAATAATTAATGGAATGCAAGAAATTGGAATAGTTTAATTCAAGAGCAAACAAACATTACAGGTAAAACTTTGTAGAAGTTTAAACTTCAGATAGACAAATCCAATTGGATGTCTGACGTTTGCACAGACTTGAATAATTTTTAATTTACAGAGTTCTTTAATTTTAATTTAATACATATTCATTTATTTATATGCTATACATTGATATGCAATGATATCAGCCATATTATCGATCTACATTCACATTAAAAATGTTTTTCGACTACATTCCAATAGGACCATGATCAAACTGGATATTTTCATTTCTTATTGAAGTGTCGTAACTCTAATAAGTCACCCAAACTCACAGATAATGAATACCCTTGGCAGAGATTAATTGGAGTGGATATGAGATTTGGTTCAGTGTAAAACTATCTTTTGATATTTCACTTATCCTGTGGAAGGGGATCGCATTAACTACGTTGTGACTTTCTTGTAGAGTCGTATGACTGCCAACCCCTCTGCATGGAGTTCTGTTAATGCTAACACGCCCCCTCCCCTCCCCCTTCTCATACAATGCAAAACTGTTGTTGGGGCGGAGCAGTGAGACGTTGTGACGGCTTGGGCGCGCTTTAGCCGCCAAATGCTTTTCGCTTAATGAGTTTTCTACTTGCGGTTTCGAGGAAAATTTGCGCAAAAATGCGCCACTTTACCTACAACATGAAGTGGAGGAGGCTTTTACCTTGACTCCACGGCAAAAGTACGCCCCGAGCACGGCTGGGGGCGTGGCGGGGCGGACGGTAGCGGCTGTGTAGCTGTGTTCGTTGTAAATGTTTTAGTGGTTACTGCGTTTAAGTCATTAGAGAAAATTCTTAGCTAAAGTGCGGCTCAATGGGTTGCGACGAGAAACGACGACGACGACGACGAGGGAGAGGGGGAGAGAGGTGGGAGAGGGGTGGGGAGAGACAGGTGAGAGGCGGGCGAAGCTAAGTCTTAGAATTTGGCATCTTTTGTAGCTTTTCAAGGAGTACACACACACACACACACATGTGTGTGTATATGTACATATGTATGAGTGTGAAAAGGTGGGAAAAGGGGCTGCAACCGCAGAGGTGGCAGAGGCGGCTGCTTAGACTGTAAAATTGCTGGAAGCGTAGCGAATTTCGCAGCGTTTCGTGTTGATTATTTTCACCGTAAAAGCCCATTTAAGCTTTTGTATATATGCCAAATTTTAATTTATTTTAGCTCAAGCAATTAAATGCGAAGAACTTATTAAGTATAAATAATTATGCTTCAGCATGTGTGCCGCATGCATATGGAAACTAATTGCACGAATAATTTATGGCCGCGGATTTGGTAATTCAATTTTAATATTTTAAGATCTCAAAATTGTGCTAATTGAAATTTGGTTTACTAATTTGCCAAGGTACACACATGGCTCAAATTATAGTTGAGGAAGTTAGAGTAATTATATAAAGCGAATTAAGTTTGTGTGAGGCTCGTTAAAATTGCTTTTGTCAATATAATTTCCATCTTGCTGTATTTACTTCACTTGACAGTAAAGAAATTGATATAATAATATAATGAAATTGTGAATATTAAAACGAATAAATCAATTTATTCTGAGCATGTCTAGATCTAGCCTAGCCCAAGAGCTACAATTGATTTAATAACTAACAACCCATCAGCTTCAATTTTACTCAATTTTTGTCAGTTCGAGTTAACAGCAGCAGCTGATGCCGCTCTTGAGTTGTGGCCACTGAGTGCATTTGTGGCCCAGTGTTAAGGCCAAAGAGAAAGAGGGTGAGTGAGTGTCAATTGCTCTTGAGCGGGTTTTTTCTCTTAAATCAGTTCAACTCAATACTCTTAGCAGTAACCACTCTCTCTCTCTCTCTCTCTGTCACCTCACTCGCTCTCTGCAATTCACTCGACTCTTGTATCTCTGAGTCAGTTGGCAAACGTATCTCAACGTCGCTGTTTAGCTGGCTGGCTGAGCGCCTTCTCACTCGCTTGCGTTTGTGTGTTAAGTGTCGAAAGACTTGGCAATGTTTCCATTCAGCTATCTTTGCCGATACCGCACGATATCCCTAAAGTGTTGTTGATATATAAGTTTATATATGATGACGGTCATAGTTCTGCTCGTGCAGCTCTAGACAAATAATAAATTCGCACATAAATCTTATATAGGTCTACATATATATTTATATATATATTTATTTATCGGCATAATGAAACTAACTAGACAGCGTGTCGTTTATTATTTTGCGTGTTTATTTCTTGTTTCTTTTTGTCACTTTTGCCAGACGACTTAAATTTTATGTGCAAATATTAAATTTAGCACACATTTAACAATAAATGAAGCAAACAGAAGAAAAAAAATACAAGAAAAAAAAAACAAAAAGCATAAGTCGTTAACAAGCAATTATTATAGATTTGTGCAGAGTATCCAAATTAGAGTTGAATATACTGGAAAATTTTATAGTAAATATTTGATTAAAACTATTTTTTCTTATTTTTGCACAATTTATGATTTGCAATTATATTTGCTTGGCAAAAAATTACAATTACTTATACTAATAATAATATAATATATATATGTGCTAAAAAGTTATATTTATTTATCTTTTTTTCTATTTTCTAGTAATAGTAAGAAATATAAATCTAAACATAAATATACTTTATGTTAGTAAATAGTATATACAAATTAAATGAACAAATAAATGATATATTTTTTTATATATATGATATATTAAACTAAACAAATCAAGAAATCATAGATAAATTGAAAAAATGCAAAAAGAAATGCAGGTATTAAATATAAAATATATTATTTTTATATAATATAATAAACCAATAAAAAAAAAAAATCATAAATATAAAATATTTTGTAAGAAAATAATATAATTTATAATATGTATGTAATACAAAATAAAGATAGAGTATCTTACACCTAATCAACTCTAAAATTTATGCTTGAGTAAATATATGTTTGAATAAATATTTAACAATGTTTAATTTTATATATAAATTTACAGAACATCTGATATTTATTATCTGAAAATTACATTATCAGGAAAATTCAATGACTTTGGCAATCAATAACTTAAGTTTAATCTATTAAATGAAACCAATTTAGTGATAATTAAAACTCATATTCTCCATAGATACAATTAATAATCGAGGAGATACAAGATCATCGTCAAACAGATTGATTTATTTTCTTCCCTCTCTCTCACTCTCTCTTTCTCTCTGTCTGTCTTTCGCTTTTTTCAGTTTATGTTGTCGTGTGGCAATTTTCAATTGACAAATCGTGACCATTTTGTAACGTATTTCAGCAATTACAATCGGTCAACTGTCTTGTCTTGTTCCACTTAAGCTTACGCACACACACGCGCACGCACGCACACACACACATGTACTTATAAATAATCAAACTAAATATGTACACTGCAATTAGTACAAATGTCTACTGTAAATATTTGAATGTGCGCGCGCAGCTTATCAGCCGCAAAAATACGAAGAGCCTCAACTGAAAAGAAAATGAGTGTGAATGCGACCGGGTGTGCCTTTGCCTATGCCTATGCCTGCCTGTGTGTGTACTTAGGTATATATAAATATGAACATATATATATATATATATATATATATATATATATATATATATATATTTATATATATATATATAGAGTATGACATCTACGCGACTATGGCGATAAGATGCGACTTATGGATTCGGAACTTTGAAGACAGCACGGGGCCGCAGCACTCAGCCGAGTCGGAAAGCTTTGATAGTTGATGTTTTTGTTTGCCCGCCGCTGCGTCTAGCAGCGAAAAATTGTTTTTGAAAACCCGCAGCGATTCTCTAACCGAAAAGAAAACCCCTTCGCCCGTGCTAGTCATATCGCACGGGTCTATGAAAAGGTGCGATAATTTGTTATTTAGCCAAAGAAAAGGGTTTGCTAACTGTCAACAAGGGCGCCGCCTTCTATTTGAATGTTTTTGAATGTTTTACGAGGCAACACTAGAATCTTTTCTCATTAACATGCTATTCAAAATGGTATACATATATATATATATATATCTGAGTGTAGTAGGAACAATGTCCCTTTAAGATGTAAACAAATTTGTATTCAAGCCGAGTAGATATATCGATCGATGCTTCTCTGAAATTTCTTTAACTGTATCTGGAAACTCTTTAAGCTAAATTAAAATATTTACTAATCGATTAAGCTTCATTTCCGAATACTTATATGTTGATCGATAAGCCCGGTAAACTCATCGATACGTCCAGCATTATGTTTGAAAAATTGAATATGGAATTAGTAAAGTGACTTTTTGATTATATGAAAAGAAATCCAAAACTTATAACATATATCTAAGAGCTTTAGTATTTCAGAAATTCGATTTCGACATGTTCTCTTATCATTTTCAACATTTACAATATATGCTACACGCACACATTATCTTTCGACTGCATACATATATGACTATATATATATATAAATTGATTTTCATGTCTTTGAGTTGCTCTTATCATGCTCGTAATTAACGTGTTCTATTTTTAGACGTCGTCTTTTAGTTCAGTCCATTATCAATTGAATCATCAATTGACTTTTCAGTTTGATGTGGCTGTCGTTGCCGTTGTTGTTATTGCTGTTGCTGTCGTCGCACTCGTGTACGAGCACAACGAGTGCGAGCTAGCACAAAGAGATTATCATGCTAAAAAATCAACAGTAGCTGCCTCTGCCTCTGCCTCTGCCTCTCATCTGAGCGTTGCGGCAATATAAAGACAACTGCCGCTGCCGCTGCTGTTGCTGCTATTGCTGTTGCTGTTGCTACCGCTGCTGTTGCCGCTGCTGTTGCTGTAGCAGCATCTGTTGTTGATTGTTATTTTTGCTGTTGATTTAATAAATTAAAACCCGTAAATTAACTGTGAAGGCAAAACGACGCGCGACAAATCAAATAAATAAATAAATGGCAAGCAAAAGCTAAAGACTCCAACAAAAGCACAACTAGCAAGGGATAGTGAGTGCGAGGGAGATGAAGAGAGAAAGAGAGAGAGAGAGAGAATAAGAGAGACAGAGAGAAATAGAATTTGCCAATTGATGCTAGGGCTTGGACACATAAATTGAACAATTACAAAAAAAAAAAAAAAATCATTTTACGCTTTGAACTCACTTTGGGCTTGGCGCAGACTCAGTTTGCTGCAGAGTAAATGAAAGAGGGCAGAACTAGAAAGCAAATGAATCTCCTATTACAGACTTCATTTCATACTCATTTGCAAACAATCGAGCATATACGATTTTTAGTTCAATGTATAAATGATTACAATTGGTGCTTGCAATCAAACTTCCAAATGTAAATGTATGCTATATGGTATAAGTGAAAGTATGATCAAGTAAGATTGCTTTAGTAGAGCGAGTAGCAGATGGCTCGACTAGCAGATACAATCCACTCTTTGAGCTGATGTAACTATTATTTTGACTTATAGCAAACACATGCACACATACACATATACGCTTGGTCTTTAGCAGGCAGTTCTCTGAAGGAACTTAATTGTTGAATAAGTTCTCTTCTGGATATATGAATGTTTTGAATAATATTTTCAGAGCGTGCTTATGGCATATGTGAGCATTTGGTAAAGCTCAAGTATGTAGTACTTAAAATACGTTTTATTTTAATTGTATGGGGTATAGGATGTTTGGTACACAAAATAAAAAATATACAAAATACACCACAAAATACAACAAAATAATAATTACAATCCTTTACAGTCTTCAAGCCACGCTTAAAAATCTAAGTCAAATGATCGATTGTAATCGAATATAATGAAATAATTTACACAGACCACATTTCCAGTCTGTGTTTTTGTGTTATCATACTAAGCTGATACTCATACGATGAGCTAAACTGCTGCTTTCCTAATATCCAATTACAATTTAATCAACGCATGCAGAAACAAAAACTTATTATAAAATGGCTCATATTTATATTCATAATTATATTTGGGCTTCACCTAAATTTATGCAGATTGCTATTCATATTTATACTATAGGAAGAATTATTTTTAGTTATCCTTGAGGATTTCCAACCCCGCCCCGAGTATTTGTGTAAAGTGCTTTCACTTTTCAGCTACAATTTGAATTCTGAATTCGCCCTGCGGCATCCCCATGATTTGCAGAGGAGAAACGAGCATTTGGCTGGCCTCCCATAGTTGGAGATACATTAACTAACATTTAGAGGCTAAGACCGAAAATTAGCACACGTGTGCGGCCTGCTCGGCTGACTCAATGATAAAGCCACTAAGCCAAAGGTATGCGACCCATGGGCAATAGTACACACACACACATACAGACACATACGCAGCACAATCTATTGGTGAATGTATGTTTACCCACATGCATATTGGGTATATGGTATATCTGGCCATCAATATCCCACCCACAGCCCTTCGGCGAGCTGCCTGTTTATTTAGCACAGCTGGCAGCCCGATGACGACGAAGACTTATCAATGGGTCCCATCTGTGTTAATGATGCCCTGGCGCTCTGATAACCGTTAGGTATCAGGCCGCGCCGGCACGTGTGTACTGTCTGAAAATCCGTGTGTGCTAGTGTGGGGAGGGGTGTGGCAGTCATTTTCCCCTGCTGCCTGCTCCCTGTGCTCCACACTTGGTGCTTGTATAATATCAGCTGTGATAAAACCTTTGGTAAACTTGAGTCCATCGGGCAGTCAATCGTCAGCTTTGCTACAAAGTCGTTAACCCCTTTAGGTAGGTAATGCAGCATGATTGATTTATCGCTAGGGTCGACCAGGGTCCATTCGCGAGCTGCTGCAGTTCACAAGGGGCCCATAACTTAATTGACTGGAGTGCGAGGGCGAGTGCGACTACGAGTGGGGCCTGTGAGTGGTGCTGTTTGCTGAATCAAATTATTTCACTATTTTCATATTGATCGATGGGTTTTATGAGCCCTGAAAATACCTTTAATAATGACTCCAATTTTTATGTGTTTGCTGAAGGGGGAGTTCCAACAGAGACCCACGACTCATGTGTGTTTGGATGTGTGAACTTTTAGGGACCAATGGAAGATAGCAAAGGCCAGAAGGGGTCTGAATTTATCAATATCTATTATTTTTATAGACTTAATATAGAAAATATACTTGGAGTAATATATAAATATGGATAGTTTAGAATTATTTTCGATTTATTTTGTAATATCATCACTATCAACTATCGACTCTGAGGTATCAAAAGGTATCTCAAAACTCAATCTCATATTCATATTTGATCAAATCCACTCTGATTCATATCTATTGATCGACTATCGATACATCGATGCTGCAAGTCTGCGGCTCGGCTCAGGGAACATAAATACTTGAGTGTGTTGCGCTGGGACTGGGACATGTGTTGCCGGGCGCCATACATACATATATTTTGGGTGGGATAGCCTTCCTCTGCATTTTGCTCCCTCATCCGCCCACTCATCTATCGCTCCCCATTTGTAGGACGCTTGGGGCACTCTGAAGTGCGGTACTTCAATTCCAATTCGACAGCAGCCAATTGCAAATCGCAGATGAGACAAGTACAAGGCTCGGGGGCGCACTCCAAATGGCAGTTTTTGTTTTGAAGATGTCCTGGCTGTTGTTTTTGTTGCTGCTCCTGTTGTCGCCTGTTTCTGTCAGCTCGCCTTATCCACTTGGGACACGAGGCAGCTGCAGCAAGGGGCTCGCTGCGGGGCATCAACTGACATACAGTGCAGCTTTTGCTGCTGTTGTTGTTGTTGCTGTTGCTGTTGCTGTTGCTGTTGCTGGCGGTGCTCCAAGGCCCCTTCACATATCCTGTGCAGAAATTGAAAAACTACTAGAGCTAACTTCAATTGAGACGTGCTGCTCTGGACCTGTCCGGGCATGGGCACGCAACGGACACTATGATTGAGATTCCAAGCACTGCTCGAGGCGCCACTCCCCGCTACCCGCTCCACGCCCACCCAAGGGACCAATCCGATAAACACTTGAATACAAAACCATTTGATGAATGAACGAGTGGACGGACAGCTCTTGTAGGCGCTCTATGCTCGCATTACAACTAATTACGAGGATGAGCACGGCGACCGCGGCGCAACGAAATCAATATCGAAATTGTGCGCTACGCCTTTCAGTGAGGCCATTTTGCCATTTCGTCGGCCATATGCTCGAGCCGGGTCGTGTTGGTCTTAATTACAGATGAAGATGCGCTTCGATAAGGCCACACAGCGCAAGGGGAGGCTGTGTGCCGCCAAAGGAAAACAAATAAATATTTACAGTGCGCACTCGCATTTAATTGCCCTGCGGCTGCCTCGACTCGCTGACCACAGCCCTGCCTCTGGAAGCCGCTGCGGCATATGGCGCTGAAATATGAGTAGCTCGCACATTTCTCTTTCATTTTTGGTGGTGGCCACGCGAGTTGCAGTGGGCAGACGGCCGATCAGCTGGCCCAGCAGCAGCGACCATTATGAGATCCTTTGCTCAGTCGGGGAAAGTCCGTTACAGCTGAAATTTCGCAGTTGTCCGATTGACACTGAACGCGTACCTCAATTCAGGGTTGGTCCTTGAACTGCTACACATGCTTCAATTATGGCATTTCCAGCTGATTAAGTGCCGCCGAATAAACGCATTGATCCAAAGTTTTCATATGTGTTTTTAATTCCTATGACCATACGAGAATATTTATTGTCTTGCTTACCTATTGAATTATATATAATGAATCACAAAATGAATTCACATACCACACTCGTGCACTATGTGAACTGCAATAAATATATATATACTACATACATACATATACTACATACATACTACAATAAATTATATTTATATTTTATATACTATATACTAATAAACTTCTCATAATATTTATGTATATTAGCACTACTACTTTACTACTATGTTTTCTTAACATTCACAAGTTCCTTGAGGAATGATATATCATAAAAGCTAGATCCTAAAAGCTTGAAATCCTTAGCATTAAATATAGTTACATTACGAAAAGATCATTCATCATTCATATATATATATATATATATATATATATATATATATATATATCGAACGAACTCGAATTACCAGAGTTTTCAGTTCAGAGCCAAATGGCAGGCAAATCCATTTATTTATTTATTTATATCTTATATCAGAGTTGTATATATATATATATATATATATAATTGGTTAAATCTTTTATAACATATATTTGGATGTATGTGCTTAGTGAGGCGTATCAACTTGGTAAAAAAAAAAAAACTTTTTTTATAAATTTAACTGTTATCGAAGCGTTAAATAATATTGAACAGTTGGTCGATTCAGCTCTGTTATTATCATGATTGCCTCGCGCCCCCAACTTAGACTCTATTGGCTGCGTTGTCATGAGAGTGCTTTTATTAGAGAATGCTTGCACATTATCTGATGAATATTTTTTAATTACTCCAAAAGCAGATACACAATGTCATAAAATTGCTTAAAATAAACAATTATTGACAGAAATATTTAATCAAATAAATGCGATAGAATGAATACTTCTAATTCTTAAAGGTTTCTTTTATAATTGAATAAAAACTCCTTGAATAAAAATTGTACTTTAGTGATTACACTATCTTCCTTGATAATGTACATATATATTATCCCATTACATTATGATTTAGTTGACTCAGCTTTGAGCTACAAATTGTCATATTTGGTAGCAGCGAGAGAGCAATTGCTTCTGTTTAAGCTAAGGCCTGACACGTGACAACATTTTTATTCCAAATAATGGCTCAGTACCTTGCGTTGTACTTGGGCTCCATTATCAGAGACACAGCGAAGCGGGCAAGGAGAGGAGGCGAAAGAAACATGACGCAATGAAGAGGTTTGGGGCTGGCTGGGACATGGGGTTAGCTGTTTGCCAGCTTGGCAGTTGGAGTCGTCTCTGGCAAAGGATGTGCCTTGTTTTCGTTTACGTTGTTTACTTTGTATTTACATGCGGCGTAAGTAATTTTTATATTTGCACAATAAATGTGGCGGCCTAATTGAGTTAGCGGCGCTTCGTGTGTGCAAATACAGCAAAAGTGACAGGAATCCTTGAGCAAATCACACGCAGACACGCTGCAGCACAGTGTCTCCCTTTGTTTGTCTTCCTTCTGTCACTGCAAAAGTGCCAAGCCAAAGAAAAATAAACCTAAAAATGTTTCACTAACAACTCTTCAAGTTAACTTGGCAATCACTTAAGCCGATTATTTCTAGGGCACATCCAAGCAACCAAAACTTTCATATAGGAATCAAGCGTATTCCTAATCGTAAAAATACTATTAAAAGTTTTCAATTTACATTTTGTTTTTCATTTGCTAAATTTACATTAAGCTCAAATATCACACTGAGCTAAAGAAAAACTCGAACTTTTGCATATAAAAAGAAATGACAGAAATGGAATTAGATTATCTGAGTTAGGAAACTGAGATGAATTGACGAATTTATAATATCATTGCATTCTGTCTCTAAGATTGAGTAAGTCTTTTTAAATATATATAGCTATCTGTTATCCAATTACTAACGACGTGTATGGTAGGGATATGAAATGAGTAATTGAGTGTTTGCTATGTGGTAGACAGGCAATTTCTTCATTTGTTATAGGATTGAGCCTCACTAGAAAGTGAAAAACGAATATAGAGCTCATGGTTAACAGACCTAAGTAGTTTCACTAAAAAAAGCCTCAAACTTATCAAATACAGGAAAGTTTCTTAATCAGAGCGGCGGCTCTTAATAACAGAAGCCCAGAGCACAAACTGATTTACTAAACTTTGAATAATACCAAGCGCTTTGTAGAGTCGCTCAGTAATTGCTTAATGAACCGTACAAAATGAGGTTTAGAGCCCTGATCCATTACGTTACAGCTATCAGAAGTGTATATATTATTGATTCTGTTGGCAAAATGTAGTCGCAATGGGATCACGTCAGCCGATAGGGAGCTTACATAAGACGAGTCTGGTGTTCCATCTGTGGGCCTGTGCGCACCTTGGCTATGCGATCTACTACGAATATTTCTATGCGCAGCTGCCAAAGGTGACAATGCATCTGGGGCTGCTGCCGGCCATAGGTGGAAAATTTAAGTATCTAACGTTCCTCAACGGACTGCTGCACTGCTGTTACTATCTGCTGGCTATTCTAGAGGATCTGATGAGAAAGCGCAAGCTGCGACAGCTGCGAGACTATCTGCTGGCCAGCCTAGTGGTGCCGCTGTCCCTAACGGTGAGCTTGACCTTCTGGGCGCTGTGCGGTCTCGAGGGTGAGTCCATCTATCCGTCCATCTTGGATCTGATTTATCCGCAGTGGCTCAACTGGACCATGCACTTCTACGTGGTCATCTACGCCCTGTTCGAGCTGTGCAGCACCTCACATCAGTATCCAAAACGAAGCAGAGGACTGACGGGCTTGGCTGCTGCCCTAGTCCTTTACCTAATTTGGACATATTTCGTACTCTATCACACCGGCATGTGGACCTATCCATTTCTGGGTGCATTGCTGCCAGAGACGCGGCTCTGCTTCTTTGCTGCGATTATTGTGCTAGCCTTCGGCTACTACCTGGTCGGCGAGCGCATAAACTCAGTGCTCTGGACGTCCTCCAGGGAGAGTGGGCCTTAAGGAATGGTTCATAATAAAGCAATTTCCGTTTCTCCAATTCATGTTGACTGGACTGCAATGTGGGTAGGGTGGTGTAGGGGTGAGGAGGGGTCGGCTGGGGGCATGAAATTTGCATAGAAATGCGCTGAAGTCGAGTCGCTGCTCGAGGGCCAACGGAAATTGAAGGCAATAATAATGACAATTGACTTGTCAAAATGTTACGAGTGCGAGTGCGAATGCCTTTGCCTTTGCCTTTGCCTTTGCTTTTGCCAGTGTCGAGTGTGAGAGCGAGGAAAGAAAAACCAAGCCCAAAACCAAATTCGAAGCGGACTGCGTTGTCCGTGCCGAGGGTTGGCCTGCACTTTTGTCAGGGTTTGAGGTTTTCGTCTTTTCTTTTGCGGTCGCCGAAGCGTGGAATTAACTCAAATCGATTCGCTGCACTCGTCAAGGGACGTGGCAACGGTTAGGGTTATAAGTGTAGAGTCCACTTAAGGGTTTCTCAGTTCCTCAGTTGTTACAGTCGAGTCGACAAAATGAAAGGTTACCGAAAACCTTGACCATGACAAGTGTATTATAATTGTACACGGTGAGTATTCCGCGTGTGCAGCTATATAATTTCCTTCCCCAGCCACGGAGAAGGCACTGCTGAGAGTCACTGCAAATTCCTATAAGAAATTCTTAAGAGTTTTCATTATTCATAGTGATTTAAGGATATCTAGATAAGTTGGCCAACTAATTCCCATTGTTAACTAAATGGAAAACATGAATAGATATGCAATCAAATCAAATTTAAGTAAAGCTCTTATATCAGCAGGATAAATCTAGCTAGACCCAATAAGCAAAGAGTTTTGCTTGGCTGACAATCTAGAATCAAATCGATTAACGTGAACTGATTGCTGCGAATGCATTTCCCATATTAGATGAGACTAGTCAACCCCTTTTGGCAGTGCCAATTCGAATACCCAATGCGATACAGATTTAGATACATAAATCATTGGCCGGCAGCTGTTTTGGGTCACGTGTGGAGCGAGAGCCGAGAGCATCGAATTCAGCTGCGAATTGTTGAGAAACAGCTGAAAAGGTTGGCAAGAGCAAAGCCGAACATGCGTCACTCAATCCTTTCAGCCTGGCCGAGGCTCGTTTGGTTTTCCACGGAAAATGGAAAATGAAAAATAGTAAATGGAAAACATGCGGCGCACCCACACGCGGCACTTGTGCTAAAAATATTTCAATATTGAATGGGAACAGCTGAAATGCATTCGCACACACACACGGACACACACAGGGAGAGAAGGTCGCATGTTTGGGATTTGTTTGTGGCAGGCCGGAACCAGTCGAACGTTACCGGAAACGTGTTTCATATGTCAGAGGAAATGCTGTTAGCTGCCTGCGTCTGCGCCTGCGCTCATTTATGAATGGGCATTGGCAAGGCCTTGGCGGGACTGAGAACTCAGCTAGCACTCAGGTACTCGAGCTCAGCATGCAAATGAACCGACAAAGGAACACTGGGAACGACGGCATCAATTGAGTCATATGGCGCATGCCTGCCTCAGGGGCTGCTGGGAGGATGTGCCAGGATCTGTGTCAGCTGTCGATCGCGCAGTCGCTCGACCCCTGCCCTCGCCATTGTTCACTTCCACGCACGATTGATTCAATTGCCGTGCTACCCCCTCCTGCATAGCTGCATATCAGCGAGTCAGCGAGTCAGCCGCTGCGGTCTGCATCTCGGATAGTTTTCACGTATTACACAATATATATGTATATTTTTTATTTCGATCTCTCCGCCCCTCTGCCAATAATTTGCACAAATATTTTGTGAGCCGCCGGCAAACAATGGGATGTTCCTTTGTGTCCTCTCCTGCGCGCTGCACACAAATTGTCAATTTGTCACCCGCGTGAATTGCAGAGCCGTTGGCATGCAGCAAACAGTTGCAACAATCGACCCGATGCGACTATCTCCCAGCCATCGTGCCGGAAAATTGTTTATTTATTGTTATTCATCGCCAACGTCGACCTCGTCCACTCGACTCGACTCGACTCGACTCTCACAATGCAATTTCACGTTTAATTGCGTGCGTCTGTTCTACCAAACGATTTCGTAACTCTGAAACTCGCACCGGAGCGAGCAAAAAATGCAGGCTGTTTGTTTTACCAATCACACACAAACAAACACACGCGTGCACACACACAGATTCACACACATTCACAGACAGGTAACATTTTAATGATACAACCAAATAATTCCCAGACTGGTGCGAGTGAGCTGTATGCACTTAAGAAGATAATAATATTTCATACACCGCTACGAGCTGTGCTCAGAATGTATATACATCATCTCTATATGCATTTCACATTGCCAGATATAGGTCTATGTACTTCAATGCAGATATATCATTAATCGATAATAAGAGCTTGATGCATTCAAATCTGTCTGCTGTTGACTTATATATGCAATTATTTGAATCTGAATGTCGCCTTTTGAAATTAGTTTCCTAGAACTTAACACTTGAGTATAAATATTATTAGAGAACTCTATAAGAAGGTGGCTTCATACAAATCTGTATATAGGGAGAAGATGTTTTAATCTCTGCCTCAGTTCCAGTGTCTGTTCCTTTCTAAAAAACAGAATGATCTTAACTCTAAAGTTCTCTTCACTCATTTATTCTGTAATAAATGTATTAATTAAGATTTTTAGGATATTGGGAACAATAAAATAAAGTTGCTAATTAGTCTACATCCAGCTATTATTACTGTTATGATCAGAAGGAGCTCTGCTAGCGAGTGTATCGCTCTCCATATATTCGCTCTTTGAGTTATCTTAGAAATAACAAAATATGATCAAATGAAGTGAGAAAGCACTACTGTTGGAGTCCGAAAATTGCTTTTATTCCCAGTTAAAAAGGAATAGACCCTTTTCATAGGAGAACTATCACTGTCATAGGAAAATAAATAAATATATATATATGTATAATTTTTTCGTGTTGCAAATTCTGCAGAAAAAAGTTGATTTTTTCTTATAATGATATAAGTTATATAAAATTTATGAAATTAAAATTGTTTCAAATTTATAATTTTTATTTCATGGTATATATTTTAATTCGTTTCAAATGGCAATTTTGGCAATGTCTTCAAATATTCAAAAAAAATTTTTGCTCTTGTTCTTTTTAGTCTTTCCTAAATATAAATTTCTCTGAAAAGAACATTTAAAATAAATTTAGTTTCAAATGTAAAAATAAAATTGAAAAGTTGAACCATTTTAAATCTAATCTAATCAGTCTGCTGGTCACATTGCAGCTTCCCGTTGTGGTTGCCCCTAAAAAAATTCTATTCAGCTTGATAACAGATAGTTTAATGAGATTGAAAAGTTTGTTGGCATTTTTTTCATATTCTCGATGAGCGGAAATGGCATTTCAAAGATATTCAATTCTGCTTTGCTTGAGCTGGATTCGTGAACGTAGCCTGTAATCAGTCTTGAAGCTTTGTACTTCGTCAAAGACGGCGATTCCCCTAGTGTATCGGGCCCCTATCTCCCGTTGGCCCCATCTCCCGTTGCCCCTACTCCTTATCCGCCCATTGCATTGTCTTCTGTCAGCATTGATTAAACTTTCTGTCTGCGCTTGTCTCGCACGACGCGTCGCTGCTCCCCGTTGCATGCGTGAAATTTCGCCCATGTTGCACAAATTGATGTTGCATGCCGCTGACATTGTTGTTGCTGCTGCTGTTGCCTCGCGCTTTGTTGTTTTGCTCGCTGCCTGCTGCTGCTGTGCTGGTGGCATGTTCGCGAAAAGTCATGCGATTTCCTCAGACGTGCGCAATTAGGGTGGGGATAGCCGACCCCTGACAAGACGACCCTCCTTTTTATGTCCACCCTCCGAGCCGGGGGGAACTTGTTTTCATTTTTCTTCTGCTTCTTCTGGCTTTTTTCTGTTTTTTAAGTTGAGCAAATGCAAGCAAAGTATTCAACTGTTGGCGCACACTATTAACCCAATTAATTGCAAAAGTTTAGCAGCTCTGATTAGAATCAGCTGCAAACATGATGACTACAAAGCGTTACGACAACAGCTCCAAACTTTTGCAGCTCATGTTTTTGCTTAATCAACTCGATAAGAGTACAAAGCAAAGTATACAACAATAAATGACAAATTAAATTCAGAAAGAGACAAAAGAGGGTGAAGATGAAATATAATTTGATAAAAAACATTTTATTTAGTTTATAAATGCCAAATATTTATATATATATATATATATATAATTTAATTAGTTTCTTTTGTTATTCGCATTCGGCGATATTATTTCAATAATTTCGCAAATCAAATTTAAGAAAAATGTTCAGTTCCTATCATAAAATTGATAGAGTTCATAAAGCTTATTGAAAGTCAACTAATATATCAACAAAATATATAATATATACTTAAGAATTGTCCGTTGAAGATGGCAGCAATAGCTTTAACCTAACCTAAGCTAGACACCTAACGTTTGATATGATATTAAATATATATAGAAATTTATATATAAATAGATATTTTGAAGTGAATTTCGTTAAAGAGATTCACATATGTTGCCAGGTGTACACATATATGACAGCTCAATTCCCTAGATTTTGTGAAGCTCCCAGCTGAACAGCCGGATTAAATTCTAAACTATATAATATTTAAATGGAAAGGCAGGCAGTGCCATTTGCCCTTGTCGTTGAGCACGTTTGAGAATGATGCGAATTTTTCGCATACATTTGTGAGCCGAGGAAAAGAAAAATTTGTAAACATCTTCGAGCGGGGACTGGCTGGAGGATGTGGAGCAGGAGGCATGGGCAACATGTGTTGGCCATGCGAAGGGATTGGAGCGTGGCGTATCACGATTGCGGCAATCAACAAATGGAGCGGCAACCTCATTAGTCAAAAGGAGGGAACAAAACACCGCCAAAAAGGAATCACAACACAACCTACGAAGCTCCCCTCGCACAGCTCCAGTTGGTTGTCGGTCTGCAAAGAGGATGTGCGGCATATGTGGCCACATTAGTCAGTGGGTCGCTGAGTGGGTGAGCATGAGCATTCACTTACAGATGCAGAGACATCCACACACATACACACACACACACACAGACGTGCACACACGTGCGTGCTCGCGAAATGGTCTCGTTGGGGTAAACGCAGCGGAAATTGTAAATTTTTTACTCGCAAAACGAAAAAAATAAATCATATGCGTGAAATGTTTGCAATGCCACCGAATATACCTCCGCGAAGGCACACAACGGGCCAACAGGACAGGAGCAGGTGCACAGTGGTGCCAAGTCTATAGATGGCGTCAACTTGACTTTAGTGAGATTTAATCTGTTCTGTGTTTGCTTTTTTTCAATGCTGTTTAGCAATATCTGAGGCAGAATTCATGTTTCAGGATTGTGTCAACCTAAAAGTATGCAACAATAAATTCAGAATGTGCTATAAATCAAGGCTTCGAGGATGCAAACCTCACAATATGCCCAAATTCAGTTTTACTTACTTGAATCTTAATCCTTAAATACATTTTAATTGAGTCATTGACCTGTTTACTGTTTACAACTATCAAAAATAGTAAACAAATTAAATATATTAAGCCAACAGATAGACATTGGCATATAATTTATATTTAAAGCTTTATGCTAATTGCTATTACTAGAGATATGCATCTAATATGTGAATCATCTATTTTAGTATAAGCTTTAAGCCGGAGAAATATTAAAAAAGCGTTTCTTGATCTGTGATTTAAATTCATTCTTCTTCAACTTCGACGCATTGTCAGTCAATCGTGAATAGATATTCATATGCGCTGTCAAATTTTAATGAGCTTCCTTGATACATTTGGCCAGCAGCTAGAGATTTCATAATACTTTTTTGTTGATGGCTCTTTCGGTGCGATTCAATCAGAGATATCTCATTATATCATCAAGCTGTCAGCTTTCCATCAGATGCATTGCTCCATCAGGCTTAACTCACTGTGCTGACTACCAAATGCACAGGAAGACAGCGCAAGACGAGCGTAAAAAAAAATAAAAAAAAAATAATGATAGAAAGAAATGGTAAATAAGAGGAACTGAAAGCAAAAAATCTCGTAACACAGTCACAGACGCAATTACGGCTTGCTGCTGATGCCTGGGAGTCGCAAACGCCAACACATGCCACATTGCCTGCCAGCTAAGGCACACATCACAGGGTATTCTATGCGAGAGGCGACACATGGCAAGCTGGCTGCCTGCTGCCTGGTGCCTGGTGCCTGGTGCCTGCTTCCTTGTGCCTGCTGTCTGTTGGCTGTGGCTGTTCGCTGGGATCGTGCAACGCGCTGAAATATATATTTACATATTCACAAATGCAAACAATCCACGTTTGGTGTGGCGAAAATAAAAACGTCATGTTGTTTGAGCCTCCGCCGCATGATGAAGAAAGATGCGAACGGTAAATTGCTGTGTCGCCTGAAAGAGTGTGTGGAGCGGTGGGTGGCGGGCGGTGTGTGCGCCGTAGCCAACATTTCCAGTTGCCACTTTGTAAGAGACGAGATGACGAAAAAAAAGAAAAATAAACATAAAAAAAGCAAAAGACGTAGAAGGTAAAGAAGGAAATTTCCACAGCTATGAAATCCATAAGCAGCAAGTGTTTCCTTCGGGAATAGATAAGGGGGATAAAGGCGATGGAGTAGTGGTTAAAGGTGGCGTAGCAGGAGCACGAGCAGGAGAAGGAGTCGGAGCAGGAGCAGCTTGTGGTTTGAGCAGGATGAGCTGCTGATGGTTGCTTGGTTCGTTGCTTGCTTGGCTGCCTGTCAGCTGCTGCCCTGTCACACCATACACCGCACACATACAATCACAGACGCACACACACACACCCACATATCTCAACGCTTTGCATAAAGTAATTTCGAGTGACAAGCGCGCATTGTTGGCATTTTTGGTGGCACAAGCAGCGCAGCTTCCAAGCGCTGTTTGCGCTGCTGCTTATAAGAAATTCTATTTCTGTGATTGTCACACACACTAGTGCACCCCAGCACACACACACACACATTCCCACACTCTCATAAGTACATAAATTATGTGCGAAAACTTTTTGGTTAGCCACACTCGGCGCACAGGTGCGACCAAGTTTGTCGTAGGCCCCGAGGGCCCATCAGGTAAACAAGTGACATTTTTAATTATGTCGCATTTGAAATGATGTAAAATATACTCCACACACACACATATATATATATATGTATGTATATATATATATATATACATATATTTATATATATTTGTCGTGTTTTCTCGCATTGTTTACACTGCCGTTGCTTATTTATTTAAATGCATTTCGCGCGCCCTGTCACAGACCACGCCCACCGGCTCCTTCCAGCAGCAGGGCACCTGTGCACCACCTTCATCATCAGTAGCCGCATTTCAATTTATTGCCTGTCCCAACCTGATGGCAATTTAAATAATGTCCTGCCGGAATTGCCAACTGCCTCGGCCTGACCCCCAGCCGCCCTCATTTCGATTCCTCTCCAACAGCCACGCCCCTTCATTTGGAATTGTCAGTTCCGGTCGCAGCTGGCCGCAAGCAAACTGAATTCCAAATACTTATTTATTTACGCTTTTACCAGAAACTTTTAAAAACAAACTAAATAAAACGTGTCAATTGAACGATTCATAAATTGTTCATGTGTAAATTATAGTTGACTTCAATTATAGAATATCTGTCTATAAAATTCTACAAAAGTAGTTTTCTTATGGGATGGAAATGTAGATTAAAAACTTCAACGAAAATTTTAGTTAAGTTCTAGAGAGATATTAAATGGTCTTCGGCAGATATTAAAGGTAGTAAAGAGTTTCAACTGAGCAACATGACTCTTGGTCACTATATAGCGATAGAATATGATTTAAGAGCACTATTTAGTACTTGAAGCATGAGCTTTCCAAATGCTAAAGTCCTTGCTAAGCTTAATCTTCATTCTGCAGTTTTTCATATGGCTAATTTAGTATGTAATGGTGGTCATAAATTAGACGCATCAGTACTTGTTCTCAAATTATTTTTATGATGATTGGAAAAATTGTTAGAAATTAAATTTAATTACAAAAACTTTGCTCATTAAATGACTCTTTAAGAATAAAACTTTTGTTCTACCAAATTGTGGTTTTTTAATGATTTCATTAAAAGCGATTAGCTCCTTTTCGAGGGTACTAGACATAGGCATGTGAGCTAATTAGCAAATAATACCAATTTTAATTTTTCGCCAATGTAAATTTTGAATACTTATAATTATATATTGAAATTTCCTACCAAATACATCGCAAGTTTTCTTTATTCAGCACCTTCTGTTCTCTGCTGTGACTTTCTGCTCGACTAATTTTAATTTTATTCTAGATTGTTACTCAGACCATCAAATTTTTAGGACATTTTGCTGAGCCGCATAAAATAATAATTTAATTCTGCTCATATGAATAAAAACTTTGCAAGAACTAGTTTTCCGCTCAAAAACTGCCAAAGCACTCATGCTCCTTACATTGTAAATGCTTTCTTTATGAATACATGAGTTGCCAGGACATAGGAAGAATTTGCTTGTTATAATCAATGAAGTTTTGAAGACAAATAATTGATTGAATATCAAAGTCAACATATTATATTTTATTAATAATGTTTTTGAATTTCTTTTTGACATAAATTAAGCAGTTGGCAAAAGTTGAGGAACAATCAAAAGACAGAGAACTCATTTCATTTATAGTCGTATTCAGTTTACTTTTTATGCCTTTGACTTGGATTGGTTCTAATGAATGGGAGAAAAAACAAAACAAAATAATACTCAATGTAAGCGTGGAGCGATAGGAGAAATAGCTAGGCTAACGGCAAAGTTGGGGCATAGTTTTTTCTGTTGAACTTTTCAACTGTGCGAAACCTGACACTTGAAATGGAGCCAGGGCCCAATGCCAACATTAGCAATTGCTGCGGGCCTACTAAGCACACTGACACGCGCACACACACATGTACACTCACACACACATTCACTCACACATACGCAGTGGTCCAAAGAATGCTCAACTTTAATTATCAAAAAATTGTTTTCATGTGCGACTACTACAAAGTGTGGGCTACGCCAAGTTGTTGCCTGTTTTAGTTTCAGTTTTAGTTTAGGTTTTGTTTTTAGTGCCAGGCAGCAGCAGCAGCAGCAGCAGCGGCAACAGCAACAACAAAGTTGGCACAAAGTAATAAGTGCACGCCAAGGGAATTTAAATTAAGTTACAAACTTTGCATATTAAGCGCCTTATATACCCGCCCCGCCCCATATCTAACTCGGCCCCAGCAAACTAAACAAACTCGCTTGCAAATACAAACACAAAGCTCGAATGAAATTTACCAATACTTGCAGTTAGCCTTTCATAACCCTCTCACAACCACATAATGGGCAACACTACTGCTAGCTCTACACACACACACACACACACACACACACACTCAGACACCCACTCACACACGTAATACACGTAACACAAGTAATTATGGCACTGCGAGGCGTATACGACTAGTATATACCCTGTACTAAGAACAATATATTGACCTTACTTGCAATAAAAATTAGTGTTTTGAATTTTTAAAGTAAAAAGTAAGTATAAGTACAAGCTCTTTTTTTAGAGGGGAATATACGACTACTGCAAATGCTATAAAAAAGATCCTAGCAATTATTATTAATACTTATTGAGAACGAACTGAATTCCAGTTTCTTTACATCTTCATTTCATTTTCATTTATTTCATTCTTAATAATTTTGAGTTAATTAAAAAAATAAAATGGAATTACAAAATTTGTCTATATCAAGACATTATCGCTGCAAAAATCATCAGCTGCATTTGGAGCTGGGTGAGCGGAACTAACGTTCGTCTTATAACGCTCTGCATGGTTCGCTCTCAGGTACACTTTATATTAAATTATAATATAATCAAAATGTACACATCTACATATATTGTAACTTAAAAATTGTATATTCTGAAAGTGGAGAATTTCTCAGCTTGGCTAAAGAATCAATCTCATTAATTTATCTAAAAATTTACCTCAAAGTCTATAAATTCTATGCAACATTCAATTGATTGACCCTGCCTGCCAGTTACAAGACGGAAATGTACAGGGTATTACAAAACATTATGCTCTCGATTTTTTGTACTGCTCACTTCAAGGCTCTCGCCTGGTGCGGAATGTAGCTTTTGGGCATCGTTTGGCATTGGGTCGCGTGTGTCGAGTCGAGTGGGTCGAGTGAGGCAAGAACTAATTCGGCAACGAGGGCTTACATGATTTTCATATTAATGCCAGGCCTGCATAGGCGATATGGCAGCTTGTTAGACGATAACATTCGACATATTTTTACTTAGATGCCTTAGTAATTCGGCTGCTCTCTTATTCTTATGAATTGCTCCTGGGTTGAAGCCTATTAAGAATGATGTTTTGACTTGTATTCAAAGCTGGTAATTGCAAACTTTGCTTTTTATCTGGCCGCTGGGCAGGAGCAGAGCCAGAGCAGACTTCAAGTTGTTGAGTGACTGAGATTGGGGTCTTTTGCTGGTGTTTTCGATGGGGTTTAATGGCGACCACAGCTACACATTTTATTATCAAAGGACACTTAATGGCGGCATTCAGTGGTTATTCTTTAGTGGGTTGTGGCCAGTTCCAATCGCAGCTGGCAGAGGAGCTGACACGCTCCAAAATTTTATGATGTGTAAATGGCAAATGAAAGGAGACAATCGTCGCTGCGCTGACCGCTCCGGTCCGTTCCGTTTCGTTTCGTTTCGTTTGATATTGAAATAAGGCCATAAAATATTATGTGATATTATATGCACGTAAGCGTTTGGTTTCACATTTTCGGCAGCCAAATCAGGATTGGGGACGTGGAGACAGGTCGTAAAAGGCAAGCAACAGCAACTTGAGAATGTCTCGCACTATCCCAAGCAGCCGATTTCAGTTCTGTCGTCCTTTACGACTGAGATAGGCCCGCCAAAATGCTCTCCCAACTCCCAACTCCCAATTGCCAACTGCCAGCTCCCATTTCCCAAGTCCCATTCGCAAATGCTGCTTCAATTCGTGCCTTTAATATCGTTTGCTTTGACAGAGTGTGAGGCACATTAAAACCGCACACGTTTCGCTTTTATTATTGCTGCAGGAATATCGCTGGCATCGAAGTGTTGTAGGTGTACAGCGCGACTCTGGCCTGCTCTGTTCCTGGCAGTTGCCATCGATGACGTTGCGTCGGCGATAAAAATAATCAAGTGCAATCAACTGTTAACAATTTATGACATTTATTACAGTTTTAATGTCAAACGCTTAACTTTGTTGCGTTCGGCTCTGCAATGATTCGGGCTTTGTGATCAAAGGGTCCTTTGAGTAAGCCACTTTGATTACAGAATATCTCAACGGCAAAATAAATATTATTTATATATATATATATATATATATATATATATATATATATATATATATATATATTATATAAAATAAATAGTTGCAAGCTTTGAAAAAAGAAAACCAGCCTTAGTATATATTTACATTAATAAAAATTTATAAATTAATTTTTGTACATATCTATACAGAAAATATTCAAAATTTAGTTAAGAGAATTGTGCAACTTTAATAAAAATGTATTTTAATTAAATATGTATTTATTTTAATTTTTTTATATAAATATATTTTATATATGTTATAAATATATATTTTTTAATGCAGTGAATTTCTATAAGAGATAAGCTTAATTTCTTTTCAGTGCTTAAATGGCTTGCAGGTAAAATTGTTATACAATCGATTTAAAGTGTGATTAGAACTTGTATGTGTTTGCGGGTGCTTAAGTGCGACCGTGTTGGTAATTATTGGCATGTGCCATGTCCAGAGGGGCACAATTTGAATATTAAATAGAAAATACTGGGCGAGGCAGAGCTGGTAATGTGGCAAAGTCAAACTGGCTCTTGCAATATGCATTTAAAATCGCTGGGGATATATAATTTTTTAATTGGCGCCCTTCCGGGCGTTACCTAGGCTAAAATCGAGCTCCAGCGATGGGAACTTACGCATGTTGCAAAGGATGAACTAACTGCCACAGGGTGGATAAGGAGGAGGCGGGCAATTTAAACATCAATAATTGAAAAACTTGCGCCAAATTTACTGCGTAACTTGAAACTAATTGGCAATTAAAAGTTAAATGAATCACATCTAAAATTTATAAGCCAACGCGCTGTTAGCCAACAGCTACAAGGGCCATCTAGCGAGGATGGCTCAGGCCACGTCGAACATATTGCCATATTCGCAACAATTTGAATATATATATATATATATATATATATATATATATATATATATATATATATCATTATACATATAAATTCAATTGAAAATAGCTTATTTGGCACGACTTGAGCGACATTTGAAGCAATCATTAAGTGAGCAGTGAGTGACTGACGAGCTCCCAGCAAGGGGTCAAAACTTCGCATATAATTTATGAGTTTTATTAAAAAATGTTGAGCATGTTTTTTTATTCAAATTATGCCAAATAAGTTCAACAAAACTTTGCAACAAAAAAAAGAAA
Source organism: Drosophila mettleri (assembly GCA_035047625.1). NCBI lineage: Eukaryota > Metazoa > Arthropoda > Insecta > Diptera > Drosophilidae > Drosophila > Drosophila mettleri. The sequence continues at coordinate 20,053,148 of JAWNPI010000103.1, forward strand.
CGTTGTCAAGTGATTTATGGAGAAGTAAATCAAGGAGTTTATACAGGAGGACATAGCATTGTTCACATGCCATCTACTGTGAGCATAGGCTCCATACTGAATGTAACACAAATTGAAGCTGAATAAGAGCAGTTCATATGGTGATAAAGATTTCGACTGGGCAACTGAGGCCGGCACTTTGGCCTGCAGCTCAGCAATATATGTAGTAAACTTAGCTGTCCACTTTGGTGCCATACAATGCAGACATATCAAACAAAAAAGAAGCAGTAGCAGAGGACGAAGGGCGAAGGGTGAAAGGAAACAAAAACTGTTTCGGCGTGTACATTTCAAAAGAGAAACCGAGCGGAGTTCTTTGTAAACGTGTTTAAAACTAGAGCTCAATGCGAGCCATACAAACAATGTCTCGCATTGTGCCGAGAGCTGGGCGCAAAAAAAAAGGAAAATGAAGAAATGGGAAGCGAGTGGGAGTCGGAACCGGGGCAGCATTAGGAGCAGAAGCCGGAGCCGGAGCAGGAATATTCACTCGGCGAGGAGGACGACACTGTGCGCACTTTTGTGCGTTTTGCATGAGTGCCAAAGAATCGAGAGGAGTCCCTGACTTGAATACGAACTATGCGAACTACGTGCACCTCGCCCATGTGAAACAATGCGAGCAAACAATGCAGAGCCGACAAAACCTCGGGCAAATAGCCATACACCCCACACACACGTATACCCATACACCCATACACACACAGGGCGAAATGGCAATAACAATGGACAAGTCCTAGTGCTAGTGCTAGTAAATATGCAGTCCAAGTATGTCTGCGAGTAAACACTGCTGGAGTGAACCTGAACCTCACGTCCAGAGCTTGCAGCATCCTCGCTGTGCTCATTCAAAAGTTTATTCCGTTATCTGCATCAGATGTCAGAGCAAGTGGATGATGCTTCAAGTTTTGATGGGCAGCCAGCCGAAAACGCATGCATGCCCCACTCTACACACACACACACACACACACACATATGGCTACGCAGCGGCAAAGGCGCTTTCCGCATTTATATGAGATCCAGTTTCGAATTATTGATATAGTCGAAACATATTGCTAGAGCAACTATCTGGAAAGGCCTCTCTCGGAGACATCATCTTTTATTTTAAAAACGTGTTGAATTAGTGTCTTAATTTGTTTGAGATGTGTAAAGAGTATATTTGTTTGAAAATTTATTGATATATATATTGTGTAGACAAAAGAAGACAGGGACGTGGAAGAGCAGGTTAAACTGTATACATTAGCTTAAAATTTAATTCAATATTTTGATAACTTATTTGACTTACAAAAAAATTATAGATTTATACGCCTCTTGCAAGCACAGTTTTTCAATCTTCAGCAAGTTTAAGTTAATCTGAACTCGGCTACCCAAATAAAAAAATTAAAATAAAAAAAAATTGAGATATTGACTTGAAATCTATATGTCTGCTTGTCTATTCTTTTTTATTTAAATTAAATAACTACAATACATTTGCTTTTACCTTTGGCATTATATATATTGCATAACATCTATTGAGAACGGCATTTATTAACACTTTCTCTAGATTTTCATTTCATTTTCATTTATTTCACTCTTAATAATTGATGGGTCATTTGAAATAATTGAATGAAATTGTAAGTTAGTCTTTATCAATCGATTGTCACTGTGAATGGCTTGGAGCTTTGTAAGATGGAGACTCGCTCTCCCTATAATCGCTCTCCTGTCGTATTTAATTCGTATAGTAAAACTAGTACAAAATTGAATCTCAATAGGAATGGATCAAACGGCTTTCATTGGACAAAAGTAAAATAAGAGTGTAGATAAGTTACCTCTTATACTTAAATATTTTATTTATTATTTAATATTTTATTATTAGTTTAAAAATATTAACTTTGAATGCTTATACTTCTTTACATTTATTTATTGGATAGCTAAATATGTATTTTAAATACAAAATGTATGATCCGCATTAAAAATATATAAATCTCTGAGAAAATATATGTTTAGTTAAATATTAACGTTTTAAGCCTTACCAATTTCTCAAAACCTTTTGTGTACATTGTATGTATTCGAAACATCTTCCGTATCGAAGTGAAGTCATTAGTCTATGCTCACTCAAATCATTGTATTCGAATACAGATAGTTGAGCTATGTGTTCTTATTTGATAAATACATTATCGAAGCTCTTGATATTGTCATCAACGATCTGGGCACGCATCAATCAAATTACACGACCAAAGTCCGATGAGTCTTATCTCTTAGGGCTTGGGCATGCACATTGCAAGCAAATGTTGGGCAACAATATCGCATATCAATCCTAATAGCAGCTGCCGCGTTATCATCGAATCATGCCCCCGAGAGTTGATGTCAATATGTAAGCATTTCTATTAGCCGACTATCAGGAGTTGTCCTAACCATTACGAGAAACCTGCCCCATCCACAAGAAACTCAGTTGCCGATTCATTTGGGCAAAAGCTTTCCATTTCGTTCTTGCTTTTCCCTTTATTTATTTTTTGCTTCCCCATTTCCTTTTTATACGCCGAACCCATTGATAATGAAATTTAAGGGTATTATGGTTTTTAGCACATGTATGTGACATGCAGAAAGAGTCTCGCCATACATCATAAAGTATATATATTCTTGGGCAGGACGTCGAGTTGAGTATGAGCATGTATGTCATCCCGTATGAATGCGTCGATCTCGTAAGCCACAAGCGCGCATATATACGTTGTTAGGTATGATTTTTATATTTTTTTCGATAGCTCATCTCTACTTTATTATCGATAATTATCGATTATTTTACTTGATTTGTGAAGCGTAGCTTGAATAACTGCTGAAATGGACTAGCATCTTTTTGAATAACAGTTTCCTTCGTCTGTTATTCGCAGAAATCAGATTTCTGATGCTAAATACATAGGCATACATACATAGTATTACACGCTGTGAAAAGTTTATTCAAAACGTACTTTTACAAAAAAACTTGTTCGGAAATTCATTTTCCATAGTAATGCCCTGGCTATAGGCTGAACTCTGCCGCTGCGCAGTTAGCAGAGAGCGTAGTTATGTATGTGTGTATCTGTGCATGTTATCTTTGCAATAAATGCATAACAGGAGCATCTGATAATAAGTACATAAGCTTAAAATGTTCAGGGTAGCGCGTAGTCGAGCTTTCTTGAAGCTTTCTTACATGTTCCGTTTGACCTAGACATGTGTAAGTAAGCACATGTGCAAGAGTATGTGTGTGCGTGTGTGTGTTATATAAGTATTTGTGCTCTGTTTGCAAAATACGCACATTTTTACCCAATTGACATTTCAGCTAAAAGTCTTTGCTATCACCGGCACGGAAGTGCTGGGCGGGACCGAAACCGACTCGAGCCAGAAACCTTTCCCAGTTTCCTGTTTCTCGACTGTTGGTTGCTGTCCTGCCTTCCCGCAGGCAAACGACCAACAAACAAAGGTGACACTCGCTGCTTCTATCTACTCCTATATGCGTTTATATGCTTCCATTCAATTTCTCTCTCTCTCTTTCTATATTTTTCTTTTTTCTTTCTTTTTCCTGACATTTCGCTAATGGTGTGTGCGCTATAAAGCCGGCTAATGCCCGTAGAACCCTTTCACTCTGCCCCCTTCTGTCTCTCGCTCTCTCTCTCTCACTCTCCATGGCTCTTTTGGCTCTATAATTGCCGTCCTTCGTTTGGGCATGCGAAAAAATAAGTAGTATTGAACACCGCCTACCCTCGGTGGCTTTTGTAAAAGGCAACAATGGCTCAGCAAAGCAAAGGTCCTCAACGACTTTAAAGTATAACAAAAAGCAAAATAATTGAATGGAAAAGAAACAGTTTGCTGCATTTATACGTGTATGTGGCTGTAGCTCGGCTGATGGATGGCTGGCTGACTAGAGCTGCTTAGAATCCCTCGAACGGAGCCCCCGGCGAGTGTTGTCATGGCCATTCATGTGAATGTTACAATATTTGCGGGTTTTCCACAGGAAGGCGACAATTGAAACGGTTAATTGGAAACTCTGTTTGGCAAATATCAGCAATTGAAATGTGACACTTTTTTAATCAGCGCTCAAATACTCTGATCTGGTCGTGAAATGCGAATCACTAGAGACAACTCACAACATTTAAATTTGCTGACATTTAATGGCAAATAAAAAGACAACAAAATAAATCCCGAATATCAATCGGTAAAATAGCTTTGGGCTAGACTAGAAATCAAAGTCACGTGTAGTATATATATGAATAAATATGCTTCGTTCTCTCGAAGCCTCCTTTTCTTATATGTGCGTGTGTAGGTGTATGTATATGTGTGTGGCTGTTTCTAATTTGACTAAAACCTCCTTAAACATTTTGACCAAAGGCCCAGAGGCAATCAGGGAAACTCAATTACGTGCAGTTGCCAGAAAAGGCAGTAGATAAGGGACCAAGAACCAGGGAGCCAGGACCCAGGACCCAAGACCAAGACTCAACGCAACAGTTAAATGGGTCATTTGGTCTATTTATCATTTTTGACTGGGCCTGTTTTGAGCAGCAGTTGGTCATTCAATTTGTGCGCTGTAACTGGCAGCAATCAATCAAAATGCGCAAATCGCAAGAAAAAACCAGTAAGAGAGAAAGAAATAATGGAAAAGCTCAAACAGACCGGGTCAGAGCTGGCTATCAACCCTTTTGTTTGTCGGAAACTACAATCTAAACACGTGAAATTGGGTAATCGTTTGTGCGTCCGAATTGCACAGAAGAGTCAATTGAGGAGCAGCTCAAAGTTGTAAGTCTTTAAATCGATACTTGCAAGACAAATGGACCCATTTGCCAGCAGCTGGCCCCGCAGCCATGAAATATGTATATTTCCTAGTCAAATAAATAAATTTGCGTCCATTGGGTGCTGCAATTGATGCGAAAAATTAAATTGTAATTGAAACGTAAACAGAAATATGAAAGAAATTGTACAAGTTTAACTCTAAATTTATAATGAGTATCATCAATTTGAATTAATTATGTCAGCCTTCAATGTATAGAGTTTTTGCTATTGCTTTTTCATTCAGCTCAGCTCCCCTCCTTGCCACCTTGCATGAATAATGCATTGTCAGTTAACTGTATTCCGTAAGTTTAAATCTTAACATTTCCATCGTTGTCACAATCGTCATTATTACCATTGCCACTGCTCTTATTATTATTCTCATCATGTTGTTTCAACATTTTGAATTATAAATTTATGCTCAAGTTGTGTCTAGTTGCAACTTTGATGCTCCTCGTCTTGATTTATGAAAATGCCAAATGCAAAATGCAAACGTCAACATTCTGCGGTTTTCCCTGGCTTTTCTATTTACGTCGACCAAAATGAAGCTAAAGGAAAAAGGGAAAATATTCAATTCGAATTTCCACTAACTGCAATTTAAAACTTTGTAGCGGCCAAATAAAAAAAATTTAATCTGAAATTTTGAGGGACAGTAAAAAGTATCTTAAAGCTAAACATCTGTATATGTAGATTGTATTCCATTGTAACGGGCTTTCGATTTCTCATTAGCTGCCGTGATTAACTGCCGCTACTGTTGTCAAAAGTAATAAATTCTGGGAGAGAATATAGCAATTTGTAGATATTTGCAACTGGAAATTACTGTTGATCTATGCCAATTAAACGGACAATAATCCCCATGACAGGGCTTAAATAGAATAGGAAACAAATGAAAATATCAGACTCCAAAGACCAATCCGTCAAAGAAGAAAACTAAGCGTCAGTTTGAGGCACTTCCCTTCACATTTAGACGATGACTCGAGACCAAAAGTATATCTGTGACAGCTAATAATCCAACAATTGATTGAAACTGAAGTTGGGCCCATGACGCAATCGTCAGTTTGAAATCCTTATTATTTTATGTGAAGTTATAGATAGGTATATATAGCAAGGCAAGAAGCACGCATACTATTAATACTGTTATCAATAAATGGTTATCAAGTTAATGTTATATAAGAATTTATATATATATATACATATATATATATATATATATATTCCGGCAGCTGTTACTTGTCCATACTTTCTATTTGATCAACCAGAGCGCACATGAAGCGTGAATATGGACTTAACGCTAAATAAAGCAAAGCCACAGTGAGCTGTTTCCATTTGCCAAATTAAAGAACATTTTCCGACAGTTTATTTATTTCTGCAGTTTGAGCACAAAGAAGCTGTCGGGGGTCACAAAATGAAAGAAGAATAACTCGCAAGTTCGATAAACAAAAAATAATATTTAGATGTTGGCGATTTTGGTGCTATGGTGAGATGCTCGAACAGTTATTGCAGTCATTTAAAAAATAGTTACATAGCAAAAAGAAGGTTCAGTCTAATAAAAGTTTCTGTGGATCATAGGGATTAATATATATTATATTGAATGGGAATGCTGCTGTCTTGCCTTAATGATCACCTTTGACTTGACGACAGGGTCACCCACAGCCTGTGCCACTCGCTTTTGTTTCTTGACTCTTTTTGGCGGCTGTCGTCTAATGTATAAACAGGTGTAAATTCCGCAGAAAATTGCCAAAGCAATGGCCAGGACTAGGGCCAGGCCAATGCGCACTAGCCAAGTGGCGCACTCGTAATCTATGTCCAACCAAGATGCTTCATAGATCTGATCTATTGCTTGAATGTAGCCTATGTAAGCTTGAATGAGCAGGCCATTTGGATGCTGCCAGAAGGGCATCGGGTCTGTCTCCTGCCACTTTGTCTCCGCCAGCTGTTTCAGCTCGTCAAGGCTTTCGACTATGGGCAACTTGCGGAAAACACCATCCTTGACATACAAAATTGTGGGCAAATCGTGCAACGAGAAGCGCCTGATCAATGTCTCCGAATATTCCAGCTTCATGCTGGCGACAATCATGTCGCTCTGCTCCAGCCGCTTCTCCTGAGCAAACTTGCTCCAAACACGCTCAAACTTAATGCAGGCCATTATCAGGGGCGCGCAAAAGCCGATCATCCATTCGCCCTGCAGCATTAGCTCCCACGAGCTCTCATCCAATATAAATTTCTCATTCCGTGGATTCTCGCTCGACACGCAATGTTGCAGCTCCCCAGTGGCTGCACAGGTCAGCAGCAGGGCACCCGTACACAAAATGCTAGGCCAGATTTGCATGATGTTCGAATATTTGGAAAGTTTCAATGATTCAAAAAAAAATAAAATAAAATAAATTGTATGTATATATTATTACATAGGTATATATATACATATGTAATAAGTAAATCAGATCTCACATTACAGTTCAGAGAGACAAGGCGAGAGTGGGAACTGTGTCGTTTGCAAAGCCTCCTCAATCGTCGAACGTAGGTCACAAAGATTCAAATATAATTGCTATAAAGTATTAGTGAGATCCTCTTTCTAAGGATAAATACTCTATGAAGATAGAAAAATAAATGAATAATGTCTAAATTGTAAGTCCTTAGAAATCTAAATATATTCAGGCATATTAAAGAGGAGATAGAAAAGTGAAAATCAAAACGCTCAACTGTAGCTCTAGTCCTTAGGGAGAAAACAAATTTTTAAAGAAAAGACCAAAATTCAAGGAGCACTGAACTTTGTGAATTGTGAAATGTGAATAATGAATAGAGTAGGGTAGTCGGACAGACACCTTAAGCAAGTTTATAGAGACTTAACGCACACTTATTGTGCATTTGAATAGCAAGCGAGTACACGAAGAGACATGTGTAAGGAAACGGGATTGAGGAATAAGATTGCTAAACTAAATGTTGGGCCATGTGAAGGTGCTATCGATACGTATGCCTGGGCATACGCATACGCATACGCATGGCTGAGTAACTGGAGAGCAAATGACTATTTGATGCGCAGGCAAACTGCGGCCAGGTAGCGCGAGTCCCTGTCAATAGCAACCTGCGCCCTGACTCTGACCCAAGGCCCAGTTGCATTGTTTGAGCAACGCTCCGAATTTTCCGTCTCAGCATTGTCAGTATTATGATGGATTTTCTGCACATGCCAGAGGCAGGGTCTTTTTTGGCCTTACACTTTCCCACGGTAAGAGAAGCGCGCTAAACCTGCAGCCATCACCTGTGTCCCTTCACGTTGGGGTACCTAAAATTTACCGATTGTCCGTGACCATTTGCCGCGCTTGTGGCAACCAAAAAAAAATAAAATATAAAAAATGTTTTGTTCCCAGACATCCCGCTCAACAATTGGCGCGCGCTTTTAACGCTCCCTCTGTCTTTTGATCCGTTTGATCCAATTTTTCGTACTATATTACTTTAAAGTCCACAGCCGAGAATTATATATTTGTGTATGCCATAAACAAGGTAGTCAGTTTTTTCGATATCTCATCCCCTTTCCTTAGTATCAGTAATGTACGGAGTACAAGGAATACAGACTTAAGTGTGTGTTTTTCAGTGCATGAGCATATGTTAATTATTATATTAAGCAAGAAGAGTCTGGGTCTAGACTTATAATCAATAAAGTTACATCGGAAATAGTCATCGGATTTGTATATCTATAAGAAGCTTAGCTATTATTATTATATATCCATTATTATATATCCATTATGACAATCTTTCACAACTTAAAGCTCAATTCTATCTGGAATGGTATACATGCTAGGCCCAAAAATAATATACACGAGTATTCGGTTTTTTAATTCTCTAACATTTGTCCTTTGCGTTCATACGGACGGACGGACAGACGAACCGATAGGCAGACGGCCATGGCTAGATCGACCCCAGCTGTTCCGTATACAGTTATAAAATATTCTAATGGAAAAAAATAAATGGACAATTTACAAATAAATGCTATCGAAAAATATATATATAAAAAAAATCATCATGTCTCTAGGAAGTTTTTTATCGTGTATTTTAATTAGTGTAAAATTTGCTTATCCAAATAAAGCAGGAAACTTTTTCGTATATCACGTTTTATGAAACTTAAATGGATAAAATATATCATCTTTAATAAACTTGACGATGTTTTGACAACTAAGCTATTTTCGTTGGCTGCATTCCCATCATCCGGCCACCATTTTGAGTGCACATCAAATAAAATATCGCCACCCATTAGTGGCGCAAATTATATTTACTGCCGGAAACAAATGAATGAATTTGAAGCACGTGAGTTTGGCAAATAACGGTAGTCCCGCAAGCCATGTCGCAAGCGCGTGTTTTGAGTGCGTTTTAATTAAAACGAAACCAAGTGCCACGCACCACACACCATGCACCTCAAGCTGACAGCCGACAAATGACAACCGCAGTGCAGTATGAAAACACAGTGCTAATTACAGATCGCATTCATCAATTGAATTTTGTCAGGCAAAATTTAAACCTCACAGACCGGATGCCATAAAATGGCCGCCATGGGAGTCACGGCGGACTAGGGTAAAACAAAATGGTCTTCAATGAATTAAACAAATTGCAAATTAATTTAATTCACCCGAAAATGTTAAGTGATTGTGTGTTCTATGTCAATATGTCTATCACTATATATATATATATATATATATATATATATATATTTATATATATATTTATTTATTATATTATATTACTTTTGCAATCAAATTGCAATTTATGGATAAAACATGAATCTTGCAGTCGACAGCTACTGACTTCATAATATTCATTCACGGTAAAACGCTGCTAGCTCCAACAGGGTATAAAAGATTTTTCTCAACTTGCCAACATATTATATAAATATTCCTACGTATATGTATTTTATTAACCAAAGAAAAAAACTTTTTTCTTAATTCACCACGCCCTCAACTAATAGTTGACAAATAATTTTTGTCTCCTACAGTTATAGGAAAATGTAGGATATTTTAAATGCAGCACGCACCCAAAGTCTACATCGATATAGAAAGTTAACAGTAATTCAGTCAAGTGCTACCTTTGATAATTAAGATGGTATAGACATATTTGTTAGACAAAAATAAAACAACAAGATTAATTCATTAAGTATCATTTATGCATTGAACTAACATCCACAGACTCTCAACAGCCGGAAAAAGTAATGATCTGATAGCTTCCCAAATACATAGAATAAAAAGATCTACTATGTTCTTAAGAATTGTTACACACTGTATCACCAGCGATATACACGCCACGATCATTCTTATAATAGCAAATACCTTAGCAATTATTAGTTTCATTAAATTGCCACGAGTCTTCACCATTACATTAATGGAATCCTTCAATTCAAGTATCAATTCGCCAAATGGGCTCTTTTCAAATAGGCACTTCATAAATTCATATATTGCTTGTGCCACATATTTAAACAGGTGGGCAACTGCTTGAATCAGGCATTTGAATATCTGATACGTAAATATGGCATCAATAAGCTTAACAAAAAATTTTCCATCCATTGCCAATGATTTTTTTCCTTCTTTTGCATTGCAGCCAGCACAAAGAACTATCAAAATTAGTATTGCAGTATTGAAAGACATTTCGATTCAGCTCTTCAGTTATATTTCATGTCAGAGGATTTTTTAAAACTGTTGCTCGAATACAATCTCAACCTTAAGAGTACTATTTGAAGAATACAAATTCGTCACACTTATATAAGTCGCGTAGCAAATGGAGGGTGTGGGATATTATTGGTTTAATGTTGACGAAATATGAACTTGATTCCAAATGCTTAATATTTTCATTACTCTTGACGAATGTATAATCATATTCCAATTATTGTCGCAAGTCTGTAAGATATGCATCGATCTCTAATATATGTAAATATCAGTTTGGCTCAGCTGATCTAAGTGTTTACTAAGTGTTTTTAAAAAGAAAAATCATTTATACCATATTAACTTATGGGCGGTATCCAAATATAAAAAAAAAAAATAAAACAGATATTGTTAAAAATATACGAAAAACTCCACAGATCAAAAAAATAAAAAATATTAATGAAAAGATGATTGTCATATGGTTTTAAGTCGATAATAATTTTTCAGGAATAGTTAAGATTTTCTGAAACAAATTTGATATGCGTGAACCACACAAAAAATTCTAGTCCTAGCTCTTATAGGTTCAAAGATCGACGCGGTCATCGCAGTTATGAGGCGACAGCGCAGCGGCTGCAGCATGGGATGCACTATGGAAATTAATTGTTTAATAACTTTTTTTCTAGGCATACGTTCTTAAACTTAAACCACAACTTTATCTTGAACGGTGTGCACGCTGAAAAAAAAAAAAAAAAAAAAAAATTTCAATAGTTATCGATAATAAGTAAAGGAGATGAGTTACCGAAAAAAAAAAAAGCAAACTTGTACTGCGTATGCTATACACGACTATTCTGTTTCTTATTTCAAGTCTCTAGCTTTTGCCGTTTGCGTGATCGCTGTGTTCATACAGACGGGCATGGGACATAACTATATCGAATATATATACTATTTGGGGTTGTGGCACGCTTCCTTCTGCCTGCTATATACATTTTCACCAAAAACATTATACCCTGAAATTTCATTTTCAATTGGTTCAGGGTATAAAAATAATCATTGGTGAGATTTGTTATCTAGATTAAATTAAATTGTGAAATCAATTCTATATGCTTATCTAACTACAGACAATTCATCATCAGGACCATATATAATTTGAAAAAAAAAAACCAAAGCCGGTTGCGTGTGCCTCATAAACACTTATAAAGACTGTTTGTTTTGCAAACTGTTTGCCAGTTACAGCACAAGATCTTTCAAAATGAATACCATAATAGTAATTTTGCTGATTGTAATAGCAAATCACATAAATGAAGCTCATATTTCGGACCTGACTGATGACAAGCAACGCCATAATCTTAGTCATCATTATAGAAGCTCTCACCTTTTAATGGACGATTCTATGATTGAACAATTCGAGTCGAATTATCCTCAGTACGATTTGGCCAATGTTGCTATGCTGCCAGATACGGAAACCAAGCAACGAAGCGGAAGGCGTTCAAAGCAATCAAATCGTTCGAAACGAACAAAACAAAAACCTAAACTAAGACCAACAACACCAAAACCAAGACCAGCCAAAAAAACATCAAGACCAAAACCAAAAACAACACTAAAACCAAGACCAGCAAAAACAAAAAAACCAAAAACAAGACCAACAACAACACCAAAACCAAGACCAAAACCAAAACCAAAACTAAAACCAAAAACAACACCAAACTCAAGACCAAGACCAGCAAAAACAAAAAAACCAAAATTAAGACCAAAAACAACACCAAAAAGACTAAAACCAAAAACAAAACCAAAAACAAAACCAAAAACGAAACCAAAAACAAAACCAAAAACAAAACCAAAAACAAAACCAAAAACAAAACCAAATACAAAACCAAAAACAAAACCAAAAACAAAACCAAAAACAAAACCAAAAACAAAACCGAAAACAAAACCGAAAACAAAACCAAAAGCAAAACAAAAGCCAAAACCAATATCAGCAAAAAAACCAAGACCTATAAAACGCCCAAGACCAATAAGGCATCCAAGACCGAAACCAAGACCAACAACAACAACAACAACAACAACTACTACTACTACTACTACTACTACAACAACAACTACAACTACAACAACCACAAGACCAGCAAAAAAACCTCCAGGATTCCCGGACATTTCAATAAATATAGGAAGCATTGAAATTCCGTCAAACTGCAATTGCCCGTAAGTCAATATTTTTTAGTACTTACAATAGTAGAATTAAATATATTAATCTCAAAATTGCCGAAAATATTTTACCTACAATTTCCCATGGAATTTGATTTTTTTTTTGTCTAAATATAGTCGGCCAGCGCCCTGCAACAGAAATGGCAAGAGAAATAGGAGTTTTTCATTTGGCTTAGGAAGTATTAAATTGCCGTCAAAATGTCACTGTCCGTAAGTCAATATTTATTTTATTTGTACTTATTATTTATTAATCTCAGAAGACTGCAAATATTTTACTTACATTTCACTTGGTATTTAATTTCTTTGAATTCATATAGTGCGCCAGAGCCTTGCATTACAATAGAAACTCCAATCGCTACCGATAGCTATTTGGAAACACAACCAGCACTGACTACAACGGATACCGATACCGATACCGATACAGATACCGATTTGGGCAATACTACCGATACCGATACCGATACCGCCGATACAGATACCGATTTGGGCAATACTACCGATACCGATACCGATACCGCCGATACAGATACCGATTTGGGCAATACTACCGATACCGATACCAATACCGATACCGATACAGATACCGAATTGGGCAATACTACCGATACCGATACTGATTTGGACACACAAGATCTCCAACCAGCACTGACTACAACTCCAACAGATGCCAATACCGATACTGATTTGGACACTACAAGCGATACCGATTTGGACACTCCAACCGATACCGATTTGGACACTACAACTGATACCGATTTGGGCAAGCTAACCGAAACCGATACCAATTTGGACACTCCAACGGATACCGATACCAATTTGGACACCCAAGATCTCCAAACAGAAATGACTACAAATCCAACCGATGCCGATACCGATACCAATACCGATTTGGTCACTCCAACCGATACCGATTTGGACACTACAACTGATACCGAATTGTACACTCCAACCGATACCGATACGAATTTGGACACTTCAACCGATACCGATATCGATTTGGAAACACAAGATCTCCAACCAACACTGACTACATCACTCGAAGATCGTTTTAACAGTTTGGCAGACATGCAAGAAGGAACCGGAACAACGGAATCATGGGAAAGGCCAACTGAACCTCCAGAACAAACTTTTGAAGAACCCCCAGAGAGCGCAGTAGCCCAGACACTAATGGACGTTATATTAAAGAATAAAGGATCCTGTTTTGTCGATATCGTAGACAATCAATATGCCAAAAGTGTGGCGGTGGTAGAAAGCTTTAAAAATTGCATGGATATAGAGGAAGGTGAACAGAAAACGGTTGCGCTTTTCGTTAAGAAAGAGTGTACAGTTTTATTGAAAAAAATTGGAAAACTTTTTGAAGAATGTGATATTTCAGTGCTCGGGTTTTTTTGTTTTGGACATACATTGATCGCATTAGTATATATAATTTATGTAAATATTATTATAACGCATTCCCTGTTTTGGGTTAATCTTCGATTGTTCCCGGAATGCAGAGAAACCGTCTTGCTTGACCTTTTCATCAATTCACTTCAGGTTAGCGGCGATGTGGCTGTGTGTACATATTTAACGCTCTTCGAGCCTGAATTTTAAAAAAATATTAAAAATAATAATTTATATATCAATACTCAACATTGATTATCAAAAAAAAAATTAAAGGGGATTTCGAAAAGATGAAAATTTTCATAAATGGTTCATCTAAGATTCCAGAATCTTTTGCGGTATTCAAATTACAGCTACAAGGCGAATTCAAATTATCGGATATCAAAATTAAGGCAATGGCATAATTTATCAAAAAATAAACCATAAAATCGCACTGCATATTTATCCCTGATCCCATTGAAAATTTTTAAAAAAGGGTATAATGGTTTGGTATTTAATAGTCAGAACGAGATGTGCCATACCATAAAATATACATATTCTTGATCAGGACGACAAGCCGAGCCCAGTCCACCTGTCTTTCCGTCCGTCCGCTCGTCCGTATGTATGAACGCGTCGATCTCAGAACCTATCAGAATTAGAATTGAAAATTGTTTTGTTAGGCCCGTTATTACGGCGCGCAAATCGAGTTTCTTTCAGAAAATCGATATCTATCCCTGAATAATTGTTATCAATTTAAAACCTTCGAAAAATTAGTTAAGATTTTTTATCTTAGATGCTAGATGTTAGAGTCGTTAAATTTTACATCTAGCTTTATGTATATTTTTAACAATTTCGCTTTATGTCACATTTGGATACCAGTCCCAAATATCCCAAAAATCTGGAAAATCATGTTCAGTTTTAAATATGGCATATACGTGAAAGTTTCTATAAAGTAACGCAAACAACAAACACAAAAGTTATTAAGCAAAATGTTTGGCCACTTATCAAAAACGCACGAAAAGCAGAGAAGGGCAACAGCAGAGATTAGTTGGCGCTTTTTTGCTATACATGTGCACACATACATTCAAATGGTTGCGCACTTTTTGTAAGAATCGCAATGAATGAATTTTTGAATTTGAGTCAAATTGTGATAATTTGTCTTCTTCTTTAATAGTAACAGAACAATTGTTATGAGCTTGAAAAATGTGTTGGTATAATCTCTTTGTAGAATTCGTTTTGCATAATTCTTCTTTGTCATAGATTTGAATCGTCAGATATGGTTCTACATACGAGTTATGGGCTATATTCAACAACTATGATCGGATGGGATTACGGTACTTCGAGGTCAGGCACCAGATTTCGAGCTTTCGTCGTTTGCAAGATTGCTGCGTTCATACGGACGGACCGAAAAAAGCTCGACTTAGCTCTTCGAACTGATCAACAATATATATACTTGATGCGTGTGCCACGCTTCCTTCGCCAGGTTACATACATTTTCACAAAACCCTTATACTATGATATTTAATTTTTCATGGATTAATAAAAACAGGTTTTCTCGATTTACCTCGCCCTCAACTAATAGTTGGCAGATAATTTTTGTCTTCTACAATTCTAGGAAATAGCAGGGTATTTTAAATGCAGCACGCACCCAAAGAGTACATCGATAGTGGAGGTTAACAGTAACTCAGTCAAGTGCTACCTTTGATAATTAAGATGGTATAGACATATTTGTTAGACAAAAATAAAACAACAAGATTAATTCATTAAGTATCATTTATGCATTGAACAAATATCCACAGACTCTCAACACCCGGAAAAAGTAATTCTTTGATAGCTTCCCAAATACATTCAATTAACAGATCTACTATGGTCTTAAGAATTGTTACACACTGTATCACCAGCGATATACACGCCACGATCAGTCTTACAATAGCAAATATCTTTTCTATTATCAGTTTCAACAAATTGCCACGAGTCTTCGCCATTATATTAATGCATTCCTTCAATTCTTGTATCAATTGGCCCAGTGGGCTTTGTTCATATAGGCATTTTATAAATGCATATATTGCTTGTGCCACATATTTAAACAGGTGGGCAATTGCTTGCATCAGGCATTTGAATATCTGAAACGTAAATATGGCAACAAAAAGCTTAACAAAAAATTTTCCATCCATTGCCAATGATTTTTTTTCTTCTTTTGCATTGCAGCCAGCACAAAGAACTATCAAAATTAGTATTGCAGTATTGAAAGACATTTCGATTCAGCTCTTCAGTTATATTTCACGTCAGAGTATTTTTTAAAACTGTTGCTCGAATACAATCTCAATCTTAAGAGTACTATTTGAAGAATGCAAATTCGTCACACTTATATAAGTCGCGTAGCAAATGGAGGGTGTGGGATATTATTGGTTTAATGTTGACGAAATATGAACTTGATACCGAATTAAACATATTTTCATTACTATTTATGAATGCATAACATAAATTAACTATTGCCGCAAGTAAGCAAGATATGTATCGATATTATTAAATATATCGGATATAATTATCCGATCAGCTGAGAGCGTTATTGACTCTAACAATAACTCTCGTCGGGGTGCCCGACTAGTAGATACCCTGGTCCTATCCGATCCTAGTTTTTGAATATACGCAGTAACTTGTATATAAAGCATATTTAATAAAATAAAATCATTATACCCTTTTTTCCCATCTTCAATGAGATCGCGGTATAAAAAAAAGAGGGCGGAGCCGAACCCGAGATTTTTGCCTTCACACGACATTTCTAACATCAACGGCACATGACTACTTGAAAATTTAATTGCAGTTGTAAAACTAAAACTAAAAAAAAAAACAACAAATAAATATTTCACGCTCCAAAGTTTAACTGACGTACTTCATTGCTTGCCGATCGAGTAGCGAATTTCAACTTAAAGCCTTAGGTAACAGTTGACAATTCAACCACTTTGTAATTCTCAATTTGAAGAATATAAAACTCAGTAGGCGCCAGCTGAATGGTTGCGCGCTTTTGCTAAGATGAAAAAAAAAGATGAGAAAAATCTTAAAAGATTTTTGGTATGGTTTTAAGTCGATTTTCAGACCTAATAAAAAAAATCAAGTATCTAGCTCTTATAGGCTCATCAAAAATATATATACTTTATGGGGTGTGGCATGCATCCTTCTGCCTGTTACATACATTTACAAAAATCATTATACCTTGATTTTCCATGTTCAATGAATTCAGGGTAGAAATATAATCCTTGGAGATGTTTGTCATGTAGATTAAATCAAATTGTGAAATCAATTTTATATGCTTATCTAACCACAGACAAATCATCGAACCAAGCCAAAGCCGGTTGCGTATGCTTCAAGACCTATAAAGACTGTTTGTTTTGCAAACTTTTTGCCAGTTACAGCACAAGATCTTTCAAAATGAATACCATAATAGTAATTTTGCTGATTGTTATAGCAAATCACATAAATGAAGCTCATATTTCGAACCTGACTGATGACAAGCAACGCCAAAATCTTAGTCATCATTATAGACGCTCTCACCTTTTAATGGACGATTCCCACAGATCTATGACTGAACAATTCGAGTCGAATTCTCCTCAGTATGATTTGGCAACTGTTGCTATGCTGCCAGACAAGGAAAGCAATCAAGGAAGGCGATGGCGTCCAAGACGTCCAAGGCGTCCAAGGCGTCCAAGACGACCAAGACGTCCAAGACCAAGGCCAATAAGACGCCCAAGACCAAGACCACGACCAAGACCCACTCCAAGACCAAGACCAACAACAACAAGAAAACCAATAAGAACAACAAAACGTAGAGAACAACCGGACATTTCAATAGACATAAAAGATATTCTGGTGACGCCAGAATGTGATTGCCCGTAAGTCAATATTTTTGAATGTTCAATTATTATACTTACTTACTATTTATTAATCTCGCAATGGCTGAAAATATTTTACTTACATTTTCGCTTGGTCTTTAATTTCTATAGCTCGCCAGAGCCTTGCAACACAAATGGCGAGGGAAATACAGCAGAACCTCCAGTAGATCTTCAACCAACACTGACTACATCTCTCGAAGATCGTTTTAGTAGTTTGGCAGACATGCAAAAAGGAACCGGAACAACGGAATCATGGGAAAGGCCAACTGAACCTCCAGAACAAACTATAGAAGAACCCCCAGAGAGCTCACTTGCCCAGACTCTAATGGACGTTATATTAAACAAGAAAGGTGCCTGTTTTGTCGATATAGTTGACGATCAATATGACAAAAGTATGGAGGTGGTAGAAAGCTTTCAAAACTGCATGGATGTAGAGGAAGGTGAACAGAAAACGGTTACGCTTTTCATTAAGAAACAGTGTTTAGTGATATTGCAAAAAATTGGAAAACTTTTTGATGAATGTGATATTTCAGTGCTCGGGTTTATTTGTTTTGGACATACATTGATCGCATTAGTATATATAATTTATTTAAATATTATTATAATGCATTCCCTGTTTTGGGTTAATCTTCGATTGTACCCGGAATGCAGAGAACCCGTCTTGCTTGACGTTTTCGTCAATTCACTCGAGGTTAGCGGTGATGTGGCTGTGTGCACATATTTAACGTTCTTCAAGCTTAAATTTTAAAATTAAAAATAATAATCAATACACCAATATTCACGATTTAAAAAAGGGATCAAGAGGGAATTCTAAACGACGCAAATTTTTATAAATAAATGTTCAATTAAAATTCCAGAATCTTTTGATATATTCAAACTACGCCTGCGAAGATCAGATTCTTGATCAGCTCGGCGAGCTTAGTTGAACTAGTCCAGACAGTCTGTTCATCCGTCTGTACAAAAACTAGAGTAGTCTCTCGAAGAACATAATACTTGTGTATATCATACGTAGTACGACTTTATTTTATTTTTTCGATAACTCACCTTATTTCTTTATTATCGATAACCATCGAACAGTTGATTTCCCTTTTGAAATTCAAAATAGAATCGTCTACTAAAAATAGCGCTGATGACGGTCAAGGGTATCCTTTACTATTCAACTGTACCATAAAAACGATAAAAAATAGTCAGCAAACGAAAAACACAAACTTTCAATTTATTTAATTTAATTTAGTTTAGTTGCCTGCTTCAGTGCCTTCGGGTGATTGTTCATTTAGTTCTGTACAATACATATTATCTGATATGAAGGTTAACGCTAAGCTTAGCAAGGCCCGTGCACTCGGCAACTTACAAGGATCAGCTTTTGACGGATCTATGAAAAGAGCGTGCGTGCATATGTCAATAAGTTGTTTGTTGACTTGATGATATGCATCCATACTCCTTTGTAAGCATTGGCTTCTCAGTTTTCTACATTGTTCACTGACTTCTGATAAGATATTCTTTATTTCACTGGCCGATTTCTCTATATTCATGAAATCAATTTTATGTGCAGACGTTGTTGGGCAGCTGGTTAAATTACTTAAAAATTCGTCTGCTGTATTTGTCAGCTTGGCGGTCGCTAGTTGATGGCAGTCAGCAGATCTCGTATTCTTACGACCCTTCAGCATTCTTGCCAACATTTTGTGCCTTACTGGCTGTAAGTGTATACCCTTCTCCATCATAATTGGCGCCAAGTCATCAAATAATGTCATTCTGGCCAGCGCTCTTGACTTATTTACATAACCTGGAGGAGAGCCAAGGAGAATTGCACAAAAAAACAGCAATGCTAAATTTACACTCATAATGCTTTACAACTTTGCAACAGAATGCCGAGAATATGGTTTGAAAAGTTGGGTATGTAATTGAAATTAGATATGGCGCGAAATCACTTGTACTCTTACTAAGGAAAAACAAACAATTTAAAAGCATACGACTGGAAAATACCCTGAGTCACAAACAGTATGCTAGACTAAAACGGTTAAAACCCTCAAAGCTTGTACTAAGTACAGTATGTAAAAATATATATTAAGTTTTAATTTGTGCCTTACAGAATCGTGAACAATCAATTACACGAGTAATAATAACTATTTAAAAATTATGAATTCAGGTGCTACGACTTGCCTCAAGACAGCCGATCAGTTCTTGAGCTACAATAGTAAATGGCAAAAATAACTTGCGTAATTCACTCCAGGTGCACATTATATACGGGTTCTTAAAGTCCAATTTGCCATTAACACTTCTTTCTAACATAAACTTTCCCGTTTCAACAATTGCGAGCGTCTTAGTTAGCTTATAGGCCGCACATTCTTCTAATTCCTTGTTGCATTTCTCATTCGCATCAGATGCAGATAGCAAAAATTTTTTTAAAGTTTTCTCCATTTTGCTTTTGCCTAAATTGTTGCATTTGTCCGATAGATTTCGAAACGTAGTTACTGGCTCGTCTAGATGTTTGAGAGTTTTCTGAATACATTTGTAGCAATCGGCTTTCATAAAGTTTAATATGAGATCAGATGTGAAGTCCTTCGGGAATGACAATGTCACACAAGAAGCACACTGCAGACCCACGGCCAGAATTATGATAGGAAATAGCTTCTGCATTTGCAATGCTTATCTTAAAACTGGCCTCATAGAACTCAATAATATGATCAGCAGTATTTTTCCCCTATATTTATTAGATCTGCTTATATAATTATGTTCAATTTAGTTAAGGTACTTCATAGTATGATTCTCTCCGCATTATATAATGTGATTAGTCTGGAAACAATTCTGTTTGTAGCTGCATCATGTTTTCCAGTCCAAGAAGGCAAACAATCGATAGAGGAGGTCAACAGAAGCTAAAAAATACATTTTTAGGTTCAATTAAATTGTGGATGCTCTGTAGCTCACTTATTAAACACATTATTAGAGAATTTAAAAACTTGTATATTTATATTAATATAAATGCATGGGGCGAGAAAAGATGCTTGGACATATAGTCTCCTTGATTTGTTTTCCTTGTTTCAAAGTCAAGTATTCATTTCTATATAGACATGTCCTGGTGGAATAAAGAGCTGAGTCAACATCGGGCTCCCTTGGTCAACTGTTGACTACGCCAACTGGCCGTAATAAGTATATCATACATGCAACATTAAGTTGCACGGCTGCGGACTAAACTAAAACAAATTGTTGGCCAAGTCAACACGTAAGCAGATTCCCAAGCTGTGCAAAAGGATTGCCGTGTGTGTGCTTGTCTATGCTGACCTCAGTATATTTTGCGAATGCCACAGTCAAATCCGGACATTTATCATGACTGAAATGAATTATTGAATTATATATCTTTGGCATTCCCATATCCCAAAGCGAACCGTTCGTTCAACTATTGTTTTTAAGGTCAAAGGACGAATGTAATTTGTTGACTACCTTGAAACAACTATTTAAACAATTATTTAACAGTTAAATAATCTTGCCCAATGACTTTGATTTTATGTCCATGTTAACACTATTAACGGTTTTTCTAATGTCCGATTCGTACTTACTATACATTATATTTAAGATTATAATTTTCAGAAAAAAAAAAACGAGAGAGAGAGAGAGAGAGAGACAGAAGGAGAATGTATTGTTTTCATTCTGTGATAAAAACAATGGCCGGACAGAAAGACAAAAGGGCGGACAGATGGGCGGATGGACGAACGATGAACGGTCGGACGAAAAAACTAATATACTCTTTTTATACCCTGAATCCATTGAAAATGGAAATTTCAGGGTATAATGTTTTTGTGCAAATGTATGTAACAGGCAGAAGGAGGCGTGCCACACCCCATAAAGTATATATATTCTTGATCAGCTCGACGAGCTGAGTTGAACTAGCCCTGTCCGTCTGTCCGTCCGTCCGTCCGTCCGTCCGTCCGTCCGTCCGTCTGTCCGTCCGTCCGTCCGTCCGTGTAAACACCTGGATTTCTGCAACCACAAAAGCTAGAGACTTCAAATAAAAAGCAAAATGCTCGATAATACCATACGCTGTACGAGTTTATTTTTTTTTTCGATAACTCGTCCCATTTCTTTTTTATCGATAACTATCGAAAATATCGCTTTGTTTTTGAGGTCTGGCGTGCACACCGTTAAAGATAGAATCGTGCACTAAGTTGTGTTTGATTGCTATATTGAATCCGCACATTTTGTCATTTTTTGATTTTTGATGCCACGCCCCTTTCGTCCACAATTCAACAAAAACGATAACTCACGTATATCAAATACAAATACTACTTGAAATTTGGCAAATAGGTAATTGGATGTCATAATCATTCCCCGAAAATTTCATTAAGAACATAGGTCGAGAAAAAAAGTTATTAAACAATAAAGTTTGCATAGCACAGCCTCTTCTGCAGCCGCAAAACTGTGCAGTACGCATATTACGTGCATGCATATGTTTGTGTGTGTGTGTGTGCATGTGTTGTTTACTATCAATGAATAAATTAAACTTTTTATGATTGGTATTACAGCTCAATGGATTCAGGGTATCTCTTAGTCGAGCAGTCTCGACTAGAGTTTCGTTACTTGTTTTCTTTGGGAACATAAATAAGCGAAATTGGTGGATGCCGAACTAGAAGAGCCCCTGAGCGCTGTCTGATCTGGGCTTCAAACTATATTTTAATGCTTTTATCCAGTATATTGTATACACTGATATACCTTTCTGCGTAGTTTCCGCATCAACGCTTGGCTGCAACTGGGTCTAACTAAGGTACATTAAGTGTTAAATACCGTATTTTCTATAATGAATCTTAACATTAACATTTTCTTTTAGTATTAAAAAAAGAAAATTGAATACAAATTTAATATATTACGGATCGTGAAAAAAATTGATTGTATTTTTATTGATTTGGGTCGTTGCGAAACGTCCTTTCGAAAATATAGAGAATCAAGTTAAGAACCTATTGAAAATCTGTCTTGCCCGATTTAATACCCGTGTAAACTTCTTTATTCCTCTTCTTTGGCAGGAAGTCAAATTAGGTATACTAAGTGAGTCAAGCAGAAAATCTATAGTTCTCAGGTGAATGATCTTCCTCGAAAACCTCTTAGGCCACGTGCAATCATTTTTCTGCTTACAATTCTCGAGCAGTTTAGAACATTCGGCAATCAGTTTTGAATTTATATCTGATAAGAACACTCTGATCTCTCCCTTTTCAGTATTTCCTCTACACTTTTTAATGGAGGAGACCAATTTAAGAAGCTCAGACTTGTATGTCTCAAACAAAGACATTGATAGCTTTTGCAGGCTTTCCAAATCAAAAGTCTCAGAGAATTCATTATCCGAATTTGCGGAGTAAATCTAAGATAGTTTGTTTTTATTTGTTATTTGAACTGATTGGAATATTTAAGAACTTACGTTGAAAACACTGAAGCAGATAAATACGAGCAACACATGACCCATTTTGCAGTAAGTGGCTTTCTATAAGATTTGACAATACTTAATAAAGTTAGAATGATGTGAAACGTAAACTAAACCTATTCGATACATGCCTAAAACGTGTAATTCGACATTAGCACAGTTAAGTAAATTTAATGCATTATTAAATAGTAATAATTATATATGGATACTATTAAATATTCTAGTTATTGCGAATCTCAAATGAATGTGTTTACAAGACAACCGATCAAAATCTTTAATTTATTTGAATAAATTTTACTGTCACTCGGTGAGTGCGTATATAAGTATGTGTGAAAAAAAAAAAAAAAAAAAAAAAACAAACAAATTTGAATTCAAATTTTATATATAACCATTCTTGTAGAGAATTGTATTGGACGTCTATTCGTAAATGTTGAGAATCAAGTTGAGTTCTTTTTGAAATATTTTCTTGCTCGATTTAGTACCAATGTAAACTCTTTTAATCCGTTTCTTTGGCAAGAATTCAAATTGGGAATGGCAATTGTATCAAACAGTATTTCCATTGTTCTCATATAAATGGTATTTATCAAAGCCTTCTTGGGCCAAGTTTTAATAAGGTTGGAGCATTTGGCTATTAATTTTGTATTTATTTTTGATAAGAGCACACCGAACTCTCCCGTTTTACTATTTCCTTTACACTTTTTAATGGAGGAGAGCAGTTTACGAACATCAGACGTATATGTCTGAAAGAAATTCAATGATAGTTCAGTTCCCAAAGCAAATTTGTCAGAGATTCCATTTTTTGAATTTGCTGAATAAATCTAAAATATTTTTTTATTTTATTTGTTATTAGAACTGATTGGAATATTTAAAAACTTACGTTGAAAACACTGAGGCAGATAAATACGCGCAACACATGACCCATTTTGCAGTAAGTGACTTTCCATACGATTTAAGAAAACTTAATAAAGTTCGGATAAAGTGAAACGTAAACTAAACCTATTAGATACATTCATTGAACGTGTAATTCAACATTTACACAGTTAAGTAAATTTAATGCATCATTAAATATTGTACAAGTATTCTAGTTTTTGCGAGCCTAAAATTAATGTGTTTACAAGACAATCAAACAAAATCGTTAGTTTATTTGAATATATTTAACTGTTGTCGGTGTCTGCGTATGTGAGTGTGTCTCAAAAATCAATAAAAACAAAGAAATTGGAATATAAATTTAATATATTACGATTCATTAATTAAATTGAATTCAATTGAACCATTGCGAAACGTTCATTCGAAAATGTAGAAAATCAATCTAAGTTCTTTTTCAAAATTTTTCTTACGCGATTTAGTACCCGTGCAAACTTCTTTATGCCTTTTTTTAGACAAGGATTCAATTTGGAAATGCCAATTGTGTCAAGCATTATTTCCGATGTTGTCTCGTAGAGGGTGTTTATCAAATCCTTTTTAGGCCAAGCATTGATAAAGTTAGAGCATTCGACTATCAACTTTGTGTTTATTTTTGATAAGAGCACATTCAACGCTGACTTTTTATTAATTCCTTTACACTTTTTAATGGCGATGAGCTGTCCACGAACTTCAGACCTATATGCCTTTAAAAAATCAATTGATATCTTAGCTCCCAAAGAAAATTTGTTAGAGAATCCATATTTTGAATTTGCTGAATGAATCTAAATTATTTTTATTGTTTTATTTGTTATTAGAACTGAGTGAAATATTTAAGAACTTACGCTGAAAACACTGAGGCAGATAAATACGAGCAACACATGACCCATTTTGCAGTAAGTGGCTTTCAATACGATTTAAGAAAACTTAATAAAGTTCAAATAATATGAAACGTAAACTAAACCTATTCGATACATGCATTACACGTGAAATTCGACATTTACACAGTTATGTAATTTTAATGCATCATTAAATATTGTAAAAATAAAATATCGATACTATTAAATATTCTAGTTAATATACTGCGAGCCTCATATTAATGTTCAAATGTGTTTAAAAGACAAACAAAAAAATCTTTAATTTATTTAAATACATTCAACTTTCACTTAAAAATATATGATATATTTATTTTAACACAGCAGACGAAACCAAGTAATTTGAAATCTTCAGATGTCATGCAGCTAGGCTTAAAAAACAGTACATACTTACAAATTAAGAGTCACGCTGAATCTTATAGAATGGGGCTAAGAACAGGAAATGTCGACAAAACCAAGTCTAACAAGATAAGCTGCAGCTATTTATGTAAGTACTCATGGTTGGCTTATTTACATAAAAAAAAGATATATATATATATATATATATATATAAATGGCGCAAGCGCTTTTGTATCAAATTACTTAATCAGCATGCAAAGACAATTACCAATCAGCAGGATATTAAGCGTTAATCGCTTTAAACAATGCCCGGGCAAACAATCGTAGAATTTCGTGGCACGCAATTGGCATTTAGTGTCTTAGACTAATTTTCGGCCCGGGAACGTCTCGTTGGCCCGACCAGCAGCATTTAATGAGCAGCCCCAAATCGAAGACAACAAACGATTTTTCGAAGGGGCAATCAGTCAACAGTGCAGCTTGAGGAGCTGACGCCCGCAGATGCCCCATCCACGGAACGTGTCCAATTTTACTAATTAGAGCAAATATTTGTCTACTGGATAAATTTGGTGGGTGGCGGACGTTGCCGCCCACACAGTACCGCCAAGTCATTACCAGCACGCACAACGTAGCATTTCGTTCCCCTATCCCCACATAAGCTAAGAATTTAATTACGCGCCCCACTCAATGGCGACAAAAATCAGCCAACCGCGTGCAAGCTCGCTTGCCCCCTTTCACTTGAACATGCCCAGCTTGCTCCGTCTATTTGTTAGCTCGATATCACATTTATGTGCCTGTCAGGAGTTCAGCTGCTATTCAGTGTGGTCTGCTGTCTTGCGGCAAAATCAAAGATTTGATTATGCTAAAAATGGTTACTTAGTTGTGTTATCTAATAATGATAAAAACTATTTTGCTATTGGAAGTAGATTTTAATTCTTTATCCTTGATATATCAATTTACTTTCTCTGTCTTGGATTTCATGCATTCGGATTCCTCTCTAAATATTAGAGCTTATGATTTTTCGCCCAACGTTGAGAAAACTTTGTAACACCTCAGCGCGGTATTCTTGACAGCTAGTTAAGTCTTCGATTTCAATTGAGGCATACAAACATTTTTTAATTAGTTTGTAAACTGTCTTAGCTGCTGACAATAGTGCTGAGAAACATGATGGAGTTATTATCGCTGCACAATCAATGTACACATGCGCACACTGCACGCCAACGTCAGCGGCAAAAATTAAAAATTGTTTCAGTCCTTCATTCTTTTCCCATTTTTCACAGGACATAATAGAATCCTTTAGCTCCGTTATTTTTGTCGATAAGTCTTTAAAAAAATTCAGTGTTAATTTGACCTTTTCGAAAATGTTAATACCCAAAAATCGATTATGTTTGGCGTATGTTGGAATGGTCTAAAAGAATTTTTGTTTGTTAAATTGTCATTCGAAGTGATTTAAATATTTAAAAACTTACGTTGAATACAGAAATACAGATAAACATTAGCAGTAAATAACCCATTCTCCAGTAAGACGCCTTAGATTTGATCTATGTATGATCTGTGGCACAAGTTATACATATATGTACGATTGATGTCAAGCTGAACTAATGAACTGAAACTAATACAGATTATTGAATTCGATGCAGCCAATATTATTAACAGTTTTACTTAATTTAGCAATTATTTAAAAGCAAAAGTTCCTAAAATCTTGATTCTTTCATCATTCGAGTAGTTGCAACTCAGCTGCAATATATTGGCTCTCAATTAAATAACTTATTATATTCAGTAACATATATTCATTATATCTTATTTATATACAATCGATAAAGTTAAAATCTTCATATAAATGTCTGAGTACCTTTGCTTTGAATCATCAAGATTTTATAATAAATTAAATTTTTTTTTTAAGTCCAATCGCCCACTGTTGAGAGCTTTTGTGAACATCTGAATGCGGCCCTTTTGGCAGCTAGTCAGCTTTTCGAAATCGAGTGAGGCAAACAAAGTTTCCTTAGTTAATGTATAAATATTCACCATTTTTATCATTGCTGAGTCGCTACAGCCTAAGGATCTACCCTTCAAACAATCCTTGGCCACAATTCCACAATCTTTGATAATAAGATCGATTTTCTGTAGAAAATCAGAAAATTTGTTGTCAATCGCTGTTTGAGCACAGATCAAAAAAGACTCCTTTAAGTCCAGTAACTTTGCCGAGAAATCTGTAAAAGTTTGCGGTGAAACTTTGCTTATTGCATCCGCGATCGAAAATCTATTATACATATTCTTGGCTGATATTGGATTGGTCTAAAAGAATTTTGGTTTGCTCAATTGTGATTTGAAGTTATTTAAATATTTAACAACTTACACTGATACATATAAACAAGAGCAGTAAATAACCCATTCTCCAGTAAGTCGCCTTAAATTTGATCTATGTATGATCTGTGGCACAAGTTATATATGTAGGATTGATTTCAAACTGAAGCTAAACACATTCGATTCATTTCTTCGCCTTTCAAATGAACTGAAACTTATTGGATTGGATGCAACCAATATTATTAACAGTTTTACTTTAATTTAGCATTTATTTAAAAACAAAATTTCATAATATCCTTATTCTCTTGAAATCAAATTATATATACAAATTATGTAAATATATATATACAAAAGTATTAACAATAGTTTAAAAATAAGTTCTCGTATAAATATCTAAGTACAACTGCTTGAAACAATCAAGCTCTTTGCCTGAATTATTTTTTGACATGTCATTATACCCTATTCCCATTGAAAATGGGAAAACAGGGTATAAAGTTTTGTTAAAAGTATGTAACAGGCAGAAGGAGGCGTACCACACCCCCAAAAGTATATATATTATTGATCAGGACGACAAGACAAGTTGATTGAGCCCTATTCGTCTGTCTGTCTGTCCGTATGTCCGTCTGTCCGTATGTATGAACGCGTCGATCTCAGAACCTATAAGAGCTAGAGACTTTTTTTATTAGACTTGTGTATATAGCGCGCATATCAAGTTTGTTTCAGAAAATCGATAACTATAACTATTCCTAAATAATTTTTATCGATTTAAAACCATATGAAAAATCAGTTATGATTTTTTATCTTTTTTATCTTAAGAGCTAGAGTCTCCAAATTTTGCATGTTTATTTTTACTAATTTCGGTTTTTGTTACATTTGGATACCGGCCCCAAATTTCCCCAACATTTTGAAAATTATTTTCAGTTGCAATATATATGGTGTTTGGTCTTTTTGAAAACTACATCATTTATTTAAATCATATGGTGCAAGTTTCATCAAAATCAGTTGATAAACACAAAAGTTATTAAACAAAATGCTTGGCCACATCAACAGCGATTGAACTGCAAAGCGCACAGAGACCAGCTGGCGCTTATACATGTTCAGTATGTATACATGTGCACACATACATGCAAATGCTCGCGAACAAATTTTCTCAGAACCGCAATTGCCTTTGAGTTTGGGTCGAATTGTGTTTCAATTGTTTTTGCTACCTACTTCCAATTGCCGCTCGGTGCTATGTGTCGCTGTGCGAATATGTTTTCGATTCTTCTTCTTTAATAGTAACGGAACAATTCTTGTGAGCTTGCAAAAAAGTGCTGGTATAATCTTTGTGTCGAATTTGTTTGCATAATTCCTCTTTGATCGACATTCTTAGTACCATTGGCATAGATTTAAGTCGCGTGATATGGATGTACATGCGAATTATGGACTATATTAAAAAAACTAAGGGCGTGTGGGATTAGGGTATCCCCTAGTCGGGCGCGCCAACTAGAGTTTTGTTTTTTGCTTTTGTTTTAGTTTTTTGATAATTGTTATGAAAATTTATATATTTTTATTATTATTGTAGTAAAATATAATACGCCATAAAGCTTTTGACAAACTATACCAACTTTGCATCTAGACACATAAATATATTAATATATAAACGTATAATCATATATACAGTGGTCCACAGTTGATTGATAAAGATTTTCGACATTTATAAAATCTAAACTGAAAGAGATATCAAGAAATTTTAAATTCAAGTTTCAAGTCTAATTTATGAACTTATTTAGCTCACATATTTTAAATGTATTTTTAAACCTTTTATTATAATTGAAAACTAAAAATTCAACGAACAACCATACCATAGTGCAGTTCAAAGGTATTTAATTTTAATACAGAAAAATATTTTTGCTTTTGTATTGATTAGAAAAGTTTTAACATTTTGTCTTTGCAGTTTTTATACCCTGATCCCATTGAAAATGGGAAAACAGGGTATAATGTTTTTTAATATCTGTTTCAGCTTAAAATTAATAGCTACACAAATCTTTTTCCAGAAATGAGCTGTGGGCCACTGTACAGAAATTGGCATCCATTGGCACGTGTACAGCCCACGTCTTGGTTAGAAAGAAAAATATGAGCCAAGAGGGATTAGTCAGAGAAGTGAATGCTTCGCTGATTACTAAATAATAAAAAACAGAAGTGGGCATAAAACATAATCATACATTAGCTGAAACTTTTTTTGGCAAATGTGAATAGATTAATTATGTTCAACGTCTGACAACGTGATCTGAACGTTTTACATTGAGCTACGGCATTATTCGGCTATTTCAGCTACTGTCAAGTCAATTAGTTCCATTTGCGCGCAGATGGCCATATCAAATAGCTAAAATACATACCATGCAATACTAGCCAAAGACATTTTAAGATTTAAGATTTAAGATTTAAGATTGAGAAAGGATTGAATCTCAACAAATAAATAAAGTGAGCCACTCAACTAAACGTCATCGTTTATAGTTTCTAATTCGATTCAGCTATGGTCTTTTCACCAATTTCACTCATGAACTGAACTAATTCATCTAGTAAATTAAACATATAAAAGATCTAGTTCAGAAATTTAAAACAAACAAATTCACAAAAAATCGGAAGACATTAAGAAATTAGAATACAAACTTTTATGGTTAAACGAATGAAAAAGCTATATTTTTAAGAGAAGGACTCATAGGGGAAGCATATACAGTAATTGCTCCGAAAGGTCGCTTTTGGCAATACAAACATAGCACATAAGTTTATTGCGCTTTACTGAAATTGGGGCACTTTCTAGATGAAAGGATTATTAAGAGATTTTCTAAGAGAATCAAAAGTTTTGCTATTTACAACAGACTCAATAATTCCCACATTTTATGGCCCAAGTTTTATTCGTATTGTTTTGTGTGTTTTGTGCCATTCCCTCTCTATGTGTTTCTGTCTCTCACAGTCTCTCTATCTCTCGCTCTCTGGCTCTCTATGTAGTTTGTAAACTTTGCACTTCGTGCCATAAAATTATATAAAATATATCCTCCCGCAGCCGCTCTGTCGTTTGAGATGCTGTCAATGTCGTTTACTGCTGCCAAAAAGTTGAAAGGATACAATTTGTGGTACCATCAAAACAATGCCTGAAGAGCCAAGAGAAAAAACAGCTGTAGATATGCTGGCAGAGACACAAAGCAACTATGCACTTTGCTCTCATTTAAGATAAGCTTAAATGAATTTTGTATATCTTTCTCAAGTATTAAAAGAAACGACTCAGGATGTCGTTGTGCGAGCTGAGATATTTTTTTGTTTGTTTTATTTTGATTTAATTTTTTTTTTTTTTTTTGCACTTGCTTGAAGGGGCGAGCAAGTTACATACCTATAAAGAAGCCAATATACATTTAAAAATTCGGAAAGCTCGATATATATATATATATAAAGATTCCATCTATTAAAAAGCAGCTGTTTGAATAATTGATTGCGCATCAGCAATGCAGCCTATTTTTGCCCTGAATCCATTAAAAATGCTTTTGTGAATATGCATGTAACAGGCAGTAGAAGACGTATCACAGTATATATATTCTTATTCAGCTCGATGAGCACTTAGTTGTGGTTGATTACTATAATAAATACGCAAATTTTGTCATTTTTGGATTTTCTTTGCCAGGCCTCCTTCGCCGACAATTCAGAAAAATTCGCAAATCCCCATTAAGAACATATGTCTGAAAAAAACCTTATTCAACAATTAAGTTTTCATACTACAACCTATGCTGCAGCGGCAACGCTGCCGCCACAAAACTTCACAGTTTGCTATTAATGAATAAAACAATCTTATAAGAATATCACCTCAAAGGATTCAGGGTATCTCTTAGTCGAACCGTCTCGACTAGAGTTTTGTTACTTGTTACGACTCAAATACTAATACTAGCAATACTAATACTAACTGTCTTGCTCTGGCCAGATATGTTTCTGTTAAAAAAGGGAAGCAATAAAAATATAATATGAAAGGCCAATGCACAAATATGATGCATATGCTTAGCTCATTCTGCAATAAGTTTAAATATTTCAATTTGATATTAAAGGGCTTTAGCATAACCTTAAATGAGCTTTCATTTCAATATATTGCCGTGGAATAACATATGGCATTATATTGACTTTTCCAATGCCACAATCAGCGGAAAAGAGTCACAGGAGGAAAGCCGCATTATTGTTGCGGCATCCGTATCCGTTGCCCTGCTGCCAATTAATGTGTTTAATTAAATGAACGCTCTCCATCCTCTGCTCCCCCTACCCAACCCACTGCACAAATAAACTAGTTTTTATGATGCCATTTGCCCATAAATAACGCCGCGTGAAACGATATTTATTGTTTTATTTTTACAGAAAAAGTTTCTACATCTGCAATTTTTGTTTAATATTTAATGCATTTATTTAGTAATATTTATTTAGTAATAAGTAGGCACAAGCTGCGAAATACCCTGTTTTACAATTTTTCATAAAAATCATACAAAAATGTTTCTCCCGTAGTTACTTCATTACAAATTCTTATAGAATTTTGAATAACTAAGATAGCCAGTGCAAGCAGAACTTCTCAGCCATAGCAGCAGATGAGCTCAACTGCTTTGCTTTAAATGTAGCAATTGCGCAATTAAATTGCTTCAGATTTAGGCTTCTATAAGAAATTATCCAAAACTTCCGGCGACAACGAGGCTAATGAGGGGCAGCAATTGTTGCACTGATTGCAAATTAAATGCCGAGGGGCCAAAGAGACAAATTTAAAAAACATTACGACTAATGGGTGTGAAGTTTTTATAAATTTGAATAGTTAAAGATAATTTAAGCGAATTGCAGGTGTAAAAGCAACAGCTAGCTTAGATTCAAAAATATTCGCTTACATTTATTTTTAGCAACAAGCAAATAAAATTTTTAATTTTTATATAATATTATGTAAATAAATTGATTAAGTAACATATGCCTATTTTATGAGAATTCATATTAACATAACTGTGATTCTGGAAATACTCATAAATGTCAATTTAGAAAGACAAAATCGATTATCAAGTCTTCCACAAAATTTATCTTTTCAGTTCAACCTTGGGACTCCAACTCAACTGCCTGTTCACTTCTTTAGATTCAATTTCGGCTTAGCTACCACACCCGGAGAACGATCATAGAGAGAGTGATTAGAGGAAGATTAATCATTGGGCGAGCTACACCCCCGATCACACAGATCCAACTCCAC
This sequence comes from Drosophila mettleri, assembly GCA_035047625.1. Lineage (NCBI taxonomy): Eukaryota > Metazoa > Arthropoda > Insecta > Diptera > Drosophilidae > Drosophila > Drosophila mettleri. Next base: position 20,086,075 of record JAWNPI010000103.1, read on the forward strand.
CCTAGAATAATTTGCAAGTCGATGATTTTATTATTTCAAATAACTTTACATATATAAACATGTATATTAGATTAGTATGTATTCCACTTACTAAATAATGCCAACATTTTGAGGTCCATCCAATCTTTTACCTGTCACAGCCGACAAATACGCAAATGACAGGCGAAAAGACATCTTAATGAGTATATATATATATATATATATATATATATATATATATATATATTATGTGTGTGGATGTATTTGGCTATATGGCGAACCGATCTATTCCCACAATCTGTCCACTCAAAATAATTTCTTACCTCATCAAGAACGTTGATCTCGCGTGCCAGAATCCGAGCCGCGTACCACGTACCACGTACCACACCAGGGAACACAACTTGTTCATAGTCGGTTTGTTTAATTTTAAAAATGATGTGTGCCACTACAAGCGAATTTGTTTTCTCGCGAACTATACTAAAAGCGATATGCTTTGCAAGAGATCCAAGCTAGATATGAATATGTATTTATATACTTTTGACAATTCTAATACTCGACTGTCTAGCTTTTTGCTTGGTATTCCCCAAAACAACAATTTCAAGTGGGTTCAGGAATTGAGACAGTGCAGCAGAACTATGAATACCCAAATGGAAGAATTAATAATATTTAATAGCTAAGGGAACGTCTCAAGACAGATATACAAAATATAATGAGAGAACATGTTTAATAATAATTCGATAAATTTATTTAAATTTTAACTTTCTCATTTTCATTAAATATGTTTTTTTTAAGTATATTTAATATTATCAAGCCTAACAAATACATTGTGATTTTGTGACAAAATTATAAAGTTTTGCACACTGCATGGATGTGGTTTGGTTTATTGTTTGTACTTTTTACACTCTGCCTATGACTCTCCATAATAAATGCAACTTTTCAGAGTTTCAAATTTGTTTACAATACCAAAATTCTTGCTGCTACAACTCCAAATGGGCAAACATCGCAATACTTATACAGAGAAACCATTCTAATGGAATGTGAGCGATGAAATACTTAATACGTCGAATACTCAATACACATCCTATCGAAATTAGGCTATTATATGAAATAAATTTCAATAATTACATCATTAAAAATGAACAATATTCATCTGACTATTTACATTCATAATAATAATGTAATTTTTTACGTCAGAGCATATATAGGGTATGTGAAATGCTTTTATGTGTGTCTATCTTTTTGGAAATCACTTGAACATGGTCTGCCTGTCTTGTATTTTCATTTATTTATTTTTTTTTTAGTTACATTTCTTTTTTAGAAACTTTTCCATTCAAGCTGCAAAATGTCAAAAGAAGCATCAAAATGACGGCTCAACAATTGTTTACAGCAGCAAGAAAATTACATTACATTTTTTTTTTTTTTGTGAATAAAATATAATCAATATTGTTTTAATCGTAGTTGATCAAAAACTTATTACAATATTTGATATCAGAATACATAGACTACATTAAAATAAATTAAATATTTCTATTATTATTACTCTATAGCTAGTATTGTAATATGTATTTGAATTATTTCTATACTAATTGTAAACTATTTTTTTTATACACTTTGCGATATTAGTGTTTTACAATTGCTTATAATAATATATGTATTTATATTCAATTTAATTCCATACAAATTTACCTTTCAAATCAAATTTAAAATTAATTTACTAATCAATACAAATTATTATATACACATTTTATGCATGTTTAAGGAACACTTATATTCTTTGAAGAATTTTCTTTGTGTGCTTTCAAATTCGATTGGAAAACCCAGACAAAGTTCTAATGGGCGAAATTCGTTGTGTTTAAATCAGATTCAAGACTTATACAAATCTACTAAGTAGATACATATGTATGTATATAGATCGGCACATGTGTCTATTTGCTTTTACTAAGGAAAATGTGCTGAAGGTCAATCCGAATAACAGCTGAGCGAGCTTTACATACGTAAGTATATGCATATATGTACATATATGTACATACATATATATATATATATATATATATATATATATATACAAAGATGCCAGAATAAGTGCATGTTGTTGCGTGTGTGTTTGTGACTCGTGTCATATGCTTTTCGTTTATTTGTTTGCTTGTTGAGGCTGCTTCTGCTGTTGTTGCCATTTCGCTTGTATTTTTTTGGCACAAAAGGCGACGTGCATTAAAATTGATAGCCTTTCAGGCGGCTGCGGGCTGGGCGGAGCGCAGCAAACAGCGAACCAAAAGACGAAATGGAATTGACAGCCACTGTGAGAGATGGCTTCAAAAGCTTTGCCTTTTATAATGTACACACACACGCACACAGACATGCGCCTGCACATACTCACTCACTCACTCACTCATGTATGAATGTATGGCATGCTTTGCACTTTGCTTTTTGTCGCCTTTGCTCTGGCAGCCTCTGCTGCCGCTGCTGCTGTTATTGCTGTTGTTGTTTGCTTTGGTGCCAATATGTCTGCCCGAGCACACATCAAATTGTCTTCATCTACCTGTGTGTGTGTGTGTGTGTGTGGCTGTCGCTGTGCTGCTGTTTACTCAGATAACTGCCAAAACAACAGCAGCAACAATTACCTCGGCGAAACAACAAACAAAAGCATTAAGATAACACAAAGACATGAAACTTCGTGTCGAGCATAATTTGCAAAAAGTGTAAAAAGAATAAACAATAAAAAACTATGAAAACATGTTAAATAGAGCCAAAAACAATTAAGTTTACTGAATCATTCACACAAACAAGCCAAACACACACACACACAAACTGACATGCATCATTAATACATATAACCTGGAAGACGAGCTTTGATGCTTAACTTGACTGCCAAGTTAACTTGTTTTGTTATCTATGAATTAAGTTAAAATTTATATAAAAACATCATAATTTGTATGCATCGTATATGAAAACCATAAAATAAACGATTGCATAGTATATATATCTTTAGTTAATTAATTAAATATGCTCTCTCTACCTCTTTGTCCCTGACTCTATCTTTCTATAAATCTCTCTCACTCTCTCTTACTCACTCTATGTATATTCTCTATATTTCTTTCTCTCCAGCTCACGTTGTCTATCGCTTTTATTCCCTCAATATCTGTCTATCCATCACACTCAGCCTCCACCTTCTTCTGTTTAGCTTTCGCTCTATCCCTTCCTTTATTATCTTTCCACCTATTCTTTGCTTTATCTTTCTCTCTATTTATCTCTTTATTTCTCTCTCTATCCTTCTCTGTATCTCTCTCTATCATTATTTCCATCCCTTCCTTCCATTTCTAAATCTTTATTGTTTTCTTCCTTCTTGTTTTCATTCACTCCAACCTTTTCTCAATTCTTCTTTTTATCCCTTTCTCTATCCTTGTCTTTCCTATTTCATTTCTCTTCTTTATCTTCAACTTCTGTTCTTTATGATTCTTTTTGTAGTCTACCCGTCTATCTCTCTCTCTCTCTCTCTCTCTCTCTCTGTCTCTCTCTCGTTATCTATCACTTTCACTCTGTCTCTCTTATACCCAAGGAACATGCAATTACATCTGTTCAGATATTCTTTATTTTTTTTTTATATAATCTGCGAGCCTAATGCTGATGATTTTTGAGTACTTTAGTACTTACAATGTGAATGAAATATTTATTTTGGGGCCGTAGCCAAACCCCACACCCCGCAGTCAATGCTCTGTTATCATTTAACTAACTAGATCCATTACGAGCCAGGCACAAGCTAATCTAATCGCAGGAGATTAGGTTTGTTATCAATGTCAACAGAATCGAAGCTATCGATGCTGTCGCTGGGTTTAGTGCCTTCGCTAACAGCAAACATTGAACTTGAGCCAGAAATAATGCCGCAAATACGCCCTTTGTCTGCCAACTTGCAGCGTACGGCCATTGAGGAGCTGAACGAGGTGCCCGAGCGCCTGGGTGCGGACATTGCCGCACTGCGCACCTGGGTGGATCAGCAGCCGTATTTGCGCGCTCGCTGCGACGATCAGTTCCTGGTGGCCTTCCTGCGCGGCTGCAAGTTCAGCCTGGAGAAGGCCAAGTCCAAGCTGGATAAGTATTATACACTGCGCACTCGGTATCCGGACTTTTATACGATACGCGATGTGGACAGCCAACGCATACACGAGCTACTGCGCCTTGGGTGAGTGGAGCTGCACTGCTCTGAGCTAGGTCTATCTTTCGCCTTCCGCAGCGTCGGCTTGCGCTTGCCACGTCCCCTGCACGACGACGGACCACGGCTCATCTATGTGCGTCCCGGCTACTATGCAGCGGACAAGTATAGCTTTGATGAGATAATGGGCGTGTCGCACGCCTTAAGCGCGTTGAGTCTACACCACGATGACTACGCCGTAGTCCATGGCTGCCTGCTCATCATCGACTTCAGCGGCTATACGGCGGCGCATATGCTGCAGCTGACCCCGAGCGTAATCAAGAAGATGTCCGTCTTTGCGGAGGAAGCCATGCCGGTGCGAGACAAGGGCAGGCACATGATCAACACGAACGCCGCCTTCGAAATGGGCTTCAACATGATGCACTCAATACTACCTGCCAAGCAGCAGGGTCGGGTATATAGCACATATAATATACCCTACTCTCTCTCTCTCTCTATCTCTCTCGCTCTGACACGCTCCTGATTCTGCTTCCAACAGATCTCGGTGCATGGCAGCAATTTGGAGTCACTTTACAACCACATACCGCAGAGGTACTTGCCAACTCACCTGGGCGGCGAGCAGGGTACACTTGAGGAGCTCAAGCAGCAGACATGGGATATCTTCATGGCTCAGCGAGAATACCTCAGATCGGAGGCCAACTACGGAGTTGACGAAAAGCTGCGACCCGCCGGACAGAGCTCCAATTATGACAGCATCTTTGGCGTCGATGGCTCATTTCGCAAATTAAACTTTGATTGAATCAAAGGCAAATGCAATGCGAAAAAAACACTTACTCAATAAAGTGTTCACAATAACCTAAAGACTTTTTCGTTTAAATACCTCTGTGAAAAACTTTCCGCTAAGGCCAATTCATATGTATGTTATCTACAAGCTGTATAATAATAATAATATTATTTACCCTCACCCAGAGACTACTTTCTATTCAAAGCAATAAGATGATATATTTACGAAAGGGTATTTGATTTTCGACTTGGGACTCATTCAGCATTTCTTTTTATTATTTAATGCATTTTCATTTGGATGTGGCATGAATGGATATTCGGCGCTCACGCCAAGAATTCAGCTCATATTTATGGGAATTGCATGATTCTATTTGTTTGCTGCTCATTTGAGTATATACTTAATGGGGCGAGTTATAACCAAAGTCTTCAATGAAATCGTACAAACTCGGCCATTCACCTGGCATGACGCCCACGTCAGGGCGCCACCTGCTGTCGGATCAAGTCGAATTTGCATTCGTTATATGTACATATACATACATACATATACATATACATACATATATCGATATAAATTCGTAGAGAACTTGAGAGAAGAAAATATATATCAAGAAGAATTAGAGCCAACTGAGACCTTTCTCGGGGGGCGATTCCTTTTAGAAATTTATAATAAATAAAGTTTTATTTATTTGGACTTCAGCTATAAACTTAGCTTCTTCTTTCCATATACAAATGTGGGGCTGGTTGCTTCTTCTTCTTTTTTCTTTTTCACAGACGTCAAATTGTTTGTGTGCTGAGATTTTCAGACTCGAAAATCGCAACAAGCAGCACTTCGTGCCCATAGAATCGTATCAATCTGATCCGATTTGTATTTATGCTCCATAATTTATACCGAAAGGCCATGGCGCAAGAGACATGAACAAATTGGCCACGTTTCTTCCCACTAGCTGAAATCTGGGGCTTGCTTAACCGGCCGAGCTAACATTGATAGACTGTATTATAAATGTGCAGTTTCAATTGATATAGCCCAAGTTGAGCGATCCATCGATCGCTCCGATTTGCATATTGTTTTTGTATTGTCGTAAATTCATTGTTTCTCGAGTGATTTCGGTTGAAGGCGAGTGCTATAAATTCAATGTGAAAGGTTTATTTTGTCTTTCTTTTACTCTTGGAGATTTACGACTCGTAGATTTTGATATTTTGAATAAGATTGTAGATCGAGATGAAAGGAGCTATCGTCGCTACCAATAATCATAGTTAGTCAGAGCTCGTCGTATGGATTTCCTTAAACTCATTCCAATTTGCTAGCTTTCAGCTTTCGAAGTGGCTGTCAAATGATCTGGACAAATTATTTGTAACATTTCAGCCAAATGCTAATAGCATTAGCTGTTGGCGTTCATAATATAATTAGTTGTAATATCCATTTAATTGACAATTTCAGTTACATAAAAAATTGAGTCTCTGTCCCCATAAGTAGACGTCGCCTGGAGCCTTTCGATTTAGTCTGTGTCAGGAGAGTGCATAATGATAACGAACGCCTGTCTAGTGTTGACTCTATTCTCCTCGGCTGTCTTAGATGTCAGCGAGGCTAGGAAATGGGAGCAGAAACCGACCGACATACCTAAATCTAATCCAATACATTAAAAGCTTTAACAATCATCGGACGGAATCAAACGATTGTATTTAAAAAAAAAAAAGCAAAAAATGCATCAATATTCTGCCAATAATACTCAGAATCGGTCTCAAAGCTGAAGCACTCATATCTATATTCTGAATATTTTAATCAGCGAACTAAACATAATTCAGTGGCAGCTCTTGGCGATTACAAAATATCTAAATTTGATTACGTAATTCTTTCAAAATACTTTGTCCAAATGCAGTGTGTAAACATCACTTGCAATTGCGAGAATCGCGTAGAAAGGACCGATTTAATTACCTAAACTCCGGCTACTGGGCACGAGTGACTAACTGTGACAATAATAACCAAAGTCAATCACTGAGCACACAACAATTTAAATTTACTTTTCTACTAAGCAAATTCGCGGTATCCACAAACAAACTGGACAACAATTTGGACTCAAATTCAAACAAAACACTGTAAGCCAACAACAAGCAACAAAGGGGAACATATTGGAATAGAATGGAATTGAAAATGGAAATAGAATTAGAATTAGAATTCGAAATAGAAATGAATATAATGCAATAAAATATAATAGAATTTACATTTGGCTGTTTGTTAGATTCATTTGTGAGCCGCAGCTGCTCAGTTTTGATTTATGGTCACAAATATTTACTCTTCGTATTTGAATATGCGAAGAAGCTTTTTCATTAAAATCATAGAAATAGAAACTAAATAAATATTGCTTGTGACAACAGGGCAATGTGGCTCGCTCTCGCACTTTGTTTACTTGTTGGCCAAGGTTATAAATCAAATTGTCAAAATAATGCCAAGAACTAACAGGTAAAAGCGGCTACGCGCCCTACAAATACTCTAATATTAAACTGAATAGTAAAATAATAATAGTATTTTAATATATATCTACAAAATAATAAATAATTTAATTTAGCTATTACTTATTTGCCAATTACTTAATTATTAGACTTTTATTAAATTTTAATATTTCATTTTATAACAATGAATATTTTTAAGAAAAAAAAATTAATTCAAAAAAACTTTGTATTTTAAGTAACTATATATTTTACCAAGTGAATCATTTTTGAAACTTATGTTTTAAGTAACTCTATTATTTTAAATTTTTATTTAAAAAAAAAAGTAATTAAAATAAAATACTTTTTTAAGCTTATACAAAAAATTATTTTATTCTTTAAATAATTTTAATTTTTTTTTATATGAGACATGCTTTGATATTATATTAAGCATACTCTTAGCTTAAAGTAAGAATGCTTGAGCTTTAATTATTTATTCTCGTATACGAATTGAACATGAAGCGAAGCAAGTCTAAAGAGGGATTATAGGAAGAGCGATCATAGAGAGACTAATCATACGGAGATCGCCGCTCTCGCTCACACAGCTCCAACTGCAGCTTCTGCTCGTTACAATGATAATCGCTTAATATAGACTGTTTTGCAATTTGATTTAATAATTTGAAATGAATTAAGAGACGCCAAGGCAAATGTGTTCGAAAAGTGAAAATTCCCATTAGAGAAGTATAGAGTATAGAGAGTACATAGCATATATAGAATTTATTGATGATTTACGCTTATCGCACATTGCAAATCCGCGAATCGCGCTGAGTTCTTAAGCAAATATTGAACAGCGGCAAACAGCGGGGAAATCGGTTCCGATTGGCTCCACCGGCTCTATTCCCCACAAACGGCTTTTTCGGCGCCCTGCCACGACAAACTCTCAGACAAATTGATTTTCGGCTACCCTGTTTATTTATTTAAAATTCTTATTTATTATTATTGTATTCCCTGGCATTTTAGTTCTGTTTTTTTTTTTTTTTTTTTTTTTTTTCATCTGCTTCTTCTTTTGTTTTTGTTTCTTGTTTCTTGTTTCTGCTTGGCTCGTGCTGACGTCAACGGACGTGAGGCTTGGTACTCGGACTGCGATTCGGACAGGGGCGCGTGCCAATGGGGCAGCAAACGTACATTGTATAATCGCGATATGGTAAAGAAAACATCATCAGTCGCATTGTCGATTTGTCTGTCAGTCGTTCGGCCTGTACGGCACTGACCTTGAAGCGGATCGAAAATCGAAAACTGAAAATCGAAAATTGCTGAAAATTTCATTTTGACTTTTGGCATAAATAACAACTTTTACAAAAACCAACAAGTCAGCTGTGCCAAAAATAATCAGCTCAAGCAAATACTTGAACACATCCCGACTACATAGTGCTCTGAGTACAGTACCCGGCAAACAGCAATGACTGTGGGTAAATTAATCAGCATGCGTCCCCTTGAACTAAACGTTAGAAAATCTATTTGTCGATCATCAAACATTTCTCTATTTCGTATGTCAAATTTAATATATGGCTGAAGCACTATACATGTATATACGATCAGAAGATCGTATCGATCATTAATATTAGTGATAAGTAATACTTGTGATAAGTATTATTAGTGATCAGCATTAATGATCATATGACTTTACATGATTATTAGTGATAATTATTGGTACTACTATTAGTATTTGGGATAAATATTATTAGTGATCAGCATTAGTGATCGTATGTCTCAGCATTAGCATTAAAAATAAATATTATTTGTAATTATTATTTATATATTATTATTTATCAGTATTATTAGTAATCATAAGGCGCAACATTAGTATTAGTGATCAGAAATGTTAGTTAGACAGTTTTATTGGCGTTTAGTGATCAGCATTAGTGATCATATGATTTATAATGGTTACGTCGCTCATATGAATATATCGAGCAGATGTGAAATCATCAAATTTGCTATTAGATCTAAGCATCAGTTTCTGCTGTCATTCAAAGCTTGTAACTTCTAAAGATCTTTCCAAAGTCAATGAAAGCTTCAATTCCTGAAAGCACAAGCTATAATAAATAAAAATTAAATAAATATTATTTTTCAACTAAGCATACCTAAGCTATAAGTCTATATATCTATTTCAGTTTCACTTTCATCTTGAATTATTAAAAATACTTTAAGGAGTAAGCTACTTAGCTGGACAGCTGTAGGTAAGAGCAAGAATTAAGCTTAACTTCAGTTCAGAGGAGTCAACGGCAGCTATTTTTTACGCATTCAACTAACAAATCCTGGATTTGATGTTTATTTATTTTACATTTATGAATTAGTAACTGATACAACAGTTTCACACTATATTCTCAAATAGATATTTTGAGATTCTCAACATTAGATCGGGACTTAAAGTTGGTGTCAGATTATCTGACAGAGCCCCAGCTCGAGTTGTTTAGATATGAAAATCGCAGCTATCAACAGACCTTAAATTCTGTAAACTTCTTTGTGTTTGCTTATATTAGACATTCATATGCATAAATCGAGATTTGTATTTCATCTGTCAAACACATACTCTGCTCGTCGGACCGCATGGGATAGTCGAGCAGTTCGAACATGGCATGGGTGAAGTGCAATTGACGTGCATGTGATCGACTGAATGTAAACAACAAATTGTATCTCAAAGATACACAAAAGCCTATTTTCCAATTACATTCAGGCATACACACACACATATATACATACATATTTATACAAATATAATATGCCTAGATATATATTAACGAATTTCGTTTGGACTGCCCGCTAGCAAAAGTGGAAATTTGATGAACACTGCGTGGGGTCAGGCAACTAGTCTTTCTCGTAGACTCATTTCCAGATGCTTCGACCGCTGACAGGCCCCACGGTGCGCAATGTCAGGTAATTATATTTTTGGCAAGGGCCCAGATACATTTATATTTTTTTTTTATATTTTTATATTATATTTTATTTGCTTATTCTCGTGCCACAAGTGTCCCGCTGTTGCCTACACTCGCGTGCGTCCATAGAGAAATATGATTTAGTGACATGTAAAACACATTTTAGCCACTGTAATTCAATGTAAAATGTTTCGAGAATATTTTTAAAATTTATTTTTATTCTTTTGTACTGAAGTGAATAAATTTCAATTCAATTTCAGCTTAAATCAAATACCTTAAGATATCTAACATATTTAAGCTCATTTGGTGAAGTGAAGTCCAGCAGCTGCCGCTGCGCTCACATTTAGACTTTATGCATTTATATTCCGATTTGGCCCACTGTACTTACACACATGTGTGTGTGTGTGCCATTTGGCAACGTCGACCCACTTAATTGCCAATCGGTTGTCAGTGGACGTGCGGTGCGATGTGGTCGCATTGGCCATTAGATCATTATTTTTTATCTATTCGGCTTTTTATTTTTCTGTTTTTTTTTTTTTCATTCAATAACAGATTTCCGTCAAAACACACAGGAGGTAAAAATGTGTTAAGATGGGCGAAATTCAGAGGAAAACAAGAAAAGTGCGTCAGCAATGTAAATGTTGTTTTTCGGCTTGTATACCCTGTGATCGAGAGATCTATAATTGACTTTAATGAAACATATTTATGTTGAGCTCTTATTGAACTGATAAAGCCTCTTATAATCATTTCTAGATAACGGTCTGTGTCTTCAAAGGTACATAAAAGTGTATATGTATAGATCTAAGTCTATCTACGAATTATATAGTATATTATATATAGTATATGAAAACTATTTCCTCCAAACTAAATCCTATATCCGGTGTCAAATCTGAAATAAATAAATATATATATGAGTAGGTATATTCACATTTAAATCAATGGATATTCGTAGTCGAGCACACCCGCCCAGCACAGTTTTGCTTGCTCAATCGTCGAGTAGTTCAAATTCTTTTCTGCTGGCATTCGTCATTTTTCGACGCTGTGCTTTATATTGTGCTTCTATTTTGCTTGCCGTGTTTTTCTTTTCCCTCATGATCTCTGCTTCTTGCTTTCATTTTATGCGCTTGTTTATTTGTCTAGCGACTGCAGAGGATCTTAACCTCCCGACTTTATGGCACATGCAATTGTTGTTCTGATCTTAACTGATCATTATTATCAGCATTTTATGAGTATATAACCTTATAAGTATCTGTATCTCTATCCGTATCTGTGTATATGCTGCTGTGTTTATATCTGGTTCTACATATGTATCTCTAAGTGTATATGTATCTGTATCTCTATATATGTATAATAACTCTTTGACTATGCATTTTTATATGAAACAATATATATGTATGAGCTTATCTACATGTACATCATGTACGACATTTATATCTGAATCAACAGCTTAATCAGATAACAGCTGAATACATACATATTAATCAGTATCCCCATATTGATATGCGTATACATATATGTTTCTGTATTAATGTATACATCAAATTTATGTACATATATGACATATCTCCAGCTAAATCTCCAACTGCAATTCTACCTATTCATATGAAAGTATATGTATCTACGGATGTGTACATCTTTGAGTATAACTTCAGGTATCTGTAAATATCTTAGTATCTCTCCCTCTCTCTCTCTCTCTCTCTCTCTCTCTCTCTCTTATCTATCTATCTCTCTCTTCCTCCCTCTATCTCTCTCCCTACTTACATCTCTATATATCTGTCTCTATCTATTTATCGTTTTATCTGCACTCATATCTGTATCTGTATCTATATTTGTATCTGTATCCGTAGCTGCATCTATTTATGTCCATACATTTACATATACATACATAATCGAATCTATGTGTATCAGCATCTATTAGCTTCTTCTGTTGGCCCACTCTATTGGCTAGTCTCTGGTAAACGTGGTCGTGTTTATTTAATTTGTCAGTCTATCTAGTCACCTACCGTTTAGTAGCTGGGACTAGGGTGCGTCATCGCACTGCCTGGGGTTAAGCTAAACTAAATTCACTGCGACTGTCACGTAGCCCCACGAGGCGAATGACTATGGCCGTACCCCAAGTGCGATTAGCCAAGAACTTTGGAACGAAGCAGCTCCGATTAAGCAGATAATGATAAATATTTATTTGTATTTGTTTTTGATTTTTTTTTTATGATGAATGATTGATTGTTTTAGTGCTGTGACCGCTAGCTCTCTCGACCCAAATGTTGCCACGGCTCACAATAGACAGTTAGTAAAAAATAAAATTAGTTTCATACAGAACACAATATATGCGTGTACATACATAAACTTATACATATGTATGTGTGTATGTATTTACGCTAAATTCTATTCTCTTCGAAATCATTTTTTTAATTGTAAAACAATTGCTACTAATTATTTAGCCAGCTGAGAAAGGAAAATTCAATTATTTATAACAATTTGACAAGTTCTTTTTTTTTTGTTTTTCATTTCAATTCCCGCTAAATAATTAACAATGTTTCGCTCTCGCCCACTCTCTTCCTCCCTCTATCGGCAGCGCTTGGCAACAACTGAATAAGTTCGGCTACCTTTTGTCACACAAATGCTGACCGTTGGGCAACTCTGCTGCTGCTCTCAGCTGCTGACGCAGTGGGGTAATTTTATGACTTGCTGAAGCGTTGCGCTTTGCCATATACAAAGCATTTCAACCTGCTAATACTCAGTTAATTATTAAGACTAGTTAATTCCTATTATCCTCTGCCTTAGCATTAGAAGCTTTTGATAAACAACTGTGAACGAAGCATTGCAAATTGGCGACTTGAACAGAAAAACTAACTGTAACGGCGACAGAAAAAAAGCAGCGGTGAAGGCGACGACGACAGCAACGACGATGACGGCGAAATGGTGATCGCCGTTTAATTTAGCTGCTGTCGCTGCCACTGGCTCTGCTACCGCTTGGCAACAGCGAAACTTCGTCAATTCGCAGCGCTCGCTTTTCGCCTTTGTCTTTTGCTTTTGCTTTGACTCTGTGACGTCGGCTGACGCCAAGGAGGAAATGAATGTCAATTACTCACGTACAAATACATATGTAGATATGCGCATGCATATGTAAATGCATATGAGTGAGCGTACATCTGTGTGCGTGTGTGTGCACATTTCGCTGCCGGCCCCTTTGACGACAGCCAGCGGCGACTGTCGCTCGCGCCGTCTGTCTGTCGCTCGATTGCAGCAATCGCACGTTTTTGGCTTTTGATTTTTTTTATTTCGTCTCTTTTCTTTTCTTTTCTTTTCATTTATTTTATTTTTTTTTATGTTTATCAGACGCAGCGAAATGAAAGTAGCAGCCGCAACATTTGCATAGGCGCCACAAAGATACGTTAACCTTTCGCGTTTGTCGCCAGTTGGCCCCAGTTACAGCTGGCGAGATACTGAGATACAGATACATTTTGGTGTGATTGATTGTTACCTTCATTGATCGTATGCTAATTAATTTCAACATTTGCTTGCTTTTATTTTATTTTATTCGTTTTTATCAATATTGAGTTTGGCCATATCATTGAACTCGGCTAAATTTATGCAGTGCATAGCCCGAAACTGGGCCAAAAAAAAACACATTGAAAGCGCTTTGGGGAATGCGTGCGTAGCAGATACTCTGTAATTGAGTGGAAAGTGATACATGACATTTCGAGTAATATAGGGTATGCGAAAAGTTAACTCCTTGAACGACCCTTCTTGCCTTTAACAAGGTGTAAGAATTTTAAACAGTTTATAGTTCCGACTGCTCTGCAGGCTTAAATTGCTTTAATACAAAATATCTGAAAATCAAAAGTATCTTTGACAAAGGAAATCATTTAAGAAGGTAAAGATTCATTTAAGAGTTCAGATCTTAATATTAATATTTGTTGACGACAATAAATTTACAATTGATTTCTATATACTTTATAGATATTTTAATATTCACTAATTACAGGGTATACTTGGCAGAGCTCAATACAGTTATCTGTATTCCAGACCTTGCCAACAAATTGTCCATTTTCTGGGTCCAGCTGCTGGCTGTGAAAATGTTACATCAGTGAAAACTCAAGCATGCTTACACGCGTTATGCAAATAAATAAACAAACAGCAATTTAGTGAACTATACTACTTAAATGCAAATAATGATCTTAAAATTTATTGTATTTTTATTTTATTTTTGTTTTTGTTTTTGTTTTTGTTTACTTACAGCGGCCAAAATGCTGACGCAAAAGGCGACGCTTCGCAGATTTCGATGCGCTGCAAAGGCGAAAAACAAGAAAACAAATTCTACATATGCAAATACATATACATACACATACACATACAAATACATATATTTCCGATTTTTCGCACGATTTCAAATGGTACGAGTCACATTTTGTATGATAATTGAATCTACATATAGACGTCTATGGGTCTCTGCTCTTGAGCTCTTATCAAAGCTAATTGCATTAATTATTCGAAATTTATTATTTGTTCTTGCAATTAATAGCAAGGAGGAAATTTGTAAATGTCGAGTAAATAACAAAACTGCAAACGTCAAATTGAAAACAAAAACAACAAATAAACTTAATCTGATAATCAGTTTAAACCGGAAATAATTGTTGAACTTGTGATTAAAACGATTTCATCTGATGCAATGCGAGCGACAAGATCGACCTAATCAATAAATGCTAGAAATTTATTTATATTCATGTATGAGAGAGTGTCTATGTGTGCATGTGATAAGCTGCTTGAATGTGTGAATGTGTGTGTGCGTGCGTAGGTACATTTGTACTCATATAGGTAGGCATGTTAGATACAGAAAATAAGCTTCTCACACACATTTATTTCTGATTGTTTACTAGGCGAAGGCTATTTTCTAGCAGCTGCTTCTCTATGCGATTCTCATTATATGGCTATATCCTAGCAGCTGCCTAGCTAGGCATAGGCTATACCCTGGCAACGCCTTTACTTTGTGATTTTCATAGCAACTGTCTGGCTCCTCTCTATGCGATTTTCATATCTAGACAAACACTTTACCATGTAGTTGCCTATATCTGTTCTATGCGATTTTCACCAGCTATTAGCTAACTAATCATGGGCTATAACCCTCCAGCTAGGGATAGGCGACATCCCACCTCTTTGCAATTAAAGAAATTTAATTATCAATTAACTAGGCATGGACTATATCCTAGCAGCTGCTTCTCTATGCGATTCTCATTATAGCAGCTGCCTAGCTAGGCATAGGCTATACCCTGGCAACGCCTTTACTTTGTGATTTTCATAGCAACTGTCTGGCTCCTCTCTATGCGATTTTCATATCTAGACAAACACTTTACCATGTAGTTGCCTATATCTGTTCTATGCGATTTTCACCAGCTATTAGCTAACTAATCATGGGCTATATCCTAACAGCCCTCCAGTTAGGGATAGGCGACATCCCACCTCTTTGCAATTAAAGAAATTTAATTATCAACTAACTAGGCATGGTCTATATCCTAGCAGCTGCCCCTCTATGCGATTTTCACTTTCACTTAACAATTATAAACGAAACGAACTTGTGCAGAGGAAGCTGTTGACTTTAATTACAAGCATGCTCGACTATGATCAAGCATTTCCATTCAAGAACTGCGCCATGTGAGCTGTGCTATGCCGTGTGCTGTGCATGCTCGAGCATTTAGTCAAGATACACGTTCGTCGCAGCTATGAGCCACCCAATGAGTGGCCGTGTGTAATTAGTGCCGGGTGTCAGGCAGAGTCGACGACACGTGATTTCGACGTCATATGCAGCTGGGCCCTGGCTTAACTTTGGGACTACCTTTGAGGGTGCCGGCTGTCGGCTGTCGGCGGTCGGCGGTCGGCTGTCGCCTTTGATTACCATACGAATTCCGCACGTGAGCTCGTGGTCGTCTTCCTTGTTCGTTACGTCACAGCTCATCCAGCTGACGACGGCGTGAATTGTGTTAGTGACGCCACGACCTCCACATGGACCCACTAGCTGCTAGCTGCCAGGTACGTCGTGTCCGTGTCCGTGTCCGTGCCGGTGTCCGTGTCCGTGTCATTTGGTCAACGTGTCTGTCATCATATTTGCGGGCCTTCGGCTACGTGACTGCAGCAGCATGAAAATTCAGTTTTAATAACCATTTAATTCGGAATATGCTTACCCACTGAATATATATAATTTCATCAGCATTTCATTTGCATGACGAGCGTAAATAGAATGAAATTCTATTCGGCAGCAAAAAAATCTCGTGCTATCAGTCAAGCGATCTAGTTACCAGGCTCAGCTGCAGCTTTCTATCAAGACAAACAGCACGGGGAATTCGCCTAGTAGAGCAAGAGCCAACGTAGGCAGATTGGCTTGGTCTATCTATATCCAGAGGATATTATATCACACCGGAGACACAAGTGTCACCATTTGCTTGGAACGCTCAAGTAATTTCTGTGCTCCATAAACTTAAGACTTAAACAGCATTACGGAGTGCTAAAAATTTGGATGGCAATGGCCCGGTTAACAGCACAGCGCAGATGCATCAAGTGTAAAGCGCACAAAATTGCCACCATAAAAAAGTGAAGAAAATGCTCAATTCCAGAGTAAAAACTTTCGCCCATATGAGATAGTGGGAGAGGGGGAGGGAGAGGGAGAGGGAGACTCACTCACACACACTTGCTGATAGAAGATGGCAGATAGTGTGATGCGTTGCCATAAAATTGGAAATTATGATGATCAAGGCGGCTCGGGCCAGGCCACGGCAGACCGGGGCACGCCCAGCCCAGCTGGGTGGCGTAGTCCCAAATAAGAAAAAAACAAAAATTAAAAAATAAAAACACAAAAAAAGCCGAAAATAATAAAAATAAAGCCCTGGCTACGCACTGTAAACGGGTGCGCCCCAGCAACAGCTAAAGTTAAAGTTATAGATACAGCTACAGCAGTAGCAGCAGCAGCAGCAGCAGCAGCAGCAGCAGCAGCAGCAGCAGCAGCAGATACATGCAGCTATAGCTATATAGATGCGATGTGGAGCAAGGCAAGGCAAGGCAAGGCAAGGCAAGGCAAGACAAGTCGAGGCAAAGTTTCGGGAGTCGTAAAAAGCGCCCGCGTCTGGCGTTTAAATTTATGACTAGTTGAGGCGCGAGTGACGCTGATAGATGATAAACCTCCTCCTATACACCACATACACATACATACATATACATAAGTGTTTTTGTATGTTCATCGAGCTGCTGCTACAGTCGTTATTGTGGCAGTCGTAAAGCTGCAAAGTGGACGCTCAACGGCGCTCAGCGCTCAGCGCTTGTCCAACTGGAACAAAGTCATCAAAATTAGCTTGCGACACATTCCCCATTATCGCATGCAACTGCCAGATGCGAAAACTCATTCTCATTATATGCATTGACGGCGCTCAGAGATTTATCAAAGTTCATTTGTCTGCTGTAGTTCGCCATTATTCTGAGCGATTTGGATTAAGAATAAGAATTGAAAATTAAATGGAGAGATTTGTTGATCTATCTGATATAGTTGCAATCATTTGGTTATGATTCCATGAGTTTTTTAACTACGATTAAATTTAGGACAATTTTCCATTGCATACTTAATACGAAATCAGCAAACAAATTATTTGATTTAAAATATGCTTAAAGCTAAAATTGAATTTAATGCAGGTACTTAAAATGTATTAAAATAGAGCCAAACTACAAGATGCCCTTTTTATACCCTGAATCCATTGAAAATGGAAATTTCATTTTGTGCAAATGTATGTAACAGGCAGAAGGAGGCGTGCCACACCCCATAAAGTATATATATTCTTGATCAGCTCGACGAGCTGAGTTGAACTAGCCCTGTCCGTCTGTCCGTCCGTCCGTCCGTCCGTCCGTCCGTCCGTCCGTCCGTCCGTGTAAACACCTGGATTTCTGCAACCACAAAAGCTAGAGACTTCAAATAAAAAGCAAAATGCTCGATAATACCATACGCTGTACGAGTTTATTTTTTTTTTTCGATAACTCATCCCATTTCTTTTTTATCGATAACTATCGAAAATATCGCTTTGTTTTTGAGGTCTGGCGTGCACACCGTTAAAGATAGAATCGTGCACTAAGTTGTGTTTGGTTGCTATATTGAATCCGCACATATTGTCATTTTTGGATTTTTGATGCCACGCCCCTTTCGCCCACAATTCATCAAAAACGATAACTCACGTATATCAAATACTAGAGACTTGAAATTTGGCAAGTAGGTACATTTGGATGTCATAATAACTCCCCGAAAATTTCATTAAGAACATAGGTCGAGAAAAAAAGTTATTAAACAATAAAGTTTCCATAGTACAGCCTCTGCTGAAGCCGCAAAACTGTGCAGTGAGCATATTACGTGCATGCATATGTTTGTGTGTGTGTGTGGGCATGTGTTGGTTACTATTAATGAATAAATGAAGCTCTTAATGATTGGCATTACAGCTCAATGGATTCAGGGTATCTCTTAGTCGAGCAGACTCGACTAGAGTTTCGTTACTTGTTAGTTTTCTTAAACGATTAAAAATTAACCAAATCAAATAAATTAAATTGAAATACCAATTATAATACAATATACAAGTTTAATCAAATAAAAACTCAATAAAATCTGTTTAAAATTAAATATATTTAGCATTTCAAAATAGAAATCAATTTAGATATTATTTAAGCATAATTTTCATAAAACTATAAAATAAATTAAATACAAATTGAAATAGAGCTTTATTATTAATTTATTATATTAATCTATACAGTATATAAGACAAAAATGATTTTTAATTCGAATTTAAATCTATTGATTATGTATTAATTATTTTTAGTATTATGAATATTTATTTTAGCTGGATGCTATTTTATACATTTTTTATAATTTTTTAAATGCATTTAATAAATTAAAAAATGGTTTTCATATTCAATTTAATAGAATTTTTAAAATATTCCCAATGGGTATAGTACCTATTGTTCTTACAAAGTTTTGCTTCAGTTAAAGTTTTAAAATATTATTTTTTATTTTATTTAAATTAGTAATACAATTTTGTAATATTTTTATAATTTAATAAATGTGGCTTAAAGTGAGGGTAAGAAATATGAAATCATTTATTCTATTAAACTTCCCTAGTTCTTAAAGCTGTAAAATTCAAATATTCGGCTTAGCCCTTGCTCTCCAACCTTGTTACGTCTTCCATTCTCCTGAATGAAAAATTATAACGTAATCAGTGCACTTAATTCCATTTGTGCTATTTTCTGTGTAAGCTTGGCTTGGCTCTCTAACTTGTATCCCTTTTCCCCGATTGTGTGAATCAGACGACAACGAGCATGCCAAAATGTGCACATCTACGTTTGTAGTATGCAAAGCTCAACTCTTCCGTTCCCGTTTGCGTTCTAGATCTAGTCCCAATTTCAGATTCAGCCGTTGCTATAGTCGCGCTGGCAAAGCGGCATATTAACATTTTTTTTTCGACGAGACTTGATTTCATTGTTGTGCTGTTGTTGTTGTTGTTGTTGTTGGGATCGTCGCATGGTTGGCTGCATGAAACGCACCAAAGAGTGACAATGGCCCATGGATGGCAGCCAGGGAACCGTATCCGTATCCAAAGTTGGCTCTGGCCAAACGCGCACAATGGCGCCCAGTTTGGTGAAAAGCTGAGCGCATTTACAAGCTCCACAAAGCCAGGCAGATGAAAAAGTCAAGCACACACACACACACACACACACACACACACAGCAGCAGCTCACACACCTAGCTATGTCTAGGTTGTATACATAATTCGCTCCATTGTTTCATATGCATTTTTCGTCTTGCCACCAGCAGAACAGTAGTTGCCCCGCGCAGGTGGGGGAAGGAAGCGGTAGACAATACCCTTACTTGCCAGCAATTAGTTTCAGATACAGATATAGCCACGGCTGGCTACAGGTACAGAAACATAAACACAAAACAGCGCGCAGTTTCACCATTTGCCATTGGCGAAAGTTCCATTTGCCGGCTGAAAGATTGAAGATTAAGCCATCTGCGTTAATCCAGAAACCTCATACAGCCCGATTATTTATCGCGCTGTCTAGGGCTGTGGCATGCAGAACTCTTACGAATCAATTATGTGAGCCAACTGCGAGCTGCAAGAGGCAGCGCTTCAAGATTGATCATTTGTAAATATATTTTATAATGTTTATTATTAATTTATAATGAATTTCTATTAATGATAGTAATTTTTAATATACGTAAGAATGTTGCAGTCCGACGCGTAATAAACATTCGACGTTTAACTTTATTTATTTCATTATTTATTTATTATTATTTATTTCATATATCAAGTTTACAGATTCAATTGCGACAAAATGGGAGACGTTCATACGGACAAACGATCGAATGCCAAGAGGAAACTAATATACTCGTTTCAACAAAAGGCATAATTATAAGAAAAAATAATCTATAAAAGTTATATTTTATTTTAACTTAAAGCAAAATTTTATAGAAATCAGAACTTAGAACTTAGAACTCGAAGTAATTTGAAATAATTAAATGAAAGAATGAATATAGATTAGGAGAGCAACATTCATACAGCTTCAACTCTATCTGATAGTGATCCTCGCCTAATACAAATTACAAATATAGAATATTATATAGATTATTATACAGATTCTATATAGGTCACTGTAAGAATTAGCAGGTGGAGTTGGAGATGTGTGGCCGGGAATGTCGCTCTCTCTGAGGCCACTCCCTGAATGGGTTGGCTGAGAACATATAACAAAATTGAATTTTCAGTCCCAAAGTTGGGCTTATTCCAGATCCTGTTTAGACTGGACCGATACCTTTTATGGGACATATGCCTTATCCAATATTTCAGCTTATAACTCATTTATAGCTCTTTCTATTATATCTTAAGATCTAATCATTAAGCTTAAGTTGTATGAATTTTTAACAAATGTAGGAAAATCAATCTGATATGTATATATGTATATTATATATATATATATATATATATATATATATATATATATATATATATATATTTAATATATGATATATAATAAAATTTGTATAATTGCCATCTCATTTGGAGTTGAACTAACTTTCGTGCGTGTGATTAAGCGCTTAACCTCCTGTTGGTCAGCTGAGCTCTTTTCACTTTTAATTGACAAACAAGTTTCGGAGCTCCATTGTTAGCTGGTTTGTGGGATGGCATTATTTGAGTGTTTGCTGCAATTTACACTTTTTACTGGCTACTTGATTGGCTTACACAATTAACGACTGTCGATCAGTGCTTAATGAAAATTCAGCTTGCCTTTGCCCCCTGTAAGGCAGTTGCAGGCTGCCCGTTCAATCAAGTAAGGCGAAACGGCTTCGCAGTCAGTCTGCTCTCGGTGGCAGCTAGGGCCATGGACAATGAAAGGCCCGTCGATGGCTCGCTTGCATAAGCGCTCAACTGTGCTGCTGATTAAGGCGCAACATCGAACATGACAGCTAGACAGGCCGAGGAACAGGTGGGGGAGTGGGGCGTGGGGCGTGGGGCGACACGTAACATGACACAGTGGTCGACTAAGAGGGGAGGCGTGGGGCAGCTCGGCGATCGCTGGTTCAAAGAAGCCCCACAACTTGCAGTGGGTGCCCAGCTACAGAATGAATAGCTGCCGCTACATAGGTGGTAAATGGCAAATGGTCTGCTAGCTAAGGGCCTTCGAGCGGGAGGTAGAGGGGAGAGATGTGGGGCGAAGCTTGGGCAATAACACGGCGTGATACAGGCAATTAAACAATTGTAAACCAATTGATACACACGCTCATTAATTAAATTAAATGATGGAGAAACAAACTAAACGAGGAGAAAAGCAACCACAGCACCACTAAACCACTGAGCAGAGTAGCCACGCAGAAGGACGTGGGATGACGGGGGAGACGAGGGAGAGGAGGGACCTTACCACAACAATCAATCATGCCAATTAGTTTTAATGGGCCCCCTTCGCACAGTAGCCGAACCGAGTAGATGCAGCTCAGTCGCTCCACGGAGGAGGCTGCGACCATAACTGCAATTAATGCCCAGAACCGGCTAGAACTGCCTTCAACTGAGCTCCGCAAATGGCTGTGGCTGCTCGTTAACTGGCCCTCAAGCTGGCTGCGAATCTAGGATCCGGGATCTGCTGCCAGCTTCAGCTGTTCCACAGCTGTTCGCCTGGGCCTTTATGTCGGCCATAAAACTGTGCTAAAATTGTCCAACTGCAGCTGATGGCATGTAATCAGCACATTGCTGATGAGCCACAGCAACAGAAGTAGCAGCAGCAGCAGCAGCAGCAGCAGCAGCAACTCCACCTCATGCCCAACGGGCAACGGGCGACAATCAAGACACTCAACGGCATAAATTAAATGTCGGCAATTAAATGCAATTCGCAATTCAGACCCCATTCAGAGCCAGGCGAAGTGCAGCGCCAAGGATGACTCACGACGTGGCCAAACAGGAAGCCATTCACCTCTGCTCAAATCGCAGCGCTGCCTAAACAAAAACTGAACTGGGCAGAGTGCCAAACCAGAATTTCCATAGTTTCTTATGCTAAACATCTCTTACAGTTATGCACTGGATTAAAACACGCCCGAGTCTCATACAGATGCTGTATGGAACATATGAGTTGTTGGAGAGAGCTCTTGATTGACTGGAGAATATTTTCTATCTGAGAGATTTACGGTTTTAAATTAATCTTACGGTCTCTCTTCCAGATTCTCCCACTCTCTCTCTTTATCCAACTATCTGCCTCTACATCTCTTTCTCTCTCGCCGTCTTCTTTCCTTCTCCCATTTGCCTTAAATTCTTGTTTATATTTTTTTCTTTTCCTTATCTGGTTTGTTTGGTTTAGTTCTATTCTTCTTCAGTTCTTATGGAGTATTGCCTCTGACTGTAATTCTCCTAAAATTAGGTACCCCTAGATCTCTTTGGTTGGAGTTGCAAATATAAGCAAGCTAATAAAAAACCATTCCCGACTCCCCTTTCTGATTATTTTAGTTTAGATAAATCGTAAGAGCAGCTACGCTTTTTGTCTCTCTCTCTCTTTCTCTCTCTCTCTCTCTCTCTCTCTCTCTCTCTCTCCCATTCTTTCACTCTCTCTCTCTCTCCCTGCATTTAAGGCTCTGCTGACTTCTTCTAATTTTTTCCCTTGTCTCGCTCTCCTTTTTTCAGTATCTCTAGTTTTCGTTATTCTCTCTGTTTATCTAGCTCTCGTTTTCAAGCTAGAGAGATAATCAGATAAGGAGAGTATCTATCAATTTGTATCTATATTTTTAATTTTTTCTATTTCTTCATATCTACACTTCTTTCTCTTTATATATGTATATACATAGATCTAAGTTTTTTTTTTCTCTGACTACTTCTTCCACTGTCTCAGTACCTTTCCCTGTCGCTCTCCCTCCTACATTCCCATTTTCTTTTCAATTTATTTTTCCGCCCAAGATTACACTATTGCTCTCCCTTTGTCTCCATGCTTCAACGTTCATCAAATTCTAATTTATTGCATTTATTTAATTTGAGGTCACCTTGCCTCCTGCATTCTATGTTGTGCGATAAGTTAATCTATTTTTTTTAGCTTTTTTATCGCATCTGTCGAGGCGAACAACCTGGCCGAAGAACAGCCTTTTAGGTTTCATTTCTCGTTGACTGATAAGAGCTAGCGAGCCAAAGAGTTCAAACAACTTTGAAATTGATCGAACGCGCAAGAAAACACAGTTAGAGCGTCTAGAAGTGGAGTCAAAAGAAAAAGTGCAGGCCGATAACCGACTATCGATCAGTGAACCACCGAGCGTCAGTCTCAGTCTCTGTTGACCAAATTGGCTCGATTTGCTTTTTGGCCAAGAATCTGCAGTGTTTGGGAGTGCAGTGAACCCTGCCGTTGAGCACTTAAAATTATTGATGAGGTGCAATGCACCCGATAATTTGACGGTTGATATGATAACTTGTCGATCGTGACACGCTAAGCAAACCCAGCGAGCCGGGAGGGGCGGGCTGGCGCAAATGGATGGGGCGTGCACGGCCTTGATTCAAGCGAAGTTCAGTTAAGCTTGATTCAATATTTCTACAGCTGTACCGGGCCGTCTTAATTGGAAATTAATAATGTGTCAACACAAGCCAAAGCCAGATGCACTCGCCGAGGTAGTCGAACCCCCAAAGAAAGTATATTAATATGCTATATATAGAAACAGATCAAATCACTCATACAAATAATAATAATGATGATAATGATGATAATCATGATAATAACAATAATATGCAAACTTTTGACTCTTTCTATCAAGTCGACACTCCATGAGCTTTTCCTCGAGCTATTTGTGTGTGTTTTCTAGTTTCTTTCAGAGTTTTCTAAGTAATCAATTTGATCGTTTCTTGGCTCGTTTTATTTACACTCTCCTCTCTCTCTCTCTCTCTCTCTCCGTCGATCTTTCTCTTTCTCTGATTTTTAGTAGGTTTATTCACCGTTGTCGCTGTTAGTTGAAGTTGTCGTTGTTGGTTGCTAGTCTGAGTCGATTGCCGGCCAGCGATTTGTTGCCAAGCGAAACTTTCCTATATACCCGCAACTACAAACATATATACCTATAGCAGATATATATATAAACATATATATATATATGTTTCTTTTTTGTTCGTTTTGTTTTCTTATGGGTTGTTATTGCTAATGCCTTGGCTTGGTTGTTTGCTGGTCTGTTTGCTCGCTCGCCGACTTGTTGCTGCTGTTGCTGTAGCTGTTGCTGCCTCGTAATCAACGCTAACGATCGCTTGCCATTGCCATTGCTGCGCTACACCGAGTGGGAGTTATAGACTATATAAGTGCTCCATATCAGCGGCTCATGGCTACTCGCCAAACAAATAACAAATGCAAATATTTGCCTCAAATAATCTTTGAGTATTTCGAATTTCAAGTAAAATTAGACTTAAGCAAATATTTATAGGTTTTACGAGAGAGAAAAAATATATAAAAAGAAATTTGAGAAAAATCCTTTATTAAATATATCTTTACTCTAATTCCACTACAAATTCATTCCCTAAAGTTCTCTCTATCTTCTAATATTTTTATAATATAATTTGGGTATTTAAATGCTTTGTCATTCATTAAATACTTCTATTCTCATTGTCGTAATGAGATTATTGTGATTTAATAATAAATGTAATTCAATTACACGATTAAATATAGTATTTTTCACTCACAGAAGTAGTATGCTTAATATATTTATTCAGTATTTGAGTGCCGTTGAGATGGCTTTTTAGCTAGAAAATAATTTTAGCTATAAGAATTTATTGACATTATAGACCAGATGGATCTAGTGAAGATTTCAAGCTTATTGCTATATCATTTACTAGGAATCACCTACCAAAGATCGTTGTGCTATTAGCTACTAAGACTTTAAGTTAGCGACTTGTTCGAGCTTTAATAATTTAGGCAGATAGCTTGAGTGCTTTGGCTTTCTCTATATTTGATAGAAGATAATATTGATAAGTGATAATAACACCCGGTAAAACTTTAAAGTTTTAATTTTACACATTCATATTCCTATAACACAATTTTTTTAAATAAAAAAAATTTAAGAAATTTTGAAATTTTTTGAAATTGCATAGGTTTTTTATATATCCCATTTGATAAATGTAAATATATATATTTATTTATTTGAAAAAAATATTCAATATAATCTGATAAAACTCAAAAAACATTTTAATATTTTTAAATGGTTTCAAACGAAAAAAATATTATAAAAATAAAAGTAATATTTATCGAGCTTTATCACATATTTATAGAAATTTAGTTGAATTTTGGATAAATTCATTTTAAATCCATTTGTAAATTTAGTCATATATGGCCATATAAGACATGCGATGTGTCGGCAAGACCGAAGCAAACGATTTTCATGTCTTTAACAAAGTTGTGTGCAGCTTTTCGTTGTTGGCATCATTGTTGCCGTTGCTGTTGCTGTTGCTGCTGTTGTCGTTGTCGTTGTTGTTGGGTAACAACAACAGCTGATGTCTGTCGTCAGATAATGATGAATAACTGTGCTGTTGCGACTGTAACACACACACACACACACACACACACATACATCCATACGTGTACAGAAAGTGCTTCGGTTAAAGGGGAAAATGGGTGAAATTCAAAATAAATCGCTGGCAAAGCAAAAGTCGAGCCTCAACGAACCAACTAAGCGACTACTGAGCAAGCGGGCTACCTGGCTACCTGTGTCCGTGTATCTGTATCTAAAGCGCCTTAGTTGCATTTGACACCCAGCGGCCATAATTCACCGGCCTCCACTGCGGACTCGACACGAGGGGCGTGCCGCGCAGAGAGGCGGCCTGTGGACTGTGCCTATGCCTGTGCCTGTGCGCTGTGGTCCGGGGGACTATGGGCGGGGGCCATGGGGAATGACTGATAATTTGGTCACGAAACGAGTTTCTCGAGCCGGGCCAGTTAACTAACAAGCGAGCATATAGTCGTAACAAGAGGATCGATAAGATGTGCCACATAAATCGATGAGTCATTTGACAGGTTCCTGTTAACCTACTCTGCCCCTATCCGCTCGCTCGACCCAATCCCCCGCCACCTCCTCTCCTCTCTCCTCTCTCCTCTACCCTTATCTAAAAGTGTTCGCCTTATCACCGAAAAACTTGACTGAGCCATTGTTGCTGTGGCCCATTTGCATATCTCTGGTTCGAGCTTGTTTCGCCTCTCAGTGCGCATACATTTAATGACCATCGTCCCCCCCCCCCTCCTCCGCTTAGATAGATCTGGGCCAAAGTGCACTTCTCTAATTGGAGCTGTCGTAGTGCTCTTTATTATGTTGGGAATCTCTTATCAGATTTGCAAGCTGAATAAAACCAAAGTTTTTTATTTGCCCAAATGCGAAACGTGACGAAAGCAAGTGATTTACTCAGCTCAGCATTCGAAATGAGTTTTGCACAGAATTTAGAAAGTTTTCAGAGCCATTCGTTGGGAGAGCTTAGAAAAGTGATTTATAGGAAATGGAGTTCTATATAAGCAACGAGTGTGCATCACATTCATTCGAAAAGCTTTCTCCATAACTCTCTATCTCTGCTCTACATCTATATAAATTCTGACATTTGCTAAAATTTGTATATATATATATATATATATATATATATATATATATATATATATATTTATTTTATTTTCATATTTAAATTTATTATTTATAACCCATATTTTTCTGATATTGTGAAATATTCACAGTTTATTTAAATACCTTATGTTTTATTTGTTATTTTATTTTTAGATTTATTTATTACTTTATATTTTATTTATTTATTCTTATTTTATTTATTAATTATTAAACATTTATTAATTAATACTTATATTTATAATTATAATCTTTAATATATATTTTTTTTATTCGTCTATATTTCTTATATATATATATATTTATATTATTTTCACAGATTTCAAAGACTTCCCCTGCTTATACATTTATTGGTTTTACGATATTTAGGCCAAATAAATAGCTTTAAAATTTTACATTTCCAATTCCAATTAATTTTCTAAGGCTCACTCTATATTTTTATGGATCTTCCATCCAAATAAATATCAATTATAATAATTCGTGTCTTTTATATTTATTTCTAGATATTTCTAAAATTTTTAAGCTTATGCAATTTTATTGCCCAAAATTTTTTATTTCGTACTAGTTTAGTATGCATTTGTATATTGGTTGTTATATTGGATATGCATATAAATATATATAAATAATAAATATATTTAAATATTAAATATATATAAATAATATATATGATTTATAGACTAGATTGCTTAACTCCAAACATCATCATCATCACCCATTACCTAAAATTCACATTTCGAATTTCCCTTTTTTTTCTTTTTCTTATTTCATGATTCATGTATTAACTAGGAGGTTCGATATCCGAAATATATTTCATAATCTAATTATGAATTCACAGACTGAGAGAGGTTAGTCACAATTTATTTGACTCTTTCTGTTTCCTGGGCTTAGCCACATGAAAATAAACTTATCAAGACTTCCGACTCATTCAATATGACGCCAAAAAACAAAAGTTTAATAAAAACATGCGTTGATTATTGTCACCGGGCCTTGGCAACAGCAGCAGCAGCAGCAGCAGTCGCTGCAAATGAGTCAATACGCAATTTTCCAGAGTATGGTGAGTGCAGAAATTAGATCACAGCCCCATGGCTGATTGCTGAGGGCTGATGAAATAACCTAGAGCCCAGAAGCAAGTGAGAACTGAGAACCCAGGGAAAAACCAGCTCAGCAGTTGTGCAAACATATAGCTAAATGTAGATGGGTCACTCTGTCTTGTGCAAACAGCTGTATCATGCGCGACTAGAAGATATGCTATAAATCACTATTTAAATATAAATAGGAATAAATAAATAAATACAAATTTAATTAATCAATTCTATATACCCTATATAATCCATGAGAGGCTCATATACAATATTTACTCTATATAATCTATTCACTCAATTTAATACACACTCTAAATATATATTATATACATATTTATCTATTTTATTTTATCTACTCTATTCAGTTTCACTTTATATACTCCACACTCTTCCATTAAAATTGAGCACTGCCCAATGGCTTTTACAGGGTATGCGAGTCGCGTGACGACTGCCATACACTGTTTACCGAGTGACTTAAGTACGAATAGTTTAAGGTCAACTATGGCTTTAGTCATAACTGTATAACTGTTACCCGTGCACAGGCGGCGGTGGACGGAGGGACGGGCAGGGGGCGTTGCGTGGCAGTGGGAGGGGCGACGTGGCTGTTGCCAACTTGTCTGTGGCAGCCAATCGATTTTCCTAAGCACGACGTGGACTTTAGCTAATGCCAACTAACTAGCCAAGCTCTGTCGGTCGCTCGGTCGGTCGGTCGGTCTAACGTGCCCCGCCCTCCACGGCGAATGAGTGACGGTGACTAACAGTACTTTGCTAGTCAGTGTTGTTGCTGTTGCTGTTGCTGTTGCCGTTGCTGTTGCTATTGCTGTTGCTGAGCTTCTATAGGTAATTATCTGTTGAGCCTTCAGCAATCGTTGCTCGCGTGCTGTGCACAGTTCCCGCTCCCCTCCCCGTTTGGCATACCCCTCAGCCCAGAGTCGCCGTCGCGTTGCTCTGTTGCCGACTCAACCGGTCGATGAGTAATCATCAATCATGCGATATCATTAAATGTGCTTCGTCTCACAATCGCACAGAGCGCACACGATCTAAATCGCATTTGATCTGCTCAATTTCATTCAACCAGCGAGGAACGGCTGGCAAATACCCTATCAATTCTTACCATTTATACATCAATTAAAATATAAAACTGATCAAGTTGACTAGAAATGGAGAAATGCCAAATGAAAATCATTTGAAATGATATGGAATGGAACACGACGGAAAAATATATGGAAATTGAATGCAGAAATGAGAATAAAAAATTAGTTTTGAATGAAATCCGTTTTAAGAAAACTCTTCAAGCAATAATAATAAGAGAGGAACATAGGAATGAAACGATACTGACATAATAATTGGTCAATTAAGGGAAACATGTTCAGGAGAACAATAATAATAATAATCATAATAATAATCGCAATAATATAGTGAAATGAATATGGAATGGTGGAATGATATACGAAATACAATGGAATGGAACTGGAATAGTAATATGCTAAGGTTAAAATATAAATCAGCTGAATAATGATATAGTGGGAACAAGATGGAAAATTGGAATGAAACAGTGGAATAATACAGCAAAAGAAAACAGATCACACAGATGTGGGTATTACGAGCTCGCTTAAATAGAATACTATATTTTATTATATATTATATTATATATTTTTATGGACCACTGGAATGAATCACTTAAAAGCTGTATGTTTGGAACAATGAAATTAAACCAGAATTTCTTATCGATCAGTTTCTCTGTTGCTTACAGAGTATACAGAGCGGCGTAGAGAAACTATAAACCCAGTCCCCCATTTACGTAGGCCCCTCGCTTGGCACCCCGCAACCGTTGCCCATTGCCCGCTGCCTATCGCTGGGCCCCGGCACTAGCACAAGCCCAGGCCCAAGCCCAAGCCCCAACCCGATCCCCACACTGGGGTACAGAAAATCACACGCTGCCGTCAGCTTGTCTGGCGCGATTTGCTGTTCGTTTTCTGATGTGAGGGGCCAGCTGGGGGCTGCGCCTTTCGCCCCACTGTTGCTGTTGCTGTTGCTGTTGCTGTTGCTGTTGCCATTGCCGTTGCCGCGGGCCGTGTAATTGCAGGCAAAACCAAAAAGTACAAATAAAAAACAAATAAAAATAAAAAAGGTGGCACAAATGTCGTTTCCCTGTCCCTGGCACCACACCCGAAACCGTATTCGAACCCAAATCCGAATCTGAATCCGAATACGAACTTGGACCCCATATGCCCCGCCTCGACCGCAAGCGTTGCCGCTGTCACCTACCGGGAACTCAAGCTCTTGGCACCGACGGCACCTACTGCATTATATTGTAGTTGTTGTTGCTGCTGCTGCTGCTGCTGGTGCTTACGTAAGCGCCAAAGGCGGTAAAATGAAATGAAATTGTTGTAATGGACGATTTTCATTGCGGCATTACACGCCAACAGCTCTTACATAGTCATTCGCAATAGAGATGGCCACGGGGTCTGCGAATTAGCGAGCCCCGACCGAACAGAGAACAAAGACAACAGCCAAACGCAGGAAAAATTCTTTAGGATTTTCACATTAAATTAACATTTTTATTACAAATTAATTTAATTACAATTTACCGAATATTTTCATAATAAGACACACAATTATATGACCTTATTAATACCATAAAAAAGAAAAAAAAACATTTTATGAAAGAAATCAAACAAAATTGTTTACAAAATATATAAAACTATTTTTTTACTCAATAGTTTGTGCTATTTAAATTCAAGTTAAGTAAATTTGGTTGCAAATGACTTAAATTTGCTTATCTTTAATTTAAATTGTTAAATATTCATTAAATAAATATTAATTTATATTTAATTTAAATATTAATTTAAATATTAAAGATATAATATCACTCGACTTATATTAAATATATTTAAAAACTAAACTTATACCAATTTACATAAAAAATAGTTGCATAATCAAATATTTATTTTATTCATTCGCTTTTTAATTATTAAACAATTTAATAAGACCTAACTAATTATTTTGTAGCTACTTTTAATCAAAACTTTTTTTGATTTTGATTTTTTTTTATTATTATTGTTTCTATTTATATAATTTATATATTATGTATTTTAATAATTATATCTGTACTATACATTCTTATCTAAATAAATATAATAGAAAAATGTTTCAAAATTAAACATTGTTGTTATTTTTAAAATTAAGATAAATATTAAAATAAAATTCTATGAACTTTCAGAGTGAAATTCGATAAATAAATAAAATATAATTTTAAGTTTATTATATAAATATATTAATTTTTTAATATTTAAGTGTAAAAAAATAATTTGAAAATTAAACTATAAGTAATTATAACAATTCAATTAACAAATTAAATACAATTTTATTTAATATTAATATTGAAGCTAAAAAAAAAACAAATATACATTTTTGATTTAAAAACTATGATGTATTTACTTTAATGTATTGCAATTATTATTACTCAAGTATTTAAATATATATCAAATTTAAAATTTTGTAATGAACATGTTCATTTTATAACGTTAAAAATTATTTGACAAAATAAATATATTTGCTTTACAAAATATATATAAAATATTTATATATTCATTACCATATTTAACTTATTTAAAAAATATTTTCATATATGTCAATTAAAATAAATCTTAAAATTAAATATATACATTTCTAGCTTTACTCCTTGAGATTTAAGTGGGTCTATATATACACATTTATAATCTCATTTCTTAGGCTCTTACTTTTTTTTTCATTTTTGACTTTTCGTGACTTGCTTGTCACGTGCAAGTCACGCGCCCATCTCTGGCTCGTAACGTATTCACCGCATTCGCTATGAATGTATTGTGCACACCCGTTTGCCCATTTTCGGCCTCATCTGCCCCTCACCACCCCCACCCCCCTTTATGGATAGATGTGGCCCCCTGCTTTGGGAGCAGGCCCCGTTCGGTGTGCTCCACTGTTTTGTGTATATTTGTTCTATAATTACGGCCTATTTGCGCTCTATTCCCCGTACACATGAAAATTTAATGGACCTCTGGCCCCAGCCTAGCGTTTAAGCTGGACATTTCCAAAGAAACGCCCATCCGCCCAACCGAGCAACCACCCCTCCGCCCGTCGGCCGTCGACTGTCGACCGTCGACCAACTGGCTTGGTGTGTGGTCTTAGACGCTGTCTCTTGGCTTTCAGATTTAGTCATTTGGATCAAGCATTAGGCAGCACTTCAAAGGCCCCGAGCGTCATCTACGTGTACCTGGCTGGCAGTTACATATGTATTTTAGATGAAGGTTCATTGCGGCTCTCGGCTCTCGGCTCTCGACGACTGCTGCCGCTTCTTCTTGCCACTTTTTTATTTATTTATATATATATATTTATATTACTTTTTGCTGATTTTCTGCAAACGCTTTCTTTGTACTTAGTTGGCACTTTCTTTTCTCTGCTGACTCCTCGTGTGTGGTCGACGGGGTCTAATGGGTTATGCGAAGTCGGGTCGTTGCGGTGCGGTGCAGTGCAGTTTGCAGCTATTTGCGGTAATCCGGTGGCTGTTGACATGAGCCACTGTTAATGAGCACTCTTGGCTTCTACAAGGTTTGCCATTTTTCTTCTTCTTCTAGTGCTCCATTCGCATTAGAACAACATCTCAGAGCTCAGTGTGACGGTAAGTCCAAATGTCAGCATAGCCATATATCTGTCTGAAATCTAGAGGCTGCCACATTTCATTAAGATTCTTAAGAATTTTAAATGTCACGTTGAAACAAATGGAAATGGTACGTGAAATTAATACATACATATAAATATGTTCACTATATTTTTTTTTATTTTTTTATTAGTCATAATATATATATATATCTAAAAAATAAATAATGAAACGACTGGAACTGAAAAATGTAGTTCTTAAATATACATTTTTTTTTGTCTAGCAAAACAGTATTAGCTTTATGTGCTAATTCTTATTCATAATAAAACACTGATGGAACAGATGGAATCGGAACATTATTATTGGTAGTTACAATTTTCATATTAATTTTAAGTTTTTACTCTAATGAAGTAATACTCTCATACATCAAGTAGAAACAAATGGAATTGGAACATTTGAATCTCGCATTGCTCTTGTCAAATTACGTAATCATGAGTTTTTAAACGTGTTCAAGCAATTTAGCATTTAAGCACTTATTTATCTTAAGGGATCTTAATGAGCGATGAATGGAATTGGAATTGAAGTCATAAGACTATGAGATCAGCATTTTTTTATATTAACTTATATTATACACATGTGGCATATCAGTAGAGATTTCATTTGCTCTGAGCTACTTTTTTAATGAAATGGAACGAGTGGAGTTGAAATATATTTTGTATATTACTTGAACTATGAAATTTTATTTGCATGAATATAATTGAAAACTTATTTGATGTTTGTATATATACACATGTAGTGCAGTGTTGCATATGCCATTTAGTTCCCGTATGTCTGAAATTTAAATGTTGATGAAACTTGTTAAGAACTGTCTTAGCCCTCTCGTATCATGAAGTGGAACGAGTGGAATTGAAATACATTTTGTCTCTTATTTGAATAAAGAAGTTTTAGTTAACTAAATAGCAAGCTTGCAGTGTTCCATATACCATTTAGTTCCCCTGCGTTGCAAAGCAGCTTTTTTTTAAATCGAAATTTTCATCAAACTTGTTAGCTGAAAGTGTGCCTGGGCATACGTAAGTCGAACCTGCTAATCTTTTCTTATTATAAATTTACTAAATATATATATGCATGAATATATTTATGTGTGCGTGCGTGTATGTACGTGTGTTTAGAACAATGCAAACTCGTAAATCTACAATTCTGGCTTAATAGAACTTTTGTTCAGTTTTAATGCGGCTAACAGATTTTGCCTTTGTAATTGTTGCACTCGCTCGGGGCCGTTTCCATCGAGTATAAAATTTAATTTATGCAGTTAAATGTGGCTCAGTGTGTGATTAATTCCCGCTGTATGTGTGTGTGTGTGTGTGTGTATGTGTGTGTGTCTTTCCATAACTATTGCATTTTATACAGCAATTAGCGTAGGTAGCGATGCTTTGTGCGCATTTTGATCGTAGTTAAGATTAGTTTCCATGTTCGCTGTATTAGCCGAGCAATTTTAATACGGCTAATATCGTGACATGGCCAATGCGGAAAATGGCTAACTAATTATTCCACTTTTTTTCGTTTCGTTTCGTTTCGCTTTTTTCGCATTAATTTTCATTTAACAAATGATCGAGTAAAATTCTGTTGAAATTTTTCATTATTTCGCAGAAATTGAAAGAGCAAAAAACGTAAGCAAATAGTTTTTTATAGATTACATAGGAAAGATAGAAGTCAGAGAGAGATAGAGACAGTGAGAGAGAGAAGGGGAGAGAAAACTGAAAATGTAATTTAAGCTTCTTATTAATTAATATTGTTAATAACAAATTCATATATTCTTAACTATATGGAGGTTGTTCTTTATTGCCGTAGAAAATAATACAGTTGCCCTGATACCCTAGAAAGTTTTGAAAATTGGGTATATTGGCGGGTTCATGGAATCGAAGAGAGTTTTTTTTTTTAATTTAATAATAATTTCAGAAATAATTTAATTAAATATGATTCTTATGATTAAAAACATTAGATGATAAATATGAAGATTATTATCATTATTATGCTAATAATGGTGTTGAGAATGAAAATAATAAAGCCGATG
This sequence comes from Drosophila mettleri, assembly GCA_035047625.1. NCBI lineage: Eukaryota > Metazoa > Arthropoda > Insecta > Diptera > Drosophilidae > Drosophila > Drosophila mettleri. The sequence goes on from JAWNPI010000103.1 coordinate 20,121,240, forward strand.
ATAATGATTGTGAAGTTAATAATAATCAATGCTCATAGTAAAAACAATGATCTTGACAATAATAATGATTATCCGCATCAAGTATCATTAGTAATGATGTTGACAATAACAATGAGCATTGGTCATTGCAGAATGATATTAAGTATATTAATAATAATAATTATAATAATTAATGATGGATAGAAAATATCGTCAAGATATGGCTGAGAGAGTTAAAAATATTGAATAAATAAAAAATCCTCTAAATAAGAATGAAAATTTCTGTGTGCTCTAACTTGACTATTAAATTTAAAATAAAAATTTAAATTATAATTAAATTTATTTAAAAATGTATTAAATTTTGAATGCCTTAAAAAGTAAGCATGGAACTTGGAAATTAAAGAAGACTTCCCTAACATGGCATACTCCGCTGTAGGGTATCTGATAGCCGTTCATTTTAGCCTGGCACTTTTGTATTTATGTAAGTTTTATGGCCGCATAAATCAAGAGCAGCCGCGTGTTTCTTGATTTCTTGCAATGGATGGCGAAGCGGTGCTTCTGCTGCGTTGCCACAAATCTTGGCTCGCATTCAAATGCATTTCGAATTGATGGACGAGCGCCAATGTTGGCAGCAGCCGTTGAGAATCAATTGGGCTGCCGGGCAACAGAGAGAGAGAGTGAGCTAGAGAAGGAGTGGGAGAGGGAGAGAGAGAGAGCCAGAGAGATGCAGTGAAAAAGTCATGAACTGATGCAATTCGAAATGAAAGTTGCCAAATCGAGTGCAAAACTTGCGTCAATTCGCAACAAATTAGAAAATTGTGTGAAAAGCCAATGAACGAATTGCGAACCTGAAGCCAATTGCCAAAGCATGAAAATTGTATCCGAAAGATACGAAGAAAGACACAAAACTAAAAACAAGATGAAAAATATTAAATTTGTATCTGTATCTGTATCTGTATCTGTATCTGTATCTGTATCTGTATCTGTATCTGTATCTGTATCTGTACCTGTATCTGTATCTGTATCTGTATCTGTATCTGTATCTGTATCTGTATCTGTATCTGTATCTGTATCTGTATCTGTATCTGTATCTGTATCTGTATCTGTATCTGTATCTGTATCTGTATCTGTATCTGTATCTGTATCTGTATCTGTATCTGTATCTGTATCTGTATCTGTATCTGTATCTGTATCTGTATCTGTATCTGTATCTGTATCTGTATCTGTATCTGTATCTGTATCTGTATCTGTATCTGTATCTGTATCTGTATCTGTATCTGTATCTGTATCTGTATCTGTATCTGTATCTGTATCTGTATCTGTATCTGTATCTGTATCTGTATCTGTATCTGTATCTGTATCTGTATCTGTATCTGTATCTGTATCTGTATCTGTATCTGTATCTGTATCTGTATCTGTATCTGTATCTGTATCTGTATCTGTATCTGTATCTGTATCTGTATCTGTATCTGTATCTGTATCTGTATCTGTATCTGTATCTGTATCTGTATCTGTATCTGTATCTGTATCTGTATCTGTATCTGTATCTGTATCTGTATCTGTATCTGTATCTGTATCTGTATCTGTATCTGTATCTGTATCTGTATCTGTATCTGTATCTGTATCTGTATCTGTATCTGTATCTGTATCTGTATCTGTATCTGTATCTGTATCTGTATCTGTATCTGTATCTGTATCTGTATCTGTATCTGTATCTGTATCTGTATCTGTATCTGTATCTGTATCTGTATCTGTATCTGTATCTGTATCTGTATCTGTATCTGTATCTGTATCTGTATCTGTATCTGTATCTGTATCTGTATCTGTATCTGTATCTGTATCTGTATCTGTATCTGTATCTGTATCTGTATCTGTATCTGTATCTGTATCTGTATCTGTATCTGTATCTGTATCTGTATCTGTATCTGTATCTGTATCTGTATCTGTATCTGTATCTGTATCTGTATCTGTATCTGTATCTGTATCTGTATCTGTATCTGTATCTGTATCTGTATCTGTATCTGTATCTGTATCTGTATCTGTATCTGTATCTGTATCTGTATCTGTATCTGTATCTGTATCTGTATCTGTATCTGTATCTGTATCTGTATCTGTATCTGTATCTGTATCTGTATCTGTATCTGTATCTGTATCTGTATCTGTATCTGTATCTGTATCTGTATCTGTATCTGTATCTGTATCTGTATCTGTATCTGTATCTGTATCTGTATCTGTATCTGTATCTGTATCTGTATCTGTATCTGTATCTGTATCTGTATCTGTATCTGTATCTGTATCTGTATCTGTATCTGTATCTGTATCTGTATCTGTATCTGTATCTGTATCTGTATCTGTATCTGTATCTGTATCTGTATCTGTATCTGTATCTGTATCTGTATCTGTATCTGTATCTGTATCTGTATCTGTATCTGTATCTGTATCTGTATCTGTATCTGTATCTGTATCTGTATCTGTATCTGTATCTGTATCTGTATCTGTATCTGTATCTGTATCTGTATCTGTATCTGTATCTGTATCTGTATCTGTATCTGTATCTGTATCTGTATCTGTATCTGTATCTGTATCTGTATCTGTATCTGTATCTGTATCTGTATCTGTATCTGTATCTGTATCTGTATCTGTATCTGTATCTGTATCTGTATCTGTATCTGTATCTGTATCTGTATCTGTATCTGTATCTGTATCTGTATCTGTATCTGTATCTGTATCTGTATCTGTATCTGTATCTGTATCTGTATCTGTATCTGTATCTGTATCTGTATCTGTATCTGTATCTGTATCTGTATCTGTATCTGTATCTGTATCTGTATCTGTATCTGTATCTGTATCTGTATCTGTATCTGTATCTGTATCTGTATCTGTATCTGTATCTGTATCTGTATCTGTATCTGTATCTGTATCTGTATCTGTATCTGTATCTGTATCTGTATCTGTATCTGTATCTGTATCTGTATCTGTATCTGTATCTGTATCTGTATCTGTATCTGTATCTGTATCTGTATCTGTATCTGTATCTGTATCTGTATCTGTATCTGTATCTGTATCTGTATCTGTATCTGTATCTGTATCTGTATCTGTATCTGTATCTGTATCTGTATCTGTATCTGTATCTGTATCTGTATCTGTATCTGTATCTGTATCTGTATCTGTATCTGTATCTGTATCTGTATCTGTATCTGTATCTGTATCTGTATCTGTATCTGTATCTGTATCTGTATCTGTATCTGTATCTGTATCTGTATCTGTATCTGTATCTGTATCTGTATCTGTATCTGTATCTGTATCTGTATCTGTATCTGTATCTGTATCTGTATCTGTATCTGTATCTGTATCTGTATCTGTATCTGTATCTGTATCTGTATCTGTATCTGTATCTGTATCTGTATCTGTATCTGTATCTGTATCTGTATCTGTATCTGTATCTGTATCTGTATCTGTATCTGTATCTGTATCTGTATCTGTATCTGTATCTGTATCTGTATCTGTATCTGTATCTGTATCTGTATCTGTATCTGTATCTGTATCTGTATCTGTATCTGTATCTGTATCTGTATCTGTATCTGTATCTGTATCTGTATCTGTATCTGTATCTGTATCTGTATCTGTATCTGTATCTGTATCTGTATCTGTATCTGTATCTGTATCTGTATCTGTATCTGTATCTGTATCTGTATCTGTATCTGTATCTGTATCTGTATCTGTATCTGTATCTGTATCTGTATCTGTATCTGTATCTGTATCTGTATCTGTATCTGTATCTGTATCTGTATCTGTATCTGTATCTGTATCTGTATCTGTATCTGTATCTGTATCTGTATCTGTATCTGTATCTGTATCTGTATCTGTATCTGTATCTGTATCTGTATCTGTATCTGTATCTGTATCTGTATCTGTATCTGTATCTGTATCTGTATCTGTATCTGTATCTGTATCTGTATCTGTATCTGTATCTGTATCTGTATCTGTATCTGTATCTGTATCTGTATCTGTATCTGTATCTGTATCTGTATCTGTATCTGTATCTGTATCTGTATCTGTATCTGTATCTGTATCTGTATCTGTATCTGTATCTGTATCTGTATCTGTATCTGTATCTGTATCTGTATCTGTATCTGTATCTGTATCTGTATCTGTATCTGTATCTGTATCTGTATCTGTATCTGTATCTGTATCTGTATCTGTGTCTGTGTCTGTATCTGTATCTGTATCTGTATCTGTATCTGTATCTGTATCTGTATCTGTATCTGTATCTGTATCTGTATCTGTATCTGTATCTGTATCTGTATCTGTATCTGTATCTGTATCTGTATCTGTATCTGTATCTGTATCTGTATCTGTATCTGTATCTGTATCTGTATCTGTATCTGTATCTGTATCTGTATCTGTATCTGTATCTGTATCTGTATCTGTATCTGTATCTGTATCTGTATCTGTATCTGTATCTGTATCTGTATCTGTATCTGTATCTGTATCTGTATCTGTATCTGTATCTGTATCTGTATCTGTATCTGTATCTGTATCTGTATCTGTATCTGTATCTGTAGCTGTAGCTGTAGCTGTATCTTTGTATCTGTAGCTGTAGCTGTAGCTGTAGCTGTTGATGTATCTGCATGTTGCCACCGCATTGGTAGCTGACAACTGCGAGGGCCTCTAGCCAAAAGATCAAAAGATATTGCTGCAGTCTGGCGGCCGGCCCAAAACAGGCTGAACTGAACATTTTTCGGCTTTTTTTCTCTAGTTCTCTCTACCTATTACATTCTGTCTCTCTCTCCTTTCTTAACAACACCTTTTCTTTTCATGGTTCATTGCTGATGTTTTTTTATAATTTGCTGTGTTTTTTCTGAAAAGAATCGCGCTTGACTTGTCTATAAATTATCAGAAATAAAATAGAGCTGAAGCACAGATAACAAATTATTAATTTTTAAAAACAATTCACATATATATATATATATATATATATATATATATATAAATATATATTTTTTGGCCAAATTCACACAGCCAACAGCGCATACAATCGCTTGTAGGAAACTCTTGCAGTTCCAATTGCCTGTTCCAATTGGAATATATTTATATGTTTACGCTCTCCCTCCCACTCAGGCGCTTTTTATGGCTCATGCGACAGACCTTTGGCCTGGCGGCCAATCACAGTCCCTTCTGCCGCTCTCCGCTCACCCATCAAGTCGCACTTTCGTTTATTGATCTACTGGCAAAAATAAGAAACAAAACACAAAAAATAATGTGACTTAATTTAAAAATTGTTACAATTTCGCGTAAATTACACACGAGCCAATTTCTGCCCATTGCATGCGCCCAATTAATGCCCGCTTATGCGTGTGTGTGTGTGTGTGTGCGAGTGCGAGTGTGCTCTCGCTCGATCTGCAGCCTGTGTGCCTGCATTTGCATGTGTGTGTGTGTGTGTGTGTGTACGTGATTGCCGTATTATACGAACGCGCGTATGCAAATTGCTGTGAGGCAGGTCGCAAATAGCGCAGCGACTTTTTCTAGCGTAAATTGTTCAAGAGCATGGCTACAGCTACAGCTACAGCTACGGCTACGGCTACGGCTACAGCTTTAGCTAAATAAGTAGCTAAATAGCTGCATACATACACACTCACACACATGCACACAGCATGCTTGTGTCTAGCAGCGGGCTATCGGTCGTTGCGCCATACACTGTATACGTTTGTGTGTGTGTGTGTGTGTGTGTGCGTGTGTGCATTATAAGAGGAAAAACTATAATAAAATCAATGTATAGATGCAGATACGACAAAACATCGTGCCACATGCTGCCACTAGATGCATGCAAGTTAGTTAGTATGCAACGCTACCCCCTGCCCCGCGCCCCATGCCAGCAACAGTATTTATTGTTTGCCGTAAACAAATGTGTTGTTTTTTATGCATATACACACGCACGCATACATACATACATATAAGTACATAAGTAAATGTATATACATATTTATTTTCAGCTCAGCTGCGCTGCCTGCGCTCAACGGCTCACACACATAAATTCGTATATGTGTGCATATTATATGCATGAACAGCAAGAACTACACTACCTCAACCCGTTTGCTGTTTATCGTCGCTCTTTCACTTGCTCGCACGTTCCCTCGCTCAAATGCTCACTTTTTTTATTGAGTGCCGTGCTCAGCGACGATCTTTAAAGAGCACGAGATAAATACACTCAAGAGAGCAAAGCATTCATTAATATAGCTCTTTGGTGCACAACTGGAGTAGAATTGTGGAATTAATATTTCTAGAGCTCTCTTAAGTTTTTTTACATTATCATTCGTTCGCATGACATTTTAGCTCACAGCTGTGCGTGACTGCGCTCTAACACTCATATGCTCTTACACACAGAGAGCTCACTTTTGTAATTTTCACTGTGCGTATGTTCTCTTTGCTGACGCTCTCTTAAAGTCTAGCTCACTCCAAATCAGCTGCTCTTTTACTCTTAGTCAGATCACTCATTAATCCGCTCTCTCACTCAACGCACACTCACACATGGGGTATGGAGTGTGCCTCAGCTGTTTCATTACGCTCGTTATTCGTGCTGACAGCCGACTAGATCACTCGGAACGTTAACGTGACTCGCTCGTTTCGCCTGTTTCGCCTCTATTTTGTCATTTTTCTCATTTCTCATATGCTTGCTGTTGCTGTTGTTATTGCTGATGGTGCTGATGTTGTTTTTTTCGCTCATCGCTTTTGCTGTTGTTGTTGATGGCCGCTCCTTTGTTCGGCAGATCGCTTGCCAACCTCTGCCTTCACCACACCACCGCCAGCAACAACAACATCACACTAGCGCAAACTTTACATTTTTTTTTTCTTGTTTCATTGTTTCTGTCTTTGTCTGCACCGTGGCTTCGCATGGGGGCTGTGCCGCTGCGGATTATTTGAGTGTTGTCTTGATTCGCTTGATGTTGTTGTTGCCGTTGCTTTGTTTTTCATTTTTTTTTTGCTTTTAGATGCACAGATACGAATATACGATTCATAGGCCTGACTTTGTGTGTGTGTGTTTGTGTGAGTTTGTTGGTTGGTTTGCTTGCTTTTTAGTTTTGTTTATCGCTGCTTTCCTCATTTTACGCTTATTTGTTTTGAAATCAAATTAAACGACGCATAACAAATCAAGGGAAAAGAAACGAATAAGAAGCAAACACACACACACAAGTATGTATGTATGTATATGTGCTCGTATGTATGTATAAATGTGTGTCTTAAGCCTCAGCTACACTCCTGGAAAACATCCAAGTTTTCTTGCCATTTGATGACTCAACTTTCTGGCAACGAGCCCCTCTATTCGAAGTGAATAAACAAACTTCCATCTGGTCGAACAATTTGCATCCGCCTGCAAATTAATTTATAATCTATAATATAAAAAATATAAAATTATGCACACACACATACAGATACACACACGTGCATCTGCATGTGTATGTGTGATTCTTGAATCGTATACATTTGTAATACACTTTAGTTCGAGCTCTAAATGGTTATAGCATTCAACAAATTATCAGTTATTAAGCTTCAACTTAACAATCATTATTTCCAGTTTATTAAAGCCAAAATGGAAATAATAAAATAAAATCAACAATTTGTTGTTTTTAAGACTCTAAATTCTTTTGTATGAAGTCAAAACACTTCGTTAAGGTAGTGAAACGAATTCAAGTATGCATGTACATACATATGTATGTACACATATATAATACATACATTCATACATACATATATCGATATTCCAATTGGAATTCGCAATGCAAATTAACTAGGAAACACAGTGAATGAACTGGAAATAAAAGAATTATAAATATATTAAAACATTTCATCAAAAAATTATAATATAAATATTTACAATAAATAAATTAAATTAAGTAAAAAATGATAAAATGAAACCATATAAGAAATCGTAACTAATTAACATCATTTAAAATGTATAACGTAAGAATATTTATTCAATTAATAAAAATTGGAATAAAAATATTAAAATAAATTTTTACACAAAAAATTTGTATTAAATATTTAAAATACAATATTTATCAGTAATAACTAAAAGAAATTGTCAATAAACAAAAAATAAATAATATTATAAATAATAATACTAAATTAAAAAAAAAATAAATTAATTTAAAAAAAAATAATATCTTATAAATATATTTTTTAGATATTAAAATAAATAATAATGATAAAAGATATATTTAAAAAAATATATATATATATTGATATTAATAATAAATTTAACAATAAATTTAAAACAGAAAGAAAAAAAATAAAATTAAGAACAATTTTTATATATTAAAATAAATAATAATGATAAGAGATATATTTAAAATAAAAAGTGTATTGATATTAAGAAAATTCGAGAAATTTATAGCAATAAATTTAAAAAAGAAAGTTAAAAAAAAAATAAATAAAAATTGAGAACAATTTTTATGTATTTATCCAAAAAAAATAAATATAATACTTAACGAAAAATAAATAAAAAAATTATATTTGTAAATTAAATAAGTATATAAATAAATAAATAAATAATAAAAACAAATAACATATAATATAAAGCATTTAGACACAGGAAAAGAGGAAAGTGAAAGCGAAAGCGAAAGGTAAAGCGAACGAGCCGAGCAGAGCGAGAGGGGTCAAAGGACACCGCACAGCGTGTCGTATGCGTAATATACGCTTAGTGTCCTTTCTAACGACGACATTTGTTTGGCTTAATTGTCAATAAATAATTGTGAAAAGTGCGCGCTGCTTGGCCATTAGAGATCTGCAGTTGTTGGCTTTTGTTGTTGTTGTTGTTGTTTTTTTTTTGTAAGCAAAAACAGAAAAATTCGCACATCATTTTTCAAGCTCAGCAGCTGCGAGAATGCGAAGCGTCAAAGATGCTGGCTCAAGCTAACAACCCCAAAAGAGCGATAGAGTGAGAGAGTGAGAGAGGGAGAGGGGGGAGTGTGTGTGCGAGAGTGAGTGAGAACAAGGATGGTGATGAGTCGCAGTTGGAGTTGCGGAGGAGCAGGGGTAGTCCCGTGGCCCCGGCAACGTTTATCCTTTCACCATGGCCGATCAACCGCAAGTTACAAATGTCAAATGTTGTTTTTGTGAAAAGGCTTTCGCAATGCGCCGACAACCCTTGTGTGCCACGCCCGCCGACCGCCGACCGCCGGCCGCCGCCCCCCGCTCTGCCGCATACCCTTGCCTGCTGTTTGCAAAAGGTGCCATGACGCATCACTTTTATTATTTAGCAAAAAAGCAGAAGAAGAAGCACAAATATCTACGCATTACGATTTGAAACGTCGCTGACATTGACTGACATTGATGACAATGATGACGCACAAAGTAGCTGAGAGCAGCATTCCCCCACCCTCTCTCTCTCTCTCTCACTCTCCCTCTCTTTCTCACTCACTCCTTCACTCTTTGCGCTCAACTCCCTTAAGCATATAGACTATCTGCTCAAGTGTCTGAGCTCTTAACTCTTCTGATGTTTTTGCATGTGCCCTCAGCTGCACCTCTGTCCTCGGAATGCAGCTGCAGCTGCAGCTGCATCTGGAATCTGCCAGGAGAACATCATTTGTTATCAGAGCTTGGTCTTAGCCAGGGAAATTAATTGATTAATGACTGATGGACGCCGGGCTTAAGTAGAAAATATCAAAAACACAAAATTCAATAAAAAATATCAAATTTGCGGATTTAAATAAAAATATTTCTTTTTTTTTTTTGGTTTGTGTAAGAAATAAAATTTAAAATTAATTAATTAAATAATTTTTAATTTAAGTCTTGTTAAATACATATATAAAAAGTATAATATTGTAAATGCAAATAATATTAAAACATATTTTGCTTACATTTATTATAATTAATTAAATTAAATCAAAGTTTTTGATTTTATATTTTTAAGTCTTAAGTTAATTTAAATGAACAAAGTAAAAAAATTAAAAATAAATTTATGAATAATATAAATTTAAATAAGTTTTATTTTTATGCAAATATTTTTTCAATGCATTTTTTATTATTTTAAATTAATTTTAGTTTTATATTATATTATTGTGATAGGAAATTTAGTTAGGAATATGCTTATGAATATATATTTTATGTTTATCATTGCATTATAAATTATATTATTTAAATATTAATTTCAATAGAGCAAAATCTTTTTATCCGGTATAAAAAAAATGTTTTAATATTTCAGTCAAGTGTAAAAATAAATCTTTTATCCATAGATAGCTCAAAATATTGAAAGTTGAACCAATTGGAACTATTTTATCTTAGATTATTACATAAAACTTGTATTTCATCTAATATGCTCTTATATGTTTATTATAAGAATTTGTTTAGAGATTTGTTGAGCAATATTATAAATATTTAGTTATTAAAAAGTTTTTTATAAATAACAGAAGTAAAAGATTAAAGATCTTCAATATCAGCGGCGCCAGCTACGTGGCGTCCGGTTCGGACTGCATGCGATAGATTTGTTTATGAGGCGGAACTTGAACTAGTTCGTTCTTGAAGCTCCAGTGGATGTCAAAGTCCAGATGGCGGAGGGCTCGCTTTACCTGGAATTTTCCTTTAACGACATCCCCGACGCAGAGCGGCAGATGCGAGTCGATGTGGAAGAGCGTCTGCCTCCATTGCGTAGGTGGAGCACTCGGACTCGTTGAAATTGGCTCCTGCTTGGGGAAGCGGAAGTCAAAGTAGAGCACGAACCACTTGGCCAGGGACTGGCGCAGGGTGCGCAGCTTGAAGGTCGCCGTGAAGCTCAGCTCACGGAGGCTCAGCGTGTGCAGATCGAAGGTGCGCAGCAGCTGCCGTTGGGTGAGCACCTGAGCAGGATCCAGGCAATCGATGACAGGAGTTTGTTGGATGATGCGCCAGGCGAGATGCAAATCTAGGCCCGAGTAGCGGGTCCAATAGTCAGGCACAGATTGCCTCTGCCGCGGGTGGTCTGCTGCGGTCATGTAGAGATTGGCCAGGCGGGGAAAGATGCGTCCACCTGGCCTCAGCCATTTGTCCCGGGCATATATCACAGCCTCCAAGGCGGAGCTGTACATCAGGCAGGCGCTAGAAGTGTGCGAAACACTGTAGAGAGCCCAACCAGCTGGGAATGCTTACCCCATCCACTTCGAGATGATAATGTCGACTGAGGGCAGCTGCAGCTGCTTCACGTCCCCTTGGATCACCTCGATCACATGCTCCATTCGATTTTGCTGCACCAGCAGACGCGCGACTTGGCACACGGCGCTCGGCTCCACGGCAATCACCTTCGCCGCGCCCTGCTGGGCCGCCCACAAGGAGAGGATGCCACTGCCACAGCCCACTTCGAGCACTGTGGCCTGGCGAAAGAGCTCCGCATTGGCTGCAATGGCTGCCTTGTAGCCCAGCATCGTCACCTCGTCACGTAGGACAGCTTCGTGTCCCTGCACAAATTCCGCATAGGTCGCTGCAGAGATCTGATCGACTTCAGTTACCCTATCACAACTTCTTATCATATTCGTATTAACAGACGGAGCATCTGCTTCTTTGTCATCAAGCAAATGCTCCAAAAGCGTTGCCAGAGTTTTGCGCATTTTACACATAGAGCGACGCACTGCTTATCGAACGATAAACTGAACACATCGTAAAACAAAAATAGCAAAGACCGAGCGTTAACAGAAGAGAACACAATTCGAACGGGATCTGCTTAAAAGCAAAGCACAAAAGCAACTTACAGTGGTTGTGAAAAAAATTTTGGTGACACACAATAATTAAAATGATCTTGGTACAAAATATTTTATTGAGTTTATTTAAGTCTATACTCAATTGACTATATAAACACTAAGAGTTACAATATTTCATTGAATATTAATTGAAGCTTTTAAGCTAATTTATTTATACAAATAATTAATTTACACACTGTAAGTGTGACGATTCCCTTTCTTATTTTCATATTCTGTGTTCTTCTGCTCTTGCTCTGACTGCAAGTAATAGAGCAGAGGCGCTTGCAAACTGTGTTTTTGTGTTATTCCTTTGTGACGAATTCGCTCTTTTGAATATACATACATATGTATGTATATACATTGACTTACATACATATGTATGTGTGTGTACAAAATATGTACGTGGAGTTGTGCAGTTACTTTTTTGGCTGCAGCGAAGAGTATTGCGAAAGCAATAAAGAGTTTGACTCGTTATTGAAAATTATCATTTCTGTATTGATTATCGGCGTAAAGGGCATTTAATCATGGCGCATATACTATGTATGTAGTAATTTCTTTTTGAGTGTGTGTGTGTGTTGGCATCTGTATGATTGCACATATTTGCTAAAACTGTGAATAGGCGACGATTATGTTTCTATCCGTGGTAGAGATGGTACTATATATCGTGTAAGCAAATGAATTAATCGTTAATTATAAACCTCTGGATTTAATTATTTTTATTTTATTAAAAAAAAAAAAAACACAAAAATATTATATGTATTGTGTGAAATTTTAGTTCCACATTTCCGTTATATGGATTTTAATTTTGACGAAGCGTAATCGCAAGCATCCAGCGGGGTTTCCTTCAATATGCCCATCTGCCGCAGCTTACTGAGCACTTCGTGGACGGCGGCAAAGCGATTCATCGTATAGAACTGAATACCATACACGTTTAGGTTAGAGTTTAGCACCTGCTGAATGGTGCTTAGAGCCAACTGGACAAAGAATTCGCGCACCTTTGCATCGTCACTCTTAATTTTCTCCAGTTCGGAGTGGCTTTTCTCGGGCAACGAGATCTTTGTGATCATTTGCATTAGCTCATACGATTTCAGCGAGTCGGGCACCACCACGCCCACCATTATGGGCGTTGCGATGCCGGCGTTCCGAGCGCATCTCACAAACTCGATAATCAGCTCGGCCGAGTAGCACATCTGAGTGATTATAAAGTCTGCCCCGTTATCAACCTGTAAGAGCGAAAACAAAGCTGATAAGCGGTAAGCAGAGACTAATGAAATTAAAGCACAGCTGATCTAGCTGGCAATGCTACGACTTGGAAATACCCTATACGTAGCATTGGGACTCAATTGATTCGAATAGAATAAGAATTTCAGGAGCTACTTCAAAAGCAGGACTTAATTCGAAATCGACAAAGAAAGTCATACTAAATAGTATAAAATTAAATCTAGATACATAAGTCCGGGTAAGCCCGGGTAAGCCCGGATAAGTCAGTATAATGCGGATAAGTCTTTGAAAATATCTGTAGCTAATTCCTCAATTCTTTCAATCAGATCATATACAGGGTATACTACAGCAATTATTTTTCAAAGAGCTCTTACCTTCTGTTTTAGCTGCGCTATGTTTCGATCCATATTGAAATTACCGTTATCCAAGCTGACGTGGCCCTGAGGATATCCAGGAATGGCAATTGCTATGTTGGCTGCGACAAGAAAAGGCATCAAGGAAAAGTCATAGCTGAGAGAGAAAGAGAAAGAGAGAGAGAGAGAGCGAAAAGAATACTCACCCTTGCGAACACGTCGGGCATGCTCGACTAGCTGATGCCCGTAGAGATAGAACTGCTCATCGTCCCGCTTGTCGCCTCTCACGGCCAGCAGATTCTTAAAGTTGAGCCCCAGGAATTCGTTGATACGTGCCTCGGTCTGCTTGTAGACGCTGAAGTGGGGCATCGCCGGTATGTAGGGCTCCAGATGTCGTATCATCTGCAGTGTCTCCACCCGCTCCAGGGGCGATACGTTCCAGTATTTGGGCAGCCACACGATGCTGATGAAGGTGGGCAAGATGGGCAGAAAGCTGTTGAAGTCCACGCAGGTGGGCTTGCCCTTGGTCTGGCCGGTTATCTCAATGCCGTAATAGAACTCCTGGCGCGCTTGCTTGCTCAACAGAAGATCCGATATGTACGGCTGCTCGCCACGCCCGGCCACCTGCTCGGGTGTAAACTGAAAGCAGGGCTCAATGGGCCGCTGAGCCGCTGCGTCAGCAAAGTCGCGCGTCGCGTTCGTGTCCAATGTGTGCATTCTGCCCCAGTCCGTGCTCACTCGCCGGGTTCGCTCTGGCGACTGCTTGCATTTATTGAGTCGACAGACGCGATATTGGGCCAGCACCGCTACGTTTCGGAGCAGCAGCAGCGCTGCCGGTCGATTTCGCGTCATAGTGACGCACATCGAGACTCCCAGATGCTCCGTGCACGAGTATTACTTCTTCTTCATCTTAATAGTCGTGTGAATATTATCGTCTTACCTAACTAGTTTGGCAATGTGTGCTACGGTTCGTTCAAATTGGAGACTTTGAGACTTTTAAATATATCTGGGTTTTTTTTATACCCTGAATCCATTGAAAATGGAAAATCAGGGAATAGTGTTTTTGTGCCAATGTATGTAACAGGCAGAAGGAGGCATGCCACACCCCAAAAAGTATAGCCCTGACCGTCTGTCCGTCCATCCGTCCGTGGATTTCGTAAGCCACAAAAGCTAGAGACTTCAAATAAAAAGCCAAATGCTCGAAAATACCATACACTGTACGAGTTTATTTTTTTTTTTTCGATAACTCGCCCCTTTTCTTTATTATCGATAACTATCGAAAATATCGCTTTGTTTTTGAGGCCTGGCGTGCACACCGTTAAAGATAGAATCGTGCACTAAGTTGTGGTTGATTGCTATATTGAATCCGCACATTTTGTCATTTTTTAATTTTTGATGCCACGCCCCTTTCGCCCACAATTCAACAAAAATAATAACTCACGTATATCAAATACTAGAGACTTGAAATTTGGCAAATAGGTACATTTGAATGTCATAATCACTTCATTAACTGCGCAGTGAGCATATTACGTGCATGTTAAATGAGAATTGAGGATATAATTGTGCTAAAATATACGTTGGACAGGCAGGAGTAGGAGTGGTATATATACATACATACATATGTATATTCTATAGTGATATTTATGATGAACATTATCCGATAAGAAGCCTGTTTGTCTGAGCCTTCTATGTCTATGTCTATGTGTATGTGATCGTAGGTCCTTTTGTCTGTATGTCTGTCAATCTAGACAACTAAGAGAGATATAAAACATAAATTGCCTTTTAAGTTTTTCCTAGTTTCCCTAGCAAATCAAGTTTAATTCAAATAATCGATTACTTTATTTCATCCCAGTAATCGGACCTCATATCTCAAGTAAATAAATATTTGCATTTCTTTTCATGCACAAAATATATTTCCATTCCATATATAGCCTTCATTCCACATTCCACATAGATCTGGGTGAATAACTGAAAATGTACACAGAAGTTATTAGAGATGAGCTTTAGATTTCAGCATTCTTTCTATTCATCTGCTCACACAAGCATATTCAAGCGTATTTGCTAGTCGAGCATCACCGAACACACTTTTCTGATTTGTCATCCAATTTGCAGTAAAAAAATTTTAGTTATAATTTAAAAACGCCTTTAAATTAAAAAAAATAAACATTAAATTTTTTACAATAAAAAAAAGTTGAAGAACAATTATTACAAAAAAATATATTAAAAAATATTTAGTTCTAAAAACAAAATGCGTTTCTCATAATTAATAGAAAAATTATTGTAAGTATATATTATATAATTATAATAATATAATAATTAATAAACAAAATAGTAGTATTTCTAAAAAAAAAAGAATTTTTTGCACTAATTTTGTTTACTTTTTACTATTTCCGTAAAATATATTTCATCAATGATTGATTTCATAATTTTTAGTTTTTGTTTAATCAATAAAGCTGCAAAAGACTTGATGTTAGCCTAATGTTCAATGAAGAACCGAAAATAAAGGGTTTTCATAGTAATTTCCAGAGTTTTCGATAGACAGTTTTATGAGACGAGCAAGATTAAAATTTTATTAAAAAATATGTGGGACAAATAATTCATTTTTAAATGTAAATAATATATAATATAATAATATAATATAATATATAATATAAGATGTTTCTTACAATTTAATTATGTTTTATTATATTTATTTATTATAAAATCATTAAACTATATTTATTTTTTTGATAATTTGAGTAATGTTTATTTATTTATTATTTAATACAAAAAAACTCAAAAATTTTATTATTTTTAGTATATAATATCTTATAATAATATTCTATAAGAAATATATTTTGAATATGAGTACAATATCTGAAATCTATACGAGTATAATAATTTTACTGCCCGATGGCTTCTAGTTTACCCAGCATTTCTCTGAACTTTGGGGTGAATTTAATATTCTCTGAATTAGTAAATTTTATATTGTTTAATAATCGTTTCTATTTCTCAAATGGGCGAGCTGCCATATGGGAATATCTAAATTTCAGTAGATCGATTGTGGCGATGCGAGGTTATGTGCACATTAAGGAACACTTCAGCATGAATCTCTAGTTTCAGCTCTCCGTGCATCGATTACAAATGAGATGTTTCATTAAAATGATTTTCAAGTAGCTTGTGGCAATTGGGCCCGAACGAAGAGTCGATGCAACAAATCATAACAAACGAAGTCTCTATTCACATTTAGAATTTGAGTTTTACGATCGTTTTCCATTTTCAATTTTCCATTTCCCCATTGTTGTTGTTGTTGCTGAATGGGGCAGAAATGATTTGATGGCGTTAATTACAAAAATGCAGACCATTTAGATTAGAGCGAGCCAGAGACAGGAGAGAGAGGGAAGTAGAAGCAGAGAGAGGGAGAGAGAGAGAGAGGCGAAGGCGAATCAATTGAGGCAACGATGCTGGGGCATGTGGCAGGCAGATTTAATTGCTCTTCGCAAACGGCCACTTGAAAACATTTGCAGCAAACAATGCCCATGTCGATGTCGATGCCGATGTCGATGCCTATGCCGCTGCTGCTGCGAGTTGGGTCTCGAAGTCGAGCCACTTGGGTTACGCTCCAGAGCCATAATCATAATTTAAATGCCGCTGGCAACACTCGAGAGCCATAAAAAACGCAGATCGCAGAGCCTGGCCGAAAACCGAAATAAAACTTTCAAAATCAGAAGACAGCTAAGAAAGAGAGAGAGAGAGAGAGAGACTCCCTCTCCCTCGCACTTTCTGCCTCTATCCTAGCGGGCGTCAAGTGGCAATTAAAGATTCATTTTAGTGCCTCGACTCCTCCTCGAAATTGTGTGTTTCCCAACGTCTGCACTTAGACAGCGGCCACGGAGGCAACCCTCTATATAGGATCCTTCCTGCACAGCAAAGATATGCCTTAATAACGATTTGTTACCTGTTCAAATGTTATACGCATAACATTGATATATGGCCTTTAGTGCAGATCTTTTATATTTATGGCTGGCATAAATCATCCCAGCCTTCCAATTGGCCAATTCGACTAACTACGTTAAGAACTCGACATTATTTTCAGCTCAGCTTGAGCTGCTTAGCTCAGCTCGAGTCTCTCAATTTTATTTAGATGGAATAATTATAGCTGCAATACGATTTTTCTAGATTTTTTTTTATTATTGCTTTAAAATTATTTATTGAAATCATATTTACTATATAATTTCAAATGTCGTATATTTATTAACTTGCAGTGAGAGCTACGATCAAAAGGGATTCAATTTCTATAAGGTTCAAGTAATAAATATACAATATGAAATTATAATATTGTAAATAGAATTTTAGTATATATATATATATATATATATATTGATTAATATTAATGTTCAATACTCTTTTCTTGGATAGTCTCTTATTTTTTTAATGCTTTAAAATGTCATGCTGAAAAATTCTTCTATATACAAACTATTTATAAATTATTAAAAAAATGAACTAATTTCTTATCTGAGAGATTTTGAATAAATCATAAACTATTGTAAGTTTCTTCATCTAACACTTTTGCTCTAACAAGAAAGTACGAAGCAATCCTTAAAGTGCAGGATATCATTTGATCAATATGTAATATAAGTTTCTAAATGTAATTTTTTGTTTATAATATATCCCAAATAACTCATGATATTTTCGAAATAATTATGTCTAATACTTTAACATAGATTTATTTTGCTTAGATGGTGTGCTAAAAGTAATTAGAAAAGATATGCCTAAAATATTTAATATATTAACTGAACTATTTTAGAAGTCCACTTCAATTCCTCATATGAAGTCGGCACTTTGATAATACAATGCATTTATTTTATAAATTTTAAAGAGGTTTTGGGAGCCTAACTTTGCTTAAATGTCTCAGCCAATATCTTGAGAGTTCTAAAGAGTCTTCAGTTATGGATGTCGTTGCAAATAAAAACTAATATAAGGAAAATCTTTGTTTTTAAGTTTATTAAAATTTCGAGTAAAAAAAAATGCAATAAAAATTAATTCAAGAATAAATTAATAATCTCTAACAATGTCTGGATTGTTTTATTCTCAAGTTTTATTTAAATTGAATGAAGATATTATTTTTTTACGGCTAAGTCGAAATCAGATTGCCCCATCGAGAGGCATTCTGATGTGCCTATAATATAAGGCATTTCAATTAGTTTTTGTTGACTATGAAAATGTTAATGTATGCGCAGCTTGTTGCATTCAGACGCTTTTATAATACATATATATATATCTATGTATCTATGGATCTCTTCACAGTTTTTACGCTCCCTGTGCGCCTCGTAGGGCAGTTTTCGTGACGGCTTTACGACTTTTAATGGTTGCGACGTTAATAAAAATATTTTGTTATTTGTGATAATTTCAGTGATATAAACTTGTTTATGATTATTAGTGTGCGCTTAGGCAACACACACACACACACGCGAGGGAGACCCAGGGACCTGCTCGTCCAGCCAATCCCAAAAATGCTGGCGACATTGAGCAAGTCGGCACTAAATCAGCTGCGGAGTTGCCTAATTACAAATTTGATGCAGCTGCAGGCAGGCAGAAGTTGGTGACTTCAATCGGACCTTGAAATATAAATATATATATATATATATATATATACATATATATTTGTGTGTGTGTATATATAGTATATAGGTGTGTGCGTGTGTGTATTTTAGGCTCACATTAAAATTTGTTTCGGCTAAAGTGCGGCACATGTGGAACAGTTGCGACCCTAAGGATGTCTCGGCATAGCCTCTATACACACACACACATATATATATATATATATATATATATATATATATATGCATATACATAATCGGAAATACGTTGCATGGAACCTGTTTTACAGATTTCTTCGACTCGTTTCGTTTCAAAGTTGATTCTAAATTTAAACGAAGCAGCGCCTCTGTGGGGCAGACACATAGCCAGATAGATCGTGTCATATTGGTCTCTAATAGCACACAAATAAACAGCGGCATAAAAATATATCTGAAATGTGTTCTTTCCGTTGTCAGAATTTATGAATTTATGTTCCCCCAATATTAAAACAATTGCAGCTCGGGAGTGAACAAAAAAAGTGTGAGAATAGCTCAGGAAATTCGAGTTTAGTCATTATGAGGTGAGGGCACACAGGTGCTGTCTGCCCAAGGCACTATAAATTCGATGTACTCAACATAAGAGAGCCGAAGTGGAATGAAAACCTAATACCAGAGTCCAGTTAATATAAGTTCTAAAAGTAAACGGAATAACCGGAGCTAGTTCACTTGTTCTTTTATGGGAAATAAATGTCGAATGGTCAAGGTGCCTAGTATAGCCGACTAACTGATGCTTCATCAATGCAGAAAAATTGTTGAGACTATGCTAAAAACCATATTTCTACTTTTAACTCGCTCGAAAAAACAATCAAATTTATGTATGATTTTTCAGCGACTCCAATTCAATTAAAGAATTTGAATCTCTCTCTTTGAGATATGTATACAAACATACCATATGTTTTTATAAAAAAAATATAAAGTCTTATAAAAACGTAAGTTTTGATAGAATGAAAGGCAAAACGAGTTAAAAATATAAACTAAATAAGTGTAAAATTTTGTAAAATGAGCTAATCAAAATAATTAAGTATCAAGACGATTTTTTTAAGTGTCAAAGAAAACTTAATGTGTAACATAAGAGATATTTTTATCTATAGATAAACATAATAGTAAAGATTATAATATGTTATGATATGATATGACTATTCATATGGTACAGCTGTCATATGAATGTAATATGTATATACATAGAGTACATACATTGCAGCATTTCATTTTCAGTATGGTAATCTATCTACTTGATTCAACTTGATGTTCGCCAACGTAATATACAACTTGAGCTAAAAGCAATCAATACATATATGTATATATCAGATAATCAGTCTAATAAATATATGTATGAGTAGCTAGTAACTAATACTAGAAAGTGGCTCATGCCTATAAGTGTTATAAATGACTAGAAAGTTGTGTAGAATGAGCAACGGAATTGTGTTAACTGAGCTAACAATTACTAATAATTGGTCCAAATTCAGTTAGTACCTGAGAGTAAGAGCAGCGAGGAGAATGTGAATTATAGAAAAATCAATCAAGAAACGAAAATTTGATAAAGCACGAAAGAGAGACTCTAGAACAGATTTGGGTTTCATCTGACGAAAGGGGCTTCGTGACTATCACATCTCATAGTTAGTTCATATGGAGTTTTCGGTTGATGCGAAGCGAAAGGTATTAAAAAAAAAGAGAAGAAAGAGGGAATTAGTCAAGTGTGGGAGGGTCGAAAAAATCCTTAAAAAATCGTAAACTACGTTACCTGCTGTGAGGTCGGTTCTATTATATTTAAGGGCCCTGATTTCATGCTAGGCGCGCACATATGGTCGAGAGTTGCGTTTTGATTGAGTGGCCAATGGCTGATGATGGATGTGCCTTTGTCTCTAACCCATTAACCGACATACGAGCGAGAGAGAGGAGAAACCCTTTTGGCAGTGGGAACTATGTGAGGACAGGCGCGGGGCAGGTTTAATACATATTTTTCATCAAAATGTCTGAAATGAAAAGCGCCGGGATTAAATTACAAGCCAAGACAAGAACACGTAAATCCGTACCCCCAAAGGAAATGGAATATCTTTGATGAAATGCGCCGAGCAGCGAGCAGCGAGCAGTGAGCAGTGAGCAGCGAGCGCCGAGTCCCTAAACCCCCCCATGACCCAACCCCAAAGTCTGCTGGCACGCACAATCTACTAAGCCAACAGAAAGGGGCACGGCAGGTGGAGGAGGAGGAGTAGGGAGTGGAGAGTAGAGAGTGGAGAAGGAGGCACTAAGAGGGACAACATGCAAACGCCCACGACCACGCATGAGATACATTTCAGATGCTGTGCGCCATAATGTATGAGATACTTTGGCTCTGTCTAAATTAAAAAATTCCATGGAGAGCAGGAAAATTATAATGCTCCAGGATGAGCATAGAGAGCGAGACAGAGAGGGAGAGAGAGAGAGACGAAATGTAATAAAGACATGAGTTGTGAAATTATTAAGATGATTATGAGGAGAGGAGTCCGCGACTCGACTCGAGTGGTACACAGCATTTTATAATCAGCCCGTGGAATATAAAAAGATGTTAACTTAAAAGCAAAACATTCCTCGAGCTGCTGCTGCTGCCGCATCTAGGAACAAGCGAAGAGCTCCTCGGGGAACGATTGTGCTCGGGAGGCGCTCAAAGACGTATTCACAAAGACCAACAACCGAGGCAGACATGTGTAACAGGTATGGAGAAACATGCAATTATCGTGCATTCAGGGAGCGAGTTGTAAAGCTCTGAAAAATGTGAGTAAGCTCGGGAAAGGATTTTCGCAATGTCGCAAGTACCTTTAAGACGGTTTCTTTGCTGCGACTTGAAATAGACTCGAAAGAAGATGAATATATTTAGAAAAGTATTTCAGATAATAATAATAATGTATCTAATAATGATAATAATATAATATTTCACAAAAGAATTAAGAATGCTTAAGAATCTATATCCATCAAGTGCTCAGAGGAGTATATAGTCGTTTGCTATCGATTCTCTCTGTGAAGGTAAAGAGCTGCTGAAGCAAAAGAAGGTGAATAAGAATATAAAAGGTGCGCGAAGTAAGTAAATTAGATACTGCGTTTTATAATATAAAAACTGAACCAATCAGAGTATAATAAAAAAAATTTAAACAAAATTCCGAACTGGGAAAAAATCATAATTTTTTCTTAAAACTATAAAAAATCAACAAAATTCAATGGAATTGGTTTTGAGTCAATTTCAAGGAGAGCCTTCTTTGTTAATTAATTTCACTTCAGATAATTAGATTCTATATCCCTCAGATTTAGTTTAGAGTAGCATCAATTTTAAGTTTTTGATATTGACAAACAACATATTAATCATATTGTAGAGATAACATTAAGATATATTTATAATATATATATATACGGATTACAAATTCCCCTTTCATTGAATTAAATTAATAATAATTATTTTAATATTTAATATTAATATTTTATTATGAATAAATATATTTTATTATTATAGAAATACGGCTCGTGGCACCTACACTAGTGTTCTCTTTCTAGTCTCCAGGTAATTCTTAGTATACGCGCAGTTTACTCAAAGAATGCCTAAAATATACCAAATCTCAGATGGATCCTCCAAAAGGCAACAGCTCATTGTATCCATGCAGCAAGTCTTTTTATAAAACCAGAATAATCATTACAATAATCTCTATAGTGGAATCAAGGCCATTTAGAAAGTTTAAATAGAGCAGCTTAATTGAAGACTAATGATGGAATTTTAGGGAGATACAACTATCTATCTCTAAACGTATTCATCTTTAGTAACTCTAAAGAGATAGATCTTAAGTATTCAATTAAGCTGCTCTGTTTTAGCTTCAAAAATGAACTTCAGTCTTGAGAACTCTTGTTTATCTAATTCCTATTCAAATTTGAACTAAAATTGATATCTAAATATGGAGTTTGAAGTGCTATCCTGAGCTGTAATCACGCTCTGTTCGAGTATTTCAATCAGAAACTTTTGCTTTTGCTTTTGCTATGCTTAACGACTGCGTATTATCGAGTAATTTCGAGCCTGCGGAATGAATGGAATATTCCATAAGCTGCTGCACTCGACGCACTTGGGGGTTGATAAATATATGTGTATATATTTATATATACGTTTCTATATATTCTAGCGAAACGGGGGTGCATTCGCCATAGTGAGACCAGATGCCGGGCGAAAGGCGAAATTATATTTGTGTTTTACCTATGGCGGAGGGCGAATTTTATCGCTTGTTGCCAAGCGCGTTGCAAGGACAAAAGGACTGCGGACTACGGACGAACACACTCGTAACTGGGTGAGTGGGCTGCCTCTGCTTTTTCCACTGACTCACTGACTGACTGACTGACTGACTGACTGACTGACGGACGGACAGACAGGCAACTGGTTGAGAGATTGACAGAGCTGAGAGACTTCCACATTTTTTTTGGGGGTTGTTGCAGCGCAATCGCATCTGCGGAATAGCTGGAAAATCTGTTAAAACGTAATGAATGCCACGCCGGCTGCATGAATGGGTGGCGAACAACCCTCCGAACGGGCTATACGGGAGGGGTAGCCAGTGGGGTGGAAGCGAGGTGGTTAGCTAGGGAGGGAGACAACATGCGGTTGTGGTTGCTGCACCTTTCCATTCACGCACTTTTGTGCTAAGGCCTTTGTATGCTCTGGTCGCAAATCTTCCTGAATTTTGCGTCATCAACGGCAGCGGAGGCAGCGGAGGATCAGCCACCCCCCGACTGGGTCTGAATGGTTAAGCATTTGAACGTGCCAGGCACGCATCGCTCTCACTTCGCTGTCTCTCTCTCTCTCTCTCTCTCTCTCTCACTCGCCCTCTCTTTGTCTGCCTTACGTAGCCACAGGCTGCTGCGCAAATCTCGTATGAGTAACTGACATAATTAGGTCTTAACTGGAAGTCACGCGCGGCCCATTCGTAATCGGAGCCCGGGCTGATGCTGCTGCTGCTGCTGCTGCTTCCACAAGGACTCTGCCACGGCTTCCACACTTCCTGCTTCCCATATCGCATTCAAGGTCAAAAATCCATTCCGCCTTGCTGCAAACACAATTAACAACTCAGCTGGCTGGCGGCCCACGACTCCAGCCCATGTCCAGCTGTCGAGGCACCCTGAGTGTTTGAGGCTGCGTTTCCCTTTGACAAATATGTAGAGCTCGAACATTATTGTAAATATTATTACCGTTTTTATTATGGTCATTGAATATTATCGAAGCTTGTAGCTTGTAGCTCCAGAGAGGCAGAGAGATAAAGGAATCTCTGTCTCTTCGAACTGGAAATAGAAAAAGTTTCTCTTGAGGAGCAGTCTGTAGTATTAGAGTTTCTAGAGTTTTCTCTCAGTTCTCATATATGAATGATAATAGGTAAATAATGAAATAATGAATAATAATAATTAAAAAAGAAAATTCATAAAAAATCAAAATAAAGTTAAGAATCTTTTATTTAAATGATAAGCTGCACTCATTTCTTATGTCAAGAGAATTTCAATCTTAAGACAAAATAAACTTAAGGCATGGAATCCCAGAGGACATGAACCGTGGATTCATCTTGCCTGAAACAGGTTTGTGTTTGTATTTATCTCATGTTTCTTAATAAAAATTGTTCATAGGTATTGAGATAGACGCAGTCAGTGGGCCATATACATATGCACATACATATACATATGTACATATATTTATATGGGTTATAGACAATCAAAAGTGGATGCTGCGAATGCATTTGGGAATTCCTTACGCTAAATCGAACACTAAATCAAACACACACACATATAATTACTTAAATTACAAAAACAACATTTTTGTGATTACATATTTTACAGTTACACACACATACACACACACATACGCTTATGCGGCGCCAAGGCAAAGTCGAATTCATATTCAAGTTTTCGCCACGTCGCCGTCAATTCGCTGCTGCCGGATGTGCGCCAGTGGGAGGAGGAGGCGCATAAATGAAAAGGGCAGAGCACACGCACACACGGACACACACACACACACACACACACGCACACACACTCATACTCACATGCGGAGGCCTTGAAGTAAAGAACGGGTCGCGCACAAAAGAAAAGCAAGTCAGCAGGCGCTCGCTACACACACACACACACACACATGCATAAGTGAACTGTGTGTGTGTGTGTGTGTTTGTTGTATGTAATTTAATTATGGGCCTGGCCTGGCTTGGCTTGGCCAGCAGCGCCGTTGTGTGGCTGGCGGCAGCGGCGACGCGTGCGGCGGCGGGTGGCAAATTGCCAAAAATTGTACGCATATCCTGCTGTTTAAAAGTCCTGCTCGCTCGGTCCTGCTGGACGCCCCACCCCCACCCGGCCCCCTTTCTATTCATTCATTCTTTCCTTCTTTTGCCTCGTTGTTTTTTTTCCAGGTTTTTCTGCCCCTTTTCCTCTCGCATTGTTTGCCTTATTTTGACTCAAGCTGTGCACATTTTCGGTTTGATTATCGAACACAATATTTTTTCCGCTTTCGTCGCTTCCTCTTTCCGTTCTTTTTTCTTCCTCCTCCTGTTTTTTTTTTTTGCCATTACTTCTTGTCGGCCCATAATTGACGATTGCGCCATGAGTTGCCACTATTTGTGCCCGCGCTGCCCCTCAACCTCCTACCCCCCGCTTGCCCCATCCGATTCCATCCGCCATCGCTTTAGCTTTTTAGCTTTGCCTTTTAATAAATTCCGCATAGGTCGTCCAGTAGATAAAATAGATTTTAAATTTTAAACATTCGCTGGCGGCGCGAAATTGCAAATTCGAAATTAATTTTCCAGTCGGAAATTGCGAAACGTAGCGGAAAACGCCGAAAAAAAGCAAACTGTAAATGCAATCTAATTAAACTGACCAAATTACGAGTCAATTAAAAAATCGACGAGTCCAATATTTTTACAGCAATTTTTTTCTTCAGCATATAGGCTATGCAAATGTTATCATGAGGGTATGAAATACGTTATGAGTATGATAATATTCTAATGATCTCATATGAACATATATTTGGCTATCAGTAATATCAGAGTTGAAATTACTTTTACTTTCAATAAGTTTTCGTTCGACATTTTTCTCAAAATTCCGCTAAAGTAGTTTATCTCCTACAGAAAATTTGCCCGCTCAGAAAATCCTTAGCTTAACCTCTGTAAATAGATCATTTAGAAATTTTCATTGCTCTTAGAATGACATGCATAATTTTACGATAACAGGTAGTTTGTACAATTTCTGTTACGATATTTCAATAATATACGATATTGAGTTTTGTTTGGCAATGAATTCATTATTTCCGCATAACAATACGATATTATGTGGGTGTTCCTCTCGATACGATATTTAATTGACGATATTCAGTTAATCTAGCAATATACTTATGTATATACGATATAGCTATACCCAGTTAATGTCGTAATGGAATATGATAGGAAAATTGGTAACATAAAAATATAATAATTTTCGCTCAACTCTGACAAGTAGACGGCGGCCAGATCGACATTGAATATTAAATATATATATATATTGAGCTTTCATAATAGCTGATTTGTTAAATAATTAATTAATTTTTTATACCAGATATATATAACATATTATAATATATATACGACCAAACGACGGTCGTTGTCCAAAATTGAAAATGTGACATTTGATATCGTCTCGGGGGAGTTATCTAACGCGACGCTTCAAATTTGATTATTATTTTGTTGCGATACGCATAAATTTTGAAGTTGAATTCAAAATCGAAACCAATTTCGGCTTTGTTATTGTCAATACTTTGAGGTTTCTGAGGCTAGCGTTGACAATAGATCATGGGCCGAAAATGGAAAATACATGCATTAATAATAATAATAAAAGTCGTAAAAGAGCAGTAACCGTTAAAGCCATGAAAACCCGTTAAGCGCACGAGCAACACCCACGCACCCACACACACACACACACATACACATAAATAAAAAATGAAAAAACAAAATCAAGAAAAAGAAAAACGAATTGTGATAAAAAAGAAAAAAATAACAAGAAGCAGCAAGAAAATAACAAACAGTCGCAAGAGCCCAAAATATTGTTAATACAATGCTCCAGCCCATAAATGGCATTACATATACAATGACACACACACACACGTGCCTTTATGTATGTGCACCTATGTATATACTCATGTTTTTTTATGGTATCTCGTGTGCGTTAGCTCATTCGTGCGTTTCTCAATTCTCTATTGATTTGTGACGCTGCCTAATCAAAATAAATAAATAATATAATAAAAATAAGAAAATAAAATACAAATAGGTTAAATAAAAGCCATTTCGAGAAAAGGTGCACAAAATTAAGGCAGAGCCACATAAAAACAGCGACGACTGAGCCCCATAAACCGAAGCGAGAGCCCAGAAAGCGTCTCTCCATGCGCACCTCCAGCTCAAAGAGTAGCTCCGCTACTGCTGCTGCAGCCTAGAGGTAAAGTTGACATCTCGTAAAGCTTACGCTTTGCTAGGTAAAATATTTCTGTTGAATATAAGTCTATACAACTAGATGTCTTAAATTAAGATATGCATAAATAAATATATTTATACATTAACATTTAAAGAATACGGTATATTAATAATCATAGTTATTTATTTACACAAATTTTGTATTTAATAATTTAAGAACTATAAATTTATAAAATTGTATACATATATTTAATATACAATAATTTTAAATTAAGATATATTTTAATTATATATTGAATAGTTTTAGGTATATAATTTTTTTCTATCAAATTAAAAACACAATTTTTAAATTGTTACAGAACCGTCGAGTTCTCTATAATTATTATAATTTTTAGAAGTTAGCTATGTTTAAAGTGAATGAAAATGTACTCATTTCTACTAAGGGACAAATAAATATAGCTTACAGACTATTCACAAGTCGAGTATTTTACTTTCTTCTATGTAATTATATTTGAAATGATTTTATGCCAATAAAAGCAGATTATTAATACAAATCTGAATGTAATATAGGATAAAAGCTAGTCTAGATTCTTATTTATTCATTGTGTTAGACAAATATTATTTTTATATCAAATACAAAATGATTTTTAGCCTTTAAAAAGTTTCTTAATATTTAAGTGTATATATTACAGGGTATCAACTGTTACCTCGATTACTCCTCCTGTCTTCATCAGATACAATATACTATCTTTATATACAAATGTATATATATTACAGGGTATAAGCTAATCGCGCTCTTTGCAATGCCACTTAACTCTTTGGCTAAACAATTAGTCAACGTGTACAGGGTATTTCTTAGCGAGTACCTTAGTCAAACGCCTTGTTATTGTCATTGCAACAACTGTGGCAATTTCCATTTGCAATGCCAAACTCGATCTGCGGCGTCAAATGTCAAACGTTTTCATAACCAATTCGAGTTGTTGGTCCCGACGTCGTTCTTGTCCTCTTCTCCTTCTGCTTCTCCTTTCCGTTTGCTTGATTTGTTTTTTTTTTTTTGTCACACCTTAGAAGAGATGAAACTAGTTTTTACCTTCGCTCCCAATTTTATTTGCCGTCAGCAACATTGCCAGGCTTTTCACTTGATTAATTTTTTGGAAACGTGGAAATCAAGCTTCAGGCAATTTTCCTGATATGATTTATGAGTAAATTCTTTCTAGGTAACAAGAGGAGATAACTGTAAACAGTTTGGTCGATCTAGACTTATTATTGTATATTATAAAAAAAAAAAACATAAACAAATAAATAAAAAACCAAATATTTTCAATTTTGTGTTTGATTTAGTAAAAATTCATTAGAAAACACTGAAATGGGCATCTGGATATATCAAGCTCAACCTTGCTTCTATCTGAACTCTTGAACTTTATGAGCTGAAACTATGAATCTTGCTATATATATACAAATATATATAGAAATATTCATTTATGTTAATTAATTATATCTTAATTCAGAAACGAGATAGATTTATAAATTTTTGTATTTAATTTTTATTATAAAAATAAAAATTACAATACAGATGCTTATCTTCGATATATTCCATATACATATATAGTCAACTGGAATCAGATATTAATCTTTGTGCAATTATGAATTTTGGTATCTGTCATTTCTGATTTTGTCTAGTCTCCCACCTCTGGTCGATCTCATAGAGCTCTACAACATAGACAGCTCTATTTATACCTATGCATATTTCTGTAGTGCTTCGGTCTTTGTTTATTCCTTTTCTTTTGCGTTCTGTATGCATTTTGAGTTTTATTTTAGATTTTCAATTTTTGTTGTTTTCATTTGGTTTTTTTGTTTTTCAGTCATTTTCTTCAGTTTCAGTTGAGTTTTGTGTTTTAGGGCCACTTAGAAGCAAACATCGTTGTCGATTCAAACTGGCGGACTGGCGGACTGACGCACTGAGTGGATGACTGACTGATTGCATGACGAACTAACGAAACTAACGAATCAACGGACCGAGCGACAGCATACAAACAACAACAACAACAACAACAACCTCTTAAAAGGCTAAGACATACAATAATGGGTCTCGGGCGCGGGTCCCGGGTCGGGCCGGGCCGGGCCGGGCCGGGCCTAAGTTTACTTTGCCTTTTTCACTTTTGATATTTTGACATTTTCATTTGACAGCTGATTGAAGGGCCACATGGAGGCGACAGAGACGTCGCGACGTCGGCGCGGTTCGATTTCGATCGATGTGTTGGTCAGGGAGAGGGAGCGGGACAGAGAGAGAGAGTGGGAGAGGGAGAGAGAGAGGGAGAGGGAGCGGCATCTCGGTGTAGCGTCAAGCGACGAGCTGTTGCTATGCTAGGTCCGTTTGCTGCCGGGTGCGACGGTGTCAAGTGCCGCACAGTGGAACAAAAGCAGCCAAATCGAGATAAGCAAACTATCTTGAGAATGATATCCATTAGTAAATGACTTTCCACAATCAGAAGAAGTAGACGAATATGAATATGGATATGGATATTAGACTAACTTGCTTAGCTATACTAAGAGTACCTTCTTCTTTCTGCCTTCTCTTTTATATATAACCTTCTCTTTCATATACATTGAGTGATAATCAATCAGTCTCATTTTTGTTCCCACTATTTCGGGCATTGCGTTCCACTGTGCCAGCTCGAGGGGCAGCTGGTGTGAGGGCGTTAAGCGTTGCCCATGTGAATGTGTGACATGTTTGTCGAAGTTGTTTGGCTCTCGTTGTTGTTTCTATTGTCGTGTTGCTGTTGTTGGCTTGGCTTTTGCCCGTTCCCTGATGTATATGGAAATGGAGGTTACGCGTTAGGTGCCGCCTGCAGCAGGCAGCAGGCAGCAGGCAGCAGGCCGCGCCGCTTGCGCCTAATGGCGTCGCCTTTACTTTAGCATTTACTTTTAGCGTCAAGTGTCGCGTGTGTTGTTGTTGCTGTTGTTGTGTGTGCTGTGTTGTTTGTGTGTCTATATTGCTATTGCTATTGCTATTGTTGTTGTTGTTGTTTTTCTTATTTTTGCTGTGTTTATCTAACTGCACTTGACAGTTGGTGAGCATTAGCCTTATACAATTTACCTCTCACTCACGCTCTGGCTCTGCCTCGCCCTCTGACTTCCTCCATCCCTCGGCACCTCTCAGGAAAACCCTCGAGAGCCTGCCCAGCCGGCAGGCAGCAGGCAGCTTCATGAAGTTTGACTCGATCTTGGCATTTAATTGGCCAAAGTTCACGAAATATGACCTGCTCCAATTATGTGGCAAACTTCCTTTAATAACCGCCCACCTGCCGGCCACAATTCGCTGTCCTAATTTATTCACTTTGACGTCTGATTCTCTTGACATTTATTGCAGGTGACAATTTTTGATTCCGCACGGGGACTATTAGTGCGTGAGGAGAAGCGGCGGGAGTGGAGGGCGATGCGGGAAGGGAGGAGAAATAAAAAATAGTGAGAGAAGGAGCCAAGGAAATAATGAAGGAACAAAGTGAGACAGCGAGAGAGAGAGAATAGGACACATAGAAAGAGAGAGATAGAGAGAAAGATAAAGAGAAGAGGATAAATACTTAACTATACGGGAATTGAAATAGTTTCCTCGAATATTGCCTCTCTTAGCGATTCTCATTTTGAGTATACACTGAGGTGAGTTAGAGAATTGGATCTCATTTGTGAAATATAAAATAAAAAACTTAAATTATTTAAAAATATATTTATAAGTCCCTTAAGCATTATTGAAAAGGGTCAACAGGGTAGCTCGCAGTCGAGCACTTGCTGCATTTTCAATTTGCAAAGTGTTTAATTACACGAATCTAAAAGTTTGCCTGTTATTTGCCGACTTGACTTCTATATACAATTCGTGCGCTTCTCCCTCGTGTGCGGAGGGTGGAAGGGGAGGGAAGTCTGGCTGGAAAACTGCTCCACTGCAGATGGAGTGGAAAACAAATTACATAGCTATTTTCCACATTTCCACGCTGTGCAGCAGCAGCAGGCTGGGTGCGCAACTGCGGCTCCTGCTGCTGCCGCACAATTCTGGAGTGCCATAGGTCGACGCCAGCAACTGAGCCGCCGGGGCCCATGCGAACGAGTGCAATCAACAACAGCAGGGAGTTGTCATGGGGTGGGGGCTAGGGGTTAGCTGCGCCATGGACCTGGACGAGCGCTCAAAACGAATTTGCCACAGCACTTGAGCGCTTAACAAGCTGCCAAGAAGGACAGCAGCACGAAGGATGGCGGCGATGTTGGTCATGTAATATTAAACAAGAGCAGCAACAACAGCAGCTGAAGTAGCAGTCGCAGCAGCAGCGGCAGCAGCGGCAGCGGCGACAGCGGTAGCAGCGATAATAATGACGGCGAAAACAATTGCAACAACGGTAAACAAGAATTCGCTCGACACGCTCAACACTTGAGCAGCGCGGCGAAAGAGGACGAAATGACTAAGTGCAGGCGAGACAGAGACAGAGACAGAGTGAGTGGGAGAGAGGGAGTCTCTCTACTGCTGAAGCACGCAATCACGCGCACTCTCTGCGCTCTAAGGACACAGCCTTAGCGTACGTAGGCAGGCAAATAGGGAGAGAGAGGGAGGAAGGTAGCTGGGATGAGGGAGGGTGGGTTAGGTGAACTGGATGCGCTTTGTTGCTGTGTAATAAGCATTAATGGTGTGCTCAACGGGGCGCATGCTGCACTCCTGCTGCTGCTGGTGCTGCTCACCCATTGCTATGACCGTTACCTATTCATCTCGAATGTTGTTTTTGTTTATCTGTCAACATGCAACGGCGGCTGCACAAACAACATGCCACGTCAGGCGAACGCTACCCTGGGACACGGCAGCCCCACAGCTGGCAGATGAGCGCGATGCAAGCTGCAGGAGCGAGCACTGCTGAACCATGGGCAGCCAAGGCGTGGCATCGCTGAAAGCTTCATTATGTATGAACGAGCTGAATGATGTTTCAGTTAGCTGAAGACGTGTGAGCACGACATTCCACTTGGATTCTTTGACTGCTGTATATGATTACAATTGCCATTTTTATATACATTATACACTTTAAATTTCATATTTAATTATATATGTTTTATATTTTATATTTTTAGATTTTGTATTTAATATTTTATTATTTATGTTTTATGTATTATATCTTATATATTTTACATTTGTAAGTTTTATATTTAATAATTAACTATTTATTTAATATTTTATATCTTTATATTTTGTATTTCATATTTTATTATTTCTGCTTTATATTTTATATCTTATATTTCATATTATATTATATTTTTTAATATTTTATTATTTATGTTTTATATTTGATATTTTCAGATTTTATATTTAATATTTTATTATATATGTTTTATGTATTATATTTTATATATTTTAAATTTGTTTTATATTTAATATTTAACTATTTATGTTTTTTATCTTACATTTAATATTTTTAGATTTTATATTTAATATTTTAATATTTATGCTTTATATTTTATATCTTATATTTTATATAATATTATATTATATTTCTTAATATTTTATATTTTCATATACATACATACACATTTTATATAATATTATTTTTAATTATTGAAAATGGCATGTATTATATGTATATGTATATATACACGTATATTTATATATATATTTATATTTATAATTAAATTTTTTAAATCTATTACTTATATAATAAATTATATATAATATGCAACATTTGCTATAAAAACTAAATTTGTTCATAATATCAGTTAAATATTTAATGCGAATTCTAACAGAATCATTCCACTGTGCCACTGCCGCAGCGTCATCAGTCAGGTCACAGTTCTCGCTTGGCAGTTGCGAATCCATCGTCTTCTGCTGCTTTCTCCTCTTGATTGCCAACCCTAAAACATTATCATCATAGCCTATGCGCTCCTGCCCCTGCCCCTGGCCCTGGCCACCCCCTCGCAAGCCATTAGTGTTGCTCGTTCGTGTTTACCGATGATTATAATGATATATCTGACAATGATGATGACGATGATGATGGTGATAATAACGATGATCAGCTGGAGAACGGGAAGGAGAATGAGAATGATGAGAATGACGTCGGCTATGCCGCGGGGCGTGTGAGAAATCATCTTTTTAATTTTCACAATCAAATGTTTTTGTTATTATTTTCTGCTGCCACTCGGCCTCGAGTGAGGGACAGCGCGAGGCGAGAGAGCGAATGAGATGGCTGTCCGAAATTGTAGCTGTCGAGCTGTTGGGCTATAGGCGGCAGGTGGGGGAGGCGAGCTCAAACCATTTGAAGTTGCTTTGTGGTTTATTACACGCAAATAAATTAAATTTATGTTTGTTTCCATTTCCAGTTCCCTGCAGTTGCCCCTGCCCAACGCCACGCAGCTACCCCGCTCTAAGTATTTTCTATTCCAAATTGTTTCCATGCGATTTTTCCTAAATACTTTTCCCAACTACCCTCGCACACGCAGGCATACTCTCCCTTTCTCTCTCCTTCTCCTTCTCCTTCTCCCACTCCCTCTCCATCGACCTTTCTGCTTTCTTCCTTTGGCCTGCTGAACTTGTTTGTTGCGTTTTTTGATTGTCCGCAGCTCTTTATTAATTTCATCATTTCATGTTTGTTGTTTTTGTTGTAATTAACCTTTTGTCTTTTGCCTTTTGGTTTGGGCTGCTCATTTGTTGGCCTTGTCCAGTGGCACTTTCCCCTGGCTCGGCCTTTCCTTCCCCACAAAAAGGTGCATTGTATTTAGCAGGGTTCGAACCCTTACCTTTTTGTCCACTATTATGTTGTTGTTGTTGTTTGACTTCTCTTTTGTCGGCTCCGATCGCCACACGAAACATTTTTTAGTGGGTAATTATACACTTGACACTTGATGAGGGCGTCACCCCGCCCCTTTCCATCACTTACACCTACGCCAGCTTCTCTCTAAATACCTGCATGTTTTCGGTGTACCTGCCTAGCAGCTACCTTTACATAATTATCACCTTCATAGAGCTAGATGACTTGGATGATGGGGAGTGGGAGGTTTCCTCTTCTCATTGCTTTCAAAAGGAAATCATATTTTATGTATGTTCTCTCAGCTGAGAGGCTATAAAAAAATGTGTATGTATTTAATTATAATTTATATTTGGGATTTTCCTTTGTTTCTCTTTCAGTTGCAATTAGTATCAGGAAAATGCTAGCGAAAATTCCAGAGGCCCCTTTTCACCCGCCTTTCATCGTGCAGAATCTCGCGTAATTCATTAAAATTTCACGCAAGTAATTAAAAGAAATTCGCTCTTGAGCACTTTTTCCGCTTAATTTTCCACGCATTAGATGGGTGTATGTGTGTGTGTGTGTGTGTGTGTGTGCGCGCGTATAAATTCAATGAAAAATCGAGATTTTGTTCAAATTTTATAAACGCATTCGTTTTGTGCTCCACATTTTAATGCTTGTATAAATTTACATTAACATTTTGCTCGTTCGCCTCGATTGGGCATTAAAACGCTGTGGAGAATCGAAAGTGGGGAAAACTCATTAAAATTTTACGAACTTTGGGCGCAGTTTTTCGTATTTTATGAGCCAGTCTTTGTCTAATTTCCTAGCGCCAGCTTTCGTTCAAGGACCTCAAAGGAAAATTCCAAATTTTGATCACGTTACGTTTTTTAATTGTTCCCCTGCGGCGCGAACATTTAAAATGTTGCTCGCGGTGGAGGGTGTGTAGGGCTTGAGGGGGGCCCTGCTTGGCTACCCCATTTCCCAGATTTTCCAGCTTGCTCTGCCACTTGTAATTGAGACCTTGACATGCGTGTGATGAATTCTGTCCCTCCCTCCCACACTCTTTCCCTCTCCCTCTCCCTCTGCCTATCCCTATGCCTCTCCCTCATTGTCTTATTTAAAATTTCAAACTTTTATTGCGTTTCGTGTTTCTTGGAGTTTTCCACATGATATTTTCTTATTGCTTTTCCCATTTCCACTTCCGTTACTCAATAATTGCATAGGCATTTTTTTCTTCCCGCTTTTATATAGTATTTTACGAGGATACTTGAAGCGATATCTCAGCAATTCGAAAATTAGCCTCAAGCAATTTAAATGCCATAAAATATATTAAAATAAGAGAGATGAAGACACGTTTCTAGGCCCTCCCCCACTCCACAGCACGCCCCACTCGCCACTCACCCACATTGTAACCTCAACTATGTATGCCACTCTTTATGGCATACAGCTGCGGGCCAGTCCTTTAAGCCCTGGCAGGGATGCAATTATGTCCAAATGAATTGCCTATTAACTGACAAATAGCCCCATTTCAGACAGATGAGTCACTTTTAACGCTGACATAAGCTTATTAGCAATACATGCTCTTTAAACACACACACACACACACACTCACATGCAGTTATAGCTGCTCATCCTAAATGCACTGAGAGAAAGCGCAGCCACTTTACCCTGATGGCAAAGGGAAACTCTTTTCAGTAAAAGTAGATTTAAGAATTTTTACCTAATTATCAATTTAATTATATAATTAAAAACTAAGTAAATATCAATTATTTTCGCAAAATTTTAAATTATTATATATATAAACAACGTAATAATAATATTTAATTATTGCAAAGTATTATAAAGTAATACACAATTTCATTTATTTATATTCTGAAATTATATGATTCTACCTTAAATTAAAAACCTCGTAAAATCTGTCCCATTTTATATCTATCCATCTATTTATTTATACATCCATCTATAATTATAAATGATAATCATCTTACAATAAGTAAATTTATATGGAACTCCTTATCCATATCCATATCCATATATAGATTTCGTTCTATGTATCTATATGTTAGTGTCAGATTATCCAAATATACATTTCTAAGTACTTCATATATCGATATATATTATATATTTTTATTATATTATATTATATGTAGACTTGCTATGTTTCTTAATCTCTCTCATAGTTTTTCTTTTCGTCTGTTATATCTTCAATATCTCTATCTCATATGGTTCATCCTTTAATATATTCTCATTCTTTTCGTTCAGTGTAACTTCTTATGCTATAAAGTTTGCTTTACTTTTACGATTACGATATCTGTGCGAAAGTTTAAGCAATGCCAAAATGAATTTAATTTCTCCCAATTACCATATCGAACTTCATGTTTAGTGGATAGTTAAATTGAAATCTCTTTCATTATACGCCGGCTATAAACTTTATATTCACTTATTTACATTCATGTTTGCTACTTTATGACACTTTCCTCCCCTTTAGCCACCCTAATTAGTCGATTGCAAGAGATTCTACAATTTTATGTGTATGGAATATATGATACGTGATGTGAGAGATAAGGAGGAAATGGCGTAAACAAAATTTATGTCTGAAAAAATTTAAATAAAGCAAAAATTTAAGTTAAACTTAAAAATAAACATTAATTTTTTATTTATATTATTATTCAAGTAAGTATATTACTGTTTTATATATATGTATATTATTTTTAGATTAAAATATGATTTTATTTAAATAAATCAATAAATATATTTTATGTTTGGAATTATGCTCTTAAAAATAAAAGTTTAAATTTGATGAAATAATAAAAGCTAAAAATGTATAAAATTATATAAATGCTATAAAAGAACTATACAAAATGCTTATGAATTAAAAAATACATTTTGTTTGAATAAAATATATATTTATAAATCTATATATTTATTATATACAAATTATTTTATCAGTATTAATTATGATGAATATGTATATAATGTGTATATATATCAAACTTTTGAGAATATTTATCCAAATCCACATAACTTTGGCTCCAATTGTCATCCATGGTATGAAGGTATTTCCTATATATCATATAATAAATAGACTAATTATCTAACTAACGAGTGGCAGCAGCTGCTGCTCAGGAATGAAGGTTGAGCAAGTTGCTGACTCTCATCAGGCTGTGGGATGGGAATTATGCATTGGGCACGTGACTTGCCACACGAAGTGGCAAAGAAAAGGAGCTTGCGGCTGGTGGGCAGGGCAGGCAACTTATGTTGTCCCAATTTCGATTCACGTGCGAAATGATTAGATTTTCATGAAAAGCAAACAATGCGCTCGGCGCGTTTAATTGCTTAATTTATTTATTAATAAACAACTGGGCAGTAGGCAGCGAGCAGCTGTTGTTGGTTGGAAGGAGGAGGTCTGTCGGTGTAAGGAGACAGGAGGCAGGAGGGCGAAAGGCTCTAACAACAAATTGGATTTTCATCACAGACACGAAAATGTTCGTCAATTTTCCGCATACGCTCAAATGAGTTTTTCTTTCCAGTTAGCGAAAATATGCCTTGAATTACGTTCAGGAGCTGACGCTGTTGCTGCTGCTGATGCTGTAATGCGAGCTGGCAAGTCCTTTGGGAAAATTAACACTCTTTGATTAGGCTGCCTGGCAGTGCCTCCGTCCGTCCGTCCGTCTGCTTGCTTATTACGTATACGCCCTAATGGCAGTCAATCAATGGACACTTGAGCCTTTGCTTGAGACTCAACTCGACTCAAGGCTTGATTGTTGTTGTTGCTGTTGAGGCTTCTGTCAGGCAGAAAGTTACGCAATTTTTGCTTATTATTTTCATAATCAATATTCAATTTGGGCGAAACACTTGCCGGCACTCGTCAGCCCTGCTGCTCCTGTGGCCCACCGAAATTGAGCTTCAAAGGCTGTGTGTCTGCCAGATGGCACAGTGGATAAAAGCAGGCAATTCTTTATAGTCCTTTAAACACGTTTTTTTAATATTCAAAACGTATATATTTTTAATTTTTGCTCACTAAGTTTGAATACAATTTGGATATTTATTATTTTTTTTTATATTTTTTTAATTGATTAAAAAAAATGTGTAATTTCTAACAACTACAACTTTTGAAGAGCAAACTAATTACGAATATTTTTCAATGACAGCATTCATTCATTATCTTCCACTATTCAGCTCTTGAAAAATTAAATTTTTTTATATTATCTATTATCTTTGCACTTTACACTTTACACTTTACACTCTTCTAATTTTATTTAAAAATTCAACATTTTATTTCAATTTCATATCGCCTTTGCCCACTGTACGTTCGAAATTTCCCTTGTGGCAGCTTCTGCTGCTGCGAGGGAAGGCCGCATCAAGGCTTATAATTAAACATGGAAATCGTGGAAAATGTGGCAAACGTGAACGCAAACAACAACAACAATTGGGCGTGTGAGCGAGGCTACCAAGAGTCGGGCGCAACGGGACTCTCGAATTGAAAAGTTACTTTGCGTTCGGTCTTATGGTGATGGAAAAGCGTCCCATTTCCACATGCATATGTGCATATATGACTAAGCTCATTTTCGTCTTACTTAACAAAGAGCTCGATCTTCCATTGTCGCATTCAATTCAAGACTAAAACTTGAGAATCTAAGCTGGCTTAAAAAAAAGGAGTAGTTGGAGCAGATGATGAGTTTAGAATGGCCTGATATATTACTAAGCTCGCCTGATGCATGATTTTTCATGGATCTTTAATTTTTTAATTAAAAAAAAAAATAATAAAAATAAACAATTAGGAAAACTCTAGTCTGAGGTGCCCGACTAAGAGATACCCAGATCCCATTCAATCATAGTTTCTTGAATATAGCCCATAACTCGTATGTTGAACCATTACAAGCGACTTACATCTATGACAATAGTACTACACAATTAAAACACAATTCGACCCACATTTAAACGCAATTGTGATTCTTAAAATATTGTGCAAGCATTTTATAAGTGGTCTAACCTCTTCTTTAATAACTTTTTCTTTTATCAACGGATACATATTTCGCCAAAATTTTGAGGCTGCTATCCAAATGTAACAAAAACCCGAAATTGGTTAAAGTATACATAAAGCTACGTGACTCAAGCTTTTAAGATGGTTTTAAATCGATAACAATTATTCAGGCATAGTTCTGAGACATTAATTGCACATGCACACACACTCATACAATATGCGTACAGGCTGTACTATGGAAACTTAAGTCGTGCTCTCTATTTGAAACATTCGTAATTTCTAGTCTATCTAGTACTTATATTTAAATATATACTTCATCTTATCTTCATCTTACTTTCGCAGAGTGTCAACTGGCGTATGCTCAGCTAATACCTCTATGACAACTCTGTAGATGATCTCAGCCTCCGAGCAACGCTAGTGTAACAACAAGACTTTCAGCTGTTGGGCTGCACAGTAATATATTGGTTGTAATATATATGTATAAATATATATATATATATATATATATATATATATATATATATATATATTTATATATATATATATGTATATATATATATATATATATAAATATATATATATACATAGAGAGAGAGAAAGAGTCTGGATCATTTGATTTGCTTTTGCTTGGCTGGCTCGCGGCATATTTTTGCAATTGTACTTAATATTTGGCTCATTTACACATCGTTGCATAGTCAATGGGGATGTGTCGTTACGGGATTCGGACCGTGGCGAACAAAGAGCTCCCAGCGGAGCCTTTTCATTATGCCGAAAACTTTTGATTGGCAGCGAACGGAGTGCGAGCTGCATTAGCTAATTTAATGCAGTTAGTTAGTCAACTACACGGATTAGCATTAATAAACGATTTACAGGCAATTACATGAGATTTTAGAGATAT
Organism: Drosophila mettleri; assembly: GCA_035047625.1. Classification (NCBI taxonomy): domain Eukaryota; kingdom Metazoa; phylum Arthropoda; class Insecta; order Diptera; family Drosophilidae; genus Drosophila; species Drosophila mettleri. Next base: position 20,161,161 of record JAWNPI010000103.1, read on the forward strand.
ATATATATATATATATATATATATATATATATATAAATATACATATGCAGATCTATACTAATCCAACTGTGAGTCGCAGCTACAGCAACTATTTTGCATAGATTTTATAGATTTAAATAAGTTTTTATTGACAATTAATAGCTTTATGCATATCGATATGATAATTGCAAGTGAATATTGACAATATAGATATAGGTTATTTTAAAGGCACATTTGATTATCTGGAGACTAGAATTTTATAAGCCAATTGACATTCTAAATTGAGTTGGATTCTTTCTATGGGCCTTCCTGGTCATAGAAGTAGATTAGAAGTATATATATATATATATATATATATATATATATATATATATATATATATATATATATATATATATATATATATATATATATATATGTGTGTGTGCCTTACATATTGTTATCTAGAAATATAATTTTTTTTTTTTTTTTATAAATTTAATTTAAATTTGTCTTTTTTTATTGCTTTAATTATCTACGATCATTTATGAAGTCATAAAGAAACCTAAAGTCAATTACCCAGAATGTAGCTGAAATTATATGTAGACTTACTCGATTAATTAAATTTGAATTCAGATTCAGTCAGAATTTTTATTGCTCTGCATTAAATTGCAATTTGCGATTCCGTCAGGGCATAAACTTGGGGATTAGAACTCTCAGATTTCTATGGCTGACGGAAGCGAAAACAATCAAATAAATCTCCGGGGTACTACCTAGTGCCCCCGCTGTCGCCCCCGGCCCCACTTTCATCTACTGCCATTAAAAGTGTCTTGTGTTTGTCTTTCAATAAATTTTAGACACTGCCTGAAAGCAAATTCAACACCCGAGCGCAAGTGTAATTAATATTTCAAAGCGCAACATTTATCAAAAAAGAAGGCAAAAAAAAAAAACAACTAACATTTTCGAAAGTTTTTGGGGCCCCGGCAACAAACAAAACGCCAAGCAACAAACAATTAATGGCACACTCCGAGGCCCCGACTGGAAAGCGACAACAAGCCAAGAAAACAATAAACTCCATTCCCAATTTTGGAGCTGGAAACTCTTGAACAAAATGCATGCATACATTTCATGTTTGCTGCCCAAAATATTATTAAGGGCAGACAACAGACATCGGACCACAGACAGCAGACAACAGACATCGGACATCGGACATCGGACGAAAGACAAAAGACGTCAGACAGTAGCCGAAACACGAATATATGTTAGACTCCAATTCCAGCTGCCCACTCCTAAAAAAACTAATATGTATCCGCCACAGTATCTATTGCTTACATAAAATATAAGAGAAGAGAGCATGACGAGCTCCGACAAGTCGAAGACCAGATGCTCTGCAAATCAGTCACACGAGGTGACACCCCAACAATGGCCTGAAATTCGAAATTCATAAGTAGTTTACATATTATGATTCTCTAAGATTCCTGTATATACAGGGGATTGATTGTGAGAAGGACCCGATTAAGTCATTCCTCAAAATACATAGGGTAAATATAATATATATATATCTTGGAGAATAACTCAATCGGAATCCTGCGACATCAGAACTAAGTATAAATAGTAGATGAAATATGAATTAATATTATTAATTAGATAGTGTATCAATTGCTTAACTACTTAATATATTATTTATTAAAATAATATGTCAATATTAAGCGCTCAGCTAATTAGTTAAGCTTTCTACATATTTTATGTATCTTTAGATATATTACTAAGATACAGCTCCCTATATTTTATTACAAATCAATTCTAATAAGCATTATTGGATGTCAATCAAAAACAATTTAATTAATGAATTTTATAATAAAATGTATATGGAATATATATAGTGTATATTAGAGTGCTGTATTTCGTGACCTATATATACCTATATCATATACCTATAGTTCTTTTATAGTACAGTTTCAATTGATTTAAGACTTTCCACCAATTCTAGACACAGTCTATTGCCTTTAGTGCGTACATGTGACATGATGTGCCTGAAGCACTCTTACGTAAGGGTATTCAGACATCAAGCAAAGGGCTGGAACTGATAGTCAGCTTAAAGTGGCAACTGAGCAGAGTGAGAGAGGAGAGAAGGGGATTCGGCTGGGGCTTGGGCTGTGGCTGGGGCACGGGTAGACAACATCGACGGCCTGTCGAACCCGTTGAAGTCCAACTGTGATTTGTGTAGCAATCATAAATTGACCAAAAGGGTGAGGCTTGCTGGTCTGCTCGATGTAGTTTTTACTGTAGTTGCTTCGCTATTAACTTCGCTTTCAAAATGATTTACGAGCTTGAACACATTTTTGTCGATACTCTGCATTCGCACATGATTGGGTTGCTATGGCCAAAGTGTAGCTAAACCCAGCCATTATGTAGTGAGTATTATTAATAATAATTGTTGAATATAGGCTTTGATTAGTATTAGGAAACACGGCATAGTATGAAGTGATTAAATCAGTAACGTGATATTTATAGCAATTATTTAAAAAATATATATAAAATATCATATTATTATCTTATCATGTTTGAAGAAAATGACAATTAATAATTAAATAAGATTATTGAAATATATATGAAACAATCGAATTTTAAACATATATATATATAAATATATATATATATATATATATATATATATATATATATATGAAGCAATTAAATGTTTATGTATTTATTGATTATTTAATATATAATATATAAGTAAGATATATGTCATTTATTAAATTTAAGTACTAAAATTTTAAAAATTTTAATATTTTATGTATATCCCAAATATCTATATCCCAAATGCTTATACAAAGTAGAAAACATATCATAAATATTTTAGTAATGAAATAATAATAGTTTCGTCTACTTTAAGCACTTTATACTAAATACTAAATATTTTTAATATCAATCGAATATTTATTCGCTATAACCTAACAGCTGGCATTAGCTATGCCTTAGGATAGTTTTTAGTGATATATTATATTTAATGACATACATTTAAAATGAAATATTAAATATATAAATAAAAACTTGATAAGGAATAAATATAAAATATTTAAAAAGCTTTTATCGCATATAATTTCTTCTATAAAACAATTCTTTTATTCCAAATTTCTATTTCAAGAAACTTTTTAAGTCTGTTTGAAGTATTTAAAGTATTTTTCTTCGTTTTTAAAAGATTTCATTAAATTTCTAGTTTCTCGTAGATATATAACTTTAATTCATTTTGTACTTTACTTGTTTTCTAAATTCTTCATCATCTCATTATGAAAATACGAAATATATTTCATCACCTTAAGCTCTATGTTCTGATTTCCTCACATTTTTGGGCTTATCAAAACAAAAACAATCTATGAAATTTAAAAATAAATTTCATCAGCTGACGAATTCTTTTTTTTCTAAATTTTATAAATAATCTCAAATAAAATTTTTTAATTAACTGAAATATATTGTATTGTGTCATAGAATTTAAATTATGAAAAATCTCAAACATATATTGTACATTGAGAAAAGATGAGACAATTTTTATTCAAATGTAGTTTTGCTTTACTTAGCCGTGATTCATTTAAACTAGTTCAGAACTAGCTCTAAACTAGTTTTAAGTTTTCTTTAAGCAAACATTTAAAGTTTTATGTTTGTTTTATTGCTGCAATGAGAACCAAATTGCCAAAACAAAAGACTTCACTGAAGGCAGAGAATAAAATGACAAAACGAAATAAGAATATATATAAATGTATGCATATATGTGTATGTGTGCATATGTATGTATGTATGTACAATAACAACAGCAAATCAGTTTCATTATTGTCAGCTGGTCATTTGTCTACCTCTGTGTCTGCTTTATATTCCGTTTAGCCCGTCCGTCCGACAGCACTGTCTAACTCTTGCTTCTCTCCCTCTTCCTCACCTTCTCTATATATGTATATATAAATGTGTGTGTGTTATATATCGTGTGGTACGTGGTACTCGTATATCTTTAATGGCATATTCATCAGTCACTCGTGATAAAATCGGTATATACACACACACAAACACACACACAGTCGAACACTATCTTCGGTGTCTGAGGCTTGAGTCCGTCTGCGGACTGAGTAAGTCGCACAGTCATTTAGTTAAGTGGCAGTTGATTGGAACCAGTCGCAGTCATCATCATCATCATCATCATTATCACCAATAGCATCGTCATCATGATGTTCGTCATGATTATTACGTACCCAAAGCCTATTTGAATTTTGTTGCTCTTGTCTTTCCTCGTCTTGTTTTCTTCAACAGTTTTTTTTTGGTTTTTGATTTTATACTCTCTTTTTACAGGTCTTTAAGTTAGTCATGGAGTGTGCACGATATGAATACGTTTTATGTATGCTTACTAGAGCCTCTATTTTAAAGCCGATCTCTGGAAACTTGTTAGTTTAAGATACATATCACGGATTATATATATAGATGCTATATATATCTATATCTCAGTTACAGCTTAAGTTTTTAAGTTTTTTCTATCTATGTATGCATACTTATAGGATTATATCTTAATTAATCTTAATTATATAAAATAATAAATGCAAATATTTTACTATTTATTTTTTTAGATATTTCAAGCATAATTTTTTAAGCTTTATTCTCAAATCAATCAATGGATATATACTTATATAATAATAACTATAATTACATAGTTTTTATATTCTTTATTCCAAAATAGATTTTCTATTCTAACTACTCTCTTATATCTCCCATTTCGACAATCCGCATTCAGCTTAGAGGGTATGTAGTGTTCGTTTTGGTTGATTTGCAGTCATCTTTCGTGTTTTTAATATCATCTCAGTCTCATTTGGTTGCTGCTCTGCAGAGTCTATGATTTTTATTTTTTTTTGGTTTTTTTTTGTGTCTTGAATCGCTGTCATTAATGAGTTACAGATATTACACTTTTATAGCTGGCAGACACGCTTATCCACTCTCCATTCTAATCGTGTTCGAGTCTGTCTCTCTGTCCCGCCGTCTGTTTGTGGCCTCGTCTTGCCCTATCAACCACTTGGCTGGCTCCTCCAGTTTTGCTGGCTACTGTTTGGTTAATGATGCCTTCTGCCTCGTCTGTTATTTTCCAATATTTTTCGTCTGCCCCTTTGTCTGTCCCGTCAACTCTTTTTTTATTTTTTGTAGCTCTACAATCGATTTTGTGGCTACTGTTTTCTTTTTTCTTTCCTCCACCACTTACTCTCTATCTCTCTCTTTCTATGTCTCTCATCTCTTTCTCTATGCAGCTCATCCAATTTGAAATTTCTCGTTGTATTTGCTGGTGCTCGCCTTGAGCCCCACGCTTGTCTTTCTAATAGGCTTCAGCTCGCGCGCCGTCTTGCTCTAGCTAGAGCTTTCTGGCTGATTGATTTTCAAGCTTCGCTATCTGGTTACGAGCACTCTGCAGTCTTGTTCTAGTCTTCAGCCGGCTTGTGGCTGATTCCTTTAAATTACTTTAATTGATGGCCGATAGCCGCAGCAGACCCCGGGCACAGTCTCCACATCTCAGACTCGTCGGCTCAATGGCTGCCTTTCATCACAATCTGTCGTGCATCAGCTGGATCCAACTTCTAGACTGACTTTGCTCCGGGGTCAGCCAGATCGTTTAGTAAATCTTGTCCAACTTGTTGACGGGCTCCGATCTGAGTTCTGATTTCTGACTTGTGATTTCTGATTTGTGATTTGCAGCGCATGATTTGTCACGATCAATGCAAAATGTTATTAGCTATGGAAATGGTTTGCAAATCCACAAATACGAGCGCGGCACAGCCAAAGGCTAAGCTGAGCAAATTGTCTGTGTGCTGAATGATTTATAATTTAAATTTACATTTTTTATATAATTAATTTAAAAAATTAATTTTAATCTAAGTAATATAAACATACACTAAAATATTAATTAATATAAATTAATATATATATATTTTTTTATAAATTTCTCTTAATAATTTACAAGTTTAACACAAAAAATAATAAATTAGATTTAGAAATAAATTCAACTAAAAATAATTTTAAAAAATAATTTTTGTTATCTAATTTTCTAGAATATTCTGGTATATTTCTTCTTATACTCTGTATATATTGCCTAGAAAGGGCCAACTGTAAGTTCTTGTAAATAAGCTTCTAAAATGACCATTGAAATTTGGTAAGATATTGAAGATATAAATATAAAGAGTGATGTAAAAGATGCAAGTTGTAATGAAGTCTAAACTATGCTACCTTAATTAAAATTTGTATCTTATTTAATTTATATCCCCTATTTGTTTAGACATATATATTATTTAATTTTTTGTGCCCCTGGAAACACAAACTTCGTTTCTTATTATAATTCCCCTTATTGTCATTATTGGACAGTTCCATATTAATATAACCCAATTTCTTATTCTCAGCCCGTCTTAAAACTTAAATACATCAAATTTGCAGAGAGAAAGTGTCCCAGTTGTTATAAATTTTTAATACTTTTTGTGCTTAGTAGATTTTAATTATACAATTATTAAAATATTTTTTATTTTTTTATTATTTACTAAATAAGAATAAAACTTTTATCTCAACCCACAAGACTGATCATTTGCTATTAGAGAGAATTAAAAAATATTTAGTCAGAGGGAGTGCAAGAGAGAGACATGGAGAGAGAGAAATAGAGAGCGAGGCAGGCCTGAAATAAACCATCGATTGGAATGAATCTTTATGAATATCTTTTCTTGCTTCAGCCAGAAGTCGGTAAGGCAAATGCAAAGGTTAATAGCAGCCCTGCGGCAAGCCGGGTGACAAATGAGAGGGACAACTCGAACTGGAACGGGCACTTAAACTGGAACAACAACTGGAAGTGAGTTGATAGAAACATGTGCGAACTGTACCTGAAGACCTGGAGCGAGCAGTCCTTGGCAAGGACAAAGCCAAGGGGAAGCCGGTGCGCATATGGAAACCGGAAATAGTCGGACCAAGTGCCAAGGCAACCGACTGACGTACTGACACACATTTCGCCAACAAAGGACGCTCGACAATAAAGGAGTCGAATTCATAAAAAAGCAAGCAAAATAAAATAAAAATTGAAGCAGAAGCCGAAGCCGAAGCCGATGCGAATAAAAAGCTCGAATAAAATGCTTTGTCCAGGGCCTAACTAACCACCCTTAATGGCAGAAGGACATGCAGGACATGCTCCGTGCTGCCTGGCAACAGGCATCATGCTGACGTTGACGGCTGCTGCACACACACACATACACTCACTCACATACACACACACACAGACAAAGGACACCGCATAAAATAGAGATCATAATAATGTGAAAACTTGAAACCAAGGATACCTGCCAGCTACCTCTCTCTCTCTCACTCGCTCTCTCTCACGCTCAGGGAGATTGCATCATAAATTCTAAGAATATGAAGCCAAAAGTGAATCATACGATGAAGCGCAAGAAGAAAGGGATGGCACAAGCGAGAGCGAGCGAGAGTGCGAGTGCAAAAGGGAGAATAAATAAAAATTAACTTATTTGCATATTTCAGTGAGCGGGCGAAAGGATATGCTGGACACACACACACATACGCGCTCACACACACTCACACACACTTAGGGATATGAGTCTGGACATTCATGTAGCTGAAATTAAATAAAAACCAAACTCACTCGCGCCAGGATGTGCGCAAGGATGTGCGTGCAGCGGCTTAACCAAGCGTATGAACATTGCAAAATCCTCGCACGCAATTCTTTTTTCCCTCTTTTTTGTTATTTTTTTTTTTAACATTTTATTTGCGCAGGATGAGTTTGCCACGAAACGAAGCACTCTGCACTAAGCGCAGCTCTAACTTTGTGGAATGGGCTAGCCTGGTTCCTGGAATGAGCTGCTCGCATTAGAAGAAATTTGCTTTAAAATTTAATCGAGATTATAAAATAAAAATAATTATTAACAATAAAAAAATGGAAGACAAAATATATTTTAATTTATAAAAGAAATCAATATTTTAAAAATAAAATGAAAATAAATATTAAAGACTTAATAAAAAGCTAAAACAATAAAGTATATTAGTAAATATAATATTTTATATAATAATAAAATTAAATAGAAAAAAAAATTAATAAATAATAAGTCATAAATATTGAAAATATCTTTCAGAAATTATAAATCTAGTAATGATTAAAACCCAAAATTTAAGTGAGTAAAACTAAAACCCAAATGGTAAAATAAATAATACTAAAAAAAAAACGTTAACAATTATGTTTAAGTATATAAATGAAGTTATTTAAGGATTAAAATAATAAGGTATGGAAAAATATAAAAACAATTTTAGAAATATAATAATTTATGAAAAGATAAAGTAATAATCGAATTCTCATAATTATAAGTTTTATAAAATTGTAGAAACTAAAAAACAAAATAACAAAAATTAATATAAATGGAAATAAAACATAATTTAACAATAAATATAATTTTCTTTCTTTCTTTAATAAAAGAATGCTTCAAAAAATAAAATAAAAATAAAAAAATAAATCAAAATAATAATAGGAAATGAAAATGTTATTCCAAAATTAAAAAATGAATAAGGAATATTATAGATATATAAAATAAAATTTCCTTTATTTTATATATCTATAATATTCCTTATTAATTTTTTCAATATATATATATATATATATATATTTATATATATATCTATTAGTCAGTTAAATGTACTTCATTCATTCTACATATATAAATATTTATTTATTATATTATATCGCAAAATCGAAATGCTCAACTGTAGAGGTCTCTACTTTTTGCTGGCTATTGTTGCTGTTGGGTGTTGGATGTTGGGAGTTGGGAGTTGGGTATGCAGAGTGTTGCCCGGTTGAGCTGAGCAGAAGCGAATAAAAACTGTGAGTGTGGTGGCGTGATTAAGTGATGGACGTGTATGGACACATGCAGCGTTATATTTAGCATACAAAAACGCAAACAGGCTCTGCTTCTCAGCTGCACACACACTCCGTATTTACATATGCGTGTGTGTGTGCACTGCTGGCGGGTCCTTGCGCTTTTAATCATAAATAACAAAGGACACATGGCGCGTAGCTTCTCGTATAGCATTTAGTTTGCCAACCAGCTAAGGGGCTGGGCCGCTGCCGACGAGAATCAAGCCAGAAGCGAGCTTCATGTTGACCAAGGATATGCGTCGTATGTGTGTTTCTCTCTGTATGTATGTGTGTGTGTCTGTTGCTAATCCTCCAACCACTGACCAGCCACCCACCCGCTGTCGCCTCCCCCACATTCATTTCCGCCTCATGGACGCCAAACATGCCATTCGCTGCGATTCATAGGCTGACCTGGCCCCAGGACATGACCAAACGGCGGCAGTGGCAGCGGCAGCGGCAGCGGCGGCAGCAGCAGCAGAGGCAATTCGGTTTTGTCCTGCCAGAGCTAAACAACTGCGCAGTAGCTGCCTCTCAGCATTTAGCTTTGGCCACAGCGCCAACGCCAACGCCAACGTCAGCTCCGGCTCCGGCTCCGGCTCCAGCTCCATGCGCTGTGCACTGTGTGCGGAATTTTGATATTAATAGCTTTGGACAGTTTTATAAACGCCTTTCGGGGTTAACATGCTCAAGTGGTATTCATATTTTCCACTGACCGACCTGTCACTATTGTGTGTGTCAGTAAACTGTGAAAATAAAAACCAAAGTCCACTGAAGCGGCCAGCACTTGGTTTAGACTTACGTGCCAACGGCCATGGGCGTAGCCGCAACTCGAGCAACTCGCGTTGACTGCACAACCAATTGATCTACGGAGATTTACTCATTATATGATACAAAGAAAGAGAGAGAGAGAGAGAGAAAGAAATCTACATATATGATTGTTAAATAGAATTATCTACTCCAACAAATATTTTTCTTATCATTTTTCCATGAGTGATCTTAATTTATAAATTTAAAAACTATTTGTTAATGGGTCATATGAGTAAAGGAATAATATATTATAAGAACAAAATATATTTCACTGTATCTTGATGTATATATTTATTATCTCTTAATATAGAAAAATAATATATATACATTGCAGATCTTAGAGATTCTTGTGTGAGTTTTTTTTTGTTTTTGTGCTTCTTCCTAAGGGTTAGGAATTAATAGATTTTATAGTCTATAAGATTTTTAATATAAATTGATTTAATATAAATTAATTTATATAATTTGTAAAAATCTTTAAGGAATGAAAAACCCCAGTCCTATGTTCTAGGATTACTGTAAAGCGAATTAAATAATTTCTCTGCTTTTTTAAATTGACGAGTTTCAATTATCGAGACATATTTCATGTTTCTACACTAACTATCATAATAAAAGCAATATAATATTTATAATACTATTATAATATAATTACACTTCAAATATTCAATAAGAGCTTCCCTTTGACGACTGAAGTTGAAGTTGTCTTTCAACTGCTCTTTAATTTGAGAAACTAAAATTGTTTCAGCAAATACTAGGAGCTTGACTAACTGGCAACATAGAAAACATTACTCAAAGTTGAAATGGAAAAATGAAATTCCTTAAAGATAATATATAATATATAAAGATAATATGAATACATATATTCATCTGTGAATATACCAAGTGAGCATGAGAGATGACTCCATAAGTGGCTAAGCCAGTCCAGAGCCTGGATTATGATGAATGTGAGTGCCTAGTTATGAATGCCTCGGGCACTTTCTGGATATTTCCATGGAACTTTGAGCTATTTGTCAGATGGAAGCTTTGCTTTGTCGAGCATCTGGGAACTGTACCCGCAAGTTGTAAACGCTTGATTGAATCGAAACGCCGAATTACAATGGCAACAAAGCGCTGTTGACATGCACGATAAAATCGAAAGGTAGTTGGTCCAAGGACGACAATCAAGGCTACATCTTGGGGGTTGAACAACAACAGCAACAGCAACAGGACCTTCTGGAGGGTTGAACACGATTTGGCTGTGGAAAAGACAAACGCAGTTTCCCGAATTGCGTCTCAGAAGTGAAATTCAAAGTGGTGTCTTTCGGCGTGGCTTTTCCTTGGGAAAACTGCAAGCTTTATGGCTTAGCGGTACAGTTATGGAGCGCAGCAGCAACCACCCAGGCAGCAGCAACTTCTGGCCTGGCTTCTCGTCCTGCGCAGCATAAATTACGCATTGCCCGTATGTATGCTGGGTTTTTTTATTCCATTTGCTGGCTGCGACGCAGTTCGTGTTGTTACTTATGATTTATGCGTCGTGATGACACAGGACGCACAGGACTCGCGGCTGTACAGTTGCAGCCGTGGCCCGCTGCCGATTCCCTCCTCGCTTCGCCCCGCCCCGCTCTTGCCCCTGCCCCTGCCCCTGCCACGCTGTAAATTACACGCAAATTGCACGCAACACGCGAAGCCAACAAAACTTCGCATGGTGAATATGACAGGCCGCCCGGACACCCTACTAGGCTCTACTGCCCCAGCTGATACCCCCACTCCGCCTCAAGCCATGCGTCATCCTTGACGGGCGACACATGCGTGCGAGCCCCGACTATCGCTCCAGTGCAGAGGCACTTTGAATATCTTTATGCATGCCATAAATACGTTCTTAAATGCTAATCCGTAAATGCGAGCAACTCCTTCGCCCAATCCTTGCCGCCACCTCAGGCCGCCATGACTCAGCCTTTGGCCTTTGCAGCCGGAGCTGCAGCCACTTATCTAGCTGGTCAGGCTCGCAAATGTTGCGGTTGCGGCTGCGGTCGCTACGGACTCAGAGGCGGTTCCGCCAGGCCTCCAGCTGTCGCGCTCAACCGCTTGATGTAGCCCTAGATTAGGCACATAATCGAGTATAAAGTGACTAGCTAATTAATTATTAAACGATCTCAGTTTCATTATAGTTGTTAAATTTATAATCAAGTTGAACGCAGTTTATCGAGGAGTAATTTTAGCAAATACAGCAAAAGGACGAAATTACGATTTGCTTTTGTGGGTCAAGAATATTTGCTGAGCCTCTGCAGCTAAGAATATAGAATATATTATAGATCTTAAATTATTTTCGTTCATATCTTCAGATTTCATGGTCTATCATCGATTGTTTTTCTTTATTTCTGACGTTCAGTTCAGGAATTATGGTAAAGTCCTCTCAGGGAAAACTTTAATTTATTAGGTAAATTATGAACTTCATTCTCTGTCTCTCTCTCTCTCTCTCTCTCTCTGTCTTGTTTCTCTTTTCTTTAATTTGCTCTCGCAGACTCTTTCTCCTCCACTCACTATTTCTCTTTCTTGCAGGAGACAAACTTATATATCTCTTTATCTCTCCTCTAGCTATTTCTCTCTACCTGCATTTCTCTGTCTGTGTCTCCTTCACTATTTCTCTCTCTTTCATTCTTTCCCTTCGTCTTTATGTTTCTCTTGGTCTTGCAGTGTCTATCTCAGCCTCAACCTCACCCTCTCTCTCTCTTTCTGTTCCTCTCAGTATCTCTCCATTCTTCACAATTACTCTTTCTCCCATTCTCTATATCTCTCTATATGTATATTCATTATATATTTGTAGCTCTACGTAACTCTCATAAATTAATCCTATTTTCTACTGTTGTCTGCACTCAAATTCGGACTTCCTGCTTTTGCCCATAAAATAATTTTATATATATGGGCATTAACAGGTAAGCAGACAAAGGTTTATGTAAAAACATATTTTCATTTTTATTAATATTTATTCATTTGATATCTTTGTCTCCAATGGGCTTTAACATTTACTGCCCATCCATAATTTTAAATTTGGGCAACGAATTCGGCATTAAATTTGTTCGTACATTTTCCCTTTGGTCCAATCTTAAATTTCAATATATTTTCTCATTTTCCTGTTAGCAGCTGGCTGCCCATTTTTTCGCCCATTGTTTTTGACATTTTTATGGCTAGCAAAAATACCTGCAAAAAAAAGAAAATTTAACAAATATATATATTTTGCTATGTGAGAGCGAAAGAGAGGGAGAGACTGTGTGAGTATGTGTGTGTGAGGGAGAGTGCAGCACATGTGTGTGGCGCATGGGCCGCTGTCCGCAGTTCACTTTTTAATCACTTTTCATGAGCTTTTAATTACAAGACCGTCCGTTGGTGCGGAGCCAATGCACACACAGTGGGGCAGAGTGGGAAAGGGAATGGGAGAAAGAGAGAAGTAGACAGAGTAAGAGAACGACGTGGCTGACCCTGTGGAAGGAGGTCCAAAATTTATGAAAAAACCAAAGGCATAAAATGACAAGCTTTTCGCAAAAAATATAAGTAGGGAAAGTTTGCTTAGAAATACCCTGTAAAATATGAAAATTTAATCATACATATATGAATACAATAATCTAAAATTTGAATAAAGACAACTTATTAGAGTGCTATTGAAAGTAGTAAATGGATGTGATCTAGAATTACTTGTGTATTTCTGTATATTGAGTTGACTTTCTAAACAAATATTTTCGATCTGTTTTATATTATATTATTAATATATATTATATATATTATGCATATACACACATATATATATTTGAATTCCCTTTCTCATTTCCGTAATAATAATGTGTGAAAGGATATTAATTATGAAACAAGCTAGCGGCAGGAAGTGCTGGCAATAAAAACAGCAAGCGACAGGCAACACCATGCGTGACCAACAACAGCAACAATACCAATACTCATTACAACAACAACAATAACAACAACCGGCAGGAGCAGAACCAATTTTGTGTATATATTGTGTTTTATGCCAGTGGCCACATGGCCAGCCCCGACGGGGCCAACGGGCCGGGCTGAGGGGGCGTGGCCTGTATGGCACAGCGGAAACGGCAGCAACATGTGCAACATGTCGAACGGAAGTGTCGGCCATATTACATACACACACACACACACACGCACACACACGTAAATAGGCTCACGTCTATCAGAGGACGAGAAGGAGAGTCATTAGGAGCTGGGCCAAGTAGATTTTTATGTAATGTCGCTTGGTTATTGCTTTCATACATTTATTTTATTTCATTTACCACACACCCACACAGCCACATACACCCACACACACATAACAAATTTCATATTTTAACTGCTCATTTTTATTACAAAAGTATAGGGTATGTGGAGTACATCAATTTCTCCTTGGGTTCGTAACATTAGTAAATTCAGCCATAACAAAGTAACGTAAGTTATAAGTGGAATTGAAATAAGCTTATGAGTAAAGAAAAACTGAGTTTTAAAGAAAATTTAAATCTCTAAGTATTCACTACTTGGAATGATTGAAATTGAAACAATGATGCTTAACCAAACTCGTTACTAAGTGGATATGCTTAGAAGCGACTAGCAAGACATGTAAAACAAATTAGAAAAAAATAATTCTTTGGGTCTCCATTCCAATTTATACGTGGAACAAGTGGAATTGAAATGAGACATATATGTAGATAGTATGCTATTAATGCCAGCTAAGCAAAACAAATTCAATTTAAATAAAATTATGTATGGTGAGAAGTAGGTTCCTTAGTGAACCGATTGGAATTGAAACTATATATTTATATTAATTATGATCCTGGCTAAATAAATAAAACTGAATTAGTCAGTCCTTTTAATCATAAAACTAAATGAATATGAAAAACTACTTGAATTATGCATTATAGAAAGTCTGATGGAACAATGGAATTGTAATAAATTGAATATCTACAAGTTAAAATACGATTCATATCTTTGATTTGTATAAGAAAATGGAAAAGGGATCACATGTTGGCCGTATATCTGCTTAAGTTACTTGTCATGGGGAATAACTGGAATTGAAACGAAATTGAAATAAATATTCAGCTAGACATTCGTTGACAATCGAGTATAATTTGTGTTTCAGGTATGGCAAGGTATTCGCAATTCGCATTCTTGATGGCCCAGTGAAACGTTTAGGAATGGGGCAGCGGCAGCAGGACCTCGACCTGCAACAGGATCAGCCAAAGGGAGCAACTCGCCTGTCAATGACAGCGCCGACGTTGACGTTGACGTTGATGTCGTCCATCAGACGACTCCCTGAGTGTGCGTATGTGTGTATGCGTCTGTGTGTGTGAGTGCGTGTGCATGTGTGTGTGTGTGTGTGTGTACGCCAGTCGGTTGAGCACGTTGCCGCTTCACGTGACACTGACAAGGATGCCAGGGATGCCAGCAGCAACGTAGAACCTGAAACAGGACCTGCCTCGGCCCATGTTGATTTGCCCACGTTGCGGCTGCCTTCTGCGTGTAATTGCCGTTGTAATGTCGCCCGAACGCGAATATAATTGCTAAAATGTTGCCGACTAAAGGACGGACAGACAGGGCAGACGGACAGACACAGAGTTGGACTGATGGACGGACGGACGGACAGACAGACAGACCGACAGACAGTTGGGAATGGCCAGTCGACAGTTGAGAGTCGAGCAGTCCACACAGACGACACTTTTCCATTTGAATTTAATTTTAATTTACGCCCAACGGCCGTTTTTTGGTACCCCGGAAATTGGCAATGGGCCCCGGCTGAACTCAACGAGCATTCCCTGCATACCCCACTGGCCAAGCCAACAGAGCAACCAGCAAGAGAAGAGAGTAGAGAGCAGAGTCCCTGTGACCCTCCTGCCTGCCGAACCAAATTCGAGGGCTCTGTCCGCACCGTTGAGTTAATGAGAGAACCGCCGGCAGACATTTGGCTGAAATTGTAAAAGGAAGTCTAATTGAAGCAGATTCCCCATAGTTCTCCGTAGTTCCCCAGCTCCCAATTAGTCGATCAAATTTCCAACTACCAAATTTAAAATGCAGTTGAACCTAGCTAAAAATGGAGTATCCACATTTTTAAAGGGAATAAAAATAATAAGGAACTGAGCTTAACTTAAAGTGGAGTACCCCTACTCATATATTTTTAAAAGCTGAGCTACAAAATGGAATATCCTCACTTAGAGTTAAATTAAACTTTATATGGAATTTCTCTGTTTATAATATTCTAATGAATCTACCTATACCTAACATGGAATACCCCACCTCACATAGAGACTAACCCAAATAAAATAATAACTATAAAAAATATTGGAATACCCTCATTTGAATGAAGATCGTTTCTTATTAAGAAATAACTATAAAATTGAGCTCGACTGCAGATTGGAATACCCTCATTTAAATATGTTAGGAGACTGACTCTAATCAAAAAACACTTTCCTCACAGTTTTCCACACTGTCTCAAATTAGCTCGTTGCTTCTGCATAGCCCACATACCCCTTAGTTCGTCTAATTTATAATCAGTTCCTAAGCTTATGTAGTTTTCCGCTTTCCCGAAAAGTCGTGCACATCAACGCCAACTCATTCAGTTTGTCCCAATCACAATTAACAGAGAAATAAAATCAGAAATGATTTATAAAATAGAGAATAGAGACATAGAAAAGAAATACCAATATACCCTAACTATTTCAATAGCTAAAAGATACCTCAGTTGTTATGTGTGTTGAAGTAAAGTAAAGCTACGTTTCCTCCCTGTGGCTCTTCCTTAAACATTTCTGCTGCAAATGCCTTGGCTACTAATATTTTATACCCTGTCCAAAACTATTTTAGTATTAAAATCGGTTTGTTTCCTTGTTGCGTATCCTTAAACGTTGCAGTATGTTTCGATGTCATTCCGATGCCCTTATATCACATTTTGATTTCTATTGTATCTAATCAACAAATATTTACTGTGATCTCAGCAATTTTAACATTAATATTCCATTTCATCTGACATCTGTGTAGGTCTTCGGATTTTTGTGAATTTTGGATAATCTCAGAACATTCACACAAGCTATTGAATCATTCAGATTCAACACTATCAATACACTATACTATGTACTCCATTCGTAAGCGTTTCCCTGAGAGACATTCTACATAAATTGCATAACATTAAGTTTATTCTACTTATTATAGAATTACGTATATGCTATGAATTTCGAAGCTTGTTTCATGTTTTTCTTTGTGCCAAATCCTTAAACGTGTTTCATATGCTGTCATAAGTGCTGCATGTAAGTTATACCTTTTCCATTTTCACATAAGCCCTAAATTGTTTTCAATTTTCTTTTGTGTCTCATGCTTAAACATTTCACAGGCTCTGCTTAGCAGTCTTTTGTCATACAGCAATCTTTTGTCCATATCTGTGTATAGCTGTAAAACGCATAAGGGTGTACCCCTAACGAGGCGACTTTTTTTGTTCGCTTAACCGAACTACCCCTGTCACCTCTCGAAAGGGTATTCAACTGCCTCGAGGTGCATGCGACACCTCTGTAAGTCTGAGTAACCCATCAACCCATCAACCCATCAATTTATTCATGTATTCAGCCAGAGATGAGGAAAATTTGTTTTCAAATTTGAAAAAACTGTTAACCACGCTATGTTAATTACATTAGCGCGTCTCACGCCGTTTCTTGTTTTAGTGACCGGCTTTTATATTTAACATATTAATTGCGCTAATTAGCTGTCCACTTAGCGTATATTTACCGGGTTTCCAGACTCGAATTCGGCTTGGGATAGTCTGACAAACAAATCCCAAGACCTGACGTCAACGCCTTTGATCGACGATGTCGCCATATAAATAAATCAATTTTAATTAATTTAGGCGACACTTTTTATATGGATAAATCTTCTTCTTTTTTTTTGCAAAATAATTGATTATCTCTCATGTTTTTTGACGCTGACTCATATATTATTAATTATATGAAATCATAGACACACGCTGGTCTCTAAAGCTGCCTACAGCTTTTCTATAATCTATACCTAGAATATTTAATCCATGACGATGAGAATCTGTTTTCAGCTCCGTTGCCATTTCCCTTATTATACACATATATATATATTTGTGATATCTGAGCTCTATTTAAGGTAATACTAATCTCATATATGTCTAGAAACTTTTATTTCAATTTTAATTAATTTAGGCGACAATTTCTTTTATTTTTTTTATTAGAAAAATGTTTGTTTTATTATTTAGAAAAATCGAAATCAATATAAATTTCATTCAAAATAATGTATTTACAAATATATATTTTGGTTATGTCAGTTATTATGGTCTAAGATCGCAGATAATCTATAAAAAAATATTTGCTGCACAAAATTGTTGTCATCTATTTAAATATTAATAAACTCGTAAACAAATCTTAGCGATTCGTCAAATCAGTCATATGAAAAAGGTTTAGTACTGTCGATGAGAGCTTTCATAAAACTGAGAGCCATAGCTATGTATATGTACTCATAACGATCAAGTATTTGTATATATACTTCACAAAGATGTTAACTTATCTAAAACTAACTTATCAATACAAATATTTCGCAAAATTTAGTTAACTAAATTGTGGAGCTGCGGATTATAGTTGACATTAGCGCCAAGATAGCGCCTCATGAGTTCATTTCGTTCTTTGAGTAGGACATTCCGCTGTCGCTGTATTTCATTCGCCTCCTCCAGAGTGATTCTTATGGCGCGCAGCTCTTCTACACGCTCAGTCTCGAGACTGCTCACCAATCTCGCATTCTCGACCTCGATTGCTGGCTGATGCTCCTTGGTTTCACTAGAGATCAACTCCTCAAAGTTGGGCTCGTCCAATAGCACCTGGGACTCACCGATATCGATCTGCTCTGTTTTGATCTCAATTTCCTGCTGACTGTCATCCTCTGGCTCCTCTTCATATGTAACAGGTAGAGTTCTTGATTCTGGCTCCACGACCGAATAGATCTCGTCCATAGCACTAAAGTATTCCCAGTTGCGATCGCCGTCTTTCTTCTGACGCTTGATATTGAAGTAGGTGCGGCTCATGTTGCGAAACTTGCGATCCAGCTTTATGTAGCTGGCCTTATAGCCATGCTGCTCAAATTCTCTCACAACATGTTGCCAGATCTCCGTTCGCTTTTTGTGTCGTTCGTAGAAGTCTCGCTTGTACTTCTGGTAGAGGCGCAGCAATAACAGCGTCTCCTTGTTCGACCATTTGCCTGTAGTGAGAGGGAGCGAAAGAGGCAGAGAGCAAAATACATAAAAACATATGTAAGTGCAAAGACAAATTGCTTTGGGCAAAGGTTTATTTTGTACTCACGCGTCATATTATTGCACTGAAATGTTTCTCGAAAACAGCAACTTGAAATGCTGCAGAGTCGTGATCAACTAACAGCTGACATCGGGCGTATGTGAATGATAAATATCGATGCTAGACTTAAAATATATATATCGATATTTTCAATATCGATAGTTAGTCGCTTGAGGCAAATTGGGGATGGTTTTCGCTACGCACTCCCTCATGTGAATTAACTCATTTTTGCGATATATTTTCGTGATACTCATGCACACAAACTCTAATTGCTATGTATATGTGTATTCCTGTATATATTTTTATACATTTACAGTTTTCTCAAGTTACTTTGTTGCTTTTGCTCCGCATATTCGCACAGTTCTGCTGCGAGTCATTTTGCTGGTATATATACAGTGTACCAATAATGTCTTCGTACAGTAGCAACTTTTTTCTATGGAACGAATAAAATATATACGAATGTATTTATATAGTAAGAAACTTACCAAAATTTAGATACAGTTTTATTATCTTTTTCATTAATCTTAGTTTAAAAAAAGGTTTAGGCCTATATGTTGCTTAGTTTAGGAGTTATAACTAAAAATTATAAAAATAAAGTCTTCGTACAGTAAAACTAAATACTTAATAGTCTTAACTAAAAAAAAATAAATTTTTGGTATATTTAATATTTTGTAGGGTATTTCTTTTTGACCTTTCTTTTAACCTCTTTTAGTCGATTTGACATTAATAAAACTAGTAAAACTAATAGGGAAGTACGGTGTACGAACACTTTAATGAATGATCTTTTAGCTAAAACTCCTAAACTAAGCAACATATAGACCTAATACTTTTTGGTTATGAGCATGATTAATAAATAAGATAATTAAACTGTATATAAACTTTAGTTACTTTCTGCACATATACAGATACATATGTATGTCTTATTTGTTCCTAAAAAAATCATTTGCTGCTGTATGAAGACATTATTGGTACACTGTATATTAAATATGTAAATACATACATATGTATTTATTTCTTTGCATAGGCGCAGACGTTTGTACATGTATTATGTAGTCACACACACGCTCCACTATAAACAGCTAATTTTTTTCAGTTTTTGCTATGCTTGCCGTTTGCTTTAAGAATTCGATTGGTTTTGCATGGCTCGCGTAAAGTCAAGCCAGGTTTGCCGTTTCTTTTCGCCTTGCTCTGCATCGGCACTTGCCAGCTCGCTCTGCTCGTTCTCGAATTCGGCGAGCTTTTGCAAACGCCAGTTCATGCGCTCTTCCAGCTCTACGTTGCTCAATGTTGTACTGCGACTCGACTTGCTCTCTGAGCAAGGCCTAGCGTCGTCTCCAGACCCAGACATGACTTCGGCGAACACATCTGAAATTTCGTCGCTCGACTGTGGACTTTGGATGCTGGCATCGCCGTCGCCCGACGATGATATATTGATCACTACATCGCCTCCAGACTTGTTTGGATTGAATCCATCAGGCAAATCCTCGCCGGGCTGTTGATCGTCTGTCTTAGCATCGCTTACCTCTTCTTCACAGATCTCTTCAGATGAGCCTTTCTTTGGCTGCTTTTCAATCAAAGCATCGCCTCCACCCAACTCCTGCTGATGTGGCTTAGGCACATCTCCGACTGGCTTCTGCGCATTCTCAATGTCATCTCCACCGCCTCTGGCGCAGGCGTTCTGCAGCAATGAGTCCACCACATCCGCAGCCACCATCTGCGTTACAGTCTGAATCTTGCGTTGCTCCTTCTCCTTCTGCAGCACCATGTTGACAACGTGTGACGCCGTCTTGTACTGTATCATACTCGCCAACCGATCTACCATTTTGATCAGGTCAAACTCATAGAATATATTTGTTTTGTATTTTTGGATGTTATCCTTATAAATGACGCAAAATCTAAAATCAATTGGCTACATCCCGGCTACTACGTTTCCTTGATAATTTATATGGAATTTATTTGCAATTGGAATATCCCATGATATTTGGATATATATAAATAAGTCGAATATCCATATGAGAAAGATTCACGAAGTTTTAGGATGGTCAAAGCGAGACAGAACGGAATAATCTTCATTTATGACAGTTGAGAAGTGTAAAAGAGGCGATCGTTAAGAATTTTGTATGTATGTATATAAACTACTAGGAGTACTATATAATATACTATTCTATATAATGTACTAATATATGTATAATCAAAGTTACAATGATAAAATAATCAATTTAAGCTTAAAATAAAATGGAAGCGGATATACTTAAAAGGAAAGGAAAACTTAATAAAGGTGAAAAATATACACTCGACAGCATAATTCTACGTACAGCAGAAAAAAAAATTTTTTTTTGTGTTCAGTTGGCTATAGAATCTACCATAATGCACTTATCGGAATAATTCCTTTTTTATAGTATTTTTCGCTTATTTAACTACCTATTTGCATTTTTATTTTTCCCAAAATAATAATATTTATATTAAAAAACAATGTTAACAAAAAACCTTACAGGTAAGTGACGCAGCAAAAGTCTACGTACACAACAATTCATCGGCTCTTTTTGGGGGATCCATTAGATTTTAATATTTTGTTGGATATCCATTTCGTTTTAACACCTCTTCCAGGCGTCGAGGCATTGAATCCACCAGTTTCCGAGTCTCCTCTGCCGTTATTTTGCTCCATTCGTCCATGAGGACCTCCTTTAGCATATTTTTGGAGATTATGGTACGCTGCCTAATCCTACGCTCGTGTAAATCCCACAGATGATTAATAGGATTCAGGTCTGGCGATTGGGGAGGCGATCTTAGTTGATTTTTGGCGATATATAACAATCACAGCCCTATATTGTGGGCTGTTTGCTTCGGATCATTATCTTGTTGAAAGCAATAGTCATCCTCAATCCTCAATTTCTGGGCACTTTGGTGTAAATTTTCATTTAGGATCTTGATATAGTCCTTGTGGTCCATTATCGATTCTATAAACACCAGACTACCAACTCCATTGGCCGCAACACACCTCCATGCCACTATACCACTTCCTTCATGTTTAACGGCCGAAAGAACAATTTCTCTTTCGAAGGATACTCCGTTTTTTCTCCATAATAACTTCTTTCAATTTATATCTAATATGTAGAACATGCACTCCTCTGATAAATTGACCCTGTTCCAG
The DNA here is from genome assembly GCA_035047625.1 of Drosophila mettleri. NCBI lineage: Eukaryota > Metazoa > Arthropoda > Insecta > Diptera > Drosophilidae > Drosophila > Drosophila mettleri. The sequence goes on from JAWNPI010000103.1 coordinate 20,183,299, forward strand.
AAGCCTGGCGGTTCATAAGAGTGTCCATTTGGGAGTCCATACGCTGTTTTATATTGATCTCTGATTTGTGCGGTTTCCAATCAGCAACACTAGCATGATACCCGGCCGGAACGCCCAACATGACCATGAACACCGAATGGAATCATGGGAAACAGATTCGGCTAATCTTTCTTCAACTCCAACCCGTTCTTGTTGCTGGGTTATTCTCGGATTTAAAGTCACCAGTTGGACAATACGTTTTTTTTCTCCAGCTGTCAACACTTAAAGTCGGCCAGATCGGGGCTTTAACAATATAAAGCCCGACGACCCATAATTTGTCGTAAGCCTCTTGGCATGAGGAATGTATTCTCACTAAGAATTGTCAAATTTCTCGACAGGATTAGCCCTCTAGCCGGTGTTTTAGTATACGTTTTCGAACTTCATACACAGATTCCCTTCCCCTTACTCTCCTTGATAAACCATGTTCATAATTGTTTTCGTGGCAATGGAAAATTCCATAGCACAGTCTAGACGCATAACGAGAAAAGAAAAACTGTAAAAAAATCTAACGGTTCTTGCGAAACGCGGCGTTGTACGCAGTATAATTGTTGTGTACGTAGACTTTTGCTGCGCCACTTTCCTGTAAGATTTTTTGCTAACGTTGTTTTTTAATACAAATATCATTATTTTGGAAAAATTAAAATTGCTAATAAGTAGATAAATAAGCGAACAATACTATAAAAAAAGAATCATTTCGATAAGTGCCTTATAGTAGATTCTAGAGCCAACTGAACACAAAAAAAAAATTTTTTTTCTGCTGTACGTAGAATTATGCTGTCGAGTGTACATTGTGATCGATTTTAATGATATGGAAGAACATACAAAAGATATAATTCATATACATAACTATTTCCCTATTTCACCATTTACAAGGTGCATAAATACTTATTTGAAGCAGATAACTTATATAACATCAAAGCTCTTAGATGTAAGACTTTTTCTTGTGAGCTATGAAACATAATACAACTGAAAGTTCCGATAGGTTTTCATATATTGGTTTACTTTGTGAAATGGAACTCCTTACTGCACCAATAATATATAAATAAAGTATGTATCTTATACATACAAATATTTATATTTATATGATTTTATATCTATGTACATAACTATCTCAAAAAATGAATACATATTAAATTGACTGATTTAGGCATGGTTAAAAGATTATCGAACGAATTATCGATAGTGTCGTAATCAATAATTATTATTTCCAGTGTTGCCTACATCACAAAAGAATAAAAACTGGTTGTCACAGCACAGAAGGTTGAGCTAAGCAAACTTTTCCTCAAATTGCGAGAAAATCGGTGATTTATAAAGAAAATTAAATAAGACATCAAAATATATTTAGAGAACGATGACTGCCTTTGAATTGACCAGTGAAAAGAACGAACTCGCCTTAGAAAGGCTGGTGGATCGCGTGGCGAATCTGATTCAGGAAAGCACGATTTTATACCTTCTCCACACGGCGATAAAGAAGGAGAAGATGGTGCATATTATCTCGCTTATGCTAACGGAAGAGATAACTGACTCACTCCTGACTGTCGATATATTCGAAGACGAGTGCCTACTGAATGCGCTGCTGCCATATATAACTGGACTGCTAAACGAGAGATATTCTCAAGAAAAATCCGATGAAAGCGAGAAGCGGGAGTGAGGACCAATAGACGAGCGACTATGCCACAGTCGATAAATCAAGAACTGAGTGGCAAATACACGAGATGAAATATCAACTGATTATAAAAATAATTCTTAATAAACGCTTCTCATACTGAATGGAATATTTTTTTATATATCAGAGATCTCAGTATTAAAATATATGTTACACGGAGAAGGAGGCGCCTAGTTAATCCGTCTTTCCGAATATCGATATATCTATATCTATATCTATATCTATATCAATATTTATATCTATATCTATATCTATAATTATATCTATATCTATATCAATATCTATATCTATATCTATATCTATAATTATATCTATATCTATATCTATATCTATATGTATATCTATATCTATATCTATATCTATATCTATATCTATATCTATATCTATATCTATATCTATATCTATATCTATATCTATATCTATATCTATATCTATATCTATATCTATATCTATATCTATATCTATATCTATATCTATATCTATATCTATATCTATATCTATATCTATATCTATATCTATATCTATATCTATATCTATATCTATATCTATATCTATATCTATATCTATATCTATATCTATATCTATATCTATATCTATATCTATATCTATATCTATATCTATATCTATATCTATATCTATATCTATATCAATATCTATATATATATATATATATATATATATCTATTTCAATTAACTCTTTCCCCACAGTTTGAGATGCGCCATCAATCATCTATGACTCAATCATAAAATCACTTTAAATAAATATTTTAAGCTGTTCTTGAATAATTTCAAATTAAACGTGTGATTATATGCAAACACCTGGGGGATTAGCTAGGCCGTGTTACCTGGCCGAGTGCTACGCCTAATTATCAACAAGTCGAACTCATTGACCCACACAGAGAAAAAGGGCATCTAGATCCGCCCGGCTGAGGGCCCATTGACAGGTGCGCTGTACGTGTCAAGGGATATGGAAAATTGTTTATAGACGCGGCTATCGGCGAATATCTGGAATTCAAATACTCGAAATTAATTACGGCGAGACGACAGAAATTGTAAAGAAAACTAAACTCGAGAGAAAGAAGGAAGAATGAGAACACGATGCTAGAGAATAGATAAGACTCGGAGGTAGAAATGTGCGATAATAATGACAAACGGAGACAGAGGTGAGGGAAGTCTAAGGCGAACTGGAAGTGGAACAGGCAGCGACAGACACCCTGGACAACAAGGCTGAGCTCTCGTCGGGTCGAATGCGTACACGCTTATGCGGTTGCACGTCTCAACGGGGACATGCATCTAGATAGGCACTATGGGCCGGTAGACTGGTGGGCCGGTGGGCGTGGCACTTGACAGTACATGTAAATGTCTTTTGATATGCCCTGTCAGCAGATCTGCAAGAGTATATTGGTTTTCGACACTTGCGCTAGATATGGGATGGGGCTAGACCAGATCGGCCAAAACCCCGCTGTAGAGACCCTCGATTTAAAGTCTAGACTCCAACTTGGGTTTCATATATCAGAAATATCTTAAACAACATTTTATCGGGAAAAACTATACTTTCTTTTGTGGCTAGTAATTTCTGGGTTCCTTCAGCTTTGAGGTCACATTTCTCCTCAAGAGATAATTCAAATTCTCAAAAGAACGAGTATTAGACAGTCGATGCTAGCCGATTGCACTGTTCTCTCTTGTTTTCTTTGTGCAACATAATTGGCCTAATATATTTGAGACGGCTTTGTCCTAATGTCCGGGCCACAACAGACACGTACGAGACGTGTGTGTGTCTGTGTGTGTGTGTGCTGTCTCTCATCTTTGGCTTATGATTTCTATCAGTGTTTGACTAACGCACCCAAATTTATATTTTTTCCTACGAAATATGGGTGTGTTGCCCATTGGCCAACTAAGAGCAAGAGGCACCAATAGACAGACCTACGCTCTGTGGGACAGAAACTAGCCCAAAAAGCCAAAAGCAAACAAGCAGCAAGCAAAGCATTAACCAGGTACCAGACCTCCACCCCCGGACCAGCTGCCGGCCCCAACTGCAGCTCCAGGTGCAGCTACGACTTCAAGTCCAGACAAAGTTTGTTTGCTTAACTTTTGATATTTTTCAGTTAGTTGGCTTTAACTGTAAATTGCTCACAGTTGGCCAATACGACACAAAACGAACCTTGGCATTTCGGGCCGACGTAGCAGGTGGAGCAGCTGAAGCCGTTGCCACAGACTCCACAGCACAAGCTGATGAACTGCTTATTGAGTAATTTAGTTAATTTGGCTTACAACTGGCTAACACATCGGGCCTTCAGCCGGAGAGTGGCATATGCTCCGCTTTGAATTTGTAATAGATCTGGGGGTATTACTGTGTGAAGCGAGGAGAGCTCCAATGGGGAGTGTCCGACTAGCAGAAGGGGCCAGACCCGTGCTAGAGTCAGCTGTTGGCATTGTCACACACACACACACACACACACACACACAGATAGACACCCACACATAGAATTCCCCAATATGATAGATATGAGATTGATCAACTTTCAATCTTAATGAAATCCTTATTTTTTTTTTTTAAGATTTTCAAAGGAATGATTCAAGTTATCTTTGGCATTCATCGAAATTTTACTATCGAAATTCAGTAATTGGGAAAGATTATCGAACGAATTATCGATAGTATCGTAATCAATAATTATTATTTCCAGTGTTGTTAACAGCACACAAGAATAAAAACGTGTTGTCACAGCACAGAACGTTGAGCTAAGCAAACTTTTCCTTAAATTGCGAAAAAATCTGTGATTTATAAAGAAAATTAACTAAGAAATTCAAATATATTTAGAGAACGATGACAGCCTTCGAATTGACATCCAGTGAAAAGAACGAACTCGCCTTAGAAAGGCTGGTGGATCGCGTGGCGAATCTGATTCAGGAAAGCACGATTTTATACCTTCTCCACACGGCGATAAAGAAGGAGAAGATGGTGCATATTATCTCGCTTATGCTAACGGAAGAGATAACTGACTCACTCCTGACTGTCGATATATTCGAAGACGAGTGCCTACTGAATGCGCTGCTGCCATATATAACTGGACTGCTAAACGAGAGATATTCTCAAGAAAAATCCGATGAAAGCGAGAAGCGGCAGTGAGGACCAATAGACGAGCGACTATGCCACAGTCGATAGCTCAAGGACTGAGTGGCAAATACACGAGATGAAACGTCAACTGATCAGACAAATATAGAACATGTAATAAACATAATTCTTAATAAACGCCTCAGTCTCTCATGTACTAAATGAAAGTTTTTCTATCTTTGTCTGTCAAATATCTTTCTTAGTCTTAGAAATAAGAGATTGGGGAATAAAGGTTATAACCTAAAATATATGTGACAGACATAGGAAGGCGCCCTGTTCATCAGTCTTTGTCTGCATGAACGTATCTAACTCAAAACCTATAAGAAACATGAATCTTACAGCGTCATCATATATTTTATACTAAAATTTATTTTTATTAAATTTCATATGTTTTCTAAACATCTACTCCAATTCTACAAATTGAAGTTCAGCTGCAAAAATATCAAAAATTTGTCGGATTTTGTATTTTTAATAAGCAAAAAAAGATTTTTTTGAATATGTAAATCGTTGGCTGATGAGTTCATTAGAATCCGTGAAACAAGACAAAAGTTATGAAACAAAACCTAGCAACAGCACGTGGCTAGCCGTGCCCAGCAGATCCCAGCTGATGCCCTTCTCCTATACATGTGCACACATGCATACAAATGCCTGCAGAGTTGTAAGTTCCAGGAATCGGAATTGTTTTTCAATTGTCAAGTGCCACTTTCATCTCAGCTGCTAGTTTAACTTAGATTTGCTGCTCGACTTTCTGACAGTGACGTGGAGCTGATAATAAGGGCGTCGCGTGCTGATAACAAAGGCTCGAGTGACATTCTATATAAAAAGCTATGGGGTATCGAAAACTGTAATCAAATGATATATATATATATATATATATATATATATATATATATATATATATATATATTTAAACATAATCAACTCTCTCTACTTACCATTGGCAATATTAATTACGGCATAGATATGATAAGCACTCAAATAGTCTTTTATATCATGTACGCCCTTCTATGCGATTTTCATTAGTAAATGTAGAGTCTTAAAATGCAGTTTCCGCTACGCTCCCTCTTTGAATTGATATATTTGCTCATATTGAATAAACCTTATTTAATAAACCAATTTAATCAATATTTTTATGGAATTCAGCATTTATTGTGCTCGCGTCGCATCGAGTATTATTTTCAGTTGGCCCGCCCAGCCCTGTGGAATTGACAAATGCGTGCTATAAACAAGGCTGATATGCTCAAATTTATCAAGTCGAGAGGCGGAACAGAGGCTGAGGCTGGGGCTGGGGTTGGGGCCAAGTCTCAGGCGCATCAATGGCAGTGTGGCGTGGAAATAGAAAATGACTTTCGACACGGTTATCAATAACGGGCTATCGATATTTTATGAAAATTGATACGGCACACACTCAGACTCAGACTCAGACTCAGCCTCAGACACTCGACGCGGCTCGGCCCAAATAAATAAATATATAAATAATAATGGCCATTATTATTACAGTTTACATTCGGGCCAAATAGTTTTTTCGGCTCTTCTTTCGAGTTCTGTTTCGCCGTTCGTCCTGCGCGCGGTCCTGTGGCAATGCCACTCATAAGCGCACTAATCCGTCAAAATTTATTGCCCAGCGCAGAGGGCGAGAGAGGGTGATGGGAATGGGATGGGAGATGAGCAGCAACGGCAGCAGTGGGCGTGGCAGGTCCTTCGTCCTGGCAATTGATAACGTGCGTGTGAAATTTATCAAATAAATTGAGGCCATAAATGTCAAAGCTGCGCATGATTCATAGACAGCGCTGTGGCCCACGCTCAGCCGAAAGCGAATCTGAAAACGAATGCGAATGTGAGCGATGCTGCTTATTAGACAGCTTCCGTTTGCCAATCAAGTTGGCCACCCGCTGATCCAGCACGGCCAACTCCAACGACAGCCTAGGGCCATAAGTCAATTCGGCCGGGCTGACAAATTTCTCGGTCAAATTTCGCGAATGTTCGCAATTTATTAAAAAGCCATCAAGAATTAGGCTTAAGCATTTCACATAGAAATGTGAATCAGAAATGAAAAAGCTAACGATACCCTATTCTATAAGACTTTGAGTGAAATTCTATTTCGATTGACCCATTAGATAGGAGAGAAAAATGTTTGGTAGACCGTGTGAGTCAACTTAATACACTCTCAGAAACCCATGCATCAGAAATGATAAGAAACATATCAATTTAAGTAATAATTATCAAAGGATTATGTAAGGGATACCCTGTACTAACAAAAGGCCAGAATAACAGACAGAGAGATAGACAGATAAAGGGATCAAAAATATAGAAAGAGACAGATACATAGAGAAATATAACAAGAGAGAATGAGGAAAATAGAAAGAAACTAAAATATGAATAATTAAATACCCTGTAATCGACAACGAAATTTGTAATTCAATATTTAAGACACAAAGAATATACAGAATCAGTTAAAGAGAGACAGAGAGAGAGGATTTTCATTTCAAGCTCTATTTCCAAGACACTTAATACCATCAGAATCCAGAGTATTCCTGAGTCCAGCTATCGCAGCTCGGTGCTCACCTCTATATTTGCTCTTTGTTGCACGCATTCAGAAAGCGTGGCGAAAAGGCAGATTCTCACTCTTTTTGAATAACCAATCTGAATTTCCCTTTTTAATTTCGACGTTCGCAGCTCCGCGCAGCATGTCTATCATTATTTTCTGAATTCTGATTCGTTTGATTTTTTTTATATATTTTTTTTCACTTCGCGATTGCATAAAAAAGTGCAGAACGCATTTTAACACTATTATTAAATTTGGCTTTCTGCTTATTTTTTTGTATTTATTTATTTTCTGTTTTGATGCGGGTGGAACGCGGATAATGACAATGCATTGTACTCGGTGCACCGCAATACAAAAGAAACCGTTTTTATGAATATACAAGTCAACGAATACACGCTCGTGACTGCAGTTTTTCAGCGTGCACTGAGCGAAAACTTTGGTGCGCTTGCCGCTTGGCTTACGCAGCACATGTTGAATTTACTGATGGGATGCTTGTTTCTTACTTAGCCATATACCATAATGTGTAGCATTGTAAAGATAACAACAAATATGAAATAAATATATTCAAATTGGTATTTGTTTGAAATAATTTAATTCTCCCGAATTTAAAATCGCATATGAAATTTGAAAAGCAAAAAAAAACTTAGTAAGAAATATTTTAATCTATTTTTTCTTAGTAATTTATATTAAATTTATAAATAAAATAAAAAATAATAAAAAAAAACATAAAGTAAATATATTTTCTTTTTATTAATATATGTCTAAACGTAATTTCCAAGTTTTATCTTTACTAGTTTAATTATACAAAATATTTGTTAAATAATAATAATAATAATTCTGTATAAGTATACTTAAATATCATACAAAAATGTAATATGAACAAATATACAATAGAAAACAATTTTTATATTTTAAAAATTATTATTAGTATCTTTCTTATATATATATATATATATATATATATAATGTTATATAATGTTAAAGGAAATAAATGTCTAATATTTAATCAGATTAGATTACGGTAAACGAGCTTACAAATTAAATAGTTCAATTACTGGCCAATATAGATTATGGAATGTCATAAAATGTCCAACGGACCGTTAACTATTTAAATGACCCTCTGTCAAGACCCCATCTATATCTTTCTCTCCCTTCTCGCTCTCTCTGTCTTGCTGCTCCTTGTCGTCCGCTAAAGAAAACAAATAATGTGCCTATGCAGCATCATCAATTAGATCTGAAAACAGAAACCGATTCCAATCATAGCCCAACAAATGGCCCAGCAATGCGACAGTGAGCAGCCGACAGAGCTCTTAATAAAAGTCAATTGGCAGCCACATGAATTGGGGGTTCTGTATAGGCGTTTGGGGGTTGTGTGTGGGTCGGGTCTGGGTCTTGTGCACATTTCAAATTTGAATAAAATGTCTTTTTATCGCACTTAAAGGCCATTCAGTAGGCTAAATTATGCCGGAGTGGCAGGGTATTAAGAGTGCGCAAAACAGAAGAAACACAAAATGCCAAATCCAAATCTAAAGCCCCAAAACCCGAACGGATAAAAACCTCGCCCCACACCTAAAAATCGCAGTCAAATTGGCCATGTTAAACCGCAGACCATTTGCTTGCTTCGGCTATTGTTGATGTTGTTGCAAGTTGTGTATAGTTGACCCCGACTTATCTTCAAAACGTAAACTTGCCACAAATTGGCCGAGAGTTGTTTTTGTTGTTGCGGCATAAGTCCAATTTATTTTTGTTGTTCTTTTTTTTATTGTTTTTTGTTACTTCAAAGCAAAACCAAATCGAATTAAACCAAAAATCTACATAAGCTTTTTCTCTCTGTGTGACTCTCACTGTATTTATCTTTACGTAAGTCGCTCTCGCTCACGCTCTTTGGCACACTTACTCTCTGTCTCTTTCGCTCTCTCTAGCCTTCCCCTTTCGCTCCATTTGTCCATTTATTTGTTGCTGGGCATGAATTACATTTCTCTTTGCATTCGGTTTGTAGCTGCTGTTTGCCCTTTTCTATGATGTGAAGCACTGGGTACTATGACTTGTCGGTGCGTTTGTTACCTATACACTAAACGAACTATGGCAATATGCATATGTATATGTATATTTAATAAATTCTATATTTATTGAAAAGCCCAAGCTTCAAAATGCATACAATAATTATTTTGTATACCGTTATCTAAGCACATTTTATTCAATTTTGTCTTCTAGGGTATTTACTTAGCGACTAGCTGAACTTTTAATTTCTCTGCTTGTTTTATTTTATTTTTCTTTTTGCTTTTTTTCTAAATGCTAATTTATGGGCATGTGTTGCCATTTGGTTGCCGTTGGGTAATTTTAGTACCTACCAGCAGCAGCGACAGCGGCAACAGCAATAGCAACAACAACAACAAAAGCAACAATAACTGGAAACAGGAAATGCAGCAAAGCGAAATAAAAAGTTGAGTAAATTGCATATTTATGAATCTGTCAATTGTTTATACTAAGTTTTGGATGGCTGTTCTTGTTCTTGCTGTTGTTGCTCTTGTTTTTCCCAGAATTTCACATTTTGTTATTTTTATTGCCAGTTTGTTTGCTTGTTTCGGTTCTGCTTCACTCTCCCCTACTTAAATATTTTCTCTACTTCCCTGCTCTTCGCTTCTCTTTCTCCTTTTAACCTTTTTTTGCATTTATGCACTCTGCCATCGCCCTAATACATGGCCATAACATATGATAGCATTGCCATTCGATTCGCTTGATGCGCTCCTCTTTGGACTCACAGTTCCAGTCTATAAAGCAAATGTTGAGCAAAACAACACTGAGTCCATATCCTGTTTGTGATCCTATATCAATGACTATCTGACAGCTCTGCATGGGCTCAAAATATGATGGGTATTTTAATTGATGAAAAGTCTAGTAGGAGTTCAAAATTGAAAATATCTAATAATAAATAAATTCAATTATTATTGTATATTGTTATTAATATTATTATTAATTTTAATTATTATTATTATTATTATTATTATTATTATTATTATTATTTTTATTATTATTATTATTATTATTATTATTATTATTATTATTATTATTATTATTATTATTACTATTACTATTATTATTATTATTATTATTTTTATTATTATTATTAATATTAATCATTTCAGACATATGACATTTTATACTTAACTAAAAGTTCTCTTGTGTGCTTATGTGTAAGTGCGTGTGTGTGTGGGTGTGTGTACATGATAACAATTGCGGGAATATTATTAGAAACCATTCGTTTATGCCTCGCATTTGGAGCAATGTGTGGGCAATAAACTTAAATCAATAAACCGAACAAAACAACTTTCATTGTATCCAATCATCGGTCTGTCCAGCTGTCCATCTGTCCATCCGGGAGAGGGACCTCGCTTCAGTTGTGTTTGGCTCTGTTTCCCATTTCATACGAAAGGCATTAAATAAGTCCAGAAGGTATAAACACACACACACATACAGACACACAGCCACATGCAGGCCGGCAAACAAATAAGGCCTGGCCAAATGGCAGACGAGAGATAGCGAGGGAGGAGAGGGAGGCACAGTGAAAACAAAAACTGTCGAAATTCCTTCACAGAACATTTATTTCGGTTGCTTTTTCGTTACACACATTGATTTTTGAGGCGGTAACAACAACAACAACAACAACAACAACAGCAATAGCAACAAGAACAATTTGCTGCAAGCCCAAGTTCAGGAACTGGCATAGAGTGGAGTAAGACAGAGAGACAGAATGATAGGGAGCAGGAGTGAGGAGACAGAGCGTGGGGTGAGCATAAACACCATGCAATAAACTTGAGTAAGGTAAATGGCAAACGTATTTGTTGTATCTTGCGGACACAGTTACACACACCACTACAGCCCCGTTCAATAAGTACCTTCTGCAGCATGTGTATTTACATGTGTATTTGCATTCGCAAGGAGACACTCGAAGCATAAGTAAACTCCACTGCAAGATTGTTGCCCAGCTTCTTTTGCTGTTATCTTATTTTCTGCTCTTTGGCAAGCAGCACTCGAAAGAACCCAAAAAGGTTGCAGGTGCAGCAAGCGCTCGAAACTTCTTACAGTCGAGGGTATTTCAGATTGTGTCACTGCACAGAAGATGCTGAAAAATGGCAAGAATATTTTCTTACTTTGAATACAGATTTGAATTTTTAATGAAATTAAACGATAAGATATGCTCTGCTATCTCGAAATCATTTTTGGAAAAACTAGTAAAATTAAACATTTTTAAAAATAGTCATTCGTCAATTTTTGTAATATTTAATTATTTATTCTTCATAAATAAAAAGTATGTTAAGTATTTGTATGTTTATAAATTTATATATAATATACAAAAAATTTAAGAATAAATTCAAAATAAATTTAAAGCTAAAAATGAACAAAAACCCTTTAAATTAAATCAAATTTGGCTTATTACGTGCAGTAAACTTAATAATGAATTAAAATTATTATTTTAAAACTTAAATATGAATATATACGAAACTATTAAACAGTGAATAAAAAAAATTTATTTAATTCCAATTAAAGCATGAAGCAAAAAATTAATGTAAAGAATATGTACATATATAAATACATAATTTATATATATATCCTTTGTAAATTTCTTTTATATTTTAAATTAAATTTGTTTTTATAATTATCTAAAAAAATTTAAATAAAAAGCCTGGGGCAAACTTTATCTAAATCAACAAAGTTTAACTGCATCAAAGCCGCACGCTGAACAAAAAATATTGTGCAGCACCAAGACATGAAACGTACATACAATGTCAAAGCATAATATGTACAATAAAATACCCTGTAATATTTTTTGATATGTTGGAACACAAAGCTGAGGCATATTTGAATTTAATTTAAATAAAATAAATATATAATAATAAATAATATTTAAATTTAAACAATGCCATTAATATTAAAATAACACTTTGTGAAATACCCTGTACTTTTTTCGAAACCCAAAAACATTAAAACATAGTTAAGTTAAACCGCTTTTAAATGCCCTCAAATAAAGACATTATTAATGGAATACAAGCATGTCAAGCAGACCTCCAGGGTATCCAGCGCTGGGCATAATTACTCCGCCATACCGTTAATTGTGAACCACATCCGCAGACATTAGTCGCAATGCGCCAAGAGCGGCAAAAACACTGACCGAAACATTAAACTGAATAGACCAAAATATATGTACTCAAAAAAAAAGCATAGAAAAAACATGAAGAAATATATGTAAAAGTAGTCGAATATTAAATACCCTATCATATAAAAGAAGATAGTTATATATATAAATATATATATAAATAATAATATATGATAAATATATATATATATATAAAGCAGAAAACTTGAAAATGTTTTTTATAAATATACATAAATTTAGATAATAAAATATTATTATAATATGATGAAAAGCTCTACATGACGTAGTCAAGTTATTAGATTATCGAATAGAATTTATATGCTGTTTAAATAATAAATTCTCTTTAGCCATCAATTAATAAATACATAGTTCTATCTATACTACATTAAAATATATGATATACAGGCCTAAATTTATAAGAGTATTGCGATCTATTATCTATGTATAGATAAAGTTCAACCACGAAATACTAACAGATCCTATAATAACATATATGATAGATAAATGATAAATATATGATATGGATACTTAAATAATAGATGTATATATTTCGATCTATACGTAGATATAGAGACAAGTGAGTTCAAGATAAAAGTTTCGTTACATACTCATTAAAATAGTTATAATACTCTATGCGCTGAGGGCACGAAACAGAACGGAGCACAACTTAGTAGTTGGGCTGTGAGCACTTGCGAGATAGCGATAGGGAAAAAATCAGCGAGTGAAATTCATTGTGAATTCTCATTAGCAGCAGGTAAACACATTTCTGGAACATTGCTTTTAATTAGTGGAACAGACGGGCCCTGTCTCCCCACACCCCAAACCCCACACCCCTCCTTCCGCACCCCATGACCAAAGGTGACCAAACGAAGGGCGAACACCCGGTGCCTTTTTAATTGCGAGAACGTCAAAACATTTACCAGATTAACGCAATCCAGCTCCAACTGCAGAGGAAGCGAGCAAACTACACATTGCCAAAAAAAAGCCCAAGAAGCAGAAGAAGGAAGGGAGAAAGCAAGCGAAGCAAAAGAAAAACGTAACCTGAAAGAAAAAAAAAAAGAGAAAAAAATAAAAATGCCAAAGGTCTGTCAATAGAGTGCAGGAACTCTTGGCTGGGCGTGTGGACGCCGAGCTCCAGGTGGGAGCAGGGGCCGCCGCGTCTTATCTGATAAACTTGCACTAATTTGTGTGCGCTTAGCGAGCTGGTCAGTGGGAATGGAACAGGGAATGCTGAACATGGACATGGAATGGGCATATGGCCCATTAGAGAATGCTGAAGTGGACATAGAGAATGATCTTGACGAAAACTCAACTCGAAATCGAATTAGTATAAATATAAAATATATTTTATATATTTAGTTGTAGATCTATTTGCGAAATTAATTTTAAATAAACTTAGTTTAATTTTCTAGGTGACACTTGGGATATGGATTAAATGTATATTATGGCACGATTATAAAGGCACACAATTCATTTGTGGATATAATTTACTAAATAATGAAAATTAAACACTATTTTTAAGATATTCTCTCTATGAAAAAAGAGAGTGAGGGAGAGACAGATTATATATAAAATATAAACCTTTTATCCATATTCTCCATAAGATCATAATATCTGGCAGATCTTGATATATGAAATATCATATATATTTAATTTTGGTTATAACACACTTTCATAAGTAAGTTAATCTATCATCATAACTCATGGGCCTCTAATTTTTTATAATTTCTGTAATTTGCTTTTCATTTGACTTTTCAGATTTGTTGCTCTGCTTTGCTTCTCTGTCTATATTCGTTTCATTAAGTCTAAAGTGTTTTATATTACTTTTGGCCAGCTTGCAGCTGGAAGATACATTTAAAGTCGTTCAGTGCAGATACGAGAGAGAGCCAGCTGAAGAGAGAGGGAGAGAGCGAGAGCTCGGGAGTGGAAACGAGAGGTAGATAGAAAGGGAGAGTTGAATGCAGCGAGAGGTGCTGCGAGAAGAAGGCAACGAATTAACTACAAACGACTACACATTAATGCCAACTTAACAACAGAAGCCGTCCAAGCGACAGGCGTACAGACGGCCATGCGGACGGACGGACGGACGGACGACCGGACAGTGCTGGGAAAAAGAGATGGGGTAAAGTAGAGAGACGGACAGAGCGTTTTTTTTCGGGCAGCAGAAAAAATACAACACCAGAAGCTAATGTGGCAAACAGAACGGATATGCGAGCGACTGAAGCTGCAGCTGAGTGAGTGAGAGCGAGAGAGAGAGAGAGAGGAGTGAGAGATGGAGTAGATACAAGATACAAGATACATGGACATGGTCACGGCTTGGTCATGTGTTTTTAAGCCTGACCAATACACAAAATATTTTATGCATTTCATTGTTTCTTTGTTTTTGAAAGTGAGTGAGACAGAGAGACTGACAGAGAGAGGGCGAGACCTGCCTCTTATATTTCCATTCTTCGAAAATTAACATACACACATTCATGGGGACTAAGCCAGGCTTGAGCAAACAAAAGTAGTGTGACCGAATGCATCAGAATTTAGATGAAAGATAGTTTTGATATATGTATGTGCACCGCACATCAGATATTGGGCATTAGCCTAACTGTATTAGATATGCTAGATTAACCCGAGTGCTGTTCAGTCAAGCTGTCAAGGTGGCTTCGTAGAATGAAATTTATATAAATACATACACACATATATATTTACATGCAGAGCAGAGTGTGCCAACTGACATCACTAATAAATAATAAAAACTGTATATTAATATTTATTCTTCAAGAAAAAAAAAAACAAATTTTATTTATTTGTAAATTATAAATATTAAATTTTATATTAATTTTTAAAGTAAATAAATTGGCATATATGAATTTATGCAATTTAATACATTTAAATTAGTCACATAATTTTATTTTTATAATATAAAATATTATTTTATGTATATAAATTAATTTTTAATAAATTCTTAGCTTTATTTAAAAGTATTATTATATTTTATTATATTTATTAGATATTTTAAGTTTTATAGAATTGATTATTCTTTTAATTATATATATTTATTTCTTAAATGAAAATTAGTCGTTTAATTTTCTTTATTTTCAATTTGGATTATTTCCATTGTTATTATTTACTTTTAATTTTCTTGCAACTTCATATCTCATGATTAGACACTTTTCACTTTTCTTCCTTCGGAGTTTTCAGGTACGCTTTGTCGAGCACTCTTTTCGCACATTTATTATGAGCACAGAGCATGAAATATCCTGCTAGGCTTAGATGTTAAGCCCTCCGCAATACCTCCAAGAATATAATGCATTGAGACATTTTTAATAAGACACAACCAATTTGAGTGCTGAGCCGAAGGTTGATTTACTTTCGGGGACTGTGGCACGGCTTAGCTGCAGTCAGTGGCGAGGCCTTGGTGCGTGCACGGAGTGCTATAGACGCGTATATGAGCACATCCAGGCTAATCCCCGACATCAAAAACAAACCATGAAAATGCTCTGACAACGGCCAAAAAACATTCTTCGTCGTCGTCTTTGAACTGGGTTCAATTATAGAAAATTGCGCAAATCCTTCGAAGTTTCAACTTCACCCGCACACACACACACACACACACACACACACACGCGTACACATAAATATATATACAGTAGCCAAAGTATCTGTAAAAGTACTTGTATCTTGTATATTTGGCTTGTATCTTGTATCTTATTAACGCTCTCAACTTGCTCTGACATTAATCCCCCGCACAGCGGCCACGCCTCCGCCCCGCATTTGGCCCTGAGTTGTGGCCGCAAGTGTTGCAAGTTGTTGCTTGCAACTTCAACTTGGCTGCTCGTAAGCCGCCGACGCAGACCAAAACGAAAACGAAAACAAAGTCGAATCAAAATCTCAACTTGAAGTCGAAGCCAGCTTTGCTCTGTTCCTTAGCATCTTCTTCCCTCATGAGCAAGGCTTATAAATAAATACAAATATATATAACAATAAAAGCCTTATCAGACACCTGACAAATCTTAAATACCCTAAAAATTGTACAAATTTAATTGTTGCAATTCTTAAAGCAAATGTCAATATATTTAAATTTGTATTAAAACAAGAATTTTATTTAAATATTGTGATAGGTATAATGCAAGTGCAAATACTAAATTTACTCCAATTCTAAATATTTTGTTTCAATTCCTGCATTATATTTATATATTTAGCTATGCCAGAAAACTTAAATCTTTTTCTTTGTATATTAAAATAAGTTTAATTCATGTTTCATTACAATTTATGCTGCTCTATCTAATCTCTAAATAAAAGTCAAGATTTGAAAATATTCAATACTGAAAAAAATTTTAAAAATAAATGAAAATTAATTTAGACACCGAAAATTGATATGTATAAATTAAAAACTTAAATTAGGTCATATAAAACATTTCTGTTTGTAATAGTTGATTTAAAGTTTATTATAATATAGTTTCATATTATTATAATATAGTTCCACATTATATAGTTTCAGGCTTTTATTTTATTATTATATTTTATATATAAAAAAATTAAATTATAAATTAAAATACTGCTATACAGCTTGTATTATTATTATTAATATTAACTAGTTTTGACTTTTAAATCATTTCAAAACATTTTTTTTTTTTTATTGGCAGAAAATTTTTTCGTGTATATATGTAATTTATATCTTATTTATATATATAATATATATATAAATTATTAAAATTCTTTATAAAGATAATTTTTGAAGTATTAATAGAAATTGTAATAATATATGAGTCTATTCTGATGTATACATATATATATTTATATAAAATAAAATGATTAAAATATTTAAGCATTAAAATTAATTAAAAAAAAAGATTTTTTTTGCAAATGAAAAACTTTGATAAAATATTTTATATTAAGTACACTTTCTTCATAAATATAATGCTCAAATTTATTATCCTCTACAACTCCAGCTGGATTAATAAGGATCAAATTCAATCAAGTGGCAACTTCTCAAGGCAAGCACGAGTTGATATGACCTTAGTTAGGGTATTGCCGCCACACAAGTGCCGATTCCGATTTCAATTCCAATTCCAATTCCGATTCCGATTTCTGTTTGCTCGGAACAGATTAAATTCCAATTCGAAAATTGTTTTTTCTGCCCATCCTCGGGGCTCGCCTCGACGGCTAATTCCCGCATGCAATGAAAACAATTTCTGCTCCACGAGTATTTCTCTATCTCTCCCTGATTTTTATCAAGCTTATTATGTGGGTCGTGGCGGGGGCACAATGGCGGGTAAGGGCAATGGGGGGCGTGGCGGGGCGGCCCCTTTTTTGTTGGTTTTTGGTTCCTAAGCTGCGCATCAACAATGACAGCAGCGGCAACCGCAGCAAGTTGCATGCCACATATCAGGGCATTGCATGCACCCCTCTTCCCCTCGCCCCATCCACTTAGCCCCTTACCCTTGTCCCAGGTGCAGCGCAGCGCGAAATTCCACTCATTTTTAACAAGTTCTCGGTCGCATTTGTTGGCCAACAATGCGAAGGTTAAGCCCAGCCCCGCGTCTCACTTCATAACACAAGCTGAAGAAGGTAGTGGCAGGGGAAGGTGTAGGGGCAGGGGCACTGCGGCAAGGGCTCTCTTCCTCGCTGCCAGCTCATTTTTATGCGTAGCGCTTGAGGTAACTCGAAACGCCGCCAGCAGAAGTTCGAGTTGCTGCCAGCAGCTCGGCCACATTGTCAACGTCAGTTAGGTACGCGCCTGGAGCCCCTAGCCCCTATCTGGCAACCCCTGCACCTTGTATCGTATTCCCTAACTGCTGAGGCTACTTCTCCTGTTCCTCCTCCTCCTGTACCTCCTCCTCCTCCTCCTCGTCGTCGTCTGCTAACCGCAATCAGCTGTTGCTCTGCTGCAGACGGGTCTTCAAAGAGAAGCTAACCATGTACCTACGGGGCACTTACAATGTTTTGGCACAATTAAAGCTGCTGCCGATGCTGTCACTCAGCTGACAGTGGGACGGCGGCACAGTGGGGCAAGTGTTCATATCAGTTATGATCAACTCGAGGATATTTGAGTATGACTCAAAAATAATTTTGGCAATATTGTTTATATTCTTATATTAAATTTTATTTAAACAACAGCACCAAAATCAAATTTACACAGTTTTAGTTTCTTTTTAAGATACGAAACACAAATGCATAATGTTATTATTTGAAAATGAAATAGGTTATTCCAAAATATATGAGTGGATTCGCCTTTGTAGCTTTGTTTTCGAGTTCCTGCAGAGGACAGTAAAAATTCAAATTATGAACTTGTATTAGAGACAATGAAAAATGAATGGAATTTAATTTAGTTTATACTTGGCCCATAGGAATTAGAGCGAGGTTAAGTATCGATGCGCTTTCTATTAGGAATCAATGGATACTTCATGTTATCGAACTAAAGTGAAATCGAACGAATCATTAAAAACGAGATGAAAAGGAGAAATTAGCAGAGGCAAAAACAAAAGCTAAGGCGAACAATTGATTCTGTAAATAATTTCGAATAAAAGCACAGATAAAGCCTTGCAAGCTTGTTCTTGATCACTAAACTCTAGCAGCTTTACTATATAATTTATTTTCATATAAAAATATTTATCAAAGATAACATTCTTTTGCGCACATTTCTCAGTTGTTGACCCACTGTGCATAGTTGTTGCTGCTGCTGTTGTTGCCATTATTGTTTGCTTTCTTGTCACTGTCGCTGGCTATTTTCATTCTTCGCTTCTCGTCTCTCCTATTCTCTTCTCTTCTCTTCTCTTCTTTTTTTTCTTTTCTGTAGCTCTGTAACCTTAGAACTTGTAAAGTTGTTGGCTGCGCTGCCTTTCGCGCCGCCTTTGTCAATGGGCATAATACCGGAAACCCGCAACAACAGCAGCGACAGCGACAACAAAACTAAAGCAACAACTGGAACTACAGCTGAGCAGTGGGCTGGGTGGTTCAGCTGATGAGCGGTTCGATGGTTTAGCGGTTCGCTCCGCTGCCTCTCACACATTCAGAGAACAAAACGGCCCCAGTTTTCCCCTCACCAAGCGAAAGCTTGAAAAACTTGCCGCTGGTTCCGGTGAAAATCCAGTGGCCTTAAACCTCGACTTAAACAGCCTCGTTTAGCCCGACAATTAATAGAATCCACACATCCACTCGACAACTCGGCAGCTTACAACATGTCTCTCTGTCCGTCCCTCCGGCTGTCCCTCCGGCCCTTGCTCGCTCTGTCCCATTGTTTGTTTGTCTGCTGTAACTGGCAGCATAATTACCACATATTTTCTGTAAGTGGCACAGCGCAAAGTTCCCCATTTAGTCCGAAGTTGTTGCCACTTACCACTTGCCACTTACTTGGCCACTTCCCAGCGACTGCACGGGAAATGAGATTCATTCTTTGACTACTTCTGCTTGACTTCTTCTTCTTCTTCTTATTCTTCGTATTTTTCTCCTTTTTGCTATGGTATTTAAAAAATTGCTCGCAGCTGAGATGACTGAAGCGATAGACAGACTGACAGACGGACAGATACACATGGGGGGCTCTATCTATCCACCTAGAACTGACAGCCGAAGCAGCCAACAATATGATTCTAAGTGAAATTTAAATTTTGCAGGCCAATTCATGTCAATTTCACGGATTCGCCAATTGTCATCTAAAGAGATTCCACCCGAGGGAGTTGGAACTGAGCAAAAGTTCAATATGCATGAAAATTCATGTAGCTTTCAGAAGAAAACATTTCCATAAAACATAAAAAATCTTGCAGAACTAATATATATTATCTAAGAGCTCAATTCATGGCATTTTTATTAGAGAAGTCGTAAATGCACTAATTGAATAACAAGAATATATATAATGGAGCTTGCCCTGCCTCCTCCCGCCTGTTACATATGTACATTTGCACATTCAATGGAATCAGGGTTTAAAAATGTTGTTGATTTACACCACCTCAGACTAAATTCTATTCAAAATAAATGGAAATTCTCGACATTTTCACAGCCCCAAAATTCTGCCGGCAAAGTCTGCTCTCTAATGCTAATGCCAAGCGAAATGATATCATAACCCCTGCCACAGGCCCAGCCATAGACCCCAGCAAGTGACAAGAACAAGTCCATTAATTAAGAGACATATGTATATATTCAAATAATTCATTCACATTTGTTTTCAGTTAAACTGATGGAAATTGATAGCAAAATCATATTTCACATCTAGAATAAAAACTGTCCCTAAACATTTAAGTAAATTGGAATCAGACTTAGTTAATTGCGTGATACTCTGGTTATTTAGGATCACAAAATGTGGAAATTACAGGGCGACACACACCAATAATTATAATCAATAATTACTCTGAATACAAATTTGTTGCTAGCTCTGTTAGATAGATGAAATAGATAGACTTTTGGGGCTTCTAGATTGACTCATAGATGAGCGGAAGGACGGGAGTAAATTACTTAAAATGCATATACTTTTTTCCCCATGTGAACAGAGTATACAAAAATTCATGTATTTTTGCAGCTTTATTTCGATATTGAAAAAGATAAAACCATTTAGTTTAATAGCCACAAGAACTCGATTTCATAAATGAAATAGATTTTGTGGCATTAATTGAAAATCTGTTTTTAATTTATGCAAACTACAGTAATAACTGGCCTATGGTGGCCAGCGCATTTAACGGAAACTAATTAATGGGAAGAAGCTAAAAATAGAATTCGAACCCATAATTAAATAGATATTAAATTAAGCCCGAGCCGTATCGAGTCGGACTACCGCACAGATCTCAATATCATAATTAATTCTCGCTCAGCGGTGGCGACTACTGTGGAGCTCGGGCCTGGGGATATGTGGAGGGCGGGACGATTAGCATAATTTAATAATATTCAAATTGGCGCCAGTTTCAGATCATTGATAAGATCCCGCCGACAACAGATTGCAGATCGGAATCTTTTGATGCGTAATTTATAATAAAAGCGTGAAAAACGAAGCGGGAAAAGGGGGAAAACGCGAGGAAAACTGAGAGAAAGGGTTGCACTTAGAGACTAGACAGTCAACAGTGTACAGGTAAGCAGTCGACCCCTCCCTCCCTGCACAGACCTCTCTAGATACACGTTGTAATACGAGAAGTAAAGAACTATACAGCCGCGCCTACCCAAAGCAACCACAGCCGCGACGAATTCAATAGAAAAAAAGAAAAGAAAAAACTGAAAAGAAAAACAACAAGTTGTAAAGAAAAGTTGGTGGAAAATGCATTGTTGTTGTCTCCGACTTTTCCAGATACTTCAAAATAAAGAAAAAAAAAAAAAATAATGAAAAAAGGAAACCCTTGGGATATGTCGAGCCAAAGCCGAAGACCAGTCCAACAGCAAACAGAAAAAACTTTCTATTATGCTCGCCCACAAAGTGAAAAGTGAGCATATGCGTTTTGTAACCGGAGACTGAGAGGCTGGAATACGAGGGAATATCCCAATATATGTAGAGAGAGAGAGAGAGAGAGAGAGAGAGAGAGAGAGAGAGAAAGAGAAAGAGTGCATATCCAATATCTAAGTACTCGTTTAGGTATATATATAAATGAAAATATCTCTTACTGGACTCGATTACCAGTTCCATCCATTTTTTCATAGTCCAATAAGATCTGATCATTATCTAGTCTAGTTACTATGTCTAGAATTTAAACTAGAGTAACAAGCTAGTTTTCAGTATTTCATATAGCCCATAGATCTGAAGAATATAGGGTATTTAATATTTAAAATACAATCCAAGCCGAGCTACTCTTGTACCTCTCATATGTAGGACTCTAGCTCTCTCTAGCTTAGACTTAGCTTTAGAGTTCGAATCGGAAAATCCTAAGATCTCTACTGTATATAATTCATAGAAATTCTAGCAACTTGAGCGAGTATGGGGCAGTCAAGCGACTCCAATGCACTTGAATGCCTTGCTTAAGGGTGAGGCGTAGCTCAAGGCTTGTTTGTTATTCTTGCTACAGTCAGAGTAGACAGTGAGGCAGAGGGAGGTGGAGGCAGAGCGAGAGTGAGCGAGAGAGAGAGTGGGAGAGAGACAGCTAGATTGACCCTCTGAAGGGGTGTGCGAACAGCTTTATTGATAGATTGCAATTTCTGAACAACAAACGCGGCTCGACAAGGGGCAAGACAAAAGCACGGAAACTCCTTTGTTCCAATGTGCATTCGGAATTTGTAAGGAAAAACGAGATTCGGAATTTGCGTAACAATTCGAGAATTCGCTCGCTGATTTATAGATATTTAATAAAGCGCTTTCCCAGGACCCACGGCCCAAAGAGCACTCTATTCACCATTCTTAAGCTTCGCCAACTGCAACATTTTCATGCCATTTGCATGATAAAAGGTGTCGGGAGGGAGGACGTACGGAAGGAAGGATTCCTCCGTGCGCCCTGCTTAGCCGGCAATCATAACAGGCGTGGCTGATTATCTCGTCAGTAGCCGCTGGGTCGCTGGGTCGCTGGGAGGAGGATCTTTGTGTATGTGGAAAGCCACCCCGGAAATGCAAGTTTTTCACAAATTTCCCTCCTTCTTCGTCTTCTTCTTCCTCTTCATATTGTTTATTTGTTGATTGTTTGCTCAGGCGCCTGCAGAAATTATGACGCAATTTATAGTTTTTATTTTATGTTCCGTGATTTCTTTTTGTTCGGGGATTTAAGTATAGCATAACCAAGATTTATTTCCGGCTTTGGCAAATTTACACCATATGCCGCAATACGGCGCCGACTCTCCCAGTTTTTCCCGCTTTGGCCTGCTACATTTTCTCAGCAAACTTTCTTATCCAGTCAGCAGAACTGAAAGGCTCGACGCGATTGTGAGGAGAAACTTTTGTGTTGCCCGATGTGAAAATGGTTTACAATTTCCCAAACAGCCGCGTGTGGGGACGTCGCGAGCTGCACGTCAAATATACATATAAAATATAGCCCAAATAAAGTAAAAACCCGGCTTAAATCTGGCAAAGTTTGCCCAACAAAATCCACTTTGCGCTATAAAATATATTTAATTGTCTCGAAAAAGCAACTTTTACAACATGTTACAGGGCTCAGCTCAGAGAGCTTTGAGCGACCTGTGAAAGCACTTGGGTGGCTTAAGGCTTAGCTGATCACATCTCATGCAAAAGCTTTTCAATTAAGTGAACTTAAATAGCTGTAAAGTTATGTGTGTTCAAGTTCTTAAAGCGCATTAAAGCTTCATACCAAAAAATAATTCAATTTCAAGCGAGATTAAATACATTCTTTGAGCACTTAAATCAATAAAATAAATTTAAGAGGTCATCAAACCCAACTATAAATCAAAAGCTTAGACCTATTAAAATTTGTATATCTGCCCTTAATGGCATCTTTAAGCTCAGCAAATCCAGATGTTCATTAGTATTTAAGAAGCCTATGGAAGCTCTTAGATTTTGTTTGTTATAAATCGTTTGAAATGAATCGAAATATTGAAGCACATTAAAGCATTCAGGATAATTTGTCGCATTCCCTTCCACAGATTCGCTCAATGAGGACTAAGCTATGAAAATTGATGCCTCACATATAAAGCTCTTAATTAATTGACAAAGCACATTAGAGCTTTTAAGCTAGAAAAAGAGAAATGCCTTCCATATTAATAAGCCGTAAATCTTTTGCCAAAGCACATTAAAGCTTTATTTTAATTACAAACGCTTTCTACGCCACAAAACATGAAGCTGTAAATCGTAAAGTTTATAGCTTTATCTGATAATGATCTTCATGGGGCTCATCCCCCTCCCAATGAACACTCTCTCATTTGCATCGTAAAATAGTGAATCTCGTTCTTATCTTGGCCACATAAGTCATGTGTGAAACACACATAGATGCCCGGCCCGTACACATTACGTAATGGATATGACGAAACAATATTTCAACTCAATAAAATATGAAAAATTACGACAAGAAGCCCGAAACTTAGTTTTATCGTTGTCCATAATTCAAAGAACCAATCGGAAGAACTAGTTCCAGCGCGTGTGTGAGTGTGTGTGTGTGTGTGTGTAATCCGATACGAGAACATAAAGTGCATGAGATATGCGACACGCCGCATATCTGGTATGTAAATATTATTTGGTAGAATTTATGCTGCCCCAGCGAGATCCATGAATCAAACAAATTTTACTTTATGACTCGACTGACCTTCGCCTGACCTGGGGAACTGTTGTAATATTTCAATGAAGTGAATAGATCACAAAATGAAATACGCCCTGCGCCTGTCAGGACAGTGCCTAGGCATTGTCCCCAATGGACTTCCCACTCCCGAAGCATAAAAAACTAGCTCCAATTAGCGTGCGCTGAAAACCTCTTGATTTGTGTGACAGCGAGTCAGGCCTACAGCATCTGGAATGGGACTACGAATGGCTCTGGCCTTGCATAAATCATAAGGCAAACATAAATTACGTTCACAAATTATTTCTACAGTAAATATGTTGTCAAGTACATCTATCTTCAAATATCATATGAGTTCTTTTTTTTTTTTTTTTGCTCAATAGTTTCCTTTATGATTTATCAGAGACCATAGAAGTTGTTAGGCTAACATAACACAGAAGCAAACTGAATAATAAGATCTTAAAACAAAAATGAAATAAATTATATAAAATATTATTGCCTATGGGCAATGTCTGTCCGTTCGTCCGTCCGTCCGTCCGTCCGTCCGTTCCTCCGTTCGTCTGTCCGTTCGTCTGTATGAATGCAATCCATCTCGCCGCTATTGGCTTTATACACGTGGTTTCATCGCATTAATTGTTAAGCTTATCCTGATACTCCCATTAGGGGCGTGGCAAATAAATCTTGTATGCTAGTTTCATACTAGTTAAAGTATATACTCGAGTGGACAGCCCGCATCTAAAACGATATAGATTCTATATTCACACCTATAAGGGGCGTGGCAAGCTGCAAAAGTCTATGTGTATCTTTCGAACTAACAGAGTTAAGAAACAGTTTGTATTCTGAAGTAATTATTGAACTCCTTTAGGAGCCTGTAATTTACAAGATATCACGCAGTTGGTTGCGTCTGATTCCAATTTTCTTACATCTTCTTGGACAGTTTTTACTCAAGATGTGAAATATGATTTTGCTATAAATTTCCATCAGTTTCATGAGCTGTTTCATTGTATTCAACATTTTGTAACTGAAAACAAATGTAAATGAATTATTTGAATATATACAGATGTCTCTTAATTAATAGACTTGTTCTTGTCACTTGCTGGGGTCTGTGGTATCATTTCGCTTGGCATTAGCATTAGAGAGCAGACTTTGCCGGCAGACTTTTGGGGCTGTGTCGATCTGAGCGGCTGCGTGGATGTCGCAGCTACTTAAGCGTAATAAATATGTTGCCAGCAATTTCAAAATTAAGAAAAAGTATTTCAATTTATTGTGCAGCTGGCCCCACTCCACGCAGCCGCGAGGAGGAGGCGCCCCTGCCACTCTGCCACTCTGCCTATGCAGCATGTGCTGCAGACAGACAGAACTCGAGTTTGGACGGACCGAGTGCGGCATAAATCATTTTCATCTGCGTTGCAAGTTGCAGCGATGCGTTGTGAGTTCGCGTACTTGCCACATGCTGCCAAATGTTGAGAGGTTTCACACCCCCACCTCCTCAACCTCACTCTCACTCTCACTCTCGCTCTCGCTCTCCCTCTCTCTCGCTCTTTCACTCTCACTGGCAGCCTCTGCATCGCTGCATTTTCCAAATATACCCGTTCCATTGTCGTACGCCTACGTTCCGTTCCGCATTCGCTACGGATTCGAATTCGAATTCGTATTCGTATTCGGGTTTCTCCTCTTTGATTTATGGCCCAGCTTCGAATATAATTATGTTGCATCTAAAATATATGTATATTCCTGAGCGCTAGAAGATGTGTTCATGTATTTCTGAGACTCGCCGCAAAAGATTCAAACATTTTTTTTTTTTTTTTCATTTCATATTTTCATTTGAAAAATTGTTTCACTGAGTGTATCCTGACCTAAGGGCATTATGATTATGCTCAGGATTTGGTAACGCCTCTAAGAATTTAATAAAAATATTATATAATATATATTATATATTATATATTATATATTATATATTATATACTATATATTACATATTATATATTATATATTATATATTATATTTTATATATTATATATCACACCTCGTAAGAGCGTATTTCATAGTCGCATTCAGTCTTTACAGTTAGTTTTCTGGGCATATTTTGAATACAAAGTGGGTTAGCTTTGGGAGGCGTTTGCTCCGCGTTATGCCAGCTCTCGATTCGATTCTATTTTAATTAAAATTTAAGTTGCCAAAAACGAAAAAAATGTGTTGGGATTTATGGGGACAGCCCCGCTGCACCAGCCGCAACCATATTAATCGAAGCCTACGAAATTGGCTGCGAGAAATATGAAGATGAAAATGTAGAGAAAGGAAAAGTTCTTGGTTTGGGTTCGACAGAATTTTAGTTATTTACATGATCTTGTGGCCTTAAGTATTTATGTAAGGCGACCAAAGAATGTCAATGAAGAGTTCAGCGCCGATGGGATTTGTATAATTTCATATTTGAAGATGTGAACAGAAATATTTTGATAAATATGGAGAGCTAAGATTTATTTTGAAAGAGCTAACTACAGAAATTAAGTTTCATTCGATGATGCTCTCTTTATACCAATATCCAATTGCAGGAGAAACAGTTTAGCAAAGAACAGATAATGATATTACCGAATATCTAGTAACTTATCTCTATTCTTACATTAATTTTACATCATATACATTGATTAAATAAATAAATTTAAGGTAAATAAATTTTAAAGAAGAACGAGATAAAAATCTTAGCTGATTTTTCATACGGTTTTTAATCGATTCCGATTACAATTACAATTTCAATATATATCGATAACTATCGATTTTCTGAAGCACGCCCAGCGTAGCTTTTGCTCCCCTATCCGCACATAAGCTACGAATCTAGTTGCTCACCCCACTCAATGGCGCTTGCCTCCTTTCACTTGAGCATGTCCAGCTCGCTCCGTCTATTTGTTAGCCCGATATCACATTTATGTGCCTGTCAGGAGTTCAGCTGCTATTCAGTGTGGTCTGCTGCCTTGCGGGAAAATCAAAGATTTGATTATGTTAAAAACATTTAATGGCTGCTTAGTTGTGTTATCTAATGATGATGAAAACTATTTTGCTATTGGAAGTAGATTTTAATTCTTTATTCTTGATTTATCATTTTACTCTCTAAATATTGTCGCCCAACGTTAATACACTTTTGTAATAGCTCAGCGCGGTATTCTTGGCAGCTAGTTAAGTCTTCGATTTCAAATGAGGCATACAAACATTTTTTAATTAGTTGGAAAAGTGCATCAATTGCTGAGAATAGTGCTTTCATACATGTTGGAGTAAATACCGATAGACAATAAAAGCAATTGCAGACAATGTACACATTCGTACACTGCACGCCAATGTCAGTGGCAAAAATTAAAAATTGTTTCAGTGCTTCATTCTTTTCCCATTTTTCACAGGACATAATAGAATCCTTTAGATCCGTTATTTTCTTCGCTAAGTCTTTAAAAAATTCCAGTGATAATTTTTTAATGTCAAGACCCAAAAATCGATTATGTTTGGCGTCTGTTGGAATGGTCTAAAGGAATTTTTGTTTGTTAAATTGTCATACGAAGTGATTTAAATATTTAACAACTTACGTTGCACACAGAGACACAGATAATCATGAGTAGTAAATAACCCATTCTCCAGTAAGTCGCCTTAAATTTGATCTATGTATGATCTGTGGCACAAGTTATACATATATGTACGATTGATGTCAAGCTGAACTAATGAACTGAAACTAATACAGATTATTGAATTCGATGCAGATAATATTATTAACAGTTTTACTTAATTAGGCAATTATTTAAAAGCAAAAGTTCTTAAAATCTTGATTCTTTCATCCATAGCCTTCGAGTAGTTGCAGCTCAACCGCCATAGATTGGCTGCCTTCCAGTTGCTGTTTTTTTTTTATACCCTGATCCCATTAAAAATGGGAAAGCAGGGTATAATAGTTTTGTTAAAAGTATGTAACAGACAGAAGCAGGCGTGACACATCCCATAAAGTATATATATTCTTGATCAGGACGACAAGCCAAGTTGATAGAGCCCTGTCCGTCTGTCTGTCCGTACGTGAATTTTGAATTTTTTATTTCGGGTATACAGCGCGCATATTGAGTTTGTTTCAGAAAATATATGAATATTCCTGAATAATTATTATCGATTTAAAACCATATAAAAGTCAGTTAACATTTCTTATCTTTTTCTTTTATTTTCTATTTTATTTTAACTAATTTCGGATTTTGTTTCATTTGGATACCGGCCCAACATTTTCCCAAAATTTTGAACAAATATGTTAAGTGGCAAATATGGCACATATATGAAAGTGCATTGGGGTGCCCAAGCGGGTCGAAATATTTCCCCGTTTTTATAAAATATGAAGTGAATAAATATTATTGAGGTTTTAAGATGTTGTTAGAACAGCGAAAGTGTGGGGTTGTAGGCTCGACTCAGTGCGCGTGGTACCCAACAAATGTAAATCAATTTTATTTTGTATTTATTATCCATTTTGTACATACGATTTACGGTGTATATTCAAAAACTAATAGCGGGCGGGATTAGGGTTTCTCCTAGTCGGGCACTCCGACTTGAGGGTTCTTACTTGTTCTTTCTCTATCTCTCTGGGGTTCTATCAAAAGTTCTCTCTAGTCTTTCTCTTAGGTTTTCCCACTTACCCTCTCCCTCTGTCTAGTTAATTAGCATAAAAGTCTATAATTTTTGAATCTAAGGACAATTATATTATTAGAAGTAAAATATTTCATGAGCGACTGTATATAATATCTGCACCGAAGCAATGAACTAAATAAGCATCTATGTATGTATGTATGTATGTTAATTATGTTGTTCATTGCAACTACACTTTTGTATAATGAAATACATCCAAACATACACATGCATACGTATATTTAGATTTATACGCATTATGGCAATGCAGATATGATCGGATCACTGATTGCTAAATCACTTAATTATTATTACGGCTTTAATACAATGTTGTTTCATGTAATTTTCAAGCAGATCAAAAGATCAAATGGAAGACGAAGACGCGAACGAAGCTTTCTTTGGCTCAATCGCTCCTTCTCTCTCCCTCTCACGAAGTGAGTTAGCCTCGTCTTATGCTCTTCTCGCTTCCTTCTGTTTGGTTGCGTTATGTTGCTCAAGCAACAACAAAGGCGAGAAGAGAAAAAGAAAAAACCAAACATAACCTCAGCATCGCATAAATAAATCTGTCAAGTGTTGCGCATAAATATCTCTGCAACATGTTGTTCGGTTTTTAGTTGTTGCCTCAGGATGTTGTTGTTTCGCTGTTGTTGCTGTTGTTGTTGTTTTGCTGTTGCTTTAATTAAATGCTGCAATCAAGTGCGTAGCGCGATATTTCCAATGAAAAATTACAAAAACAAAAACGAAAAGAGAATTAAATGGCAAAGGCAACAGGCGAACGATGGATGGATGGATGGATGATGGCTGGGCAAGGGGTGGCCGGCGGTGCAGGGGCGTTCGCCATTTGGCCGCGAGCTCCGCCTCATGTTTGTGCATTGAGAAAATTGTGTCCGTTGCACATTTGTTGACTTTGCCACTTGCCTGCGCCTGCAACGCCACGCCCCCCGCGCCCTGCCCCACCACACCTTTACATACACGGTCCAACTCGTTCGCAGCAGAAAGCCTCGTCAAAGTGCCGTTTGCCTGGCATCGCATCGCCAGCGTTTCGTACGTCTGCCCCACCTACCGCCGCGCGCTCGACATACGGGATTGTCCCTACAATGCCCTAACGAACGGCCCCAGTGAATTAAATTCATAATTAATGCGTTGCATGCACGCACACACACACACAAACACACACACACATACACACGCACGCACGGTCGGACCATGGACACGTAGCAGCTACCGTTGCCTCTTTGTTGCCTGACACGTTTATTAAAACTGATTTTTTTTGCACACTACGAGTAAATAAATAAGTTTACGTACATTGACTAGGTGAAGCACTTTGTTCATACGTAAGTATATAAACATTTATAATTATATATATACATTTATATAATAAAATAAGCTCCAATCATATATAATATTTCTTAGCCACATCAAATTAGTTAAATTAAATTGAATTAAATTTTATGACCCTCCATATCTCCCACACTTCATAGGGCATGCGCTCGTCGCTGTTGACTCAACAAATCTTTTCCTCTTATTTTTGCTTTGCGTTCGCTCTTAGCATATTTCATGCAATTTTGCGTTGTTTTTGCTTTTGCTTTTCATTTATTTTTCTGCTTTGTGTTTGTTTTGTTCCTTTTGCATTTCGCATTTCACATTTTTTTTATGGCTACTTTTGATTTGGTGCCAAAAGCACGCAAAGCGAAGTTTGATTCGCATTTGTTCTCGTGCACAATTTGACCTTTCATTAATTATAACGCTGTAATTGTGGAGTAAGCCAAATAATGGGGCTCAATCAACAACCATCTAAAGACTATTATTTCGCTAGAAGCATTTCCATATGTATTTAAAAACGCGTGTGCAAATACATATACGAACGCAGTACGAATCGGAAATGGTTTGTTATAGGCATTATGCAAATGCAACGATATTGAAATTTTGTTAAAGCTACATTTTAGCTAAACTCTGAATTTTTACATGCCAGAAATTATTATTATCAAATATACTACTATGTACAGTCTGTTTCTACATTAGACAATTCGAAAAATTCATATTTTTCAATTAAACTCCATTTTTATTTTTAATTAAGCTTACACAAGTTTCAAGTCGTGAAGTAACTTTAGAAACTTTTCGGTGAGCTTTTCGCAGCGTGTAGAGTTTCTTGACAGACTGTATTTACGAAAAAACTTGGGTTCATCCTTTAATAATTATTTTAGTATGTCTCAGAAACGAAAAAAAAAGTTCAATACAAGGTTTACATACATTACATTACATGCTCTTCTCTAATAAGGCTAACTTAGAGGAAAAAGATATAAGAACATATATATTTACATTTTCGTTTAAAATTATAAGCATACATACTTACATACCTAAATTGTATGTACATACATACATGCATATATATATGTATGTATGTAATCTCTTGCATTCCATACTCATCCACCTGAGTTCCTTTATACGTGCATACATACATACACTTACTCTCATAACTCTGCGTACAATAGAATATTTTTTTTTCTCTTCAGTTGCCTCTGGAAATCTAATATTTTTCAGCTATTTATCTACTCATCCGTATTTTGTTTAATTAAAAATAACAAGCTGATTTTCAATTACAAAATGTTAAAATAAATGAAATCGCAAAAATCTGCTTACACTTCAATTTATATGAATACACATACATAATGTAGAATGTAAGTAAATACCATTTATAAGCTAAAATACATTAATGATAAATGCAGATGATCAATATGCATCTGTAGCAGATGTCTACACAAGGCAGATAAATGATTAACGCCTATCAAAGTCCAATTAAAATAATAAAAAAAAAAGTCTTTTCATTTTCCCCTTGATTAAAACTTCACAATTCGCTCTCAAGTTTCGTCCATTTATCAGCAGAAGCTTTGATGAAAGGCTTCGCTCGATGATTGCAAGCAAAATTTAATGGCATATTAAATATGCAACTGCTTTAATGTACTTAATTGGAGGTACGCGTTTTTTACGAGCCCGAAACGCTGCGAAAGGTGTGCAATTATTTATTTGCATAAAGAAAAGCCCAAACGGGAAAAAGGCACGTAAAAATGCATTTAATTATAATTATTGCGCTTCCACTTAGCAGCCCATTCCCTCGAGGCCCCACCTCGTGCGCCAGCTCAGTTCAGCCAGTCTTTTTCCCCACTTTATTTTATTTTTGTTGCTGTCGCAAATACCCTGCATTATATGGCAAATCACGACGGGGCATATAGTGAAGGCGACGAAGTAGAGACAAGAATGAAATATATGATGCAAGTGAAAATACCCTATAATATCTGAATACCGTTAGTAGAGTGTAAAGATAGAAGAGCGAGAGAAAGAGAGAGAGAAAGAGAGAGAGAAAGAGAGAGAGAAAGAGAAAGAGAAAGATCTAAAAAACACAAAAGGTGTCTTATCTAAGCATAAAAGCTATTACTTGATAGCATGATGGCATGATGATGCCCTATATGAAAAGCATGGACGGAGAGCAGAAAGAAAGAGAGCGAGAAGCTGAGAGAGACTGAGAGTGACTGAAAGAAAAAGAAAATTACTCAATACATAAAAAATACCCTGTAATTTTAGTAATGTTATATTATTGATATGTGTAGCCACATCAAGATGAGGATAACGATATTAAACAAATAGTTAATTAAGTTGAGCGTAAATATTCTTTAGCGAAGCTAAGGTAACACCCTGTAAAATATAACCGTTGGTATAACTGTAAACTCATATGCTTATATATCATAGCTTCCCCCTTTTGATGATACCCTGTGATATTTTAGTTTACAAATCGATACTCACATAAGGGGTTGATATATATCACTTAAAGTGATAAATGCAATTGTTCATAATGCAAGATACCCTGTAATCATAATCAACTTTAATTACAATTTAATTATCTTAAAATAAAGTCATATATAATATTTTTTTCATTGAATAAATAATCAATATTGCGTGGTATCTCGTCGTCTATCAGGGCCACAGTGCAAATGAACAGTGGAGAATTATAGTAAATATAAATAATAAAACAAAGTGCAGGCAAATGATAAAGTGTATTAAAACGCACGCGAATGCTGCGCCGGGAGGCGGCCGCTGCCACGCCCCCTCGGTCGCATTTAAATTGCATTGCACGCAACAGGACGCACGAGTCGATAAATTTGTTGCTGCTGCTGTTGTTGTTGTTGTTGTCGTTGGTAAGAGCTCTTCTATTGCCAAGTCTGCCGCAAGATGTGGCAAAGGCACACGAGTGCAGCGAGCCACTTATTATCGCAGCTAATTTATGCAGCGGGCCTCCGAGTCCCATAAATCGTGCTTACGGCTAAAGGAATTGGCCGCAATCCGGAATAACCTCGTTTATGTCACTGGCCACATACATATATGTAGCTTATACGGATCTATACGAAAATACATGGATCCTGCTGGCGGTCCATGCGAAATGCCATTTCCATCATCATTTTCTCTCTCTGTTAACAATATCGTGTTCCACACTCAGTACAGGGTATTCGAAGAGGTCATGGTAATTGGGGGAGAAAGTGAAGGCAGAGAGTGTAAGAAAAAGTATAAGCAGAAAAGAAGAAGAGCTAAAGATTTACAGCGCGGGAGATAGGTTAAGAAAGTTATAGAGACGGAGAGAATGAAGCTGAGAGATAGAAAAGAAGATAAGCCAATAAAGAGAGAGACAGAGAGAGAGAGAGAGAGAGAGAGAGAGACAGATAGAATGAGGCTGAGAGATAGATATGAAGATAAGCCAATAGAGAGAGAGAGAGTGAGAGCTAGACCGAGGCACAGGAAGAACTTAGATATAGACAGAGAGAGACTTAAAGC
Source organism: Drosophila mettleri (assembly GCA_035047625.1). Lineage (NCBI taxonomy): Eukaryota > Metazoa > Arthropoda > Insecta > Diptera > Drosophilidae > Drosophila > Drosophila mettleri. The sequence continues at coordinate 20,217,386 of JAWNPI010000103.1, forward strand.
AAGTAAATAAGAGAGAAATGTTTGTTATAAGAAATTCAGAGAGACATAAAGTGAGAAAGAGAGACCACGAGAAAGAGAGAGATGATAGCAAGAGCGAACCTGAGAGAAGAAAGAGACAGAGGAAGACAAAAACGGAGAGCAGACTATAAGAAAGAAAAAAATAGCGAGCGAGTTAAAAATAAATAAGATAAATAAATAAAGATAAAGAAATAAGTTATAGAGGTTGATTAAGAGAAACTGATTGAGGAAGAGAGAGACGGAGAATTCTTCATTCAGATAGATAAAGAAAGAGAATAGAGACAGAGAAGGAGAGAAATATTTTTCAGTTATAAATAAGGTGAGCGAGTAAGAATAAGATCTTGAGATATATTAATAGAAAACGATATAGAATAGAAGAATATACAAGATTGTAAAGACAGAGAGGCATAGAGATAGGAGATACAGAAGTGAAGAAGTCAGAAAAACTCATAATAGAATTCATGAAAATTACATAAAAACTATATTTATGAAAATATAAAATAGTGAGGAGAATAGAGAGAGAGAGAGAGAGAGAGAGAGAGAGAGAGAGACAGAGAGAGAGGATAAAGGAATGAGAGAATAAAGGAATGAAGAATAGCTGAAGAAAGTCGTGAGAGATATAGAAAAAAATAAATAAGGAGTGAAATGATAAGTGAGATTCAAATTAAGCACTTAAACTAATATACCCGCTTTATGCTTTGCCAAAACATAGAGTATACGCCAGTGGAGCTCTGGCTGGCTTTGTTTAAACTCCTGCCAGAAGGAGCCCACGATTGCTTTTTCGAGAGTGTCAGAAGCATTTAATTGATCATCAAACGAAGCTCATAAATGAAGCTCTGTCTCCAGACTCGAGAGCAGCGAAACGAAGGTAAACAAACAGTAAAACTCTCTCGCTGTCTGGCCATGGCTGGGATCTGGATCTGAAAATGCAGACGGAGCAAGGAAGAGAGAGGGAGAGGAAGAGGCAGCATGACAAGCAGGGGGAACCCTTGTCGCCCGCTGTGCCTTGGCTGGCAGGCAAGGCAACAGTAGCCAGTGGGTAACAGACCTGGTTTCATGTTGAGTCTCTCCTCTCCCCCACTCCCTCTCCCTCTGCCACTCTCTCGCTCTCGCTCTCGCTCTCGCTCTCTGCTTGACTTTGTTGAAGTTGGGCCTGGGACAGCATCTGCATCTGCATCTTCGCGGCATCTCAGCGCATGTCATGTCTCGTATCTTTTGTGCTAATCGTAAATAACTGTCGAAATTTTTTGCTACTGTATGTGATTTGCACATGGCATGCGAGGAGCATGAGGATGAGGATGGGGCTGAGACTGCGACTGTAGATGGGACTGCGGATGAGCCTAAGCTGCTGTTAAAGCTGAACTTGAGGCAGAGCCTGGCGGCGGTAGGAGAGGATGAGGCTGAGGATGGGGCTGAGGCTGAGGCCAGGCCAGAGCCAGAGGTAGGAGACGAGACTGAGTCTGACATGAAGCTAAGGTAGCAGATGAAGCTGAAAAGGAGGCTGAGACTGAGGACTGAGACTGTAGATGAAGATGAGGTAGAGGTGGGAGAAATGGCTAAGACACAGTGTAGAGATGAGGCTGAGCATGAGGCAGCAGATGAAGTAGAAAATGAAGCTCAGACTGGAGCTTAGGCTGAACCTGAGGCTAAGACTAAGATGAGGATGGGACTGGAGCTGAGGCAGAGGCCGTAAAGGAGCTGGCCAAGTGGCTTTTGGATGCTGCAAGACATTATTGTTGCTGCTTTAGTGTTATCTTTAGACGTTGCCTCTAACTGCAAGCATGGGGCTGGAAGGGAAACGGCTCGAACTTGGGCTCTGGGTCTGGCCGTTAAGAAGGTCTCTTTATATGCGCACCTTAAAAAAAAGACAACAACAACAACAACAACAACAATAAGATACTTAACTTTTTGCACCGTCGCATGAGCGGGGCACACTTATAGCCACACACACACACACACACACACACACACACAGGAGAGTCGAAAAACCGGAGTTGGCGCTGGGTTGGAGCTGGGACTTTGCGTCTGGAGTTTGGGGCCTGACACCGCAGCAGCGCGAGCTGAGTGAAAAACATGTTTGGTTATAATTCTTTTTACTTCTTGTGTCTTTTTATACCCTGTAAGCCCGGGGGAATAGACGCTATTCAAAGGGTATGTGCGCTGGCACAAATATATTATTTATTAGAAACAACTCCAAGACTCTCTGTGCTCCAGCGCCAGCTCCAGCTCCGACTCCGAAGCCTGCAATAAATTCTGAAATAATTTTTTATTTTCTTTTACTTTTATCCATTTATAAATCTGATTTACGTGGTATCTTTTAGGCGTTTACCTTTCGAGGCCAACTTGTTTATGCTTTTTTTTTTTGGCCGTCGTCGTGCGTTTTTTATGCTTTGCTTTCTTTGCGCTTTGGACATGTATCTGAAAGATACTTTTTCGTATTCGTACTCTTTGTTGTTGCTGTGTGTGTGTGTGTGTGTGTGTCGTGCTTGATGACGCTGACAAAGGTCTGTCCGCCCCAGCCACAGATGGCAGGCATCAGGCACGGACCCCGACAGCGACCCCGAGCCGTGGCCATACGCGATTTTAATGAAGCACTTAAAAAGCATAAATGAAAATAAAACAGAGAAAAGAAACCCCCAGCAAAGGCCCCATGCCTTATGCCTGATGCCCCCTAGCCCATGCCGCATGCCCCATGCCGCATACAGCAGATAGCCAAGCAGATAGAGCCCAGCAGCTCCCACTCCGTGCCCAGTTTCAAGCCCATCTTCAGAGCGACAATTGATGTGGAGCCTGACTGCCTGGCTGTCTGGCTGGCTGGCTGGCTGTCGTATCTATCTGACTGCCACGCCCCCACGCTCTTCCCCGCCCAGTGTCCGGCCGCATAAGTATTACGTGTCTTTTTTTACTGCCCTCCACTCACACAGGCCCCCCACGCCTAGCCCCTCATCAGAATGTTTTTTTTTTTCTGGCTCTATCTTGTGCCTGCGCCTCGAAATTAATTCTAATCTAGCAAATTACGCCGAGCTCTGGTTGGGCCGTGGGCCGTGGGCCGTGGGCCGTGGGCAGGGGACTGGCAGCCGCTCAGGACCATTTATGCAGTCATAAAAATTAAAGACACCGCTTCCAGATAAGTGCGTGTGCGCACACATGTATCGCGCGGATACTCCCAGCGATATGTCGCGCAGATACAGTGGCCAATAAAACGACAAACATTAAAAGCATTAGCAACAGCATTAGAAATGCAGAGAGCCCTGGGAGCGGGCTGAAGCGGGGGAAGCGGGGGCCAGCGGAACGGCATGGAATTGAATGGAACATTATCGTTCGCATATCATTCGAATCGGAATGAGTTGCTCCAGTGCCCAGTGCCCAGTGCTCCCAGTGCCGTGGCCTTGAATAATTGATGAAAAAGTCAGCCCTGATCTCGAGTGTGACCCACACCCACTCTCACTCCCACACCCACACCCACACCCTCACCCGGCCAGCAGCCAATTCATGTCTAAATTATTCCCAGCTACAGCAACCAATCACGTTCTCTTAAAGATTGAAAGGAAGTCTTTCATTAGATCTATTTGATATCTATTTTTACAGCTTGGGCGAGCGAGGAAATTGATGTGACCCCATTAGGTTTATATGCACATTAGCATATTATGAACGTACACCTAATGTGCTTAGTTGCTCATATAATTAATCAAGAATCTCTTCACTTTTGTAACTCCACATATTGTTCTTGCGAGACACCCTACTTTGCAGTGAGGCACCCTAATGAAATGCTCAAGCTTTTGGGACGATTTCTTCTCGCTTAGCTCTTGTTGTTGTGCGTTGGCAAAAACGAACGCTGTGGGTGCGCTACACACCCATACAACACATACGCAGCCGAGCTCGCTAGTATTCGTGTGTGTTAATTGTGTGCAGTTGCAAATGTAGCTGTAGTTGTAGTTGTAGTTGTAGTTGTAGTTGTGTAGTTGTTGCGAATGGGTTCATTGCACGTAGCACCCAAAAGCGACCAACTAGTCGACAGATCGCCCGAACGCCGGACCGACCGACCGACCGACCGACCGACCGTACGAGCGCCCGTTCGTCAGTAACTAGGCGCTTATGTGTGTGCAAGTGCGAGCGAGTGTGTGCGTGTGTATGCGTATTCATGTGCAGTTAGGTACATAGTTGTTGCTGTTTAAACAGCCTAGCCTGGCCGGGCCACTCTGCTTAGCTGCGTCTGCGTCTACGGCCTGTGCTTTAGCGTCGCTGTTGGCTGCTTCTGTCGCATCGGTCATCGTGCATTTTGCTCTGTTTGCGTGCGCCTGCATTTTGCTCAGCACTCGACGCCGTTTGGCGCTGCTCTTTTGTTTCGCATTCGCGTTGAGAGCGCAGCACGAGTTTTGTCTTTGCTTCTAATGCGGCCCGACTTCAAGCCGATGCCGTAGCCACCTTCAACTGCGCGACGAGTCTGTGGCAAACCCAACAAACACACACACACACACATACATACACACACCTATACTAACACCAGGCCATGCAAGTGAGTCCCAAACGCTGGCGTCGACTTCGGCGTCGCTGTTGTTTATCGTTGCCTTTCTTTTTATTTTTGTCTGTTATTTCTTTTCGTTCACTTTACTGTTGTTGTTTTACTTTTTTTTTTTTTTTTTGCAGCTCTGGCTCTGCCATAAGGTTCGTTGCTGTTGTTGCTTGTCTCTTTGGTCTTCATTGCCTTTGTCTGTTTTGTTGTGTGCGCTTTGGTCGTCGCGTCGTCTTATGTATGGTTGTGGCCCAACTCACCCGTCTCCCCCGCCTTCTACCACTACAGTTACCTCTATCGGCAGCACCTACGTATAGCCGACATCCATACACACACACGCACACACACACACATACAAACGTACCTACGGTATACATCGTTGTCGCTGCTATTGCCGAACTGTTGCTGCTTTTTTTTTGCACATTCTGTCTGTTCTCTCTTTTCGCTTGCATTTTGTGTATCTCATCTCGTGTGCGCTTTCGCCGTTTTTGCGTTGCTTTTGCCTCTGCCACATTGCTTTTCAATCTCTCGGCATCGCTGCGCCCCAACAACAAAGGCAACAACTACAGCAACAATCGCCGCCGTCGTCGTCGTCGCTGGCGTCGTCGTTGCCCCGACGTCGTCATCGTTTTCTCTATTTTCCTCAATCGCTTTGCCTTTTCATTTTCAATTCGCATATTTTGCAAACTCTACTTTCAGTTATTCGCCGATAATTGATGTCAAAGGACGCAGTTGTGCTCCGCGTCCGCTGTTGTCGCTGCTGCCGCCAACGCCACTGCCGCCACCGCCACCACCATCGCCTCTATCGTCCCTCCAGCTGTAGAATCATATCCTGCCGTCATGCCTAAGGAGGATCCGTTCGTCAATCGTGCTCAGCTGCTGAAGGCCATCAAGAAGTATCCAGAAATTTGGGACTCCAACAACAAGCTGCACTTGTGCCGCAGCGTCACATCGCCTATGTGGAACGAGATCGCCGAACAGTTTGGCGGGCATGTGCCTACAGGTGAGTGCGACTGAGATAGCCATATTGTGCGCATGTGTGTGTGTGAGTGTGTGTGCGAGTACTTATCAATGTAAGCGAAAACAAAAACATTAGCAAAGTTTCTACTGGGCTCGAAGCTTAGCCTGGGCAGCCGGCATCACAATTTGTTTTTGTTTTGCGTTTCGCTGACTGCTTCCCTGCTCACGTTCTCTCTCTCTCTCTCCCTCTCGCACCCAATTGCTGTTTGGCATTTCTCTTATGCTACGTTTGTAAGCTATAAATAGATGCATGCACTGTTTGTCATAGGGTGTAAATGCTCAATTGGAATAGGGAGTGATAGCGTAATTACATGTGTATGTATGTATGTATGTATGTATTTAGGGTACATTAACAAATTTGTAGAGCATGTAGAATGAGCTATAAGTGATCATGATAATAGGCAAAGGAGTGCGAGTGCCTGTTATACACCTTCCAGAATAAATATGCATACAACAAATGACATTATTATTTATAGTTAATGTGTTAATTCATAATTAATGTGTTAATCATTTTGTGCATCTCATTTTTTTTTTACAATCAAAGCTTTTCATTGAGCTATTTATTTTGTCAAGTGAATATACATATTTAATAGACTGTAGTAGCTGAAACATTTAACTCCCTAGTCTGCCGCTCTCCCTCGCTCTTTCTGATCATCTAATCTAATCATCCCTGAACTCTCTTTATCTCTCCTCCCTCGCATCCAGTTAAACTTCAGTCGATTTGGAGTCAAATGAAGTATCATTACCATAATCTGGTGCATCGACAGATCCTGCACAAGGAGCGCTTCAATACCAAGTGGGAACACTTCGAGCCCATGTCCTTTATGTACAACATAACGGTGGCAAAGATCGTGGGCGCTCAGTCCAACTCGAGCAACTCTGAGATCAGTGCGCCCAGTGAGCCCGTTCACCAGGTGGGCGGCACTCCTCCTGCATTGCCGCCGCCCCCATTGCCAAGTGCCACGCATGGGCGCGGGCGTCCCAGTGGCAGCTTCAGTTGGCTGCAGTCCACGGCCGCAGCGACGCTGCCAATTGCCCAGCAATCCGTTGTCCCAGTCGCCATCTCAGCCTCCCCAGAGCTACCTCATCTCATCGAGCAGCCGGCAGCGCATGGCATGAGCTACACCGCCTTCACAGGATTAGTGCCGCCGGCCGCTGTCACCGTGGAGGCAACGACCACGCCCTTGCGCAAACTGGGCCGGCCCAGTTCGTTGCACAACAGCATGCGCGGTCGCATCATCGATGCCATTAAGGCGCGCCCCTCCCTGTGGGCGGGGCGCCAGCGCAGCGAAAAGGGACAGGGCCAAAGCCGCACCTCCGCCGTCTGGAAGGAAGCAGCCAACGAGATGGGCCTAACGCCGAGTAAGTCCCCAAAACATATTACCAAGAGAAGTTAAGGGCTGAAGGAATTTTGAAACTAATGAAAGGAATTTTATGCCAAGAGTTTGACATGCAGGTTGATTATTTGCAATGAAGTTGAGGCTCATAACTGATAACTTTATCAATTTTAAGAGTAATTTATAGCGAATCATAAAGCAGTTCAAAAAGAATATGATGAATATAAGAAAATGAGTTCAAATTAATACATATATCTCCCTGGGATTGGGTTTTGACTAATAAAGCTTACAATGAAGATTAACTTTACCATGAGATGTTGAGAAGAGGTAAAAAATTAAAGGTTCCGCAAACACTTGGCCTTTGTTCAGTCAGTCATTAGATGTAGTACAGATTTGAACTAAATTGAAGATAAATTTAAAAGTTACTTGTAACTTTTCATATAATTAAAATTTATATTTTTTACTATTATTATATTAATATATTCAAAATCATATAAACTCTATGGATTACAAATTTACTTCCTATGAATATGAGACGTTTAGACTGATCAGACTTTTGTTTAGCAACCTAGAAATAAAGTAGTATACTGTAAGATTAATTAACAGTGAGGATAAAGTTTCGAATGAAGCTTGATAAAGATGCTACGAATGCATTAAATAATATCAAAAGAGATTGAATTAAAAGTTATGTAACTTTATTTACTTCAAGAGTCTTTCAGATTGTGCAGATCTCAGATAAGGAATGAATATAAAACCTGCAATGCAGACTGATTTTAGAATGAAGCTTAATGCGCATGTTAAAATGTTTAAAAAGAATGAAGAATTACCTGAATTTAGATAAATGTTGCAAAGTGAGGAGTAGAAGGGGGCTTAAAGGGAAACTTAGAGCAAATGATAAAGATAAAATTCAAAATAAAACTTGGAAATATTTTATATTGTCTAAACGCCGTTCTAGGCCAGGAAACAACTAGAGTTTCTGAAGTAAGTAAGAAAGGCTGAATTATGTCAGTCAGTTTCGTATTATCATGAAGAGTAGAAGTGAGGGAAAATAATGGAATCTAGATATATAAAATATAATATATATATATATATATATATATAAAATATAATATATATTATAGATATAAGCAAAAAGCTTCTGTGAAATTGAACCATTTATAATCGACTTGCAGCTCTCATGCAGACGCGCTGGTCGATCATCAAGCAGCGCTACGTGGACGAGCTGCAGAAGGAGCGGCATGCGCAGTACGCACAGCAGGGATTCCGCTCGAACTGGGAGCATTTCGAGCGCATGTCCTTCATGCGGGACATGCTGCTGCGGAAGGTGGACGAGCGGGAGCAGACACGGGAGCACATCCAGGAGATGGTCAGCGAGCAGCAGCAGCAACAGCATCTGCCCCATTCCCTGGCCATGGGCCATGCCCCGTCGCAGGCGCATCCCCTGCAGCTGTACCGCCCGCCCGGACTGGCCGAGCACTCGCAGGACCTGCAGTTGGCCCAGCATGGCGCTCACCTCATGCATCCCCAGCACCTACACCATCATCATCCCAATAGCCATCATCATCCGCATCTTCATCTGCATCATCAGGCGCCTGGGGCCGGACGACGACGTGTCAAACAGGAGTCTGACCTGGAGTGGGATCCCTTCGAGATGATTCTCCATGTGCAGGGCAACGGCGAGCCGGCGGCCAACTAAAGCAAGACTGAGAACAGTGTGAGGAAATAGTAAGAAGACCGACACAGAGAGAGCGAGAGAGAGAGAGAGAGAGAGAGACAGCAACATGTATACATAGATATATCGCCAGATGTAAAACTAACAACATTACAATCCAATTTGTATTTCCAATTTTTCACTTTGCAATCAAATAAAAACATCACATCGAAATCGAAGGATGTTCCAGAAAACGTATTTATGGGAGAAACTTATGAGTAAGTGTATACACGATAGATAATGAATATTATACATATATTTATATTCAGTATAGTAGAAAGTATGAAAGGAATTTAATTTTTTTATAGAGAAGAGGAGAGAAAATAACTGAGAAGTTTTTCCTAAACTTTGATAGAGAAGTGCATTAATGGAATTGATTGGAGCTAATCATATTTGTAAGGAATAGAGTGAATTTATTTACACATTTAGACAATCTGCAAATGTATTTCCTGGATAGAGTTCAGATAGCGCAGTCATTTGTATATAATAATTATAGTTCGTTAATTATGATTAGAAAAGCAATAGAAGTTCAAGAGAACTCGGAAAATGTTTTAAATATTTAGGCTATATTTGAGAAGAGCACAGATATCGCTTAGCTATAAATTATGGAGTAATTCGCTTGAATCGTCTTTTAAATCCAAATATTAATATTAATTTTTAAATATATATATATATATATTTTTTTTTTATACAAACCTGAAATATTCGAAATATTTGCAGAGAGCAGAGATTTATTTAGAGTCAATATAATTTCAGCAAGTTCCTCCCTAGGTTATAGATAAGCTAATATTAAAAGATGCAGTAATACTTTAGGTATTTCTTCTAAGTGCAACGAGGCTCACATCCCTTTTCTCAACGTGCTGTTCGAGCAGCTCAGCAGAAGTCGCCTATCTGGCAGCCTCTCTTCTAATGTTCGCTTGACAGTACTTATTAATAAATGAAGATGTTCTATCCCAGTATTAATTATATATATAAATTATAATTATTATAATATTATTTGCTAATTTTAATGAATTTCATCATTAAAATTAATATTTATTAAAATTCAAGTACCCTGAATCCATTGTTTTAAGCAGTTTGACTTTACGCTCAGTTAAGAAATTTAAATCATAAAACTGTTAAAAATGTTCAGAGTTACTTATGATTGAAATTTGTTCCAGGCTTTGTCATAGGCATTCATCGCATCCCATCATTCATGTCAGAGGCTTTCGTTCTACAAGTAATTCCTTATATATATATACTATAGACAATTAAGTATGTCAATTTGTGGGAGTTCGTGAGATGTTTCTATTTAATATACCCACTTGGAGTGCCTGCCGCAACTTCATCTAGTATCTCTTGTAAGCAACAGGAGCGTGCTCATAGCCAGCCCCAGCCCCAGCCCCAGCCCCAGCCCCACGCCCAGCTTTATCTCCCGCTGGATTAACTTTCTTCAAGACGTATAGAAATTTGTATATCCAAGTGTGTGTATATGTATGCTAATTTGGCACAATGTGTGCAACATTTGTCAATTGCCACAAAATCGGAAACATCTTTTAGCTCGCACACGCGGCGCATCGGCGCGTAGCCCCGCACCTGCCCCTTGCTCAGCTCACCTGTCAAATAGAAGTCGTGTAAAATTTCCACTTTGGGCTTTTGTGTGCGGTGTGTGTGTGTGTGTTGGGGGAGGGGGCATGCCCCACGCGTAATTCCAATCACGTGCCACACAAAGGCAGCAAAAAGTTTTGAAACTCTAAAGCGTTTATCAAAATATAAACCCCGATCTGCGTCGACTGCTTTCCATTGGGGCACTCATCAGGCGCACATAATTGGTTGGCTTGTCAGCCAAAGGACTGCCTACGAATGCGAATGGAGAAAGGGGCCTTGAGTGGGGGCCGCTCCACTCGTATCTTCAATAATAAATGCATTTCACTGTCGAATTTGCCGCATTCTGCGCAACACACGTGCCTTAAATAATTCAGAGCGCATTTAGCGCCGCTTTTTCAGTCAGCCTCTAATGGCTCCAGCGATTTGGATGCGAGGCGGAGCGGGGTGGGGCGGTGCTCGCATCGCGCTGGCAGGTGGGCGTGCCGTAGTGCCAGGTAAGTGGAAAGTAGTTGGCAACGTTTTTAGTTCTATGCGAAAATTTGCCTAAAAACCCAAAAGTTGTTTGCTCCAACTTTTACGCTCTGTGCATTTATCAACGTCCCGGCCCCCACATAAAAAGTGGGCGTGGCAAGGCGTCGCGAGGTCCGCGCAACACTACGGCAGCAGCCCATTGCCAGCAGCTAGAGCCAAGTGGGCGGGGACAAAGGGGCGCGAGTTTCCTAGAGCATCCATCGGCTGCCGACTAAAAGTTTCTCTCGCATGGCTAAGAGTGCCTATGTGTGTGTGTGTGTAGGTGAGTGTGTGTGTGTGTGTGTGTGTGTGAGATGATGGAGCGTTATTTAAATGGTTTCTGGATGCGTGCATAAGAAAATGTTAGTAGGTGCTAGAGTTCATCAGAATCTAAATGGAGCGAATTGGGATTGAAGTGAGATTTTTGAGGATGCAAACAGATATCTGATATCTCTCAAAATATGCATCAATTATCGTAATACCCGATATATAGTATTGTAAATTATCTTAAACTAGCTTGCTCAGGTTAACTTGAAAGTAGATCATGTAGAATTGATTTTTGTGATTAGATATATTATATATTTAATATTAAATATTCTATTTACTATACATAGATAAATAATGATATGATCAATGAATAATGAATGAACAATGAATAATATAAGAGATATTAAGGTATTATATTTTGTAGATATTATGAATAATATATTTGAAATTAGTTATATTAGATATAGAAGACATTAGAGATTCTCTATATTATATAATTATAATTAGAGATTCTCTATATTATATAATTTAACTTTAGATTTTAAACATCTGAGATTAGATCTTTTAGATCTTAGGGATATTATATTAAATATTAAAGATTGGCACTAGAAATATAATATATTACATAATATATATTAAATATATTTGAGATTCTATAATATGTATAAGATATTATACAATATAATATAAGAAACGATTGGATTCGTTCGAAATTATATACTAGAGGTATTAGATATAGTTATTTATATTTGAGGTATTATATTAAATAATTATATAAGAAATATTATATATTTAATATTATATATTTAATATTATATATTATATATATATACATATATATATTATATATATATTTTCATTCCCTATTTGGTATTATATTAAAACGAACTAGATATAGCTTGCACTTATTAAATAAATTTGAAGTTGCTTTCAGAGAGGTACTTTGGTCTATTCATGAAATCTAATTTGTATTTTTTAGTAACAATTTAGATATTTAGATATTCATTATTATTATTTATATAAATATTTTTAGTCGTTCATTAAAAAACACTCGCAAATAAATTAGATTCCGTTGGATCTAAATTTATAATTCTTTTGGAAACTCTGAAAGTCATTTATCCGCTGGATAACCCCAAAATGACATTAAAATCTTTCATGAATTTTGTATACTGTTTGTACTCTTTGCTTGGTAAGCTCGAGCTTAGAGTCTTAGCTGTTGCTGGGGCATCTCAGGGGAGACCGTCTTAAGAGACTTGCTTAGGTGTACGAACTTTTCGCGTTGGGTGTGCTAATTGCTTTCGAGTGGAACGTGCGCTAGTGAAAACTTTGCATGCCTAAATGCTTCGGAGGTGGTTTTCCTTTCCGCAGGAAACCCACACACACACTCGCACACACACACACACGCACACGCACACACATGATAAGACTGCTTATGTGAATTATCGCACATTTTCGGCTATTGCGAGCGAATCTCTTGCCATTCACGTGCCTCACGTGCCCGAAAAACTAGAAAACTTGTCCAAAAGTGCGCGCTACTCATATCTTTGAGGCGGGGACAAGCGGATGAAGACGGAGACGAAGATGATAGGCAAAGAGCAGGAGTGAAAAACTTTTAAATTTACTTTTGCCAAGAGTTTTTCCGGCCCGTGCGCTGCGCTCTTGCCCTTGCCACGCCCCAAACGATGGCTGCCAACGACTCCTCCGCCGTCCGCAATCTGCCTCCACCATCCACCTCCACCTCCGCCCCCGCCCATGCATATTCATTTCAAAAATCCTCGCACACATAAACACATTCGCATGCAAAAGTTTTCTTTTAAGAGCCTAGGCCAAAGGACGGAAGGCGGTGGAGAAGGCTTTTTTTTGGATACGGTTGGCAACGCTTAATAGAGCTTCCAAAAAATTTGTGGCTGCCATTCAGGTTGCATCGCTTGTTGCCAAACGCCGCGCTACATGTGCTACAAATTGTTCCACAACACGCCTCCCAGCCCTCTTCCCCCTCGTCCGGTGTCCCCGAAACAACACATCAAGGCCTGAACCCGAACATCGAGCCGAAAGCCAAAGCCAAAACCAAGCCAATTCCAATTCCCCCAGCTGCCATACAACAAGCTTTTTTGGAGCTCTATCTGCCTCTATGACTGTGTCTATGCTTATGCCTATGCCTAAGTTCTACCAGCTGACTACAGTGGGACAATTTTACGAAAATTATAATATGAAAAAATTCAATAAATAAAGGAAATAAGATTTATGCCAATTTATATGAAAAAAAAATTAAATGTGCACAAAATTGTGATTTCCAAATAAATCATGCTTTAGCCACAACAAAATACTCTTGACAACAATTTTAAAAAGTTTTTTTTCCAATGTTCTAGAAACAAGCAGAATTGGCAAAGACATAGAACTAGAAATAAAATATTTAATTCAATGTATCAATTAGATTATATATATATTATTATATTATATATATAGAATATATTTATTCAAATTAAAAGAAATTGCAATAAAATGAATTCATTAATTTCTTGTGAGAATAATTTTTAAAGCACATTTGGAGATCTTTTTAAATTTTAAAATAATATTAAAGAATTCAATTATACCAAAAAAAAAAACTTTATTATATATGTAAACAGCTTAAAAATTAGCAATTTTTTGCAGGCAAAAAAGAAAATAAAAAAATAATAAAAATGTAAAAAATACAATTTAAAATTTAAATATAAAAATAAAAAATTCCCAAAAAAAAAACAAATTAAATAAAATAAAAGGAAAAAGATAAAATTTTTATTTATTAATCTTACAAACAAAATTAAAATAGAACCAAAAAATGTTAAACTATTTTAGGAAAAATACGAAAAAAATAAAGTGAAATATATTTCATTCTCGAATTTCTCAATGCAAAGTAAAAGTAATAGAATTTATTATGTCAATATTATATCAAAATGTCAAGAATACTGTTGGCTTTTCATAAAATCCGTTAGGGATGCCTTCAATTTCTCATGGGCAGTGCAATTTCGTTGTTTACATCGCTTCAGGCCCACTGTGCAGCGCATTGATAAATTTGATAAGTGAAATTTAAAGGTAAATTTAAAGAGAAACCGTTTAAGCTTGAAGTTATGTTGAGGGTTATTGAATTGCTTGGCAACCCTTCTCAGGAGCTCAAATAGCCGGAGGCGAGTTTTGAGTGCCGCTTTGTCCATTCGCTCCACGGTGCAACTGACAGCGTCTTTCTCTGAGGCAGCGGGCGGTGGGAAACGTCGCATTGGGAAATTGTTTGCTGTAAAATGTTGCGCCACGTATCCTGCAGCAATTCGTAAACTAATTCTACATACGTGCCCCTGTCAGCTGCCTCGCCTCCCCAACCCCCCCGTCCCGTACCGTCCTACAGGCTGAGAGGTGCCGTGTGTGCGTCATGTTTTGATTGCGTTTGCCAGCGTCGTGTACACGTTGGATTTTGAGACGAAGCAAGCGAGGCATACATTTGCTCAGCTCACCTCCTCTGCTCTTCTTCGTCGTATTCTTCTTCTCCCCTTTTTTTTTTTTGGGGCTCATAAATAATTGCATTTTCACCTCAAGAACTCAGTGACAGGTGGCGGGGGCTGAGGCAGCGGCAGAGGCAGCGGTGCAGCTACTGGGACACAATTCAATTTGCCCGCGCATCCGTTTTTGGCAGCCACGTTAAAGGGTTGAAGTGGAGCTAAGTGGGGGGGGGCAGGGGGGGAGTTAGTGTGTGTGTGTGTCTGTGTCTGTGTCTGTTTGCTGGCTGCTTTGTAATTCCATTTCTGATTTCATATTTAGCTGTCACTGCGAAATGATTCAATTTTGCAGATTTTGTAGCGAGCCAAACAATTAAATGTCAAAAAATCGCTGACGAATGCAACAGCAACAGCAACAATACCAATGGAAAATGGGCCCAGATATATTGCAATATATCACAAATTTGATTGCCTGCTCAAAAATGCAGAAAATGATTATAAAAGTGCTCGATTTAAGACTCGATTGAGCCTTTTTGTAATGGAAGATATTCTAATTAAAACTTTACTAAGATTTCAAGTTTACTTTTCGGTTCGAAATTTAACTTTCTTTGGCTATAATTAATTACAATATTCACATTTGTTTGTTAATAGATAATAATAATAATAAATTACATAATATTAAAATTAATAATATTAAATAAATATATAATATTCATAAATAAATATAAATACTCATTTTGTTACCTTTTAGGCTTAATAAAATTTAATTGAAGAGATAAACAAGTATTTAAAATTCTAGTCAAAACTAGTCGACTAAGAAATACCCTGAACTCTGCACGCTAATATCCCAATCATTAAAAGTTTCTCTATGCATTTATAGCATACACATGCACAGAGGCTTATATAATATAATACATACCCATGCATACATACATACATACTTCATAAACACTTGCTGCAGTTTCTGCAGCGGCTGTCTTCTGTCCTATGAAAAGCATCCGCCCGTCTTCTTAGTACGCTGGGTTCATCGGGACTCCCAGTCAAGTGCTTGTTCCCCTCCTTAGATTTGATTTTCTAGTACAATAGAAGCAGCACTCCCGCTCACACTCCCACAGCTGCAACCTCATCTGCTGTTCAATATAGACTAATTCACAATTTCATTGCATTGCTTCAAATGGCTTAACATCTCACAATCTCTCATAATAACGAACATCGATTCCAATATCCCTATCCATATATCCAATATTATGAAACTGAAGAGTTCATAGAGCGATGGAAGTTGCATTTTCAATTCGATTTAATTGCGACAAGTTCTTAGGAAACCCTCTAAAATTTGATATTACGACTAACTGAAATTCTTTTATTTGCATAACGTCAGAGCTGTGATCTTTCCAGCTAATGTGTTCACACTACGCAGTTACGCGTAATACCTATTGAAATGTGATTTGCTGGTTTATTGAATGCTCAAACACCTTGGGAGGGATTGTGAATTGTTTTCAGTGTAAGTCGTAAATGGGCTTTGGGTGCCCGGCTAATTTGAGCTACCTAAAGCGAGTGCCATGCAAATCCGTAGATGCGCAATGCACACAGTCGTCTAAGTAGGTGCAGTAGAGTGAGAGAGAGGTAGAGAGAGGGAGAGGGAGAGGGAGAGAGCGGAGTTAGGGATCCTTGAAGTCGTTAATGCCGGAAGTGTCCTTCGTGCTGCGTCCCGCGCATCCGCATTAAGAGCATTGCGACATTTTTATGGCCCAAGCAGCGAGTCGGACGGACGGACGGACTTAAAGCGCTGCTCACAATTTATGAATGAGCTCGGCTCGGGTCGACTCGGGTAGCTAGGTGCCGAGGCAACGACAGTCAACAGCAGCTCAGGTAGAAGTCATAACTCAGCCTCTGTCTAATTTCTTTCCTCTCACTCTCACTCACTCTCGCTCGGTCTCTTTTTGGCCAAACTGCAGCCGCGTCCCGTTTGCATGCAGTGGAAAACGCTCTGTGAAATTTATGGCGCAACGTGCGGAAAATGTTGCTCGGGCTAATCCCGAATGAATGAATTGCCCACTTGAATGCTGAATTCCAACCAATTTCGTGAATGCTGCGACTCTGCAGGCCATTAATATGCATGTCTCTATCAATATGCTAACCTATTACAAAGAAGTTGATTGCAATAGAGAGAGACAGACAGAGTCAGAGACGACATAGACAGTGAAGGAAAAAGAATTTCTGATTAAGCACTAAGCAAAGGCAGTTCGAGTCTTGCGCTATTATAAGAGATAATATCATTTCTTGCAGCAAATAAAATTTAATTCATAAATATAGATAGACAGAAGTAAAAGTTACAATAGACTAAGGTACATATAGAGACTAAGCGCTTATTACGTTGATCTTTTGTTTGAGAGTAGTCTAACTTATCTCTTTTACATACAAGTTTAAATAAGGCACAAGTAAAAGACATGAAAATATATTGATGGATTGAAAGAGATAAGGCATGCAATGGACTGTATGTTCGACTGCTTGGTTGGACTGCCTAAATTAACATTATTCTTTTCAGAAATATATAATAATCATTGCAGCAAAGAGACATGTGGAATATATGAGATTATAACTTAGAAATATTGTCAGAATTATAAGAGATAAGTTAAAGAAAACGGAAAGTTATCGAATTGTAAAATAATGCTAACTCTTGATCATAAGAATTCTAACTTATCTCTTTCAAATAAATTTACAAAATTCAAGCAGATAAAGAAGTTTCGCGCGAATAAATCTAAAGATTATATAATGTCATATTAGACAAATCCATCAGAGAAGGAAATGAAGAGCTAACGAGTTTCACACTAAAAATCCTCAAGATGGTTTGATATTAGAGGTCTAGATGTCTGAGTCTTAACTCGAGTCTTGCAAGGCTGTCTGATATGAGTCAAAGAATACCCGAGTTAGAATCATGCAAAGTAAATATTTTCAACATTTTTAGGGCATGCCAAACAGGTAAAAATAACTCCAGTCAAAGCGCCACATTTTTAAGTATTCATGTCTGTTCACAATAGACTTATTTAATTTCTAAAATAGATGCCTCCAACTTTGCATGACTTTAACTCGAATATTGACATGAAATGCCAATAGATAAATCATTGTTTTTGGCAGCTTCTCTCACTTATCTCTTTAACGTGAAAAATAATATATAAAATAGTTTCAAGGCGTAATCCAGCTGGCTAGAGAATTTGACTATATTACATATAAGACTATTTGTTAGGCTTCAGGCGTCTTTTTTATGGACTATCATACTTAACCCACTTCAGCTTTCTAGCTCTCTCTCTGTCTCTGTTCCCCTCTCACTTTAACTAGGATAAACTATTAGAAAAAGTTTAGTGTATTTCGTACGCCTGTTGGCTGAGGTGTTTTTTTTTATTTTTTCTTTCTTTTCTGTTCGCTTCTTTCAGCTCGGTTGCTGCTGTGTTTATTTGGTCCGTTCATTATTTTGTGTAAATATTGACGCTCTTGTCATGGCCAGTAGCACTCAACGTTAATTGATTTCGAATTGGAAGCCACTTTTATTGTTATTATAACGAAACTCATACTCTCTCTCCCCTCCTCCTCCTCCTCCTCCGCTCTACTGCCGTGCATCTCCTCCTCCACAGCTCTCTACTCCAGCCCCGCTCTCGTTCCATTGCCCATGCTAAGCCACACGCCGGCTACACACCTCGGCAATTGCATAAACAAACAGGCGACAGACCAGCAGCAAAAGCACTCACCTACACACACATACACACACACATACATACTCCCACATACATTCAATTACCATAGATACGCACAAGGCCAAGCAAGTGGCATCCACAGGCAAGGCCAAAGCCACAGCCACATGCAGCCAAGTGCCCACTTTCTGTCGCCCTCTCCATAAATACATAGCTAACTTAATAAACAACAAATATATTATATATATATATATATATGTATATATATATATATATATATATATATATATACATCCTTTAATCAGTCATTTTTCACTTTTGACTTTAAATACAGATACAGATACAGATACAGATACAGATACAGATACAGATACAGATACAGATACAGATACAGATACAGATACAGATACAGATACAGATACAGATACAGATACAGATACAGATACAGATACAGATACAGATACAGATACAGATACAGATACAGATACAGATACAGATACAGATACAGATACAGATACAGATACAGATACAGATACAGATACAGATACAGATACAGATACAGATACAGATACAGATACAGACACAGACACAGATACAGATACAGATACAGATACAGATACAGATACAGATACAGATACAGATACAGATACAGATACAGATACAGATACAGATACAGACACAGACACAGATACAGATACAGATACAGATACAGATACAGATACAGATACAGATACAGATACAGATACAGATACAGATACAGATACAGATACAGATACAGATACAGATACAGATACAGATACAGATACAGATACAGATACAGATACAGATACAGACACAGACACAGATACAGATACAGATACAGATACAGATACAGATACAGATACAGATACAGATACAGATACAGATACAGATACAGATACAGATACAGATACAGATACAGATACAGATACAGATACAGATACAGATACAGATACAGATACAGATACAGATACAGATACAGATACAGATACAGATACAGATACAGATACAGATACAGATACAGATACAGATACAGATACAGATACAGATACAGATACAGATACAGATACAGATACAGATACAGATACAGATACAGATACAGATACAGATACAGATACAGATACAGATACAGATACAGATACAGATACAGATACAGATACAGATACAGATACAGATACAGATACAGATACAGATACAGATACAGATACAGATACAGATACAGATACAGATACAGATACAGATACAGATACAGATACAGATACAGATACAGATACAGATACAGATACAGATACAGATACAGATACAGATACAGATACAGATACAGATACAGATACAGATACAGATACAGATACAGATACAGGTACAGATACAGATATATCTGTATTTATGTACAACTCTTTCATTTAAGATTCAGATACATGGGAAAGGGTTTCAAGCACATATACCGATAAAGATACAGATACATCTACAGCTATGGCTATAGATACAGACAGAGATAAGGCTGGCCATAAATAGGTGCATAAATATTTGTTTCTATTTTCACATTTCGGTTATCAATGTGCAAACAGTTGAGCCAAGGCCCTCGCCACACCTTAACTACGACTACATCTATGGCTATGGCTATGGCTATGGCTATGGCTATGGCTGTGGCTGTGACTCTGGTTCGTTCTCCCTTGGTGGGATCGGGATCGGGGGATTCGAAGTGGTTCTGTTTCGGCTTGTGGCTTCGCTTTCTGTTTGCTTGCGGTGTCTGCCTGGGATTTATCTTATCAGCGCCGAGGCCTTGGGTTGTCTACCTGGCGATACGATGCCTGCCTGTAGGCAGAGCAGAAGCTGGTGCACGCGTACACATGGAGGGTATCTCGCAGTCGTGCACGCTCGTCCCGCTTGCCCTTGTTTGCTTAATTAAGATTAACTCTAATTGAAAAACAATGCAATTAACTAAATCAGTTAGGCGCGTCACTAGCCTCGCAATCTGCTGGCGCCCACGAGATAAACGCGAGCGAGCGAACTGGCGGACGGGCGAAGTGGCTCACGCTTCCAATATTGGTAGAAGAATACGTGCAGCCAGATCGGATCTGAGAATTTGCCAGCAACCACGAATATCGAGTGCTCTGCACCACATGGGAATTACGAAATGAATAGAAATTTCCGATGTAAGCGATTGATTCTTAGAGACTGATCATATGAGATGATTATATTCTGTCAATCGAAAATGATTGATGGATTGACCAGATTAGTAGACTGATTGATTGCATCTGAGATGCTATGAGCAGATGTGCAGCCGATTGACTTATATGATTGATTAAGTGATGTAATTGATTAATTTGATTGACTGTATGTGAGATGAATTGATTAACTAAAGACTATATGGATTAATAGATCAAGTGGATTGACATAATTTCATAGATTGAGTAATGTGATGTGATTGATTGATTTTATGTGGAAAGGATTGATTAACTAAACCCTTAATTAATTAACTAAAAACTTTATTGATTGTTTTACTAACTTGTTGATTGATTAGCATATACGATTATGCTATTGCTGAGTTTGGTTTGATTGTGATTGATTGACAAACTCTATGATTGATTCAGTAATTGGGTTGCGAACGAATTCAGTGATTGACTGACGGAGAGCAATTGAAGTTGAATCTCTGAATGTCTACTAGACTGCTTGCATGATTGATGGCGCATCGACAAACAAGCTCATTAATTGATTGATGAATTGACTGAAGAACTGGATGTGTGATTGACAAGCTCATTAATGTGGATCTGACGATTGATAGATTGATTGACTGAATGCTTGACGCTCTACAAATTGAGTGAGTGATCGAATGATTGCTTGATTGACTGATTGAGTTTCTAGTCTCTTGATTGGACTGCCTTGGTTGTCGTGTGCCAAAGAGCTTGATTGACGTAATTCATTGACTGACTAACGGACTCCCCGACCTTACCATTAACTAATTAATCCGTCAATTTGGCTAATTGTATGTCTCACCGTTAGGCCATTAACTCATCGAGCAGGCGAACTGCTTAACATCAGTTTGATCAGTCAGACTCGCCGTTTGATTGACTTGGCTAACTGCGCGTGCCCAATTTACTCATTTCCATATATTTTTGTGCCTGAATGCAATAATATATATAATGCTTTATGCTGTTGCAGACACCCAATATCTACTGTACTCATGTGAGCTAAGCATGTGGCATCATCGAGCCGAGATGCTCAAAGTTAATTATAAGGCAAAAGTCAGATAGATTCAGTGTGTGTGCGATTGTGTGTGTGTACACTTAATGTACGTGTGCTACTCTATTGCTATTGCTGCTGTTGTTGTTGTAGTTGGCTATTTGCTTTCAGTGTTCGCTTTTATCTAAATTACTTTTAATCGCCATTTAATGTTTTTGTTTTTCTTGTTTCCAGTTTCATGTTTTATGGTCGCGTCTCTTTGGGGATTTCTAATCTAATTGCAAAATGTAAGCCCCATACACACTCACACACACACACACACTCACACACACTCACACATGTGGATGTTTGTGTACAATTGAAGGCTGCTCTAGCCCAGCCCAGGCCCCACTCGCAGCCCCTCGTTAGCTTGTCCGCTATCTCGAAAGAAAAAAAGTTGCTACGTTCTGCAAATTGTATAAACAATTATAAATAAACAAGCAAAAGCATTTTTATCATGGCCTAATTCTTTGTTTTTTTCACTATTTTTTTTTTTTTTTTTTTTTTTTGGTTTTATATTTTTATAGATATCATACCAAAATCCCTAGCAATTAGTTACCAAGACACGCCACAAAAAGATACTATTTTTTGCCGTAAACAAAGTCTTAGAGGGATTTCGGTGGGCTTCCAGCGAGAGACGTGCTTTGTTTACAGCCAAAAAAAAGGAAAGAAAACTAAAAAAAAATAGAATTATATCTTTCATCCATATTTTGAAAGTTCCTTTGACGCATTCGTTTGGCGCCTCGTTGGGGCGAAAAAAAAACATCCGCTTGACCATCTACGGGGCATTGCCTCGCACTCGATGGTGCATTGTAGACGTCAGAGGCAAATGTATATAGCCTAGAATTCAATGGCAACAGAGATCAGTTATCGACCGATCGATCGATTGTCCAAGGCCCGAGCAGCAACAATAAATGCATAGAAATACCTATGAGTAGACTCGACTGCGACAAGCAGACATCCTCAACAATCAAATTGCTTGTTTTTTCCTTAATTTATATAAAAGATGTTAAAATCTTTAAAATTTAACAATTCAATTATTTTTGTAATCCAATTTGCAATTGCTCGAAGGCAAACATTCCACATTCCTATCTCTGTTTATGAGTTTGATAACTAAATGATATAATGTTTATTGAGCTTTTGTATATAATTAAGAGTCCGATCTATATTTGGAGAGTGCAAGCAACATACAGTAAAAATATATCCATTAATAAATCTATATGTAAATATTTGCAGATACACAAAGAGACAAACACTGATATAAATAATGATATATATAGATAAAGATAAAGCTACATATATTTATATTTATATATGAGATCGGCCATTTGCTAGTACTAAATTCGTATGCGATCGTTTTGAACTTCTTTCA
This sequence comes from Drosophila mettleri, assembly GCA_035047625.1. Classification (NCBI taxonomy): domain Eukaryota; kingdom Metazoa; phylum Arthropoda; class Insecta; order Diptera; family Drosophilidae; genus Drosophila; species Drosophila mettleri. Next base: position 20,240,114 of record JAWNPI010000103.1, read on the forward strand.
ATTTTTCGTTTAAGCCTTTGCTTTTATATTTTCAAATAAATATAGGCAAATAAAAATTATTTAAAATAAGAAACAAAATAAATTAAAAAAATATAACAAAAGTATATAAATAATTACATTTATTTTTAAATTTAAAATTATTAAATTTATATTTTTTATTAAATGAAACTAAATTAAAATATACATTGTAAATAAAAAAATAAATATTAAAAAGAATTAATTAAAATAACAAAAATATATAAGTGTAAAACAAAAATTTGTTTTTTAAAATACAAAAAAAATTAAAATAAATGAATTAAATATAACACAACTATTTTTAATTATTTTAGGTATTCTACATAATAAAAAAAAATAAAAGAAGTAATAAATTTAACAAAATCAATTGTCAATAAAAAAAATGTTTAATATAATATATGTATATAATATAAGAAAGAAATATGAAAATATTGATCAATTACTTTTAAAAAGAAATTAAATATAATAAGACTAAAAACATATTTATATTATATTTATGTATATAAAATAAAATAAAAAGCTTAAACTTTTCACTTTTAGCTAACTATCGATACAAACCTATCGAAATAAAACACCTTATGAGCACATGCAGCTAATTAATTTACAGCCAACGTTTTCATTCGTTATGAACCCAAAATTGTTCCCAAGACCTCCAGCAACAGCAACAACAACAACAACAACAACAACAACAACAACAATAACAACAAGCATACACAATGGGCTCTGCTGTTTGTTTAGTTAATCCAAAAGCTGGTTTACCAAACAGGCGCCAAACATGGCGTACGAATTAATTGTCTCGATGTCTGTATTTAAATTTTCAAAAGCCAAATTATAATTTTTTATTTTCATTTAAGATTGCAAACACAACAAACGAACGAAAAAAGACAACACAATTTACATACGCCCCGATGCGAACGTGAGGCAAAACAAAAAATCGTTTGTTGTTATTCTTGTGACATCACCAGTAACAGCAACAACAACAACAACAACACACACACAGAAGTCACGGCTTGAGCCTTAGTGCTGGAACAAGGCATAGGAGATCATTAGAGTGAGCGAGAAAAGAAGCCGTTCACATTTCTATTACTTTCGAATCGAATGAGAAAGAGAGAGTGAGAGAGATGGTACGTAAGTCTTGAATTCGTTTTATCTTATATTTTATATGGCTACGCTGCCCGCACTTACCACATCTCTTATACAAATGAATAGCAAGAGCTACTAGCTGTGTCGCACCACCCACCATACCCACCATACATACAATGTATGCACATGCATACATATACATATAACTAAAGCTGCATATAGGCGCAGCTGCGAGCTTAACACATATGAATGTATGTGTGTACGTGTGTGTGTGCTTTTTTCGATATGCTGTGCGGGTATTTATATGTAAATTAGTTGGCAACAACAACTCCAAATAAAAGCCGAAATGCATAAATAACAAAAGCAAAGACAATGTGTGGAAAGTGTTAAATCGAATGAGAGTTAAATAGGTTAATGCTGAAAATAAATAGACTAGAGATACTGCGTAACGAACGGATTGTGTATATCAGCTGGGCAGATTAAATATTGCTTTCGTAGCTTTTATTTACATACATCAAGCATAAATGAGAATAGGACTTTTAAGTACACTTATTAAATGGATTATTGTTTAGTCGAAACTCCCGATTGCTTTCATACTCAAATGCGTTACAGACAAATTGCATTATTAGTGCTGTCGTCCCGATTTTCTCTCCTCTCCTCTCCTCTCCACTCATTCGCTGTAGTTTCTGCTGCTGCAGCTGCTAAGTACCCATTCCAATTAGCATTTTTATTCCTATTCCAATTTCCAATTCATTTCAAATTGAATACTAGTGCTGCTTTGTTGTTGTATCATGCGTCGGCCGAGTGCTTGTGGCTGTCAGTTTATGTAAAGCTTTGGATGTGTGTATGTAAAGCTCTGGCACTTTTGTCCGACCCATTGGGAAGCTTTAACAGATCGTTGTGAGGCCAGCGTCGCGAGAAACAATGGACGAGCACTCATCAAGTGGGCCGCTAACTGTCGGCTGCGACGCCGACTGCGCTGCCATCGCGTAGGAGGTGTTGGCGCGTGTGTCAGCATATTGAATAGGTCGACCCCCAGCTTTGGGCATGACAGCAACAACAATAACAATAGCAGCGAATAGAAGAAAAAGCAGAAGCAGAAGCAAAAGAGAGACACACACACACACATACAGGCAGCGCGATCTGTTTGCAGCCGCGCAAGGCAAAGCAAAAACAACAAAAAACGAACAGCGATAAATGACAGCCGGGCAGCCCTGCCCTCGCTGTCCCTCTCACCCCTTTACCCAACATCTTGGGTCTCGTTCTCCCACTCAGTCTATGCCTTTACACACTCGCCTCTGCCGGGCGTGACGAATTCAACGGGCGCGCATATTGCGTCGCTTTATGTTTTGTTTATAATTTCATCTAATATGCATACACACACAAGCTCACTAGCAGCAGGGAAATGTAGTTAGCTGAGAATAGTCGAGTGCCAACTACCCTACGAGTACTTTAAATAAGTTGTGTATGTTACACAATTAGTGTTAAAGCTAATATGCTCTCGGCCCATACACAAATTTAAATACATACGCAATATAATCATACAATACTTATGTATTTACATATGTACATACATACATATGTATGTATGTACTAAGTGTATAACTATTTGTTGCCGCTATGCATGAACCGCTTGCCCTCCTCCTGCCGTACGTCTCCTGTGCCTATGCATTTGCCTTTGCCTTTGCCTTTGCCTTCGGCAACCTCCAATCTATGAAGTTCTATTTGTAAACAAAACGCAACGCACACGCCGCTTGAATTTGAATTTGAGTTTTTTGTTTTCCTTTTGCCGATTTCGTTTTAAACGCGATTTCAAAATCGCTCTCAAAGTCGCTGCAAACGCGGCGAAGAAACACGCCCAGTCGCGATTTTTAAACGTCGGCCCACTCCGCATCATAATAATATTGTACAATACTCGTATTTGTCAAATCATAAATTGTGTTTTATTATGCGATATGTGTGTGCCTGAATTCATATCTCGATTTCTTCTGCTCATTTGCATTTGAACTTTGTTTGCTTTTAATTAGCCATATTTAAGCTACAAGTTTTTTTTTCTTACCTCATTTTCGTCTTCTTCTTTTTGCTTGGAGCGACACCAAATAAAACGGCCCATTAAACTGGCGCCAGCTTGTATGGATAGAGACACCCCAAAAATAGAATTTTGATTTAAGGTTAACTTTTTGTTTATGAATATTATGCGTAGTGTCTGAAATAATGTTTTGCCTGTGACACGTGCGAGATATGGCCCCATCTCTGGAGAATATAGTAGATAAATTATAAAAATTAATAATATATAAAAATATACATATGTATATAAACTATAGATAAATGAAAGCGACTAAATAGATTCCTCAATCGAGTAAATTCAAATTTTAATTTCATATATTTGATCTTCTGTCCTTATCATTAACTAAAATAAAAATAAGCTGTACTCTTTTCACGTACTTTGTTGCTACTCTTGTAAAAGCTTTTTCATAAGCTCAATTTATCTTCTTTATTTTACAGCTTTTATCCATCTGTTTCCCATTTTTACTCAACTTTAATGCTCAAATAAAGACCAAGACAAGGAGAGAGAGTGAAAGAGAAGAAAAAGTAAGCTAGAAAACATTTTTCTTTCTATTTCTAGGAAACCAAAACATTTACTGTTATTCAGATATTATGATAGAGCAGCGGAATAGAATAAATATCAAAACAAAGAACTCTTATGTATAAATCCACGTTTATTTATTTTTTATTTTTATTCATTTTTATTGCTATAAGCAATTTGCATTCAGAGCTTCTGCTCAGCGATTCATTGATTCAGTTGCTCATTCATAGCGAGTTGTTTATTTTCCAAAAATCAGAATGTGTTTTTGTTTGCTCTTATATACATTTTATATTATTCTTATTTTGCTTTCAATTTTATTTATTTATGCAAAAAATGGTTTTACTTGTAAGCTCGCTGAACGCCAGCAAAGAAATGTTAGTGCGAATTTATTTAATAATGTTTAAGTTTTGTTTTTTATGAAAACTTAATTCTTCTTCAAAGTTTCAATAACTTTTTTTTGCAAGAGTTGTAATCGTTGAAGTTCTACTTGCTTTGCGCACCAACATTTTTGCGCTGTCCAACGGTGCTTTGCTTGCAAGTTCGATACACCAGTAAATAAATATTAGTAGAGATGATAATTTACTCGCATGCGTTTGCTCGATGGTAAATTTCATTTTGTATGCTATTTAACTAACTTTTTGTGCAAGAGCTAAACTTATGAGTTCCTTTTACTTCGCACTTCACAGATTTGCTTTTAAGTTTGCAGTAAGCCCGCAAAGAAATGTTCGTATGGATTAGAACTATTTATAAATTTCTACCTTTGGAACTTACAATAATTATTTGACTGACTTTTGGGTTTCTGCTATACTTAATGCTGAAAATTGGTGCCTTGCACTAACTTTTTCGCATGGTCCTACACTCCGTCAATACAATGCTGAAAGTGTGCCAAATCTATTAAATTTCAACTGCTGATAAACTAAGGCAACAACAAAGACAGAGGGAAAGAGGGGACAAATCAACAGAAATTGCGCTGTATTTAAGTACGAAAATAACAACAGGAGGAAAATTTAGTTGGGGAATAAATTGAAAATAGCCCCAAAATAATTTGTGTGCGATTTGGCCAATGGCTCCCACTGCAAAGGGGGGCGCCAACAGCAGCTGGGCCTTTGCCCCGTGTCCCAATTCAATGCACGCTTATTATCTCTGGGTCTTGAGGAGGGGTCGACGTTGGGGGAATTTGTTTTTGTTTACCCATTTGGCGTCCAACAAATTTTGCGTCTTCAAATCAAAAGACAACAAATTTAGTTATATTAATTGGCCACATTAAAATAAGTTTAGACAATCTATTTTTAGACCACAACTAAAACCAAAATTGTGTGAAATAATACAAATTACCTAGTTCTGGGAAACTATTAAAAATATGCAACGATCGCTTAAAATAGAAATAATATAATATGTAAATATATTTTTAAATATCGTCGAAAAAGTTGTATTTAAATGTTGATATTTACTTTCAGTTTTGAATGAAGGAAAATTGAACCAATTATATTATTTATATGTATGTAAAACTTTACTTCATAAATGAAATTAATATTCTACTCTCTTCCTAAAGGGAAAAAGAGTATATTGGCTTTTACAATGTTCGTCTTGCTGTCCGTTCGCATGAAAGCAAGGCATTTCGCAGCTATTGAGCTAGAAACTGAAAATTCGTTGTAAATCCTCATCAGATACAGTGTCAAGATTATATTATATTACGGACATGCTAAATCCTGTATGTCAGATTAACTATTAATATATATTATATTATATATAATATAATAAGAAATGGTGGATATATTTACTATATCTTCTATAGTTTTAGAGCTAATGCCATTTAATATAAAAATATTTTAAAATATTATTCTATTTAAAATTAAAGATATGAAGCTTAAGCATCTATAATTCTTTGCTTAAAGTTCACAGAGAAACGAAATTTATTGTAGAAACCTAATTATATAAAATATTTATTTATCTTAGAATATCAAACATAATTTCATTAATTAAAGCCAAATAGACATATAATTATACCCTGATCCCATTGAAAATGGGGTATAATGTTTGTTTTTTTTTTTTATTTGATGAGAACTCTATTTTTAAAGAATATCTGATTTTAATTTTTATAATTATTATTATAGAATTAAGAACTCTATTTAAAGAATATCTGATTTATATTTTTGATAATTATTGTTATAGAATTAAGAACTCTATTTTTAAAAAATATCTGATTTTGTTTTCACTTCTAGGAGATTAGATATAGAATTTATATTTTAGTTTTTATTCTTAAGTTTGTCTTATAGATTAGATTATATATTTACGATTTTACTGATTAACTATTGAAATTTCTATTCATATTTTTAGATATTCACTCTTTGTCCGAGAATAAATTTTATTTCATTTGAAATTTTGTTGTATATTAAATTCGCCATAATATATGTACATATGTATATTTCCATTATTTATCATTTATATTTATGTTTGTATTTATAACTAAATTTTATTGTATATTTATATAAAAAGTTAAAATAATTTTACAAGTAAATAATATTATTTATCTATTTCATTGAAATATTGGTTTACAATTCTACTTTTTGGCAATTAAAATGAAATGAAATTTCCATCGAGTCAAGAACGGAAAAAATTTTGAATTTCTATGGCATATTTTGAGCGCATTCCATGCATTTTATTTGGGAATTTGCATTTAGATCTGATCGTAGTATTTTTCCATATTTTAAGAGGAAGTAACGCCCGATGTCGTGGGTGGCCGCTGATGCGTTTATTTTCAACTATTTTCGGGCGCCATGCAAATCGCATTTTCACACATTTGACATTTGCATAAAGATTTTTGGCAAATTGTTTATGAAATTCTGATCAGTTGAAGAGTATTAGACGAGCTATGAATAGATGTTAGCTAAATAAATATTAGGAGCGAGAGAGGGAGGGAGCTGTACAATAGGGGCTCAAGCAGGAAATCTTCATTGGTTAATGATGGATGATTGATGTTTGTTTGATTATTTGATTGATCACAATTGATCTTTCATCGAGCGCTGAGGGGGATTCCCGTTTGCAAATGAGAGCATTATTGTATTAACGAATAGTTCGCTCGTCTTCAATTTCATTGCACATTTCCTGTGGAAAGTTTCAGAAAGATCAGTGATCGAGCCTCGATCAATGCATTCAATGCAATTGCCAAATGTGTTTGGAATGATAAAAGACGTGGGTAGGGCTCGTCGTAGGTAGAGTAGAGGTCTGCGAGTCCCTCTCACAAGTGTTTGGCAACCTGATCAAGGGCTTATCTCGCCAAGATCGGCAGCCCGGAGTCAGTGGATCAGGGCTCGAGGGCTCTGACAGGCGCTGCCATTGTTGTCATAAATTACACTTCAATTGTTCAACTGACTGAAAAGTGGAAAATGGGATTGGGATTGGAATTGAAATTGGGTTTGTTCATAGGCTTGGGTCTGCTCTAGGGTCTCGGTGCTCGGTGCAATCAACGTATTTTCTTTTAACAAGTCCCAGCTGAGAGTCTGTGCATAAAGTGTCAAAAATATCAAATGTCCTTTTATGCCCAGGACCTGACGATTAGTTCACGCTCGCCTGCCTCCCTATGGCCGTGCGAGCGGATCACCTAGACATAGACCAGAGGCGACTCTACCTGCCGAGCATAATTAATTTAATCATTGCTCAGTGCACTCACAAAAAAGCGGCTCAGAACGAATCCAGTCGCAGGGGCTGGACAAGAGGCACAAGTGTAATCATTGTTTAGGTGTGCTGTGTGTGTGTGTGTGTGTGCGTGTGCTGGCAACCTTCTGACGTGCCCCAGACCCACGCCACAAACAACAAAAAAATGAAACCAACTAACAAAGAACGTTTTAAGCGGCTGTAGCCGACTGCAGAATACTCGTTTATGAGAGAAAATTTATTAAATTTTTTGAAAAATCATGACTGTTTACTTTATTATTGATATTAATTAATATACATATTATTTATTGGTCTATATATATTAATTAATCTTAGCTTCAGTCCTCATCCAAGCTCAAGCACTAAAATTACGAATTATTTTCGATTTGCTACACTTGAGTATGAGTATTTATCTTTCCTCTCAGATTGATTTATAGCGAGAGTAAAAAGTAATTTCTATATCATATATAAGAGCTCTAGATCAAGATCTTATCTATTATAATATAGTCGACAGACTAACCTGATCGTTTCCTTGTTTCTCATTCATATGAACTGGAACTGTGAGCAATAACATCTTTCTCGTTTCAATTCTCTTAAAATTGAAATGTGAGCTTATATGCTCTGGAGCATTATCAGCTGATCAGCTGATAAGTGAGATCAATAGGTATATCTCTATATCATTGAGCCAATATATGTATATATGATAAGCTGATAATTCTGCCTGTCGACTGACATCTGCTTTGAACCAATATGCTCTACTCACTGCTTGAGCGAGCATGAACAAGAAAGCCAAACAAGAGACGAGATCAGACAGGCAAACGCACACAGAATCTGTCTGCCTTAACAAGCCTCTCTCAGTGCCCGATCGCAACGCATCCCTAACGCTCAGTCAGCCACAATAACCCAGACTCTGAACCAGACCCTGAAACAGAGATCTGATCCCGACGTGCATGACAGGCCGTTTTTTCTATTTCTTTTTTTTTGTTGTCTCCTTTTTTGTCTTTCCTTCTGAGGTTTTTTTGAGTTGATCTTCATAATGATGATCCTCCACATCAGCAACTCTTCATTTATGTGTGTGACAAACAAAGCGTGTGCGTGTGTGTGTGTGCGTGTGTGTGTAGCTCGAGTGTCCCGCTGCGAGGGTCTGATAGGCACTGTGCGTGCCTAACCAGAAGAAAACAGTTTTGGCGTATTTTGGTAGTTCAATTGAGGCCCATTGTCTTAGCGCACGATCATCGAACGTGGAACGGTCGATCGACGATCGACGATCGACGATCGGCCGATCGCCGTCTTGGCCATTTGTTCGAACAGTCAACAGGCATAAATTGACGCTAATATTGGTTTGTATTCGGCTGGCCCAGCTGGGTCTGGCACCTCCATAGCCGTTCCACAACCTCATGGCGCGCACTTTGCATATAAATCATGTTTATGACTTGTTATTTTTCACTATTTATTTTGCTTTTCGCTTTTCGCCTTTTGTTTATCGTTAGAAAAAAACAAAATCTATCCATCTATCTATCTAGTTTTTTTTCCCCCTCTTTGGGCCTCTGTAAATTACAACATTACAGCCCGAAGGGCTGGGGCACTTTTGGATCACAATTGCTGCTGGAACTCTTCCTCAGCCGCTTTTGTATATGCTTAATTAACGCATTTCGACCTTGTCGACTCGGCTATAAACAAGCAGCGCACCCAAAGAGATGCTCTCCAGATGATATCTTTGCTCTGACTTTAGATTCTCAGCTGGACCATGAGCAGCTTAAGCTTTATGGAGAGGGACTCATAGAGTGGAAAACATTCTGAGTGCTTTAATAACCTAAGCAGAACTTCAAATATAAATTATTTATTTATGCTAATTTAATATAAATTAATCAATTTAATACTTCAAATTAAATTATTAACACAAATTTAGTGTTTTAATATATATTTATTTTAAAATATAAATATATAAATGGTTGATGTTTCACTCATATCTCCTACTGCTAATATATGAGTAAATAAACATTTAATAATTATCTTATATTATCTATATTTATCTTAAAATACTGAATAATAAAAATCATTTAATTTGTAACAATCATAAAAATTAAAATCATTTTATTAATATTTTTCAAATATTATTTATTTATTTATTTTTTTATACAGCCGTGAAATTTAATGAATATATAATAAATCGTGTTTATCTTATTTATATAGCATAAAGTAATCGCAATAACCCAGTAATCCCAGTAATATATTTATTTACTTCTCACATTTAACTTATTTCATTTTAGTTTCTTTATAAAATATATCAAAATAATATTCCCAGATTATTATTAATCAACCTTTTATTCAAAGTATTTAAAATAAATTAAAGTATTATATAGTAGCTAATGGGTAATCCCTAGCCTAGCATACCCAAATGCTGCTGGCCATGTTTACCTGGCCCATTGACTATATTATTAATAATCATTTCCCAAAGAGATTTTCATAAAAAGAAAATGCCAAAATAAACAAAGCAAAAAGTGAGTAATACGAGCAAAATTTATGACAGAGCGAGCAAGAGATACAAGATAGAAACAAGGGGAGCAGCGGGCTCCACTGTGGCCCAGCAGCAAGAGGAAGCGATTTGGAAACAAAAATAAAGAATAAGAAAATAAAATATAAAATATATAAAATGGGAATTGCTTAAATTGTGAAAAGCCATTAAACGCAGCTGGGGCCCGAATAGCAGAACCGCAATTATCATGAACGAGCAGAAAGAGCTCCCAGTGTAAGCCCCCGCCCCACTCGGTGGGAGTGAAATCTCGTAATATTTATAAATGGAATAAAATTAGAAGTGGAGATGGCAGATGGCAGTTGCGAGTTGCGAGTTGGGAGTTGGTAGGGACCGACCACAAGTGCGGCTGTGTATCAACACATCATCTAGACCGAACTAGCTGAGGGCCCTAACCAACCGACTAATATGGCTTTAATAAGCTGGCCAACAATCTGGGCAATGTCAGCAAGGTCAGCCCAAGGGAGAACACGTCCTGCGCGAGGCCCTTAACCTCAAAATAAAAGGGATGTGTGGCCTAGCCCGTAAAAATCTCTCTTGGGCAGATCGTGTGTGCAGCTGGCTTACACTGAGTGCTTAAAGTAAGTATATGAATATAGAGCAAAATGTATTAAATTTTATAATTAAGTTCAACTAAATTAGAATATCCTTTACCCTTTTTATTTAAGTATTATTAAAAATACTGAAAATTAAATTAATAGCTCTGCTTGCATTACATTTTTAATAATCTTAAAAATTTAACTCTTCTTTCAACTTCTCCCGGTCAAATGCTAGTTTAGTATTACCTAGATTTAGTATTATTAAAAATACTACAAAATAAATAAAGAGTATCCTCCAAGCTACAGCGTATACAATTGTCTTACAGTGCATCCTTAACAACGTCCTTTTAAATCTCAACTCCAATTTAAATCCTTAAATTACACTTTAATCATAAAAATGCGTAATTTATATACCCTATAATACCCCATATTCCTCGCGCTTATCTGCCGACTTAAGTTGAGTATTAATTCAAATTACAGGGAATATTTGAGTCCCTTAAATATTCCAACTGTCTTGTAGCTCTTTTCTTGCCTACTTTTAGTAAATTTACTAAATAATAAATAAAGAGCACTCTTCAAATTACAGGGTATATATTTTAATATAAACCGAATCCACCCTTAACATTTTTTCTTTTATTTTTCAACACCAATTTAATCATATAACTATTTCACTTTAACAAACTAGCTAATACCCTACATCTCTCACCCTCATCAGTCGAGTTAAGCTGAGATCGCATTCAAATCCTCTAACTCGTATATTCAAATTCTATTTTATGCCTTTTCATCAAGAAACAAAAAAAAAAGGTTTTTTTTATAGATAAAGCATAGATAACTGCCTATAGCTCACGTAGTATTCCCGAACAATAGAACGCATTTATCACCCTTTCAAATCCTCCCATTCAAATCGTTTTTCCTTTGCCCTCAAATTGCCAACTGGGCAATTTTATTCATGGACATTGAAACATTGTTCAACTCTGATCCCGATAGCCCCGCTCTCTCTCTCACTCTATCTCCTTCTATCTGTCTCTCTCTCTTTCTCTGCTGGGTTTTTCGTTGAATTTATGGTAGAACAAGCACTACAATAGTTTAATTAACATTAACGCTGACGCCGACTACTGATGGCAATAAAAAACCATTAAAAGGAATTTATTTTAAGGACCGAACCGGCTATAAATCACATTACACGCTCCTATAAAAGCAAAGGCAACAAAAATCTGAACAACTGTGGAGCGCGAGAGGGGGACGGGGCGCTGCAGAAAGCTTTGCCTGTGGGGCAGGTGCCTTTGACTGACACGGGCGTGTCAGTGGGCGTGCTCTGCTGCTGCCCTCTACTGCTTCACGAACTGTGCAAAGCGAGTATATTGGCTTTGATGGGCAGTTCGTCTAGCAGTAGAAATTCGGAAAGCTCGGCCTATTTATAGAGGAAGTTAAGACTATTTTGAATAGCATACTTTAGCATATTATTACTATGGATATCAGAGGAACTATGAATAGAGTAATGATCTTAAAATAAAAATTATTTTAATTTACACGATTTAAAGGGATTTGGAATTGAATAAATTTTTTATGTATGGAACATGTTCATAAATATATATATATTATTTATTATATATATTAATATTATTATATTTGGCTAGTTAGTTATGGATTATGTACCTAGTTATAGGATTGATCCAAAATTATCGAAAATTAATTTTTTAACTTTTCTAGTTCTCGAGTTATAGAGATATTATAGAGTTGGTACCATGAAAAAGATTTGCTTCTGTCCAAACTGGCTTCAGAATGGAATCAACTTTGGGACTCCAAGCCAAGAGATGATTTACATCTTTAGATGACATTTTTTCCTACAAGTAGAGCACACAAGCAGATCGATTACTGAGATAGCCTTCATAGGTAGAGCAACACTCCCGCACACACAGCTGCAACTGCACCTGCTGCACTGCACAGTGATACTTGCTCAATGTTGTTTGTTGTTGATAATTTCATTTCCATATTTGAAATGACTTTATAGACCTATTATGTGACACGTCCATTGGGACGTGCCGAATGGGAAATTATTGATTTTATAATGAATTTCAATGTTTCTGGGCGAGTGTTGTGCAGTCAGTGGCAGCCTTTGTGCTTCTTTCAATTTGCTGTATCAAAAAAATCAATGCAATGTTTAATGTAGGAAGAGAGAGAGATAGATAGAGAGAGAGAAAGGGGGAGAGAGACAGAGTAACCCTCTCTAGTAGTTACATAGTAGTAAAAATTGTTTATACGCATAGTTTGTTGCCTTCTTTGAGTTTCTTTTGTTTTGTGTTTCTTTTTTATTTCGTCAGCGTGTTGCGTTAAGAGCGTTGGCATTAAAATTACGAGGAAAAGTTAATGGAAATACCGTTTTGATACCAGTATGGCCAGGATGGAGCCTGGTAGCGTGTGCCCCCTAGGCTGGAATAGCCAAGTTCGTAAAAGTTATAGAAAGTATTCAAAAAGTCACTTATTCAAATCAAATTTTGCACATTAAACTTACACTATCCGCCCCGCGCTCTCCCTCTCTGCTTTGTGCCGTATTCGCAAACGTTTTGACTAGAGCTTAGGCAGTTTATAATATCAAAATTCAGTTGAAATAATACGATTTTGCTATCTATATAAAGAGACGGCATTTATTTTTATGTTATCTCTAACTCTCTCTCTCTCTCTCTCTCTCTCTGTGTCGGCTTCTCTTTCACTGTCAAGCATCCTTTCAGCGGATATATATGTGCATGTATATGAAACAATACAACCATTAAATTGAGTGGCTAAAAGGAAACACATTGATTTGCCATTTTGAGCACAAATTCATGGCAATAAAATCAGCGCAAACTTTGCTTGTTCCGCTTCTTCTTCTTCTTCTTCTTCTTGTTCCTTTTTAATGCCACTTTCAATATTTGTTTTGAGCAGTGAGCGAAGGGCGGGTATCTCTCCCGCTCCCTTTCCCTCTCCCTCGCCCTTCTCCGTTGTTAGTTGCGGCTGCTCTCGCCGCTCTTCGTCTGCCTCCCCCTCCTCATGCTGTGTGAAACTGTAAAACGCGTTGTGTAATCGAAACTTTTAACGATTTGATGCGATTCGAAATTGTATAATATGACGGCACTAATACTCATCCAAATGGAAATCGACTGCTCACACACACACACACACACACACACGCATACACAGAGGCACACACATGGGTGTGCAAATAAATAGCATTGGGTATATCCTCCCATTGAGGGTCCTTCAGATACATTATACAGCGCTAAAGCTGCGCTACACTGAATGGAATCGGGCATATCAATTGCTGCTAGGGGCAGGGGAAATTAATATATGAATGCCAATATATAAATAATTATTAAATAATGATTGATGCCTAAGCCGCATTCATATAGAAAAAGCTCAGCTTAAAACATGTATTAACCCACATTAATACTTTACTAAAAATATGTATTATTTTAAAATTTCATAATTAAATATTTTGTAATAAATAATGTTATTTAAATATTTATATTATCGCGCACATAAGATCAAATAAATGTTAAAGCTTTATAGGAATATTTAATAAAGAGGTATAAATAACCTAAATTATCAAACAAACTAAAATTAAAAATAAATAAATACAAATTAATTGACATAATTAACTATATGTTATATGTTATTTTATATTATATTTTATATATGTTATTTTATATTATATATATATATATATATATATATATATATATGTTATTTAAAAAAAATATATACATAAAATGAAATATATATTTAAAATATAAGATAAATATGCATTATTATTAAAATATGTATTATATAACATAAAATGTAAGAGAAATCACTTCGAATCCACAGCAAAAACATCGGGTCTAAGAGAAAAGTGACTTAAATATTCGCTGTCGTCCAGCCATTGGAAGTTGGAAATTGCCTTGGAGCTGCGAAAAAACCAATCCATGTAATTCGACGACAAAGATGTGCTAATAAATTTCAACTTAATTTCCGAAATGTGCATCTAACACATAAAAAGCTGAACACAAACACGAGCAGGCGCTGCCCCCTTAAAACTGAGACTGAGACTGAGACTGAGACAGAGAGCGAAGCTGAGACTCAATCGCAAGGCAGCAAAGCAGCCTGTAACGGAAATGAACAAGTGCGAGTGGGATTGAAATTTTGGAGAGGGCCAGAGCAAGGACAAGGGCGAGTGCGAGAGGGAGAGAGGAAGAGCCGTGTCAGATTGAGTTGCCAGGCGGCGTATTGTTCTCGAAGCAGGCAGAGCGTGCAAAGGCAGGCGAAGGCAGGCAAAAGCAAAGCAGGCGCAAAGTTTCAAGTATGGTTTTTGCATAAAACTTCAATTTAAATTGACATTTGAGTGGAAAGTAATTGCATGATATGCAGGGAGAGCATAAAAAAGGCAGGCACCATCGACGGGCTGTTACTTATGGCTCTGCGAATGGGTGGGGTAGTCGGGACTGGGCGTGTTTAATATATGAGCACAGCGTTTGCAGCTACTATTTTTAGGCATTTAATGTTATTTTCAAGCTGCCTCACTCCCACTCTCAATCCCACTGCCGTGCCGTGCCGTGCCCATTCGCACTGCCTATCTCGTTCTCTCTACTTTTGTTTTGTCCGCATTCATTCCTTCATCCATCCATCCATCCATTTAAGCATTGCGGAAGGCTCTACTCAGCTCATTATGCGCTCGTTTATATGCCGAATTTGTTGTTGTGGTTGCGCCACCTCCTCTTCGCGCTCTTCTTGTTGTTGTAAACCTTGTGCACATTATGAGGGTCTGAGTCTGGTTTTTATTTTCGAGTACAGCGTAACAGTATGCGGGCAGCGCTCTCTACCGCTCGCACTCTCTCTCTATCACTCTCTCTCCTTGTCTTACTTGCAAATTAAATGCCAATAAATTTGCATTTTTTTGTTGTTGCCTTGCAAAGATCTCGGCAAAAGTGTCATTTAAGAGGGGGGGAGGGAGTCCACACACACTTGTGCAATCCAATTGGATTTTGTTGGCAAGTTTTCCAATCAAATTGACCAACTTTCAATGTTGGCAATAAACGTTGTTAATTTGTTTTCCATTTCAAGCACATTCATTTATTTATTTATTCATTTCCTGCCGTACTTTGCCCCATTGTTAGGCAATTGTTTAGAATTTTTATTGAGATTAAAAATATTTATGGCTCGCCTTTTTGTTTGTGTTCTCTGTTCTCCGATTGGGGTCTAATCAAATGTCTTATCAGACAAGCAGAAAGCTCAGACGAATGCGATTTCCGATTGTAAAAGATTAATTCATTCATTCCAACAGATGTTTGTCAGACGGACAGACCTTGACTTATAAATGTTGAAAAATCAACACATTTCGTGAAAAGTTTTTCATCGGCAATTTCTACGTTTACTCAAGTAATATGTTTATCTAGGGTGCAACTAAGCCATGACGAAGCGTATATTTAATACATACACATATACATATACATACATATATATACATACTATGTATAATGTAGTGTACATAAGTTAAGTTCTTTTGCCATTTATCCATCTATTGATCTCTCTTTTATTTTTTATTTACACACACGCATACATATATGAGCAGTCTTTATCTTCCATTACGGTCATATTCGCCGTTAGCTGCAAATCTTCAAACACTTTCGCTAGCTATCCTCAGCCGCAGATTCGATTTCGCTATATTTCTCCATATTCGCCTGGGGCGAATCGCTTTTTCGCCACATCATCATCTGTTGCAGTTGGGCGACGTGGCTGGGTTGCAGCTGCTGCATGCAGCCGTAGTAGAGGACGTCCGAGATGAGCTTTCGAGCGAGCAGCTTCTGCCTGGGAGCCAACTCTTCGAATTGACTGAGCCATGTGTGAGCCAGCGCCTCGGATTCGGAGAGAGCGGACAAACGCTTGCGCTGCTGTCTATTGGTGGGAGAGCGAAGCGGAGAGGCGGATAATTGCACAGTGGAACGCAATTCCCGCGCTGTGGATGAAGCAGAAAATTCATCTTTGACTGCAGCGCGACGTTTTTTAGGCTGCCAATAGATACAGAGAAAGAGAGAGAGAGAGAGAAAAGAAGAGTGTGTGTTAGATGCAAGGAGCGTAGAGCAAAGCTTAATTACCATTGCTTCTGGCAGAGATTCGTGAAAGTTCGAGCCGGAGGTGTTGTCTTCTTGTCCCTCCAAAAAGTCCAAAAGCTCAAAGTACCAAAGCGTCGATTCGAATGGCTCCTGCTCGCTGCACTGATCGCGTTTGCGCAAATCCCGACGGAAGTTTGTGCGAAATGAGTTGATTTTTTTGACCACGAGCGCGCGATCAGCGTCCGGCTCTACCTCGCGCAGCTTCAGTACCAGCTGCTCGTAGCCAGCCGATTTTAGAGCCCGGCTGCTGTACTCCGGACTCTTAACTTTCCACACAGCCGGCAGTGAGCGATAGAGCTCCAAAAACTCTGTCCAGAATCGTCGATCGCGTGAATTCATTTTTGCTCCACATCCAACACAGCACAACTCACGCGCAGCACTAAATACTCAAAAGCACAAGCTTGCATGCGCAAATTGCAAAGTGTGGAGAGCAACAGCAACATTGCCCCCAGTGCCAGATGGAGCAACGAGGAGAGAGAGAAAGAGAGAGAAGGCCACAACAGTAACAATGTGGAATAATGCTCTGCAACGTTTCTTGCTTGTGCAAGCGTTTGCGTTGTGCGCTTTGTGCTGGCATTCGCGTTGCTTATTTAGTGCTTGCTTGTGCTTAGCAGAATCGTATGCAAATATGAACATGTGTATATGCTTGTGCTTGTTGTGTGTGTGTGTGTGTGTGTGTGTGCTTGCCTAGGAAGTAATTTAGTCAAAGAGCGCGAGAGAGAGAGTGCGAGAGAGCGCAGCAGCTGTTGTTTTGGCAGTCTGCTGATCCGTTTTCTTCGCCAGCCGCGACACACACACATACAAGCACACAAGCACACAGCTATCGATACTTTTGGTGTCTCAGTCAGCTGTTCAATTTGCTGAGCTGAAAAGTATTTTAATTTGAAAAACGGCAGCAGCCATGGCCCCTGGGGCTAAGCAGGTAAATCTCAATTAAATTGCTACTGTTCTAGGCTTGCTGCTCTTGCCTAGTGCTGGAGCCTTTGTGGAGTAATTTAAATAACGGTATTTGCATGTCAAATGGCAAATATTTATGCCGCGAGGACATTTGAACATGACAGCAAACAAACAGCGCGCACAAGGACCGGCAGGATGAAGACATTATGCACTTGTTTTCAATTATGTGCCAGAGAGCGATAAAGAGAATTGACTTGAAGTGAAGCGAAGCTAAAGCCTTTTGCAAATAGTTGTTAAAATATGTCAATAACCTTCAGCCCCGCCCACCAGCCGAACAACGGCCACATCAGAGCAGAAACTTGGCCTGTACCGGACCTTTCGACAGGCCCAGCCCAGCCCAGCCCAGCCCAGCCCTCGACAACAGAAGCAAGAATTGCTAACGGGACATTGGTTTGCCCGGGCTGCCAGTGGGCGGGAGCAGCCCGAGAAAGCGGTCGAGCTGGAGCTGGAGCTGGAGCCGGAGCGCATCTTTGGGGTAACTGTATACACGACTAAGCGCAGAAAATGTTTAATTAAATTCCAGGACACATTTGGCATGTTACATTGCTTTGGTCTGTCGAACCGCACGGTCCGCACATTTTCCGTGGCCATTCGGACTCACCACGGACCAGCTCCGTCCCTGTTTCTCCTTGTCGCAGCAAACTAACTAACGCAAATTGTAATAAAAATACCAAAACGTAGCAAAAGCCAAGCAAAGCAAATTATATGCCTCCCCCCCTGTCTCTCTCTCACTCTTTAGGGGCCCCCGCCCCACTACTTGTCTTGCTTTGGTTGAAGCTATTGACATTCTGCTGCGGTTTCTCGAATATTATATTGGCTCTGACCAAGATCCTGTTACAGCTGGACTCAGCTCCATCAATATCTGCTCTGAAGGCAACATTCCTTAAGGACTGCAAAGGACTGAGAGTAGAGGCTGAAAATTCTAGATGAGCTGTGTCTATAGGTATATCTATAATTAGACTAGGATTAGTTATGTATATATATTATGTAGAGATATAAATAGATAGATATAAATAAATATCTATAAATAAATTAAGATTAGTTATGTATATATATTATATAGAGATATAAATAAATATCTATAAATAGACTAAGATTAGTTATGTATATATATTATATAGAGATATAACTTGGGCCTGATAAATCTATATAAATGAAGCGTATTTTATATGTAAAATCACAATTTACTTCTAGGGTTTATGCTATGATCTATGAATATTATTATTAATAATAACAAATTCCTATTTATTGAATAAGTTTTGATAAAAAAGTTAGTTAACAACTTTAGCACATGTTTTCTAGAGCCGACGCCAAGCAGAAGTTTTTCTCTTCCAGCTCACGGATGTTGGCCAAAAACTCGGGGAGGGAAAAACAAATTTGGTATTGCCTCGAGCACCGGTCTGAAGTATCTAATCAAATAAGCCGGCAAATTGGGCTCAGTTCGCCGTGGCTAACTCGAGTCGACAATAAAATGTTATGACCATACGAAAATTTCAGTGTTTTTCTTCAAAGATTTTCTTTTCTTCTTTTTTTTATGCAGCTCCATTTGTAAATCTGAAAGACGGCATCTGTATAATGCGATGGCCTTTTAGAGGCCAAGTCGGGCATTTAGGCAACGCTTTTTTATGGGCTATATGCTCGAGTCGACTCCGGCCGGTGTCTGTTAATGATTGATAAACCGCACGGGACCAATCAACACCCAAAGAGCAAACGTATGGTGCGGCGTCTTAGAAAAAGGCAGAGTTAGAAGCGGGGGGCAGGCTGGGAGCTGGGAGCTGGGAGTAGGGGGCAGGGGGCAGTTTTGAGATGTGCATCAAAAATTGGCCACATTGTCGTGAGCAGCTGTGGAGGGACTGTAGTTGGCATAAGTACGGGCTAGTTGCTATACCAGTTTCTTTATTACAAAAAGGAGCTTGGGTCAAAACCGCAGCAGCAGCAGCAGCAACAACAACAACAACAACAATGGCAGCAGCGACGTCGTAAAAGAAAACAATATTGTAAATAAAGTTTAGAGCTGAAGCCCAAACGGGTTTTCAAGTTAACGAAAACAACAAAAACAACCAAAACAGCCCGGCCAACGAGCAACCCAACAACCGACCAAACAACCAAACGTCCGACCGACCAACCCAACGTCGTGACTGCTCCGCGTTGTTGTTGTTGCCGTTGTTGTTGACGTCTTGGTCTTTGATGACTTTTTAACCAAAGTTGCCTGTTGCCTCTTGTTGTTGTCGATTCTTTTATTAATTTTATTTTATTTATTTATTTTTATTTTTTTTTTTTTTTTTTTGTATTTGTATTTATATACCCTGTAGTTAACCAAAATCTATGCAAAAGAACAGCATATACTTGCCTGAGCTGCAATTTGTAGTTCAATATCAACAACTACCTCAAGTAACTCAGCGACTGCAATGGGCATCGTCAAGAAATTTGGGATATATGCTCTACACAGTATCTATAGATATTTAATGAGTCAAATTCTGTTAATATATGATATGGCATGATGATATTTAATCATAATCTATAGCCTAACGGACGAACTAAGGAAACTCAAGAGTTACAAAAGCTACAATCCGATAAACAGTTTGATATCTTATTGTTTTAATAGTGTTATTTCACTAACTAGTCAAATGGACAAATAAAAGCTTATCCTAACTCAAGGAACTCAGAGACTATAAGAGCTAAGCTTACCAAATTGAAGATGTGAACTATATTTAGAGTCTAATATGGCATATTATTAATTGCTTGTATCAGAAGTAACTGCAATGCAATCCTAGCTTAAGGAACTCATGAGCTAGCAGTCTAAAGTGTAGCTAATTATAATTTCATTAAATAAATCTATTCAATTCAACAGGAAGCTCATGCCAACTCACTCTAAAACTATTCGATTTTTTTAAAATATTCAATTTACATTTCTTATATAATATATAGCAGAAATTTATCCTAACTCTAAAAACTCAAAGCCTATAATTGCTACTAATTATGTGATTAATATAAATATTAAAATTAATATAAATACTAAAACCTAACTCAAGGAACTCAAGATCAACTATAATTAATACTTATCAAGTAAAATTGAAAAGATAGCTTATCCAGACTCCAGAAAAACTTAAAAAACTTCACATCTACTTTGATTCCTTTATAACATCAAACTAATAATTTATATAATTACTATTATAACCTTAGGGTTCAGGGTATTCGACCAGATGCATTCCAGGGTATTTGCTGGTCGAGCTGTGTTGTTTGTTCTTTTGTTTTTGGCTTATTGCTGTTACCATAAAAGCAGTTAAACCACAAACCACATCCATTGCCGTAAAACTTCTTGTTCGTAAACAACAAACGCTCGGACTGTGGGACGGACGCTTTGCTGTTTGCTGTTTGCTGTTTGGCTGGCCCCAACTGGGGCTCGGGCCCCAGAACTGGGGTTCTGCTTCTTCTGGCCCAAACACCATAAACATGAAACGAATCTAAGTCAAGAAACAGGTCCCAAAGCCACGGCTTAGACTCTATCTCCAGTCTCAGCCGAGAACTAACCTAGGTCTACCAACTAGTTTGACAACGTTCTTCGTACACTTATTTTTTGTTGCTTTGTTGTTTCTCGTTTGGCATCGGCTATGCGGCTCTGCGTTTATATATTTTATGCACATGCTTATGGCTTTTAAGATAAAAACTATTATGATTGCTAAAACGTGCAAAAAATACAACAACAACAACAACAACAACTGCGAAAGATACAAACTCGACAGCTCCACAATTGGAGGAGACGAAGTACATTCGCACTCAAGCACACGACCAACAACCAGGAGTGTGTGTGTGTGTGTGTGTGTGTGTCTGTCTGTCTCTCTGCCTGACCGAGACGTGAAATTTATGCTCTGGCATAATTAACTTCAAACATGATCTCATAAATTCATCTCGCGTTGTTTACTTTAGGCTAAGCTCAGATCATTCTTGGTTCTGCCTCCGCGTCGGCCTCTCGCTCCCTCTCCGCCTCTGCCCCCCAGCTAAGCCTGAAGTGGAGCACGCAGCTGAGTGCACTCCAAATCTGGGAGTCACATAGAAGCACTACTTATGCATGTGTGTGTGTGTGTGTGTATGTGTGAAGAGCTTGGTCCATTTCCTTACTTCCTGTTCCTCGTCTGCGTGATCTAAGCAAAAATATTTGAAAAGCTTTTGATAATTGACTGCTAGAAAATATCTTAAAAATAATTAATAAAAATTTGAATGATGGAAAAAGTTTCCCGATTAGCAGAAAATGTATGAAAAACTCAGAGAAAGATGCTAAATAAAATGGGAATCACATGAATTAAATATAAGTAAGGAATATAGAAATATAAGTAAGGAATATAGCTAAGAAAGCTTCATATAGTTATGTATATATTATTTATATATATATTAATTATATATATTATTTATATATATTTACTTAGCTATATTAACTAAATTTAGAGCTTTACGAGCATTATGTACCATGTTTGGCTTAGGAACTCTACAAAATATTTAATAAAACATTTTCATGCACTTTTTCATGACATGTAAGAAGAAGTTCAGCCTACCTCAAGTAACTCAGAATCTATATAGCCTACAACTAGTACAGTTAATATATGGGCTCTATATAATATTCGCAATTAGTTCCATACCATGACAACATTAAATACTGAGCTTAAGCTTAAAGAACGGTCTTAAAATATGGTATATACAATATGTTTTTGGGCCTATACATTTTCAGTTCCTCTAGAATATTCTCTTTATAGGCAGCAATATTTTGTGGGCTATAAATTTGGACAAAAGAAAAGGAAGTGCTCTAAACTGCAACTTCCTGAATTTACAACGTTCGATTCACACACACACACACACACACACACACACACATAAATAAAGATCGAGAGTGGAGTAGGAAGAGCGATAGAGAGAAATCATTGAACGAATTCGACAGCTAAACAAAAAAACTGTAAAATTTATTGCACTTTTCCGCTGACGCTCGGTCGCACAATCCTTTGTGATGTCCAAAGACCGAGACCCCAAAAAAATTAAATTTATATGTACATATATAGAGAGAGATATGTGTGTGTGTGTGTGTGTTAAAAAACCGGCCCCCGTTGCTGACCCCAGCCCAGAGCCACTTTAGACTCGCCAGCACAATGAAAACTCTTTCAAATGGTCCGAAAACAAAACAAAAACAAAAACAAAAACAAAACGAAAAACCTGAAACCTGAAACCCGCTGCATACAGCCATATGTACTTATAAAGAAAACTAAATACATTTTTCACGAATTAACGTGCCCATTCGAGCCGAACGGCCCAAAGGTTTCTATAATTGATTTCCAGCCTTTGCCAAAAGCAAACCCCAAAAACAATCCAAGCCGAGGCGACACAAGTGAAGCTGCCCGACTGCCAGTTACCCAGTGCCAGGCACATGATCTGCCTACCTGTCACTTGTCTACCTTTTGCTAGGCACTTTTAACCTTTATTCTGGATGAAAATTACAGAGAAGAGTAAGCAAGATAATAATGTCCCCATTCTGTATATTTTTCTTTCTGGTTTCCAATTTGAGCTAAATACATATCTCACTTTCTTTCTTTATCTCTTTTCTTCGATTACCTCGCTTTATATTTTTTTCTAGTTCCTAAAATTTCTCAATATTTTTCTCACTCTCTGACATTCTCTTTCTGTCCATATCGCTCCCTCTCTCTCTCTTTCAGTCGCTCTCTTCAACATCTCTCGTTCTATTTCTCTATCTATCTCTCGCTATTTCTTTGTGTTACTCTATATCTCTTTTCTGTTGATCTCTTTATCGATCTCGCTTTCGTTTTCTCTATCTTTTCTTAATAATACACTTTTATCTTAAAGAGAATCGAATAGAAAGACGGTGCTTTTTATTAACCTTACTCTTACTAGTAAGCCTTAACCATTTATTATTTATATTTCTTTTAGATACTCGCCAATGATGTCTTTCTATGCGATTCTCACTAACAAAATTTTAATTTTAGTTTTTGAAACATTTATCCCTTCCAATCTTTCTTGCTCTGTTCCTCTCTCAGTCACACTCCTTGACCCAACTCACCCGGACTTTTCTGCGTCAATCTTCTTCCTTAAGGCTTGCCATATAAGGACTAGAAACTCGTTTACATACATACATACATATGTATGTACAACTACCTGAACAATCGGGGATCATATACGGTTCACCTTAGCGGATCTGGCGTGCTCGTAACTCCCTCACACGCGCATTGCAGGGCACTTAAAAAGGTTAAAAATCGACCATAAACAACGACAAACAAAAAGAAAACAACAACGACAACAACAACAGCGAAGAAGCAGGGAAATACGAGAGAGAAAAAGTACGACCATCAACACGATCATCAACGAGCACCATAAATAAGACTTAAATGGCATGAAAAAAGACAACAACAACAGCAATAACGACGACGACGACGTCGACTGCAATCAAAACGCATGCTGCGGCCATTGCAGCAGCAACAACAACAACAACAAAGGCAACCACAGCAAACCAAAACATAAGAAGAAAGAGTAGCAAAAAAATTTAAGAAACAAAAATAACAACAACAAAACCAAAAGCCAAACGAACTCAGCGAAGCTATATCGACCAACAACAACAACAACAACGGCATCAGCAGAGATAGAGGCAGAGGCAGAGGCAGAGGCAGCGGCAGCGGCAGAGGGAGAAACAGCCGCACCTTCAAAACAGACTAAGAGACATACATATATACATACATACATATATACATGCATGCAAACATACAGACACACGTGTGTGTGTCATATCAACCATTTCATACACACTCATACATATAAAGCTTTGCCTGCCTTCCAGTTGTTGTTATTGTTGCTGTTCAGCCTGCAGCCGCAGTCGTTGTCGTCGTCGCCGTTGCCGTCGCTGTCGCTGTCGCTACCAGCGCTGATCAAGCGGAGCCAACAGAAAACAACAAAATCAAAAGCAAAAGCAAAAAAAAGTAATTAAAAAGAAATGGCAAAAACATATCAGAAAGCGACGCGTGTTGCCTCGCTGATATCTTTGACTCGATCTTCTGGCCGCTTGCCATGCATCCAATCCCAACCAATCCAATCCAGCCCAATCCCATTGCAAAGCCCAACTGGAAGTTAAGTTACAGTTGAGCATGCGAGAGGCCAAAGGGCACGATGCTGCCTTGAGGGCGCTTGGCAGTGGGTGTGGCAGCTAGCTAAGCTGCAAATGGAAAAATGCTTGTAGCTCAGCAGATCTTGAATATGTAGATATCACAGCTAATGGGGCCGTGGCACTGCTGGCTTTTTGAAAAATCATCGGGCTATATACCTACATAATTATACCCTGACCCTGTTCAAAAAGAGAATTTTGAATAAGTCTAAAATATGATAGAATATTATCGGACAACATGTATTTTCAGAATGTACACATCAATCAAAATTATTATTAGCTCTTTTATTTTAAGTATACATCAGATTTGTAAGTATCAGACACATTATCATTTACTTAAAGTATCTAGAGGATACAGTATCTTTTAGGTAAAATATCTACCATATTCAGTAAGAGATTCTTTTTAGCTTTTAATTAACATAACTTATAGATATTCTTTTTTATCTCTAAGTTTCGGTAAACTTCAGGTTAATTATTATTTGTTTAAATCAGATACTTATATTTTAGTTAAAGATTATATATTTTAGTTAAAATATTAATCAGCTAGAAATAATAATTTTTAGCTAATTTATCTATTAACTTAAATGTATTTAAATTTATGTATATTTGTTATGCTATCTTCCAGATACAATATCAATTAGTCTAATTCAAACTCAAATATAATATATATATATATATATATATTATATTTTACTTAAAGTATCTAATATAATAACAATAATAATAATAGTAATAATAATAATAGTAATAATAATAATAATAATAATAATAAAAATAATAATAATAATAATAAAAATAATAATAATAATAATAATAATAATAAAAATAATAATAATAATAATAATAATAAAAATAATAATAATAATAATATTAATAATAATAAAATTAATATCAATATCAGCTTTTAATTTAATTGCCTAAGCATTTCGTATAAATCTCTCTGCCTATAGTCTGCCTATAGATACAGTATCTCTGCGATATAATTTGCAAGTCAGCCTCAGCCGCTCCGTCAAATTCTTCTCTTAATTTATAACAACAATTTGGAGATGCGAATAAATCTGATACACGAGCAAAATGAAACCAAACTCAAGTGAATTATATCTTGCCAGGCTGTTAGATAATACGAGTTTTTGAGAATCGCTGCGAACATAAATCTCAGCACAGATCGGCATTTTGGAGAGAAGCCCGCGCCAGGCACAAAAAGAAAACCAGAAAAACCTCTAAAAAAACTTCAAGAAACCCAAAGTCAAAGACAATAAATTTACTTCAAAGCAGACGCTTAACACCAAAAACTAAGGAACAAATATAAATATGAGCTAGGAGAGTTAGCTCATCTCTTGAGACTAATAGATAAATTAGAAATGGGTTTTAGATTATTAGATAAGCTAATTATTCTCAGTCTGAGAAACTTGCAAACAGTTTATATATAAGTAACTACATTAAATATAATTTTATTTTCTCAGCTTTCTGTGTAATTATATATTTCTAAAGCTTTAGTAAGCTTGATAATTGTTGATGATATCTATTTATTATTTTATTCATATTATATTTTGTTTCATTAGCCGAGCATTAGGCATTATCGTTTATATTTTATAGAGTTCATTATCTGTTATCGACTATTTTTGGCAGCGCTTATTATGTGTTATCGATTATTTTTTCTATATATCTTTATCTCTTATCAACTATATTTTGCATGAATAATTATCAGTTATCTATATTATTTTGCAAATATTATATTATATTAGGATTATTATTATCGAATCTATTATCGATTTTATTTCGCATCGATAATGATCTGTTATCGATTATATTTTGCATCTATAATTATCTTTAATCGATTTTATTTGGCATCGATCATTAAATATTTTTCGATTATATTTTATAATTTTCAATTCAATTTGCCATTGATCATGATCTGTTTTCAATTATATTTTGCCAAGGAAAAGTACAGAGTTTTCAAGTTAATTTTGAAGACATTAAAATTGTATTATATCATCGTCTCATGTTGTTTTTGTTTAATTTTTGTTATTTATTTTTCTTATTTTGCTCTTTTCAAGATCAAACTTCGATTGCTCACCCAAAATTGTTGTTCAAGATCTGAAATGTAATTGTCGGCTGTTTGTGCGTCTGTCTCCCTGTCTTTCCGCCTGTCTGTCTGTCCGTCCGTCCGTCCGTCCGTCCCTCTGTCTGCCTGTCACTCAATAAACGTATTCATTTGCCTATGCCGCGAGTTGGAGCCGCGGCACAAAACCAGAACCAGAACCAGTACCAGAACGCAGACCCTCTCAGAAGTCACTCCAGTTGGGAGCTCTATCGTAATTGCGTATAGCTTCAAGTACAATCGCCATACATTAAGCTCTAATTGACAGATGAACTGGCAGCCGAAGACGGGGCAGCCAAAGGGGGCTTAGACAGTTGCTTAGCTCCAAAAATGTTTGTTGAATTATTATGTGTATACAGATTATATATAAATGTATATATGTATATACACAGAGAGATATATGAGATAGATATGTACGTGAATTATTTTGTGTCAAACACAATGAGATTGCGAAATTACGTAAGCACTTGTCGACGGTTCAGATGCCCTAAAAGCGAATGAAGCTATTTCAGAGTTGTTTTCTCTATGGAGAAAACAAGAGAGAAAAGAGACTGTGAGAGAGAGAGTGAGAGACTGAGAGTGAGAGTGTGTGAGCTGTGCTTAAATATGTGATTTATCGATTTTGGAGCAAAGTAAATAGATACATAATATTATTGATTGATTATGCTCGACTGCAACATATCTAATGTGTTTTAGGGAAATTGATGTTTAACTGGCTATATCAGGCTAGGCTTATATACTATAGGGCGGGAAACACGAGATATAGAGAGAGGAAGAGTGATGTGTGATTAAATTTATAATTTATCGATCTTTCGCAAAGTAAACAGAGATCATACAGTAGGTTATGCTCGACTGCCTAATGTGGTTTGGTTTACAAACTAGACTAGGCATACTGGGACTTTTAATCTACAGCTGAAGATTAAAAGAAGTGATCTGTGTTTCAAAGTCTAATTTATCGATCTCCGAGAAAAGGGAACAGTCCTTATGTGCTCTTGCTCTTGCTGTAGTTTTCATTCATTATACATAAGTATTTAAATAAATGTATATATTTATAGATATAAATAGAGAGAGGGGGAGGGAGAGTATATCAAAGATAACTCTGCTTATCAAGTGCAGATCAAGTTTCAAATCGAATATCTGGAAAATTAATGTTGCGTAGTCGTTGCACCTGAGCTGAAAAGTCATAAAAACGAAAGCCGAGCGAGTCGGAGCTGAGCCAGACGGATGAGCGAGCTGTGCTTGAGTGCGGCTAATGGCTAAAGTTTTCAGCACAGGGCACATCCATCTCGCAGGCTTTATGACGATGGCAATGGCGATGGCAACGTATCAAATTTTCAGGCAGCCTGCGGGCAGCTGGCAGCGCCTGTGCCCCAAAAATGTGGCCAAGGCTGGCCAAAGAGGCTACAAAACAACGCAAAAGTTAATTAAACTTGAAAATAATAAAAGCAAAAGTAGCGGGCAGCGGCAGAGGCAGAGGCAGAGCCAGAGGCAGGCTGAGGCACTGAAATAATAAAACACAAAAAGTGTGCAACTCGAGCTGCCCCAAGGGGTTGGCATTGTAGTTGGCGAGTGGAGGGGAGGACGGCGGGCACGGGCGGGGGCATGGTCTATCATTAGCATATCGCCCTCGGCGCGAAAAAGGGTTTTCCATAGCAGAGTTAATCGCCAGCTGATGCCGTTGACAGCGCCGCAGTAATGGGCGGCAGCAACACGGATGTGGCCAGGACTTTGCTTCATGTTGACATTGACCCGGACGCGCAATACGGAACTCGGAACTCGGAACTCGGAACTCTCAGCTCCTGCCTGCTGCCTGCCTGGACATTATCTGCAATCGCGGCCTGCAATAAAAGTGGACAATAATTAAAACTGGCAATGACAGCGCGAGAGGCTCCACAGCCAGATCAACACTGGCTGCACGGCTGCAAATGTGCCACATCATTCACACTCGGCCGTCGACAGAGTCGACGACGAGGCTCGCGCTTGACCAGAACTTGTTTGCCAGAAACTCCATTTGATTAGGAAAGTTCTCGAACGAGGCAACGCATTGTTAGAAGGGAATTAATTGGGCTTTCATTTGGTCGCTTTACCTAAATGAAGCTTAAATATTTTTATAGACCGACTAAAGGAAGAGCTAGTCTTAACTCATAAGACTCTCTAAGATTGCTTCTCCTGTGATATGTCTTGATTTAAGCACTTACCATATAATCGCTCTCGCTGTGCTCTTTTTAAGATCTCTCTCCGGAAGGTGAACTTGACTTGAAAATTGTTTATTGTAGACAGAAGCCCCAAGAGGAAGCCCTCATCATAGAAGAGTTGACATCATAGAATATCTTGAAATTACTTTCTTCACTTACACTTAGTTCATCAATAATGTACATCAATTAGTACATCAATTGCTATCAGTATTCAATATTCAGTCTTAAATAAATATTGTATAATTGATATATAATTAAATTTATTTTATTTATTATTATTTTATTTATTTATTCTAATTATTAGTATTATTATTATTAATATTAATTATTTTACATTTTTATTTCATTTTTACAATTTTTTATTTCTTAGTTTAAAACTAATTTATCTTTTATTATTTTTAAATATTTTATTTTCATAATTTATTTTTTAATGTTATGCAAAACATTTAGTTCATCACCAATATTTTATATTGATTTATTTAAATATTAGTTATTACATTCACCTTTTGTTATAATTTAATTATTTTATACATTTATTTTATTTTTAAGTTTTTTATTTTCATTACTTGGAGATTTTTTATTTAGACTGGTAATTTCTTATGTTGAAATTTTAACATTTTCAATTGATTTAATTTTTTATTTATTTAATTATTAAATTTATTTGTAATAATTTCTTTAAAATATATTTATTGTGAATCGATGCTCTTGAGCTCTTGCCTCGCATATATTTTGCAAGTTTCATTCACAATTGCAAATAGATTCTAACCCCTCTTATCTGTCTACCCTGGCTACCCCAGGCTCTACCCCTACTCGAGCTAAGTTGACCGAAAATTAAGCGAAACGAAAAAATTGATATAAAAATTTATCAAAATTGTTTTTTTTTTTCTCTCTTTTCTTGCTTTGTTTTTTTTTTTTTACTTTTATATTTTCGGGTAGGTTGTTTGAATTTCTGCAGGTCCTTCTCGCTCCCTCCATTTCGCTCACTCGCTCTTCGCATTTAACAAATAAGCGTAAAAATCTTTGCTCGTAAAAGGGATTTCATTTTAATTACATGCGAGTTTTATATATATTTTTCTTTCTCTTTTATTTTCGGAATGTTTCCGACTGTGAACAGCGCATTTCCATCCAGTTGATGACAATAAGTCGGTGGTGCAACCAGCTAGAGAGATGCCCCAGCTCCGCCCCGCCCAGGCACTGGCCCCGGCACTGGCCCCGGCCCTGGCTCGGTTGCCCCTGCTTGCGTTTTGTTGACTTTTATAATTAAGGCCTTTGTGTGCGCGCGTTTCCAGCTGATGGAACAGCAGCTCAGGTCCAGGTCCACAGCCATAGCCATAGCCATAGCCATAGCCAGAACCAGATCCCAATCCATGGCCAGTTGCAAGTCCATTAAGAAGGGCAAGAGCAACGCGCTTACCTGAGTAGCAGCAAAGCAGAAAAGCGGAAAAGCGGAAAACACTGCGCAGCGCTCATAAAAAGGATTAATTGTGCGCAATTGAAGGAAAATATATTGCAGCTAAGGCTTCGCCTAACTTCTGCTACCTTCGCTGCACAGAATGAAAACTTTTTGTGAATGTTTTCTAGCTTTGGCTCGCTGTGCCCCTTTCCCTTTTCCCATTTCCCATTTCCCTTTCCTGTGCCTCGAGTTGCTCATGCCCAAAAAATCGTTTCCATTGAATTATGCAAAATCATTTAAATGCGACGCACAAAAACTTTTTGTGGCCCAAAACATCTCTCTTGGCGACTTAACCACTTGGCATGTGTCTAAGGATCTTAATGTTATTGTTCCTCTTCTTCTTCTTCTTCTTCTTGTTACTTTTGTTGCTATTGTTTGTTGTTCTTGTTCTTGTTCTTGTTGTTGGGCAAAGAGCTTAAGTTCATAATGCTCACACAACACTCACTCACACACACACACACACACACACACACACACACCAACAGGCAACGCCTGGCGAGGCGAAGGATTGTAATGCTACAGCTACAACTTCCAACAATTGCCATGACAAACCTCATACCCAGCCCCCGCCTCTCGCACACCCCTTTGCCCTCCTCGGCCCGGCCTTCCCGCCAGCGCCCACTATTTCCACATGCGTTCTTGGGTTAATTGCTCAAGTTCAAAATTAAAATATTTATTACAATGAAAAACTTTGGCACTTTCAGCGACGCCACGAAGACGACGACAAACAAGAAGAAGAAAAAGAAGAAGAGCGTGGAGCCGGGCGAAGGGGCTGAACGTGTAGCTGGGGAACGAGCACAAAAGGAGGATTATGTCTAATTTGCAAGTGCCTTTCGCAAGAGCTGCTCTGCTCCACTGTAAACATGTAGTTCACTCTTTAGCTGTCCCTGGCTCTGCCTCTACCTCTACCTCTACCCACACCCCCTCTCTCCACTCTCCACTCACCGATTGCCGAATCTCGGAAATGCTACAAGTTCGACTTATCGACTGGCTTAACTAGACTGAGCCAACAAATTACTTGGCTAATCCCCCAAAAACACTTACAACACCCAAATCATAATCCCTAAGCAATTCAAAGGTCTCGCACAAAGGCGAATTAATCAAGGTTTTATCAACTTTGCCAAAACAGACTAAGCGACATTTCAAAGTTTGTGCATAGTAAATCAACCTAATCTGCTTGCCAGCCACTTTATCTGCATTGTAAATATTTGCAGCCTGAACGAAAGTGCATCAAATGTTTGCCTTTCAAGGTAGACGTAGCTGGCTGTAAGACTCTTACGAGTATTCAGTCTACTATCAAGCACTTTATCCGCATGTTAATTGTTGACAGCAGGAATACATTTTTATGTAAATATTCTCTAGCCTTAATAACTTTTCATATCATCCTCTTTTTATCAATTTTGTTCTGTCTTAATCTAAAGCACAAAACTTGCCAAAAAACTTAGCAGCAGGAAAAGGCAGGTTTACCGCACGAGTAGAAGGCGTATTTGAATAAAAAGAAAAAAGTCACTTGAACTTTATTGTAATTTATTTAACAATAACTTTTTTTTTATATATATTTTAATTTTCAGTCTGTCTTGTACAAAACAATAATCAAATCTTTAAGCTATAACTATAAATAACCGGATGGTGTGAGCATATTCACATATTTTTAGTGTAATCTACTAGTCTAACTCTCTACTAGTCTACTCTCTATTTGGCAAATTGCAGTGGTCATGTAGCCTATTTAAATAGCTCTCTACGGTTTTTTGTGTTTCCTCTTTGATAACAGGAAGTTTGAGGTCTTTATGGATGTCAAAGTTTGTCATATACCATGGAGCACCTGTTATTGTTCTCAGTGTTTTAGACTGGTAACGCTGAAGAATTTCAATGTTTGATTTACTGGCTGTTCCCCAGAGCTGCAACTCCTAGGTCCATATATATATTTTTGTTGTCTTGATTTTGAGTTGTAATTTCTTTGCATTTATGTGCTGCCTCCAGGTAAGCCTCCGATCCATAATAATTATATGTTATAATAATAATAATTATTCAATAAAAGAGATTATTCACAATAAACGTGTTAATCATTTCAAATTAAGATTTTATTAATAGGAAGTAATTTTTTAGTCAAAGTTTTGCATGAGCTTGTGCGCATACTTATTCTGGCTAGTGTATATTTAATATTTAACATGTACAAGGAACTTTAACAGCAATATTTATTTGGAGGTCGAGTGTATTTAACATAATTGGTTTTATTATATCTTGAAATATATCCAAATTATTTTAAACATTCTTATATGAGTTTAATTCTAAGATACTCTAGCTAAGCTTACGAATTACTTCATGCGCCATGTAAATATGTTAAAATTATATATAAGAATACAATAAGAATACAATATACTTTATAATTATATAAATATATATTTTATTTTTTACTATATATATTTTAAATAGAAGAATATAATTACTTGACTTACAAAGGGCAGTTTTAAAATATATCTCAATTGTAGAAGCACTTACATTTAGACAGTCGACAAATGCTCAGCTTTTTATGTTCTCTCCCTCTCTTTCTATCTCTCTCTTTTCCCACTTTTCCACGTATTTTTCCCTTTCTCTTTATCACTCTTTTAGCTAAAATACACGTTCCTTGTAACTTGTACCATTCACATTTAGCCAGTGGACAAATGCATAGTTCTTTAAGTTTTTTCTCTCCTTTTCTCTCTGTATCTCTCTCTCTCTCTTTTTGTCTTGCTTGTAAAGTTCCTGTTAAGTTTAGGTCCATTTAGTGAAATTTAGCCAGTAGACAAATGCACAGTTGTCCCTCTACCAATCTCTCTCTTTGTCTCTTTCTCTGAGTCCTTCCCCCTTGCACTTGCCAAAGTGAATGATGTCGAATGCGAGAAGTCACCCAATCAATCAATCAATCAATCAATATGGAGTCTGCAATTCAGATAAGTATTCATTACTCTCGCATGCGAGTGCGAATCGGGGAATAAAACTAGAACATTTCGCTAGCCGCATTTGATCAAGTTGAGAGCTGCAGTAAAAGTTTGGCCGGCGAGGGGCGGGCCATTAGGGCAGGTGCTGGCCGCGGGGCTCGGCCTGCAACGAGCTGCCCTCTCAATCTGCCGTGAAGATAAAAACACAAACTAAACAAAACAAAATACTTGTTTGCCGAAGCTTTAACGTAAAATGTAACATGCGGCGCTTTTCATCAGCTCGTCTCGTCTCGTCTTGTTTCCATTTTCTTTTTATATTTTCCATTTTCCGTTTCTTTTTTCTTTTTTTTTGCCGCTCTCAAGCATTTTCTTTTCGGGGTGTATTGCAAATTTTAAACGCATGAATAGTCAGTTAGATCCCCCGAGGGCTCTATGTGGGTTTATCTACAAGATACAGCTGGGTGGCTGCGAGAGAGAGGGAGATAGACGGAGAGAGTGGGCTGTGGGTCAGAATGGCGAATGGCGAATGTCGAATGGCGAATGGCCAGGCATATCCGCTGGCAGATGTTTTTCACACACAGCAACCAGTTACACTCAAAATACCCTGTAAAAAGTGAGCGGCCAGGCGTAGGCTAGCTTTGAGAGTTGCCTAGAACTAGTTGAGTAAATAGCTGAAGAAGAAGAGTTCTTCAGATCCACATCCTTATCATATTTTGGATCAACCTTAGCGAAAAGCCATGAAAGACCAGAAATTCTGACTGCTAATCTAAATCTTGAATATAATAATATAAAATATCTTAGTGCTGGCATACCCCAAGTTTTGCTTGTGCAGCATCCATTAAGTTTGGCGTTATTCAGAAACAAAACAACATGAAAAAGAAAAGAAGAAGAAGAGCAAAAACAACAACAACAATGTGAGTAAGCAAGTGTTGCGGAAATGATTTGGCGCTGGCTGCAATATGAAGACGAAGGGTTCGCATCCTTAGCTCCAGAGAAGGTAGCTGCCGCTGCAACTCCCTCCGTATGGCTGGGCCCCGTTTGGAGGGGGGCGGCAGGGGCTGGTGGCACACGTTTTGGTTGCATGATTGAAAAGTGTTTTGCTATAAATTCAACTTTTCTATTATCTTTATCTTATGAGCAACACGCGCGAGGCGAGCTGCGAGCTGTGAGGTGGGCGTGGCAAAAAGTAGCTGCAACATCCATTATATAGAGATTCGCAGCTGGCGGCAACAGAGACACAAGCAGAGGCAGGGGCAGAGTCACGAGGTTGCAAGCGATGCCCGCCAATTGGATATTGAAGCTTCGAGCTGAAGTTGGAGTTGGAGTTGGAGCTGGAGCTGGAGCAGCAACGGGAGCTGCAGCTGCAGCTGCAGCTGGGAGTTGAATGCGCTGCCTGCCGCTTTCATAATTGTTTCCTCCTGCCGCTGTGGCAGGAAGCTCAGTGTGGCACTGTGTGCAACGGCAGCCTGCAGGGCCTGCGGGGGCGAATCGCAGAAGCTCAAAGCACTGTCGAGGGTGCCACAATCTTTGAAGCAGATGAGCGCATGCACTGCAAGAAAAAACTGAGTGATGCCGAGGAAGACAGTTCTTAAATGTTAATTTTTTAATTTATTAAATATTTTCCCAACTCATTTCACCCAGAGATTAATTACAGACGAATGCTAAAATATTTTTCAAATTATATTAAGAGTTTTTTAAAGAAAAAGTTTGTAGTGTAGCGTAAATATAAACTTACTTAAGTTTAGAAGACTTGAAATGAATTTATATAGATTGAAAAAAGTGGTATTTCTATTTCATTACAATTTCTAGTATTTCTTGTAAATTATGCTATCCAAAATTTAGATATAACAGGTTAGTGCAGGTCTCAGTCTTGTATGGCCTATGATTGCTATCGATAATAAGCAAATGAGATGAGTTATCGAAAAAAAAAGATAATCTCCTGCTGAGTATGATACACGCTTATTCTATGAAAGTTTCAAGTCTCTAAAATTAGCAGTTTATAAGATCGTTAAAGGATATCAAATTATGTAGGGTATATATAGCTTTAAATTTTTTTAAAATTATATTTTATGTCATAATATTTAGGTTTTATATACTTAAATATTATACATATATTATTATATTTTATAAATGTATAAGTGTAAGTATATTATACCTAAATATACATATATTATTATATTTTATGTATATAAATATTTTTATTATTATTTTTATAATTCTTCTCTCAATCAATTTCTCTCAGTTTAATGTGGAGAGTCTTTAATTTATTTAAATTAATATTTCTTGCAGTGCATCACGCAGTGGCATCTACTTCTTGACTACTTCAGCTACTTTTTTGCGCTCCGTCCGTCGCTTTGGCCGTGCGTCCGCTCGCTCATCAGCTTCCACTGCCGACGTTGCCTCGTTCGTCATTATCGAGCGGGTGAGCCGGGCGGGTGAAATTTTGCTGTCATTACTTTTTATGACCCAACAAGATGATGCAGTTGCCACCGGGCGAGTGTGACAGAGACGAGGCGAGAGCTGGCTCTTAAAATATAATTTTCAAAGAGTGTGTGTGTGTGTGTGTGTGTGAGGGAAACTGATGGAGTAAAACATCAAAGTGAATGGTATTCTGGCAGGCACCAAGCAAGCTGAGCGCCCAAGTGACTGACAAGGAGTCACCTGCCCCTGCCACTGCCCCACCCTCTCACGGCAACCACAAGCTCAGCTGTTGAAAATTAAAAACGCATTTTCGTCCTTTCGCCTGCTTTTATTTAATTTAATTTCTTCTTCTTCATTTTTTTTGGTATGACAACTCACTTAGCTGCATGTGTAACCAGTCACTGGCGTTGCTTCCGCTTATCCTGTCGCCCCACGCCGCCCTGCCCCCACTCTGGCAATTTGTCAGTCCTTTTATTGCGTAATTGATTTAGTAAGCGAGACCCGCGCCGCCCCTTGCCCCTTGTCCCTTTGGTTCAACCCCTTCCCACAGACAACCATTCACAGTCGTTAGTTAATTAAGTTGAAGTCAAATCGCAAAGGGACACAATTTTTTGCTTTCCTTGGAGGCATTTACAATTTCCTTCGGCTTGTGAATACCCTAGTTAGTTAGAGTGCAGAAGGTATCTAGGACAGCTAATCTATTAACAATATTTAAATAATAATCCATTGCAGTTAGCTTATTTCTGCAGTTTTCTTTTATTTCTTGACTTATAGGGTATTCAATGTGTGCATGGCCTTTTATGCTAGTTTTTCTCTTTTTAATTAGGCCAAACAGCAGCCAAGTTGGGCAACATTTCGTTACCAAAAAAAATAAAAATTGCTGGCCAACTAGCTGTCGTAGTGCTCCTCCTCCTCCTGTCACAAGCTCCTGCCCATGGCCCTCACTTGCTGTCATGGTCAGGTTGAGTGTGGCATGTGGCAGCTAAAACTCTACGTACACATGCAAACACGCACACACACACACACACACACACACACACATTAATAACGCCATACATTTTTAATTATTTTCACATTTATGACACGCGCAAAAGTTTTTTTCAAATAACAAAAATACGAAAAAAATTAAGCAAGAAATAATAAATTAATTTAGCACTTGACATGATCATTTTTTACACTGTCCAACACATATCAAAAGGTGTTACAAACACTGTCTCTCACTCTGTCTCTCACTCTGTCTCTCTCCCTCCTTCTTTGTGTCATTTTTATAGTTTTCCACGGCACTTTCTGCTGTTCAAAGAACTTTTTTATAAATGTAACGAGTCAAGGCTAACAGAACTTGAAAATTTCGAATAGGTGAATATTTTATCAGCTGTAAATTTGATTTTCTAAAAACTAATGGCCCGAGCTGTCTGTATGCGAATGATATATGCTGAACATAAAATATATATTCATATATCTTTCACACACAAGTTGACTGCCACGAATGACTGAACGTGACTGATTCCTCAGATCTTCGAGATAAATTGTTTAGCAAAATTTTAATTTTTATTATATTCAGATTTTTAATGCATTTTTATATATTCTACTTTATATTTATATTTATCCAATATTTTTTTTTTGTATTTTACAAAATTATTTAATTCGACTTAATTTTATTTTGGCGTAAAATCGAACTAAGTATTTTTTTTTTGCAAAAAAAAAAATATTTTTAGCTGAAAATCATAAAAAAAAAATAATAATAATAAATAAAAATAATATATTTAATCTAGGTGCAATTTGAAGACTCTAGCTTCTAAGATGAAAAAGATATAAAATCATAACTGATTTTTTTCATATGGTTTTTAATCGATTACAATTATTCAGCGATAATTATCGATGCATATGGTAGCATTTTGCTACCCTATCCCCACATAAACTAAGAATTTAATTACGTGACCCCACTCAATGGCGCTTGAGCATGCCCAGCTTGCTTCGTCGATGTGTTAACTCGAAATCACTTTTATGTGCCTGTCAAGAGCTCAGTTGCTTTTTTGTGTTATCTAATAATGCTGAAAACTATTTTGCTATTGAAACTAGATTTTAATTATTTATCCTTGATATATCAATTTACTTATTCTTGTCTTTAGTTCCAGAGTGTATGATTTCTCGCGCAACGTTCAGAGATTCTTTTAACTGCTGAGTGCGGTCTTCTTGGCAGCTACTTATGTTATCGATATCAAATGAGGCAAACAAACTATTTTTAATTGCTCTATAAATGTTCTTAGCTGATTTCAATAGCGCATAGCCACATGTTGCAGTCAATATCTTTTCACAATCAATGTACACATTCGCACACTGCACGCCAATGTCAGCGGCAAAAACTATAAAATTTTTCAGTGCATCATTCGTTTCCCATTTTTCACAGGACATAATAGAATTCTTTAGCTCCGATATTTTCTTCGATAAGTCTTTAAAAAAAGTCAGTGTTGCCTTAATATTTTGGAAAATGTTAAAGCCCAAAAATCGATCAGTGTCGGCGTATGTTGGACTGGTCTAAAATAATATTTGTTTGTTCAATTGTGATTCCAAGTGATTTAAATATTAAACAACTTACGTTGAGCACACTGACACAGATAAACATGAGCAGTAAATAACCCATTCTGCAGTAGGACGGACGCCTTAAATGTGATCTCTGTATGATCTGTGACACAAGTTATATATGTGGGATTGATGTCAAACTGAAGCTAAACACATTCGATACATTTCATCGCCAAATGAACTGAAACTAATACAGATTATTAAATTAGGTGCAGCAAATGTTATTAACAGTTTTACTTAATTTAGCAATTATTTAAAAGCAAAAGTTAATAAAATCTTCTTTCAAACGTAGCTTTCGATTTATAAAATATATTCATTATATTTTATTTTTGTAAAATCGATTAAGTTAAAGTCTTCATATAAATGCCTGAGTATCTTTGCTTCGAATTCTCAAGAATTTATAACAAATTAAATTTGTTCTTCAAGTCCAATCGCCCAATGTTGACAACTTTTGTGAACATCTGAATACGACCCTTTTGGCAGGTAGTCAGCTTTTCGAAATCGAGTGTTGCAAACAAAGTTTCCTCAGTATATGTGTGAATACTCACAATTTTTATCGTTGCTGAGTCGCTGCAGCCTAAGGATCTACCCTTCAAACAATCCTTGGCCACAATCTTTGATAGTAAGATCGATTTTCTCTAGAAAATCAGAAAATTTGTTGTCAGTCGCTATTGGAGCACAGATTAAAACAAAACTCCTTTAGGTTCCGTAACTGCGCCGACAAATCTATAAAATTTTGCGTTTAAACTTTGCTTATTGCATCCAAGATCGAAAATGGTTGAAAAATATTTTTGGCGGATATTGAATTGGTCTGCAGTAAGTCGCATTAGACTTGATCTATGTGTGATCTGTTAAACGAGTTATATATGTGGGATTGATGTCAAGCTGAAGCTAAACACATTCGATGCATTTCTTCGCCATTCAAATGAACTGAAACTTATTTGATTTGCTGCAACAAATATTATATAACACTATTACCTAATTTAGTATTTACTTAAAAACAAAATTTATTAAAAAAATCTGAATTCTTTAAAAATGAAGTTATAAATACAAATATATACATAAATATTAGCAATAGCTTAAAATGGGGCACAGCCGTAGCCTTCGAGTAGTCTCAGCTCATTCGCCATAGAGAGGCTACCTTCCAGTCACGACCTACTTTTACGATGCTCAATTAAATATATTTATAACATATATTTAGTTAGTTAGTTAGACTCCTCATATACATGCCTGAGTACAGCTGCTCTTTTCCTGAATCATTTTTATACCCTGATCCATAGAAAATGGGAAAACAGGCAGAAGGAGGCGTGCCACACCCCATGAAGTATATATATTCCTGATCAGGAGGACAAGCACAGTTGGTTGGTCCCTGCCCGTCTGTCTGTCTGTCCATCCGTCAGGACCTATGAGAACTAAAGACTCCTCCTTCTGCCTGTTACACACATTCAACAAAACCCTTTTTTCCCATTTTCAATGGGTTCAGGGCGCAATAAAAATAAATTGAATAAAAATAAATCGTAAACTGCACGAAACACATAAAATAAAGTGAATGGGATTTAGCTGAGTGTTTTCAAATTATTTTTATTTTTGATTCAGCAACTCAGAAACTACAAAGCTGCAAATACAAAAAGTTGAAGTGGTGAAAAGTGTTGCGAGAACATAATAAATAATTGAAGCACAACTTTGCACTCGTCCGCAACTAATTTCAAAAAATATAACAAATAATTGGAATAAGCTGCGAGAGTATGCTTAAAATAAAATAATTAAATTAAACAAGCTTAGGCTAAAAAAAAAATGAGAAAAACTAACTAAAATCAGCTTTGCCAGAATTTTCACCCTCGCCGATCTATGGATGAGAGAATTTCCATTTGAAATTTTGCGCAATTGCGTTCCGAGTGGTTTTCGGAGCTGAAACAAGTTGAGTTGCGGAAGTAGTTGTTGGCGCTGTTTGTTTTGGGGATTTGAACTTTTTTACGCTTGGCATATCAATAAAGGCGCGCTAAAGCATAGAGCATGCAGCTGAGGGGGACGGAGGACGGGGCACTTCTGGTGAGGATTAGTGGTTTATTGTGCGGGGTCTTTGACTGCTTGGAGTTCAGCGCCATTTTGTTTGCCTTTGCCCAATGAGGCAGTCACACTCGGAGCACAGTTGCTGCCACTCAATGCACACACACACACACACACACACACACTGTGCACACTAGCTTACAAAAGCGCGAACATTCCACTCGACGTCTCTAATTAGTAGAATTTAATCTTCACACTATGGCAACGTCAAAGCGTATCCCAGTGGGCTGCCACGCCCCCACCCGCTGCTTGGCTGCTGCCTGCTGCCTGCTCCTGCTCCTGCTCCTGCTCATTATGAAAAATTTCAAATTAAAAAGCGGGCGCAGGGGGCGTGGCGCTGCGCTGCTGCCAAGCAAAAAGTTTCTCACAAGAAGCGACAGCAGGATTTGCATAAATGCCACAACATGAGCACGGAAAGAGGCCACAGTAACAGCTCAAGTGTAAGTGTGTGTGTGTGTGTGTGTGAGTGTGTGCATGTGTGTGTGTGTACATCACACATCATGATTACATAATTTAGCTATTAAAACGGGGCCAAGCGAGAGCGACGCGAGGCGCTGAGGTCGCCGGCTTATTTATGCCTCAACACGCCATCTGGCGCAGCTTTAAAGGCTGCGCATGTGGCACCCATGGCATCCATGGCATCCCAGGATTCGAAGGCTTCGCAGGATTTCATCATACAACATGTGCTCTTGATTTACTCATTAGCGTTACTTTTCGCTACATAATAGTATATGCTCGAAGCGAGCTAACCGCAGTAGCTAAAACACTTCAGTCTCACTCATGCTCAGATCTATATACGCACACATACACACACATACACATATATATAATATTTAATATATATATATATATTTCTCTGTTTCCATTTACCAACCATTTGTGCGTTCCTAAGCTGCTTAGGTGTATCCTTTGTAAAAATCTAATTGTGCACGCACGTGTGTGCGTGTGTGTGCGTGTGTATGCGAGGGTGTGCGTGTCTATGTGAGGGTCTGCATGCGTGTCTGCCTAAGCCCTAATAATCCCCACTATTTGCCCGAAAATAATAAATGCCCGATATGTTCTTATAAACTCTCTTTTGCTCCTGCCAAAAGTCACGAACGATTTTTAACTTTCACCTTTACAGCTCGAACTTTGCTTCCTCCCCTCTCCCTCCCCCACCCACTGCTTCTTCTTTTTCTCTTATCTTTGATGCTGCGCCTGAGCTGAGCGGCTGATAAGAGCTCAGCAGCAATCCAGCTTTATTCTAATAGCCTTTGAAAAGCATTTGAGTGCCTTAGACTCAGATGAATCTGCACGATGAGAAGACAATTTCTGAGTTATAAAATTTATTAAGTAATAATTATTATATCTGATTACTTAATTATTATTCTATTTATTTAGTTAACTTGCCTTAAATTTGTTACTTCGTTTTTTATTTATTTATTTTATTTATTAACTGAAGTTAGTCATATTAAAATATTAAAAGTGTTTTTGTATCTAAAAAAATAAATCAAAAAATAAATAAATTAAAAATCAAAAGCCTTCGTT
Organism: Drosophila mettleri; assembly: GCA_035047625.1. Classification (NCBI taxonomy): domain Eukaryota; kingdom Metazoa; phylum Arthropoda; class Insecta; order Diptera; family Drosophilidae; genus Drosophila; species Drosophila mettleri. Next base: position 20,282,019 of record JAWNPI010000103.1, read on the forward strand.
AAGGTGATTGAATTTTGTTGAAATAAGAAGACTTAAAAGTCTTACAATTTGAGGAATTTTTTTGTCATATTATTTATTAAAAAATTGAATTATTTATATTTAAAATAAGAGGTAAACATTGTAAATATAACATTTATATTTTGTACAATATTATTTTATAAACCCTGAACTGAGCTGAGTCAATCTGGCCATGAAGTCCATAGTAAAGCATGTGTAGAACGCCGCATATGACTAAATAAATAAATGAATGAAAAAAGCATTTAGTGATTGGTATATTACTTTAAAGGGTTCAGGGTACCTCCTAGTCGAGACGACTCAAATTAGAGTTTTCTTACCTCTCATATTAATTAAATATAGTTTATATATTTTAAATATGCTAAATTTTATATCATATTTTATGCATTTATATTCTAAATCAATTTTGAATTAGATGTGGGTTGAGTGTCGATCGCTTTATGCTGCATCATCTGCTCACTTTCTCTCTCTCTCTCTCTCTCTCTCACTCTCCTTCTCTATCTATATGCTATGAAAAACTCTGGCATTATTTAAGCTTGTCATCCAGAGCACAATGGTTTGGCCAGCTGATAAGATCGCCGAGGAGTGGAATTGTTTGAATAGGGCGCTGTGGGCGTGGCCGCTATGCAAAAATGTAGCATAAATATAGATAAGAGACTTTTGTTATTAATAATTTTCCACCTCACGCACCCGACGCAGCGAAAAAACTTTGGAAAATTGCTCAATTTTCCTTGCCAACTATATGGGGCAGAGTAAGAGAGAGCGAAACAGAGAGAGAGATAGAGAGAGCGAAACAGAGAGACAAAGACAGAGAACGAAATTTATGCTAATTTGCAGCAACTATCACTACTTAACATCAGCCCCAAACAAGAACCCCACGACTCACACAGCAAAACTTGACGTCAGCTCAGCGAAGCAACCTAATTAATTTGTGGCACTCATTAGCAACAATTGAAAATGCCACAGCCGAAAAGGCAACAACAACAACAACCGACAACCGACAACCGACAGCCGACAACAACCAACTAACTTCCCTGTCAGTCAACAACTTGGCCGGAAAAGTTGAAATGTTTGTAACGAATGTGGATTATTAGATGGTGCCACACAGCCAACGCCACGCCCACAAAATATGATATTAGCCAGAGTAAGAGAAAGAGAGAAAGGCAGAGGCAGAGGCAGAGGCAGAGCAGCAGCAAGTCGGAAAAACTTGATTGTTACAAAAAGAAAGAAATAAAAGCAGAAATAAGTTTGGCAAATTAGCCGCTTCGCCCAAATACCCTACAATCACAACAGCATTTGGGCATTAAAACTTTGCCCAACTGGCAGAATAAATATATGAAATCATAAAGCTATAAGCGCGAGAGACGTGCAACTAATTGCGGCACCTACCCCGTACACTAACCAAGTTGTATTCAAAATAGATTCATATTCGTATACAGATTCATGGCCAAAGGCCGTCCAATCACTTTCAATTTATCTCTGTGGAATTTAGGCAGTTAAAAAAAATTATTTTTATTTTATATTTTAAATATTCATTTAAAATATTATTACATTATTATCAAGCAATATTAAATAAAATAAAAATAAAAATAAATAATTAGTTATAATAATTCCTATTAAATATTTCATTTGTATAAAAATCAGCAAATTTATATACAATTCAAATAAAATAGTGAAGTTTACATGAGTATTAAAATATAATATAGTTAAATATAATTTTCTAAAATACCTTATAAATAAGGTTCTCTTTTCATACACAATACATTTATATGCAGAATAATTCCATGAGAATAATAGTCAAAATTAAATTTTCTCTAATAACTTGCAAAGAAATATTTAATATTAAAAATAAAATAAATAATAATAAAATTTAATAAAAATACAAATTTTAAGCTTGAATCGTATTATTTTCATATATTCAAATTCACATGCATTCATTATTTTCATATAAATAAAAATATGTATTTTAAACTAAAATCATAGTTTAATATTTATTTCTTAAGTTTTTTGTGTTATCAGAAAATATATATTAGTTTGAAAAAAAAAAGAAAACTAAAACATTTGTGTTAAAATTTTTATCAAAGATATTTAATTATATTTAAAAACTGAAAATATAGTTACTTATTTATTATTGTCTAGAACTTAAATAAATATGTTTGTAATTTTAACAATTGAGGCCTTTATCAATTCATAAAAATGCATGTATTTATAATCAATTAAACAAATTAAGATATAGATGCAACTGCAATAATAATAAATAAATAAATAAATAATAAATGGGAATATTAAATAGTGTCAGATAGACAATTTTCTCACTTCAATGCTCTACTTCAACTCGAGTTCTAAATTATCTCAATATATATAAATGTATATGTGACATTTGAAATTTCAATTAAGTGCGCCTCGGTTATTATTTGTATTCAACTTCGGCGATTTTTAAGTACATTTTAAGGGAGATATATTAGCTATTTGCTGTGGCAGCTCTGAGCACAATTAATAATTTGTTTTCATTAGGCAGTTGCCTAATGAAGACACTTCCTGGCTATACGAGAAGAGCGAGAGCTGCCCCGGCATAGCACGCATCAATTAAGACAAATGTCTATATAAAAAGATATATATAAAGAGAGAGGGGGAGAGAAGGGATACTCAATCTATGGCAAATGTCAAGAAGATCATTAAATGAGGACTGAACAGATCCTGGCTAAACAATCAAACTGAGCATTCAATCAATCAATCAATCAATCAATCAGTCTACAAATGTGTTTCGATTCCAGAGCTCTTAATGAGTTCAGAAAAATATATTTTTACCTGCCCAAACTGTGTTAACCGTTACTTTTAGCCGTTGGCCATGGACTCGAGCGCAGCTGTAGGGCAAATGCAAATACTTGTGGAAACAAAAGTCGAAAAGCAACAACAACGACGACGACGACGAAAAATGTTAACTAATTTTCGGCTTTGGTGCGTTGACGTGTGAAGCGGTCGCGGGAAAAGCCAGCGGGAAAACTAGCTGCCCCGCCCACCTTTTTCGTTTTGTTTTACCTTTTTTGGCAGCTCCATCACCTGCCGCTGATGCTATTTACCTGGCTTTATGCGTGAGTCTTGCCTATTCGCGGTGCTGTCAGTCGTCACTCAGCTCGGTCCCTGCCCGGCATTTTTCCACTCTCTTTCGTTGCTTTGCCGCCCGATATGCAAAATCATGTGACCCGGGCCACCGATCGCTATCTGAGCGCTAATATATGCGTGGCCGGCCAAAAATACCTTTGGTAATGCATAATTCGAGCCACTTTTCCGGCCAGCCACCGGACACTGGCCAGCAACCACTAAGCCGCCAGCCGTCAGTCGCCAACCGCCAACCACCAACCACCAAATAGCCAACTCTGGTTACACTTTGAGGCTTTGCCACTTCCACATTTAGCTTTGGACTATTTGATAGCGCCTAGCTGGGAATATCATTTAATTAACATTTTTCCGCGCTTTCGAGGCGCAAAATAATCACGCACAGGCGTATGTGTATTATTATTATTTTTTGTGCTTCCCCAGGTGGAGTGCCCCCCACTTGCACAGTGAAGCAATCAACTATAATAATAAATCAATATCTATTACGAGAAAAATGCATATACATATTTTCTTTAACATAAATACGAACAAATATAAATAATGTTTGCGTATAAAATTCAATATTAATTTATTAATTATATAATATAATACAATTATTTTAAGAAAAATAATACATATATATTTAATTTACATATTAACATATTTGAAAAAAAAATATATATATATATAATTCAATTTAAAGTCTAGATAAAACATGTTATTATTATTATTATCATTATCATTATTTATAATTAATTAAATATGTTTGATTTACTCAAAGACATTTTTATTTTAATTGAATTGAGAATATCCTAATTTGTTATTATTGAAATTATTTATAAATATCTAATTTAATATACATAATATTTATAAATCTAATATAAATTTAACTTGATATATATATATTTTTTATTTCATCAGAAATCAGAGTAAAGTACTTGAGTTTCCTTAGTTTATATTATATTTATATAAAAATATTAATAGATAAGTTTACATCAATAATTTATTTAATTAATTATATATCAATTTTGACCAACTGTTCTTCGCTTAATTATAGTATAAATACTCCATAATAATTTTAATTTTATCAATTATTTTAAAATTATTTCACACAGGCTCAATGCAATCAGGTTCTTAAGTTCTTAATTGAATGAGCACAATATTATTAATAAATTATTCCAAACAAAAGAAAAATGATTTCTTCTCTATACTACATATACTTGGCTCCAGAAATAATTAATTTTGCCACTCATATTTATTCATCTAGCTGCTAGTTCTTTGCTCGACGCACTTTTACTTCAATGTTTTGTGGTAAATACAATTTTGCATATATAAGTTATACTGGCTCCACTGTGCAGTTGCTTATGGCCAGCTGATTTGGTCTATGACTATGGCTTGTTCTTTGGCCTGGTCTATGGCTATGACTATATGTGACCTTTGTCGTAAGTTATGATTATGGCAGCTGGAAACATTGACATTACTTAGCCCTGGTACGGAGCGAAGTTACATAAATTTAATTGTTGGTTCTCTCTGGTGGCTGGTCGTATGGCCCCTGAAGCCACGCACGTTCTGAACGAGGAGTTTTTAATAGTCGGGGTAGCATTTGCATTCGCTGCTTGATTCTTGGCCAGTGGCTGGGTACCTGAGTAGCTGGCTAGCTGGCTGGCTGGCTGGCTGGCCGGCCGACTGTTACGTATCTCACGGATACGCATATGAATTATGAACACATATTTGCATTAGCATTGTGTTGTTGTTGTTGTTGTTGTTGTTGTTGAAGTTTTTTCTATATTTCCCTTGATTAATTAGCGGTTCGTCTTTTGAATTTGTCGGTCGACTTATTTTTGTGGCCCTTAAGTGCGATATTTGTAACACTTTGCTGACTTATTGTTGAGGCACAGCGGATGCCTGGGTCGAGTTCCCTCTGCCCTTCCTCCGATACGGCTAATTAGCCCATTACGCCATTGTTGCTCTTGTCCGACTGCCAAATCTTGTTTTTGTTTTTTACTTAACTTTTTATTATATTTTTTTTTGTTTTCAGGCCGACGCACACGTGTTTGGGCACTGGCGACTTATGAATCTGCGCAATAAATTCCAATTTGGCGCCCTAATGGATCCTCCAAAACGACCAATTAATTTCGATAACTAAATAACCGCAATTAGTTTGGCACTAAAGAAATCTCATATCTACCAATAAAATATAAAATAATGAGTCTATATATGGGAAGAGATAGAGATAGAGAGAGGCAGATACAGATACAGATACAGATACAGATACAGATACAGATACAGATACAGATACAGATACAGATACAGATACAGATACAGATACAGATACAGATACAGATACAGATACAGATACAGATACAGATACAGATACAGATACAGATACAGATACAGATACAGATACAGATACAGATACAGATACAGATACAGATACAGATACAGATACAGATACAGATACAGATACAGATACAGATACAGATACAGATACAGATACAGATACAGATACAGATACAGATACAGATACAGATACAGATACAGATACAGATACAGATACAGATACAGATACAGATACAGATACAGATACAGATACAGGTACAGATACAGATACAGATACAGATACAGATACAGATACAGATACAGATACAGATACAGATACAGATACAGATACAGATACAGATACAGATACAGATACAGATACAGATACAGATACAGATACAGATACAGATACAGATACAGATACAGATACAGATACAGATACAGATACAGATACAGATACAGATACAGATACAGATACAGATACAGATACAGATACAGATACAGATACAGATACAGATACAGATACAGATACAGATACAGATACAGATACAGATACAGATACAGATACAGATACAGATACAGATACAGATACAGATACAGATACAGATACAGATACAGATACAGATACAGATACAGATACAGATACAGATACAGATACAGATACAGATACAGATACAGATACAGATACAGATACAGATACAGATACAGATACAGATACAGATACAGATACAGATACAGATACATACACTTGTGGGTCCTTCAGTTGGGGCTGCTCCCCCACAAACGCCACTCGACTGTTAACCAGAGCCTTAAGTTGAGCAATTAAACGTTGCCAGGACTTTCGTAAATGGCGCGATAATTTGGCAGTTGCTTTGCCCACTTGTCAGGGTTCGGGGCTGTTGCCGGCACCTGCTCCGTTCCCAGTTCGCAGTTCATGGCCGAGGCGCAGATCAAACGTCAGGTTAGATGAAAGCGTGTGGAATTTATGTTACTAATACTGGGGCCCGGGACAGGCGCATTACTTTCAATTCGGCCGTAAGCCGGGTCGAGTCGCCGCCTCGTGCGCTGGTTAACAAGACAAATGCAATTTTAACAGCGCCAAGGACAGCAGTCGTAAGCCCATTGATTAATTTGAAATTTATGAAGCACTCGTAACTTTTGCCCCAAGCTCGTCCCCCCGTGAACATATTCATTTTAATTAAACGTCGCACCGGAATCGGAATCGGAGCCGGAACCAGCGAAGGCAGCAGCAGCAGCTACTAAGATGCATACTTGACAATTTTGCGTTAATCCCAGTCACGGAGCGATCCCGGCGGCCCATAATCGTAAACATTGAGCGTGCACAAAACTGGGCATAAATATCATTTGAATAACATCCGGTGAGGCCGCAGCCGGAGCCGGCGCAGAATTTTTGGCCACTTGGCCACATTCGAACATGCAACTTAATTACGCGTGCCAAGCCAAGCGGCTTTTGCTATTATCATTTAGTCAGCCCGGCCCACTGCGCCTGCCTTGCCCCATCGCCCCGCCCGAGTTACGTTGATGATAATGTTTTGGACGAGGCATTGGCTGCGCTTAATGAATTTATTTGTTACGCATGGCGTAGTTTGAATTGGCATCCACACACACACACACACACAGCCTCTGAGCGAGCGAGAGGGTCCTTCATTGTCCTGCATGGCCTTAATGAAATCCATTATTACGAAAGCCATTTCCATTCCATTCACACACACACACACACACACACCGTGAAACACTCTCGCACAAAGTAAATACACTTATTACGCAAAAGTGTTGTGCGCAGAGACCTGGCTACCCCTGCTGCTCACTGGGCTACCCCCTGCTTCCTCTCGGCTCTCGGCTCTCGGCTCACGACTCTCGACTCTTGGCCCGGGGCCACAATGCGCAAAATGCGAAAGGCATAAAACGCAGCAGGAGCCACTGTACATAATGCCGGGCTGAGGTCGGGGCGCTGAGGGTTAGCGTCAAATATATATCCATGCAAAATAATTTTTGTGTCGACTCTGCCAGCCGATCTGGATGATGATAGCCGAGCGCGACGTCGCCTTGGTCCAAACCGGCGTCAATTGCCACCGTTTTAGAGATGCAAATAGTACACGCCCTTTGACAGCAATTGTTTTTGTGAGAGGCTGAGGGGCTGAGCGGCTGAGGACGAGCGCCTGCCACTCGAAGCGCATTCAATTAACAGGAAATGTATCCAGCTTAATGGCCAGCTAAGCCCTATCAATGTGTAATCAAATGGAAAAAAGAAATTGACGAGATTCCCAATATGCCAAGGACGTGGAGTCGCAGTTGTTGCCCAGCAAATGTAGGAAACAAACACATTCAACTTCCCATCTTCCATTCTATTCATGAATATATAATGTTTTACCCAATTCCTGACAGGTTATTCCATTTTGAGGAACTCAACTTGAACCCGTTTGGGAATAACTGAGCCAAACATGCACATTTCGTATAGCGAAGTTCAAATACGCTTTCGCTAGATAGAAGATCTCTGACTTGGAGAAGAGTTGGTATAAGTCCAGGCGGAGTTGAATAAATTATAATAATGGACTTGAGGTCAGAGTAGGTTGTCTTTATAGCTATCAGCAGAAAATTCCTTCAGATTGCCTAATCGAATTCTTCCTTATGATCCTGAAGGAATTGAGGTCTGATCAGATTGTCTATATAGTTATTGGCAGAATATTCCTTCAGCTTGCTGTGTCAAGCTTGATATTATTATCCAGAAGGCATACCTTTATTATAGTAAAAGGGCTCAAAAGAAAATTGAATAGTAACTCAGACAGACAAATGTGTTAGATCAATTCGATTTCTATCTATCTAGATGTGGACCCCCAGTCACTTAACATTCAAGTCTTACTTGCTTCAGCACCCTTACCCCTAGGGTTAGCTTTGCGGCACAAACTTCGAACTCACTTTTGCTAACAGCAAAGTTTTGCCAGCGCTGCAGAGCCACAGGAGGAGCTTTAATTCGTAGTCTAGATTTCAATTAATACATCAACGATTCACTATTCACTATTCACTATGTATAGCACTCACTCCATTTGTTTGCCTTTGTTCTTCGAGCCATCTACGAATAAATATATCTCTCTCTGGTTATAGTGCCACTACCCCTGAGTGGAAGAAGAAGCAGAATAACGAACCGCAAATTCTGGGGCGTAACTTTTTCATTACCCGTGGCGCGTCCTTCCTTCCTTTTCCACTCTATACACACAACTCTATCATTAAAACTTAAATGACCTTCCTGTCGACAGGCGACGATGAGCACAACGACGACGACGACGAGGAGGAGCAGGACGAGGACGAGGAGGAGGACGAGGACGACGATGGCGCTGACTTTTACGACGTTTCTTTCCTCTTTTTTTGGTTACTTCAAACTTTGACTTCTGATATCACACTTAGAGCAAGCAAGCAAGCAGCCATCCTTCATTCACTCACTCATTCATTCATTCGTTCAATTTCGCACCCTCTGGCAGCTGCTTATGACATTCTATTACCGGCCTGCTGTTATATATAACTACGTACAGCTGTATCTAGATGCGCATTAAATGCTTTCTATTTAATGAGTTCTCTACGCTTGGCTGCTGTGCGGAAGTCCTTCGGAAGGACCAGCCCCGCTCTGCTCTGCTCTGCTCCGTTCTCGCCGAATTTACATGTTTTCATGTGCTTTCTTTATGGATACTATTTATGGGTTACCGAAGCGTCGTTCATGCCACTTTAATTGCCAGCAATGGCAGATCTTTGACCAATGCGCGCAAGCAGTAGGCAGTGGGCAGTGGGCAGTGAGCGGCGGATGGCAAGGATGGACACCCCGTCTACAAGGACTCAACATATGTCTGACCTAATGCTGGGTTTCTCGGCTTATACAACTCATTTATCATGTGTCAAAATGTTTAACTAAATGGCACTTTGCCGAAAAAACTTTCGGATTGGGTGAGTTGGTGGTTCAGTGGCTCAGTTGGTCGGTTGGTCGGTTGGTCGGTTGGTCGGCTTCCGTGTTTGCTAAGTAGTTACTTTTAATAGTTGTAGCTGGCTATACAACATAAATAACTCTTGTCTTGTCCACGCCCACGCCCCCCACTCGCTGTCGAGCCCAAGTGCTAACAATCTGTGAGATACTCTTTGCTTGCTTGCGTGATGAATGAGCCACCCGAAAGGCCTACGAATGTAATTATATGCAGGCAGTAGGCAGCAGGCAGCAGGCAGCAGGCAGCAAGGGCCTCTTCACGTGAAGATGACCGCAAAATGTCTTTATCGGGCGTGCTTTAGCCCCTCCCCAGCATGTTTGCCTGGCTGTAAGTCTAAGTATATCAAAAGCCTCCAAATAACTTCAAAATTTATGGCCTTGGGGTTTTGCTCCACATTAACAAGAGATTTAATTATCGAGTTAAGACTTTAATCCCAATTGGGCGCAGTTTAAGTTGAGTCTGTTGAGCCAGGATTAGGATTTTGGATTCCACTGAATGCTCCTCTGCAGTTGGAAAGTATCTTTCCTTGGTGACTTCCAAATAGGCCTTAAACTTGCTTGCATCTGCATGTTAAATTTGACTAGCTGCTAAAGCCTATAAATATTTTTGAATTTTCCTGTTTCATCCTTGCATCAGATAGGCGTGTTCAGAGTTTCTTCAATTTTATCACATACATTGAACTTCATTGGATCTTCATGACAAATGAACTGGCAGATAAGCTAAAATCTAAATTTATAACTAATTCCTACAAGTAGAAGACATAAATACTTCCAAAACACTTGAATATGAATTTAAACTTAACATTTAACTAAAGTATAATTAACATGAAGTTAAAAACATACTTGTAACTTCGCGCCTAATTAGCTAGGTGGGTAGCTCTAGCTCATAATGTTAGGTGAATTCTATAAATAAATAATATTTTATACATTCATTTAACTATACCAATATTAATTTAAACTCTAAATGTATTAGATTTAACATGAAGATTTGAGGTCTCTTATTAAATTAACTAGTTGCTATTATATCTTATAGCTATACTTAACAAACTTATATCTGCGATTGTTTATTTTTGCTAATGACTAAAAATAAACATGAGGATCACAGCTGATTGCATCTGCATGTCAAATCTGCCAACTTGCAGTTAGTCAGCGACAAATGCAATTGAAGCGGATATGGCAAATCGTGAATGTTTTTGCACTGGGAGGAGGGCAACCTTCAGAACGCGAAAGCAGTGCAGAAAGCTAATTAGAGAAAAGCTCAAGTGGTTTCGATGGATATCGATATCGCCATCGGGCATGGGGGCAGAGACTGAGGCAGAGGCAGAAGCTAGAGCTGTTAGCTGTCTATGGGTATCATGTTTATCAGATGTGCAGCCATTCGAATGCACTTCCTTTGAGCGCACTCCGTCGAGTGCGATTTCCCGTTAGAGCGGAGCGGCGTGGAGCAGTAGCAGAGTGCGAAATGCAACTGCAGCAGAGATACGCATCAGTTGCACAAACTAAATAAGTAAATAAATAAACGTTCACTCAAGCGGCTGTACGAATTGCAATTGCAATTCCAATTGGAGAACTGTTTCCCACTCCAGTTGGCACGGTTATGGTGGAGGGGGGAGCAAGCGGGTTATAAGGAAGTGCACTTTAAACAGCTGCGTGGCTTATCCAATTGAATTGGCTGGGCGCGATAAACGATAAACGATAGACGATAGACGCTGCATAATTGAAATAAACAAAAACAAACACAGCCAACAGCAGGCAGACACCAGGCGAACCAGGCTATTCTAAACGACGACGACGACGACGACGACGACGACGTCGACGTCGACAATGATGATGATGATGATGACAGCGGCATCGACGACGGCGGCGACGTTGAAATTGAATAAAAATAACAAGTAACTAAACTCTAGTCGAGACTGCTCGACTAAGAGATACCCTGAATCCATTGAGCTGTAATACCAATCATAAAAAGTTTCATTTATTCATTAATAGTAAACAACACATGCACACACACACACACACAAACATATGCATGCACGTAATATGCTCATTGCACAGTTTTGCGGCTGCAGCAGAGGCTGTGCTATGGAAACTTTATTGTTTAATAACTTTTTTTCTCGATCTATGTTCTTAATGAAATTTTCGGGGCATGATTATGACATCTAAATGTACCTATTTGCCAAATTTCAAGTCTCTAGTATTTGATATACGTGAGTTATCGATTTTGTTGAATTGTGGGCGAAAGGGGCGTGGCATCAAAAATCCAAAAATGACAAAATGTGCGGATTCAATATAGCAATCAAACACAACTTAGTGCACGATTCTATCTTTAACGGTGTGCACGCCAGACCTCAAAAACAAAGCGATATTTTCGATAGTTATCGATAAAAAAGGAATGGGACGAGTTATCGAAAAAAAAAAATAAACTCGTACAGCGTATGGTATTATCGAGCATTTTGCTTTTTATTTGAAGTCTCTAGCTTTTGTGGTTGCAGAAATCCAGGTGTTTACACGGACGGACGGACGGACGGACGGACGGACGGACGGACGGACGGACGGACGGACGGACGGACGGACGGACGGACGGACGGACGGACGGACGGACGGACAGACGGACAGGGCTAGTTCAACTCAGCTCGTCGAGCTGATCAAGAATATATATACTTTATGGGGTGTGGCACGCCTCCTTCTGCCTGTTACATACATTTGCACAAAAACATTATACCCTGAAATTTCCATTTTCAATGGATTCAGGGTATAAAAATATGTACTGCACAGTCAACGTCAATAGCAATTTCAGCTAAAGTGCACGCAACAACAAATAGCAAAGGCAACAACACGAAGAAGAATAAGAAGGAGAGCGACCACGACAATAGCGGCGACAACAACACCTCCAAAGTTGATTGATAAAAACTGTTCAGCTGAGTATAAAGTGGCAGGCAACAAGAGAGCAAGCAAAGGGGATGGCCGAGAGGAGAGACGGAGTGATGCAAGCGACTGGCATATCGAGTTGCTTCTCTAATGTGACAGCTCAATGCAATTTAGTTGGCAATGACAACAAGCAATAACAGCAACAGCAAAAGCAACACCAACAACAGGAACCGCAGCAACGTATTCTATTATGTACAGTGTCTCACGACAGGATGCGTTCGCCCGGGAACATCGATATATATAAAGATGTAATTTAATCAATATAATATATAAATAATAATATTATTTCATTAATTTTGTCTCAGGAAAAAATTAAATATTATTTCTAATTACTAATTTCAAAGCTTTTAAGTTTTTATAACTCATCCACAAACATTCGTCGCTCATTGTATATTATTTTTGCATACGCACACAACACACTCACACACACACACACATACACACACATTAGTTACATTTTAAGGGAACCAAAGGACGTAAAAAGATTGCGAAAATCATAAAAATAATAAGGAACCAGAACTGACAAAAGCAACGATATGGATGTGTGTAGCGATTGCAACGGTAATGACATCGGGCTGGAGGATCGAGGGGAATGAGGGAAGCGGAAAAGGCAGGCAGCTAAACTGAAACTGTAACTGAAATGCTGCGCAAACAACTTTGAGCGTCAATTTGTCAACTTGAAACGAAAATTGAATGCAAAGCTTTGCGCCACGACGCAACCCGCTGCTTCGCGTTGCTTACGTTGACAGCGACGCAAACGCTGGCAGCGATGACAGCGAAGGTAGCGGTAGCGGTAGCGGTAGCAACTGACGCGAAGTCAGAGCCAATTTCAGATTTAATTTTTGCTGGCGCACTTTGCGTTGCAGTCGCAGCATTTTCGTTGCTTTCACTGAACAAGCGGCTGTTCATGTTGATGCGATGCGGTATTTCAATAGGGCACAGGAAGGGGATTGGGTTTGTTAAGTCAAGTCAAGTTAGTGCCGTTATCGTAGGTGCGGCAAACATGTCGCTGCCACAGTCGACGATAGCAGTGACTGAAGCTGAGGCAGAGGCAGAGACAGCTACGGCGACGCTTGATAATGAGCAGTTAAAGTAAGAAGCAGAAGCAGTCACGAAAGCTTCCGCAATGTAAAAATACTGTGAGTATTAGAAGTGAAATAAAGGAAAAAAGTCAAAGAGAGAGAGAGAGAGAGAGAGAGAGAGAAAAAGAGGGAGCGGAAGAATGCATTGCAAAATGCACAAGCTCTAACTCTGTGAGTGCATACCTTTGTGTGTGTGTGTGTGTATGTGTATGAATTTGCCTTACGACGACAAAATTCGGCGAAATTAAAACCTGCACGTGTGAGGACTGGCATACCTAGGGAAGAAAGAGAAAGAGAGAAAGCCATCATTGGGTAGAGAGGGAGAGCGATTAATGTCGTTCATCGATCGAAGCGGGCGAGCTACAACTCAACTCAAAATGCAAAAACAAAGCTGCCTACGTGAGCGACAGCAACAACGTCGCTGCCGACTTTGCCAGGTCCCCTGCCCCTGCCGATTGACGACTAAGTTAACGTCCAACCAGTAGCCCCTGATTAACAAAAACAACCAAATTTGCCGTGAAATGCAATTCCTTTTCTCTGATTCTTTTCTTCTTTTTCATTCTGCTGACTCGCAAAATTTGTTACCGCGTTGTAAAGCTTTTTGCGAATTTTGTATTTGTTATACTGCTTCGTCCAACTGCGCTGGTGGCGGTGGCGGCGGCGGCAACGATAACAACTTCTCGACGTCGACAACAAAATTCACAGCTGTAGCTGCCCGCTGCACAGTGGAGCAAGCGCAGAGCACTTCGAAGTAATATTAAGATTTTTAATTCTTTATCTTAAATCTGAAGCTTTGTCACACTTTATACATACATACACATCTAATATGTATGTGCAAGTATTTGCTGTATGTATATACATAAATATAAAACGTATGTTTGGGGCCAACATTTTAACGAGCACACGCCACTAGCCTATCCAGCGTCATGGCCGCCTCTATACTACACTTTGCTAGTCAGCTTTTTATTTATTTATTTATTTATTTATTTTTTTGGCAGCCTTCGTCACATGCGCAGAAGCGGGGCCCACTGTGCAACGTGTTGCCGTTGACGGTAGCGACAACAGCAGCAGCAGCAACGATCGCCGCACGGTCGAAGCTGAACAAAAACGAGAAATGAAATTACGATAAAGCACCGAAATTTATATACACTATCGCAGCAGATAACAAGTGTGATTGGCAGATATTCAAGAGATTGGAAAATTAATAAGAGAAAGAGAAGACAAACGTTTTTGGGCGAAAACGAAAACTGATTACAAATTTGATTCAAGCTTCAATGGACATTGAGACAAGGTACGGCGAAGTTCGCAGACGACAAAAAGAATGCCAGGCAGATTCGCCGTGTTCTGAGCTTTGGGTAAAGCTTATGATATAGCGGTAATGATCTGTGCTAAAAGTGCTAAAACCACAGCAGCAGCGAGTATGGAAGGTGTTTGTAGCAGTGGGCGGGGGCGTGGGGCGAGCACAAAACCAAGTGACGAACTTACGGCCAACAGCAGCAGCGGCAGCAGCGGCAGCAGCAGCAGCAGCAACAGCAACAATAATAACAACAACAGCAACTGGCCCGTTTGGAGCAGCGCGCATGCCACACACAGTTTAAATATGTGAAATTAGTACAAATCGTGATTTCAACAGCGAACGACCGACGACGAACGACGAAGCGGCGAAAACAACAAC
This sequence comes from Drosophila mettleri, assembly GCA_035047625.1. Classification (NCBI taxonomy): domain Eukaryota; kingdom Metazoa; phylum Arthropoda; class Insecta; order Diptera; family Drosophilidae; genus Drosophila; species Drosophila mettleri. Next base: position 20,297,122 of record JAWNPI010000103.1, read on the forward strand.
GAACGTGTCGGGGGATCGTAACGTCAACGTCGAGTGGCAACACCAGCAGCACCAGCAGCAACAACGTCACGTCGCACGTATGTATTGCGGCAACAACAACATGCAATAAAACAGCTGATAGCAGCAACAAATAGAAAACACAAAACAGTCAGCAGCAGCAGCAACAGCAACAACAACACTAGAAATAGCAATAACAACAAAGCGTCGCATTATCAAGCAAGCAACCAACAGGTCTCCGGGCAGAGCAGCCGCAACAACAACAGCTACAGCAGCAGCAGCAGCAGCTACGTCGAGTCGTCGAGTGAGCGAAAAAAAGCCCCCGCGTGCCGCTGCAACCAGCACTCACACACGTACACATGCACACACTTGCGTACATGCCAGCCTATACGTGTGCACACACCAATACAAACAGCGAACACAGTCGCGCACACCTTTGCGTTGATTTTGGACGAAACAGCGACGCACAGTGGCGCAGAAAGCGCGAAAAAGCTCACTCCACGTGGTAAACGATACACGGCAAATATATTATATTATAATATAGCCGTTATTATATTGATTTAAAAAAATCTACAATCTAACATATATTACAAATCACACACTGTTTTATACCTAAAATTGTTTATATATTTTGCAAAGCACACTATTTCTTTTGCTTTACCTTCTTATTTCATAGAGTATATCAAATTTATGACACTGCTTGAACAGACATAAATATTTATATACATTAATATCGAAATTATTAATTTAGAAATTATTATTTTCAATTAATTAATTTATTTTAAATAATCAATTTGAGTAAAGTTCATATATTCAAGCATATTTGTATTTTGGTTAACTCCGATTTAGTCTTGTACCACTGTGCTTCGCACACTCGCGCGCTCTCTCGCACAAAGTGCAGCTGAGCTGCCGTTTGGTCGCCGCCGCCGCCACACTTGCCGCTGCCGTTATTGCTGCTGCTGCTGCTACGCTTCCTCTGCCACACAACCGCTAGCCGCGGCCGCCGCCGCCTCAGTCGAAAGTCAAAAGCAACGTGTTGTGGACGCTTATTTTTTTACGTCGCGTTGCGTTTTGCGTTGCGTTGCGTTTACCTTCTTTGCTACCTTCCTCTCTCTCTCTCACTCACACTGTCTCTCTCCGGCAGCCGCTTGCGCGCGCGCGCATCCATCCAACCCAACCGTACCGAACCGAACCAGCACCATCCAATAAACCACCCACTGCACCACAACAACAACAACAGCAACAAAAGCAAGCAGCATCACCACTGCCTCCTTTAACCGTTAACTTTCTCCGCACGATGTCCAGCAGTGGCGCCAGCGCAGCGCACTACAAACTTGACGCCAACTCCAATGCTATCGCTTTGATTGCTGCTGACGCCGCAGCGCTGCCGCCGTCACCGTCCGCTTCGGCGCAGGCCTCGCCTGCGGACCGCATTGAATGGTCGCGCGCCACGATATTGGGCTTCATCGAGGATTATCGACGGCAGCGCGTGCTTTGGGACCCAAACACCAAGGGCTACCACATCAAACAAACCAAATACGAAGCACTCAAGCTGCTCAGCCAGAAATATGGCACAGAAATTCGCTCAATTCGCTCGAAAATCAAATCGCTCCGCTCCTCATTCCATCGTGAGCATGGCAAGGTGATCAGTGGCCGCAGCCGGGGCGTTCACTATCAGCCCATGTGGTTTGCATATGAGGCTATTCGATTCATTTTGGATGGGGAACGGGACGCGGACACTGCTGTCATGGATGCTGTCGTAGACAGTGACGTAGAGCCAGTTGCGTCGGCAGCGCTGCTGGACTCGGAAGCAGCTGATAAGCTGGCGCTGATGCATAGCCTAGATTTGGAACAGCTGACAGCTGCTGCTGGCAAGCAACAGGTTGAGCAGCACGAAGACTTCGCAGCTCGCGTCGCTGCCGCAGTCGCTGTGGTGGCTGCGGCCGCAGCCGCGGCCAACGTCAGGGAACGGGATCACAACATGGACGACGATGCAGCGGCCTCCGATGGCAATTCCAATGGCTGTGCGGGCAATGGCAGCAGCAGCGACGCAACAGCATCATCAGCAGCGGCCGCTGCAGCCGTCTCAGCTGCTGTGGTAAGCTCTTATTGCCTATTGCTTATTCCTTATTGATTTTACTTTGTTGTGCATATTATTTCTCATTTCTCACATTCCACACACTACACAGTTGTTAGACTATATGCGCTATGTCGTTCGCCACATTTTTGTTTCACAAACACAGATGCATGTCTGCACACATGCATATACATATGTACATATATCTATATATACTATGTGCACAATTATTATAATAATTATTCATACATCATTTACAATTGTGTTCTCAAACAATTTGTTAACATATTCATTAGATAGGGTATTCATCTACCAGCATAACAAGCGCAAATTATTCTTGTTTGTTGTTGACGTTCCGTTCCGGTGAAGCTTTTGCTTTTCATACGAGTGAGAATGAGCGTAAAAGTGTGTAACTGTGCATGTGTGTGTGTTTTATTTTTGCTAGTATGCGTGAGTGGTTTGACTTGTTTTGAGGCAGCAGCGCAGCACACGCGCCGTCGCTGCTGGCTCTGTGTCTAGCTAAAACTGTGGCGCACAGTGGCTCGAGCTTTTTAGTAAAACACGAAATGCCTGTACTTGTGGTTAAGCCGTTTCTTTGCACTTCTTTTATTTATTAATTTACCTTGCACTTGTGCCAGTATTCGCAATGGCACACTTCAAGAATATCAATCAGGTGGCAACACATCAACGACAACGATTGTAAAATCGTTATCGAATTATACAATACTAACGATATTATTGATTAGTCAGTTTTATGCATTATCAATGTATCTCTTTAGGCCCCATTGCAATAATAACGCATTGTTTGTCACTGTGCCGGCGCTGCTATTGCGTCGCATGCGCTTGATAAGCGACGTGTAGTGTAAAAATGTGTGTGTGTCCTGTCTGTGTGTGTCAACTGGCTTTGATTTTTTTTCTGCTGCCGTCGGTGCTGTTGCCGTAGCCATAGCTATAGCCATACGTGTGTTGCATCAGCCGTAGAAATCGGCAGCTACACGTTTTGCGTCGACCCTGCCCCTCAACAGCTGCGCACCACCCCGCCCACCCACAACCACCGCGCTGGCAATGGACCCGCCTAAGCAGCAGCATCAGCAGCAAGCAGCAACAGCAACAGCAACAGCATTAGCTTCAATATAGCAAGTTGCTGCGCTGCGTTTTGCGTTTACGTTTACGTTGTTGTTTTATTTTTTCTGTTCGTTCGCTTCATCTATCTATTCGTCTGCTAGTCTGGCCACTCGTTGGTCCACTTCAATGCTAAATTCGCCGCGCCGACAGCCCCGGCCCGACAAACGCAACTAATTTAATCGCGGCTGGCTCTCGTGCTGCCATCTGTATGCAAAGACTGTCTGTGTGCCTATGTGTGTGTGTGTGTGTGTGATTGCTCACATTTATTTATTTATTTTTTTTATTACAATTCTAATTTGTATTTCTCTCTGCTTTACGTTTTTTGTTGTTTCGCATTTGTCTATTATCATTTAGCTGTTGCTGTTGTTGTTGTTGTTGTTGTTGTTGCTGTTATTATTATTTGTCTGACAAACTTTACACTTCATTATTAATGTTGTAGCTAGATATTCTTTTCATATTTCTTACGTTTGCCAATTCTTAACGATTTGTTTTCGTTCTCTCTCCCTCTCTCTTTTCGCAGACACGTTCCTCTTCCGACTTGGACGGCGAGAGCTATTGCAATATCAGCGCCGAAGATGTGAAGACAGAAATCGTAAGTACGAGTGCTTGAGCTTTGATCTTTAACTGCATTTCAATAGACTTTAAGAATGGGCGTGCGAATACCCTGCATGAGCAGAGCTGCACTGGGGCATTAAGCGTATGCATAGGGGTTGGCAGGAAATTGATATAATGCAGTTGAAATACCCTGTACAAGGCGTTTCAATGTAAAAAGACAGGGTTATTTCCGTCACTATACTACCCTGTAAAAGTAGTAATGTGTAATAATTTATAAAATTCCAAATTCTGCCTAATCAGTCAATATACCCTATAGCATATTTAAAAATTATGTAATTCCAAGGATATCTCTGCTTCCAAATCTGTTTCTTGCCTGCAACTGAGGAACTTACTAACCACTTTTCACCTTTTGCTTCTTCTTATTATTATTTATACGTTTGGCTACAGATCGAGCACGAACCGGAGCTGGGCATGCTCGATAGGCAGACGAGCACGCCGCTCTCTCTCTCCGCGAGCTACTACAAGCCCACGGATCTGACATATAATCCGCGCAAGCGAAAAGCGCAGATGGATGAGCTCGATGGCTGTGATGTCAGCGCTGGCGTGGGCGTTGGCATTGTCGGGGGCGTGGTTGGAGCACTAACTCTGACGCCCATCAAGTCGACAGGGCAGACGACAGTGCTACAGCAACATCAGCATCAGCATCAGCAGCAGCAACAGCAACAGCAGCACCAACAACAGCAACATCCGCACAATCAGATCGCATTTCATACGCTGCAGCAACACTTTAGCCACAATCTCAGCCATAGCAGCCACAATGGCAATGGGCATACACAACCGCAGCAGCTACAGCAGCAACAGCAACAACAACATTCCAATAACATGGCACAAAAACGTGATCGTGGTCGTGATCTCTCCTGCTCGCCGACTCTGGCCAACAGCAACACTAACAACAACAACAACAACAACAGCAACAGCAACAATAATAATAACAACAACAACAGCAGCTCCTTGGATCTGGCCACAACAGCCAGCAGCGGCATATCCAGCCTCACTGCCACGCCCCTTAAAATGAACAACAACAACGGCAGCAGCCATGTGGACGAGTACGGGGTGTTTGGTGAGTACGTGGCCATCACCATCAGAAAACTGAAGACGTCCAAGTCGAAAATAGTCGTGAAGCATTTGATCAACAATTTGCTGTACGAAGCGGAGCTGGGCAAATACGATCAGGGCATGCCGTCCTCCAAGGAGCCGCCGCAGCTATACAAAATGCAATAGGCAGACAGAGACGGAGACGGAGACAGAGAGAATGGGAGAGAGTTCGAGTGGGCGTGGGAGCAGTCAAAAGTTCGGCAATTTGTAGTTAAGGAGGAAAACAGAGAGAGAGAGAGAAAGAGAGAAAGAGAAAGAGAAAACGCACTAGTCAGCAAATAAGAGCAACAAGAGCCAACAAATTCTAAGCGTAGTTTAGGGGTGGGTTTTTATTGTTTGATAAATAATTAAGCCAGGCGCATTTCATTCAGGGACAAAGACCATTTAAGTACTTTTATATGAAATACATAGATATATACATATGTGTACATAAATACTACATAGACATGCATATCAGCGTTTAGTCAGTCAAAACAGTCAGTTGCAAATATATATACACACACATGCATACATATACAGAGTCAACATACCATTAATTACAATGAATTAAATAATACAATTTACCTTATTTTTCCTGCATACATATATGTATTGTGCAAACACATATATGGAAGCCCATATAAATATAAATATATATTTTTTTAATTTTTTATTATTTTTATTTTTATTTGTTTACCTTATTTACATTTGGCAATAACACTTTGAACTCAGGTGCCTTTATTTTGTAGTCAATTAAGAGTTGTTATCTTATGCATTAATGAATCGATATATATATATATATATATATATATATATATATCATCAGTCTATATATATACACATGTTTGATTTGTATATACTTTAAGTGCCCATGTTGAATCAGCAACAAAAAACTGTAAACTTAATTAAAATGTTTTGTGAAACATATGCTAAACAAATATATATATATATATATATATATATATATATATATATATATATATATATATATATATATATATATATATATATATATATATATATATATATTTATATATACATTTTATACTTACACATGTTTCCGAACTTAAAGTGCTCTGTACATAAAAACAAAAACAAAAGTTGAATATGAATAAATATATATATATATATATATATATATATATATATATATATATATATATATATATATATATATATATATATATATATATATATATATATATATATATATATAAGTTAAGTATCTATTACATTTTTGTTACTGAAAACTATTTTGAATTGAGAAAAGTTAACTAATAAAAACTGTTGAATTATTTTTTCATTTTGAAAATGATATCTGAGCGTTTCAAGTTTCTCTATAAGGCAATGGGAGGGTCTTGATAAATATGGTGAGTATAATTAGATGATATATATATATATATATATAGTTGATATGCATATACACTCGACAGCATAATTCTACGTACAGCAGAAAAAAAAATTTTTTTGTGTTCAGTTGGCTCTAGAATCTACCATAATGCACTTATCGGAATAATTCCTTTTTTATAGTATTTTTCGCTTATTTAACTACCTATTTGCATTTTTATTTTTCCCAAAATAATAATATTTATATTAAAAAACAATGTTAACAAAAAACCTTACAGGAAAGTGACGCAGCAAAAGTCTACGTACACAACAGTTCATCGGCTCTTTTTGAGGGATCCATTACATTTTAATATTTTGTTGGATATCCATTTCCTTTTAAAACTTCTTCCAGGCGTCGAGGCATTGAATCCACCAGTTTTCGAGTCTCCTCTGCCGTTATTTTACTCCATTCGTCCATGAGAACCTCCTTTAGCATATTTTTGGAGATTATGGTACGCTGCATAATCCTACGCTCGTGTAAATCCCACAGATGATTAATAGGATTCAGGTCTGGCGATTGGGAGGCGATCTAAGTTGATTTTTGGCGTTATATAGAAACCACAGGCCTACATTGTGGGATGTTTGCTTCGGATCATTGTCTTGTTGAAAGCAATAGTCATCCTCAATCCTCAATTTCTGGACACTTTGGTGTAAATTTTCATTTAGGATCTTGATATAGACCGTGTTGTCCATTGTCGATTCTAGAAACACCAGATTACCAACTCCATTGGCCGCCATACACCTCCATACCACGATACCTCTTCCTTCATGTTTAACGGCCGAAAGAACATTTTCTCTTTCGAAGGATACTCCGTTTTTTCTCCATAATAACTTCTTTCAATTTATATCTAATATGTAGAACATGCTCTCCTCTGATAAATTGACCCTGTTCCAGAAGCCTGGCGGTTCATAAGAGTGGCCATTTGGGAGTCCATACGCTGTTTTATATTGATCTCTGATTTGTGCGGTTTCCAATCAGCAACACTAGCATGATAACCGGCCGGAACGATCAACATGACCATGAACACCGAATGGAATCATGGAAAACAGATTCGGCTAATCTTTCTTCAACTCCAACCCGTTCTTGTTGCTAGGTTATTCTCGGATTTGAAGTCACCAGTTGGACAATACGTTTTTTTTCTCCACCTGTCAACACTTAAAGTCGGCCAGATCGGGGCTTTAACAATATAAAGCCAGACGACACATAATTTGTCGTAAGCCTCTTGGCATGAGGAATGTATTCTCACTAAGAATTGTCAAATTTCTCGACAGGATTAGCCCTCTAACCGGTGTTTTAGTATAAGTTTTCGAACTTCATACGCAGATTCCCTTCCCCTTACTCTCCTTGATAAACCATGTACATAATTGTTTTCGTGGCAATGGAAAATTCCATAGCACAGTCTAGACGCATAAAAAAAAGTAAAAACCGTAAAAAAATCTAACGGTTCTTGCCAAAACTCGGCGTTGTACGCAGTATAATTGTTGTGTACGTAGACTTTTGCTGCGTCACTTTCCTGTAAGGTTTTTTGTTAACATTGTTTTTTAATATAAATATTATTATTTTGGAAAAAATAAAAATGCAAATAGGTAGTTAAATAAGCGAAAAATACTATAAAAAAGGAATTATTCCGATAAGTGCATTATGGTAGATTCCAGCAACACTTTAGCCACAATCTCAGCCATAGCAGCCACAATGGCAATGGGCATACACAACCGCAGCAGCTACAGCAGCAACAGCAACAACAACATTCCAATAACATGGCACAAAAACGTGATCGTGGTCGTGATCTCTCCTGCTCGCCGACTCTGGCCAACAGCAACACTAACAACAACAACAACAACAACAGCAACAGCAACAATAATAATAACAACAACAACAGCAGCTCCTTGGATCTGGCCACAACAGCCAGCAGCGGCATATCCAGCCTCACTGCCACGCCCCTTAAAATGAACAACAACAACGGCAGCAGCCATGTGGACGAGTACGGGGTGTTTGGTGAGTACGTGGCCATCACCATCAGAAAACTGAAGACGTCCAAGTCGAAAATAGTCGTGAAGCATTTGATCAACAATTTGCTGTACGAAGCGGAGCTGGGCAAATACGATCAGGGCATGCCGTCCTCCAAGGAGCCGCCGCAGCTATACAAAATGCAATAGGCAGACAGAGACGGAGACGGAGACAGAGAGAATGGGAGAGAGTTCGAGTGGGCGTGGGAGCAGTCAAAAGTTCGGCAATTTGTAGTTAAGGAGGAAAACAGAGAGAGAGAGAGAAAGAGAGAAAGAGAAAGAGAAAACGCACTAGTCAGCAAATAAGAGCAACAAGAGCCAACAAATTCTAAGCGTAGTTTAGGGGTGGGTTTTTATTGTTTGATAAATAATTAAGCCAGGCGCATTTCATTCAGGGACAAAGACCATTTAAGTACTTTTATATGAAATACATAGATATATACATATGTGTACATAAATACTACATAGACATGCATATCAGCGTTTAGTCAGTCAAAACAGTCAGTTGCAAATATATATACACACACATGCATACATATACAGAGTCAACATACCATTAATTACAATGAATTAAATAATACAATTTACCTTATTTTTCCTGCATACATATATGTATTGTGCAAACACATATATGGAAGCCCATATAAATATAAATATATATTTTTTTAATTTTTTATTATTTTTATTTTTATTTGTTTACCTTATTTACATTTGGCAATAACACTTTGAACTCAGGTGCCTTTATTTTGTAGTCAATTAAGAGTTGTTATCTTATGCATTAATGAATCGATATATATATATATATCATCAGTCTATATATATACACATGTTTGATTTGTATATACTTTAAGTGCCCATGTTGAATCAGCAACAAAAAACTGTAAACTTAATTAAAATGTTTTGTGAAACATATGCTAAACAATATATATATATATATATATATATATATATATATATATATATATATATATATATATATATATATATATATATATATATATATATATATATATATTTATATATACATTTTATACTTACACATGTTTCCGAACTTAAAGTGCTCTGTACATAAAAACAAAAACAAAAGTTGAATATGAATAAATATATATATATATATATATATATATATATATATATATATATATATATATATATATATATATATATATATATATATATATATATATATATATATATATATATAAGTTAAGTATCTATTACATTTTTGTTACTGAAAACTATTTTGAATTGAGAAAAGTTAACTAATAAAAACTGTTGAATTATTTTTTCATTTTGAAAATGATATCTGAGCGTTTCAAGTTTCTCTATAAGGCAATGGGAGGGTCTTGATAAATATGGTGAGTATAATTAGATGATATATATATATATATATATAGTTGATATGCATATACACTCGACAGCATAATTCTACGTACAGCAGAAAAAAAAAATTTTTTTGTGTTCAGTTGGCTCTAGAATCTACCATAATGCACTTATCGGAATAATTCCTTTTTTATAGTATTTTTCGCTTATTTAACTACCTATTTGCATTTTTATTTTTCCCAAAATAATAATATTTATATTAAAAAACAATGTTAACAAAAAACCTTACAGGAAAGTGACGCAGCAAAAGTCTACGTACACAACAGTTCATCGGCTCTTTTTGAGGGATCCATTACATTTTAATATTTTGTTGGATATCCATTTCCTTTTAAAACTTCTTCCAGGCGTCGAGGCATTGAATCCACCAGTTTTCGAGTCTCCTCTGCCGTTATTTTACTCCATTCGTCCATGAGAACCTCCTTTAGCATATTTTTGGAGATTATGGTACGCTGCATAATCCTACGCTCGTGTAAATCCCACAGATGATTAATAGGATTCAGGTCTGGCGATTGGGAGGCGATCTAAGTTGATTTTTGGCGTTATATAGAAACCACAGGCCTACATTGTGGGATGTTTGCTTCGGATCATTGTCTTGTTGAAAGCAATAGTCATCCTCAATCCTCAATTTCTGGACACTTTGGTGTAAATTTTCATTTAGGATCTTGATATAGACCGTGTTGTCCATTGTCGATTCTAGAAACACCAGATTACCAACTCCATTGGCCGCCATACACCTCCATACCACGATACCTCTTCCTTCATGTTTAACGGCCGAAAGAACATTTTCTCTTTCGAAGGATACTCCGTTTTTTCTCCATAATAACTTCTTTCAATTTATATCTAATATGTAGAACATGCTCTCCTCTGATAAATTGACCCTGTTCCAGAAGCCTGGCGGTTCATAAGAGTGGCCATTTGGGAGTCCATACGCTGTTTTATATTGATCTCTGATTTGTGCGGTTTCCAATCAGCAACACTAGCATGATAACCGGCCGGAACGATCAACATGACCATGAACACCGAATGGAATCATGGAAAACAGATTCGGCTAATCTTTCTTCAACTCCAACCCGTTCTTGTTGCTAGGTTATTCTCGGATTTGAAGTCACCAGTTGGACAATACGTTTTTTTTCTCCACCTGTCAACACTTAAAGTCGGCCAGATCGGGGCTTTAACAATATAAAGCCAGACGACACATAATTTGTCGTAAGCCTCTTGGCATGAGGAATGTATTCTCACTAAGAATTGTCAAATTTCTCGACAGGATTAGCCCTCTAACCGGTGTTTTAGTATAAGTTTTCGAACTTCATACGCAGATTCCCTTCCCCTTACTCTCCTTGATAAACCATGTACATAATTGTTTTCGTGGCAATGGAAAATTCCATAGCACAGTCTAGACGCATAAAAAAAAGTAAAAACCGTAAAAAAATCTAACGGTTCTTGCCAAAACTCGGCGTTGTACGCAGTATAATTGTTGTGTACGTAGACTTTTGCTGCGTCACTTTCCTGTAAGGTTTTTTGTTAACATTGTTTTTTAATATAAATATTATTATTTTGGAAAAAATAAAAATGCAAATAGGTAGTTAAATAAGCGAAAAATACTATAAAAAAGGAATTATTCCGATAAGTGCATTATGGTAGATTCTAGAGCCAACTGAACACAAAAAAAAATTTTTTTTTCTGCTGTACGTAGAATTATGCTGTCGAGTGTATATGATTGACATTGGCTAATAGTTCATTTGGTTTATGAAATATATTCCTATACGAAACGAATTCAGTTAGGGGTTCTTTCGAACTAGTTCTTTCTGCGCATTTGAATAGTACTCGATAATTTCTTAATTCTAATGAATAAAATTAAAAGTTGTTTGGAACTAGTTCTTTTTGAATATTTAATTTATTGCTGGATGTATTGCTATATTATTATATTAAGCGGATATGGTTAAATGTTCTTTCGAACTGGTTCTTTTAGAATGTAAATAAATATGGTGATATGATAAATTACTGTAATCCATAATGTTTTTTAGAAATATCATTTGTTGCTTGAATTACTTTCTGCTAGAACTAGTCATTTTCAACTATTGCTGAAATTAAGTAAAATATATGATATTTAAGTGAAATACAGCAAAATTACTTAGAATAGTATAGCAGTACTTGTAACTTCAATCTGAACTAGTTCTTGTTCATTTATTATTTTTTTAGTGCTTAAAACATATTTTGCTATTAAAAACAACGGTTTATAGCTCACAAAAAATTAAAATTTTTACGTGAACGACTTCCTCTTCTTTATTTTAAGAAATATTTAATTTAAAATAGTTATTTTTGACTATAGTGAGAGCAAGAGAAGTGAATGTATAATATATATACATATTTTTAAGCAGAGGAAACATTTTTTCCTTAAATTTATTACTGTTTCTTTTTAACTATTTTCAATTTTATTATTCGGCTCCGGCACTTGCTTATATTACATTTTTTTATTCCCAATTAAAAATACAAACAAACTAGTTAAAAATACTTTCAGTTAGTCTTAATTTAATTTATGTTGCATTAATAGAACAAGTAGAACATGATATATTCTTATTATTTTACTATAATTTAAATAATTCGTTCAGTGTCAAGTATTTACAGAGTGAATCTTACTTAAGTATAATACTCTAAAGTGTATATTATATATACTATACAAATAGTAATCGCAATTTATGATTATTTTCAAAACATTGCTATTCATTCGATTTAACAACAATATTAAAACATCTGTATGGTTGGTACCCGAACTAGTTTGAGCTAGTTCATTCCTTTATTAGTGCACGAGCTTTACGCATCGAATGAAGTTCTATTTACTGCGCATTTGTAATACGATTAAACATATGTAGCACTCATGGGCGAGCTCCTCTACAAAAGCCTAATTTGTGTTGTGGACTGTGGGGCATGGAGCATGGAGCATGGAGCTTGGGGCTCGGGGCAGGCCACACAATGGAGTTCGTCTGTTTGGCTTGGGGCGTGAATGACATCGAATATCGTTGCTTGTTTTGATCATAAATCAGAAATGCTCTCAAGTGTAACGAAGAACCAGGCAGAATCGTCTGAAAAGCATTCAAAATTATTAATTGCAAAAACAAAGGTTACAGAAAAACAAAAGCAAAACAGATCAATATATATATATATATACTCAGTGATAAATATGACTCTTCAATTACAGGGTATAATGCGCCCCATATCAAAGACTGTGATTAATTGTCTAGTTACTGATAAGGAATAGAAATAATTGCTAGGCGATAAGAGGCTTTAATGTATTTGGTTCAAGGCTACGCTACGAAGAGTTACATAGAGAGAAAAAGAATAGGAGAGCAATAGAAAAGAGAACTTGGAAATCTACAAAATTTAAGGATTGAAGCCTTTTTTTCATGCATTCTAAGATTATACCAGCTTGATTAAACTTGGGTTTTCAGATACTAAAATATATTTCTAGCGTAAGGCAACATAAGAGAGATATTGCAGAAAGGGATATAGTTCAATGATTAAGGAGTAAAACTTATTCTTAATAATTAAGACTCTGATGTAGAATAAACATATTTGTGCATACAGGGTAACTGCTAGTTTTTCATTTTTATTATATGCCGCCAGGAAACTCTCTTGAAATGCAGGCGAAATATGAAATGTAATAAAAATAAATAAAATGAAATGTATAAAAATTTTACAGTCTAAGATATACTATTGAATCACTACAGGGTATATAAAGATATATATAAAGATTTTAAAATAAAATAAAGCTGAATCTTAAAAGATCTTAAAAATAATAAGAGTACAGGGTAACTGCAAGCTGTGCAGCTGAACAGTGTCTTAAAATGATGAGTGTAAGAATTATACATAAATAGTATAAACAGAAAACTCAATTAGAATTTGTTGTAGAAGTACAGGGTCACTGCTAGTCGTACAACTCAGCAGTCAAGTAGTTTGTAGTAGTTGTTTACTCTTTGATTTATAGAATGAGCAAATAGGGAAATAGGGTGGCGATATTGTTATGTATAGGGTAACTGATAGTCGAATAGTTAAGCAGTTTGATTTAATTAGGAAATAGGGTAAAATCATATATGCATGATATGATACAAAGTAAATTTATTCTATAATATACTCATACTCATATGGATACAGGGTAGCTACTAGCGTATACTTAAGCAGATTGACTTGATTAGAAAATACAGTAAAAGGTCTATATATATATATATGAATAAAATGATTTGCTGCATGTTTATTCCATATTCTGCACATTCTACAGGGTAACAACTAGTCGTATAATTTATTTTGTTGAACAACAGTAAAACAACAATATATATGTATGAGTCTATGCTTATTCAAAGGGAATACCCATTCTATGTGTTTACAGGGTAACTGCTAGTCGAGCAACGGTTGGCTGAAAGCCGGCAGAGTTAATGCACAGCTGTGGCTGATTCAGGCGCAATTGCGAGCACTTGGATTTCTATATAGTATCGCCCGGCCGAGGGCAGGGCAGAGGTATCGAGTATATGTGTTTGTGAGGTATATAGTATCGATACGGCAGATGCCTTAGCCGGCGTGCAGGTATCGAGTGCAAAGATTTGCGATTCGTAGAATTTGTGTCGCTTTTCTAGGAAGCGAGCGTCAGAGCAACGTGCTCCGATGTTGCGACGATCGTCTGGCACGGCCTGGTGGGGGCCCCGAGGCGGGTCTTGCGGCGGCAGCGGGCCATACAGTGGATGACGCAATGTGTTTTGAAAAGCAACCATCAACGGGCTGGCGAAGCGAAGCCCCAGCTGTCGTTTGTGTTTTTGGAGGCTTTTGTTTTGCTCGTCGCGTTTCGTTTTGGTTTCGCTTCGCGAAGCTGAAAGCAACATCAAATACTATATAAAAAAAAACAAACTAATGATAAATTCTACACGCACATATATATATATATATATAGCTGTGTGTGTGTGTGTGTGTGTTGAGGCTTTAACTTGAGCTCTGGGTCCCCCATGTCAACAATCAACAGTTTGCCATAAATTATTTTTGCAAACAGCCGATGTGGCCCCAGGGAGCCAGCCCACATCACAGATGCAGATACATACATATACATATACATATACATATACATATATATAGTGTTGTGCACAGTGTTGATAAGCGTTACATGGGCCACGACTCTGGAGCGAGTGTCACACAATCAAGCATTGAGCAAGTCTCCCCCACACAGCTACAAAGTGTTTGATAACAAATGTATATACTATGTAGACACAGAGATATATAGTATATATAGCTTCACATTTGATATTGGGTAAGGTTGGAACAGTGTTGTAAATCAATTAGCCAAAAGTGCTCAACAACAAAGGCGGGTCGGGCGGGCGGTCGGTGGGTAAGAAAAGTGAGTCAAGAAATTGCGTCGCAGACGCAAGCTCAACAATGTTGGCTGAAAAGGGCAAACGAGTTAAGACTAGGAATCGGAAATGGCAGTGGGGCAGAGAGAGAGAGAGAGTGAGAGAGAGAGGCAGAGTAGCTTATAGACTACTAACCCTCCCAGCCGCCCCTCTCGACTATCAACTCGAGTCGACTGTGTTGTTGCAGAACTTGCATTACCAATATGATTTATGGCAGAACAAAATGCACAAATGCTGTTACCAGCTATTACGATAGTCGTCTGCGATTGCTGGCTCGTAAATTACAAAGCTGCCTCCTGCCACCTGCCACCTGCCACCTGCCCCAGCGGATGTTGCCACAACAGCAACAAGAGCAACGGCAACTGCAGCTGAGGAAGAGGGCGGGCTGCTGTTGCAGCTAATTTGTTGCTCTAATGGGACAGCAAGCGGCAGCTAAAGGTAATGCGAAGGCGGCCAATGCAGTTGGCCAAGTTAACAGCGCACACAGTTGGTCCTAAAGTTCTAGCAACTCGAGCTCCATGCCGGATCCATAGCTACAGCTTAAGCACATGCAGCATTGAAGCACTTTAAAAATTTATCAATAACTTTTAACTTGATTTATATATTTTATATATTTATACAATTTATCCATAGAAATTAAACTTTACTATGATTGTATTATAATTTCAAAAAAATTACTCTTTAAGTAAAATTTTAAATAATTTTTGCTTACTTACATTTTTAAATACATCCCTGTCTTTAATCAAATGTTTTTATTTTTAAAAATAATTATTAAATTATTTTTACTTTTTTATATTTAATTGAAATTATTAATTAAAATATTTCTATTGCCTGAATTTAATATTAAAATTATTTTTTTTTTATATTTTGGAATAAAATATTTAAAAAATAAATTAATTTTTATACTATATATATACTATACGCCTACTAGTTACGCCCTAAAATGCAAGCGATTTCCGGACATAAAAAGATACAAATAGTTCATATCTAGTAAATGAATTTCAGTTGTATTTCTAGCTCTTAGTTAACTGTTTAGGACTACTCTGAGCGCTTAGGAAAATATTTAAATATTTAATTTGCTGCACACGTAAAGCTGGTATTAATCCCTCTTTAAAAGTCGTCTGAAGTTCAGCTTATAAAAATAATCCGCAGCTTGAAAGACAAGTTATGAAGTATTTTTGCCTTTGTTATTTTTTGCATTCATAACTATTCATATTTTTATTAATTTTCTCATTTTGTCAGCTGTCTCATGGCTGGCATAATAGCTTTAAAATTATAAGAAGCAATTAAAGGCCCATTAAAATCATGGGACTAATAATGGCTGGGAAGGCGAACAATAGCCGCAGATAGCACAGCATTCAAATCAAATTGCCCAGAAAATAAAACCGAACAAAAAATCCGAGAAGAAGCAGAGGAATGGGAAGAAGAAGAAAAAGTAAAAATCATTAAATGCACGAAATGGCAGAGAAATGTGCCAGGGCCATTAAGAATTATGTGCCCAAAAAAAAAAAAAAAAAGAGAGAAAAACCGAAAACAAAGGCGAACACTTGCAGGAACTCGCCAGCTGGAGAGAGCCGGAGAGAACTGGAGAGACTGGAGTGACTGGAGAGAACTGCAAGAGCCGAAGAGTAATTATAATGCGAAGATCACGTATTCGCAGTTGGCAAATGTGAATGCCATCATAGGAGGGCGGCTTAGATGAGGCCCAGCCTGCGGATGCTGGGCGTGCAGGGCCATCAAATATAAAGACCGACAAATACTTGTGCTCTGGCTGCGCGCGAATAAATTTCAGCCGTGCATACCCTGTGCCAAGCGAGTGTGGGGTGTGCTCGAATTTATCTTGAAATTTTTTAAGTTTTGTGAAGAGATATTTAATTATTATATTTATTTGAGTGAACTCGACTGATTATTCAGTGAACCGAGTGAACTCTGTGAGCTTTAATACTATTTTTCTGAAACTTGGTATAATTGTTAATTTTGTGATCTACTTACTAACCAAGTGAACTCTATCATTTTTCATATGATTTCATTGAAATGTGTTCACATTTGTTTCTTTTTGATTGGGAAGCATATCACATACATTTTTACAGTCGTCTATCTATTGGTTCTCGCGCTAACCCAGTGAACTCTGTTGTCATTTAACGTATTTTACTGTACATCTCATCTATTTATTTGCCGTTCTATTTCCATTTACTAACTAAGTGAACTCTGTGAGTTTTAAAGCTATTTTTATGAAACTTGGTATAGTTGTTACTCATGATATAGCACTGAGTTCGGTTAAGTCATTTACTTACTTCGTCCACTAATTCATGCAATAATAAAGTAAACTCTAGAACTGCTGCTCATATCAAGTAAATGGATTGGTTATATATTATATATTATAAATTATATATTATATATTATATATTATATATTATATATTATATATTATATATTATATATTATATATTATATATTATATATTATATATTATATATTATACATTATATATTATATATTATATATTATATATTATATATTATATATTATATATTATATATTATATATTATATATTATATATTATATATTATATATTATACATTATATATTTATATTTTATAAATATAAATATTATTTACTTTAAAAGATCACATATTGACTTTTTATAAGCAGCTAGGGTATCTACCGGTCGAGCATGCAATTCATGTCCCATCTAAGCCCTTAAACACTTGGCCAAACGACAAGCTGCTCCAAAGCCTTTGCCCAGTAATTGGCTTACATTACAGCAACCCAGAGCCGAATCCAACTGCGACTGCAAAACCGCAGACCATCCACAATTTTCACTACAGTTCCACCACCAGCTCCAACTCCAGCTCCAGCTCTAGCTCCAGCTCCATCTGTCGCTTTACCCACTCCTTAACCCGGACATGTTCCCGGCTCGGCTGGTGTTATTGTCGTGGCACAATATTGTTTCCAAAAATGAAACGAAACAAAACAAATACGTGACCAGAAATTAAAAAAAAAAACCAAAAAAAGAAAATAATAAAATAAAGAGAAGCAACTAAAATACAAATAAAGCGAAAAGGCAGGCAAAAAAAAAAAAATAAAACAAATAAATAAAACAGAAACAGAAAACAAAACTGCGCCAGCTCCGAAAACTGTGCAAAATAATATAAGGAAACAACAAAAATCGCGTTGATTTGAATTTTAAAATGTTTTCATGGCATTTGTTTTTGGCTCTGCCGCTGCACTGTTTAGTCGCACAGTGGGGCAAAACTCACACAATTGCCAAGGCTAAAAGCGAAATTTGTCAGACATCATAAATTAATTAAAATGTAAGCAAAAAGCATTTGAACAAGGTTCCGGGTTCGAGAGCAGCTTTTAGCTGTGGTCTTTTTTCTGATACTTGCCTTTTCAATGTTAAGTTAATTGCTTAACTTTATACTAGATACTAAATAATAATTAAAAACAAATATATCTCTGCTAAAAATACTTATAAGACGTGTCATTTTTTATCGGCACTACACGGCGTATGCTGAATAATAGTTAGCTTTTATTGCCGTTTTATTAGAATAATTAGTTAAAGCATTTATTTATTATATTATACTTGTTTTTAAAGCTTGTAATTTTACTAAAATGTTTTACATATGCGGCTTACTGTGCTTATGCGTAATCATAATAATTAATCAGCTAATATTGTTCGATATGTTTGCTTTATTTATTGCGGCAAAATAGTTTATGGTAATTAAAAAAAATATATACAATGTGTTTTTGTATTTATTTATCATAATTGAGCAACATTAAAAATTGTATTAAATTGCTTACAGCATTTTACTACATATATTTCATGTATCCTTATCAAAAAATGCTAAGCTGAATTTATATATATTACTTTTATATTTAATACTTTTTGATATTGGTCAGTAAAAAAATAAGCATTAATAAACATATATAAATATATATTTTTAAGCGACTGCAGCTTTTTTATATGTATTTATTATAAGCAAATAAAAATGTTTTTATATCTTTCATTTACAATTTTTAAATCTTTTTTAAATCGTCTATTTTATTTGTTCAATGTATCTAAATTACTTAGCTTTTTTTTCTTTCCTTAAATTATTTTATTTATTTTATATTTTATACATTTTATATATATTTACATATATAATTCGGATTTATCTGTGTATGGTTAATAATAATTAGTGGGCTTTGAATACTTTTTGTTTCATTTACTAAAATATTTTATAAATATATTTTAGTTAATTTTCTTTCTAATATTGTCACTAAATATATATTTTATTTTACATTATGTTTACTCTCATAATTACTTTATGATTTTTAACTATTCTACTGTATTATCATTTTTAAATTATTTAAAACATATTTTGTTTATTTTCTTGCTGACTATTTAGCCAAATTATCTATTGCATTATATTTTATTATTAATATTCCAATTTTTTATATAAGTTTTTAAAATATTATTTTTTTTTTTTCATTAGGTTTGTTTAGCGTATGCGTAAAATTAATTAAATTAAACTTATAAATTAATTATGATTTGTTTGCTCAACTTGAACTTAACTATAATATTTAATATGTTTGCTTGGTATTTACATATATATATATATATATATATATATATATATATATTTATTTCTATATTTTGTAGTCAGAATCAAATGTGCACTTAAATGCAATTTGAATATATTGTGCTCGAGGCGCACATGGCGTATGCGTAATATTTCTAAAATAGCCTTTATGGGCTTAGTCAAGCAGTTTCATATATTTTATATTGTAATATGTTTGGGAAACTTATTATCTGGAAAATGTGCGCTGAGGGCTCTGGCAATTCCTGGGCCAATTTAAAAGCTCTGCGAACAGCTGATAAATCAGGAAGCATCTGGAGCCGAGCGGCTGCTGCTGGAGGCGCACGCATTGCTTTTCATGTGGCATTTGCCAGCCAGTTCCACTGTCTTCCACTTGGCTGCTATCAACAAAAAACTTTTACACTGCCATTTGCTGTCATTGTTGCTGCTGTTGCTATTTTTGGTTACATTTCACCAGCAGCAACAGCAACAGTCGCAGTTCGAGCTACCAACTCCCCAGCTGCCTCTGACTGCTCCCTGTCCCTCCACAACCTTCTCCTCCTCCTCCTCCTCCTCCTCCTCTTCAGCCGCAACTAAGTTGCAACAACAGAAGTTGCCTTATGTAAATTGTAAAAAAAAAATAAACAGAAAAAGAAAAAGAAACAAAAAAAGTGAACACAATTTTTGATAATGAAACTTTTCAACGCAATAAATAATAAGAGGCGCAGGGCGTTGTGGAGTCGTGGGGGCAGTTAAAGTAAACGCCATGTCAAATATTGATTTCGCGTTGAATTTTTGATTATTTCTATAAATAAAAGCGAGCTGCACGAGGGGCAGAGCCTCGCTGTCTGCTTGGGGCTTGGCTAGTTTCTCTATGTCGCAGTCGCAGTAAAAGCTCCCATGCGTCCCCCATTTCCACACCCTTTAGCACCCCAGCCGTTGACGTTTCACACCCCAGCAGCCGGCGGCACGCGTGCGGCACTGATAAAGCCGCCATTGTCGTCTAGGTCAAGTTTCATAAGGCGGGCAATAGAAGCGACTGCGAATGCGAATACGAATGCGGATAAATGGGCTATGTCTACGTGTAGCGCATACCCTATGAAAGGGTATTATGGAGGTGGATTAGCATTTGCCAACAAGCAAAGCCTGCCAGACTGACAGTAGCTCAAGAGCGAATTGACTTTATGATTAGCTAAAGCTGAATCTATTCTGTGTGAGCAGTTGAGTTCTGTTAATCTAATAGACTCTCACGAGGCTCTATCAGCATATATTAAACACCAACTATCAGCTATCTACTTTAATATACTTATAGTTATATTAAAATACCAATTCAATGAGCTCTTCATGTCAAATTTTAACAAGTAGTTATTTATTTAAAGAGATCAACAAAAGGTTAATTCTTTTGTTTAAGTTAAATGAGCTCTTCACTCTAATTTGATGAGAATAGCTTATGAAGTTAATTCTTTGGTTTAAGTTACATTTAGCTCTTCGTGTTAAATTTTAAGAGTTTTTAGACTAGCTTACCTATATCCACCTAGATGCAAATTTACCTAATAAATGTACTTTTTTTTTATAAAGGAACAATATCAGACAATGCTTGTAGATCTTCTGTAATTATTTAAGCACTCATAATGTTTCATTATTCATTATCTTCATTAAGAATTACATTAAAAGTGTCTGGTAATGCTCATGTTAAATTTTAGCAATCATCTCGAAAGCTACTTTAATTTGGCTCTATAATTTAAAGTAGTTTTCAGTTTTTTTTTGCTCAGTCAAATTCCTATAAACTTGTAGAGCTCTTAAGCATTATAAAAAGTTTACGCTCATCGTAATATTCATAATATTAAAGTTTCTTTAATGTTTAATATTATTTTTAATTTATCTACTGGCCATGCCACGCTTGTGCACTTTATTTCTTATTATTATTATAATATTAACAATATTTTTTTTTTTTTTCAATTTTTTAAGAACATGTTCAAGTTACGTCACTTTGATAACTTCAAAAAGGAGTTAGGAATCAAGTGATACTAAGTATTATTATTTTTTATAGTTATCATTTTTTTTTTAATTTATTATATTTTGTCATTTTATAGGATATCTTTAAGTCACTCCGTTTTGCGCGTTTCATGCCAACTTGTTTTTTATGATTTTATTTATTTTGGCGCTCTTGTTTTCGCATATGGGCATAAAACTGAAAAGTAAACAGACATAAAACGACACACAACCAAAATTGCTATGCAAATACAGAATATTGCCCGTGGCTGAGCAACCTGGCTGTGCTGCTGCCGCTGGTATAAACAACACACCTGGAGCAGCGACAAAATGTCGTCTAGCTCTGGCCACTGCTGCCTGGCTGCCTGGCCGCCTGCCTGTGTAGGCACTGCTTGAAGGTGTGGCCGACGCTGCCATCGTCGCGCAATAAAAAATATGAAAATATGCAAAGAGGCGAGACCCGAAAACTACATCAAATAAATAAATGAAAAGTTAAATAAAACCAAAAAGTCGTCTTTTAATTTAACCATTTGAAATCAACTTAACGCTTTGATGTGCCTTCAAACATTTCACACAGAGCATTTGCTCTCTCTCTCTCTCTATCTCTCTCTCTCTCTTTCCCCTGGCAACGGGACGTATGAGTAATAAGGCAAAACTCACTGCATGAATACAACCGAACAATATCTTGAACCTAAAGATCAACTAATAAATTATATGTACTTGCATTAGTCACAAATGATACCCAACTGCAATGAGCTAATGAGTCTCCAACTGGCCGTTAACTTCATGTTAATTAAACCTTAAAGATTTTCCTTGTTTAAATTACAATTTACAATTTTGCTAGTGGCCTAGCTGTAAAATACAATATATAATTATTTTATGTGTGGATAATATACATATAATTATAATAATAATTTACTTATGATACAGATATATTTTATCATGCATCGCTGTTTAGGTACATGTAAATATATATATTTATTTATATTAGTATGTACTAAATTAGTTGGTTTGATATAATGTCGAGCAGCGAATTTTTCATTATTAATATTTATTTTGTATGATATGATATATATATATATATATATATATATATATATATATATATATATATATATATATATATATATATATATATATATATATATATATATATATATATGTGTTTATGTGTCAAATTATGTATATATATATACATATATATATTCTCGGTGCAGGAATTAATTAATTTACTTGAAAAGTTCGAATATAATAATTAT
Organism: Drosophila mettleri; assembly: GCA_035047625.1. NCBI lineage: Eukaryota > Metazoa > Arthropoda > Insecta > Diptera > Drosophilidae > Drosophila > Drosophila mettleri. Next base: position 20,319,987 of record JAWNPI010000103.1, read on the forward strand.
ATAAAAATTAAAATAAAAATGTTTATATATAAAAATATATATATTTATAATTTCTAAAAATTGTTCAAATATATATCTATATTTTTTATATTTAATGCATATTTTTTATATTTAATACATATTTTTTATTTAATGTGTGAAAAGCCTTTAAATAACATATAAAAGAGAGAAGACTTTTTTATAAGCTCTTTTTTGAGATATATTAAAAAATAGTTGCTGAAATTTAACAGAACCAAATTTTGTTTTATTTTAAAAAGAACAAAACAGAGAAACATAGAAAAAAGTTGTGGGACTGTAGATCGAATGATATAAAACAAATATTTAATATTAATTAAGCGTGGAAGGCTAAGCTACACTCATTAACGTAGCGTGTATAGAGTATAAATACATTTATAAACAGTTCACAATAATAATTCTCTGATATTGATATAGAAAAGCAAAATGAAATTTATATGTGCCACAAATAGTATTTTTTATGTGAATGTATAAATATATATTTTTTAGAGTGATATGTATAGCTGTCATTATCATTTTGTTTACCACCTAATCGGCTCATGATATGCACATTTGGAGCAGACGAGGGCAATTTGGGAGCGCACAAAAGTCGTGTCTCAATTATACGAATACAATGATATTGCATTTATTATAGTTTTCATTTTGCAGCTTTGAGTTTTGAGCTTTCATTTATCAGTTTACAGTTTAGCCTGGAATTATCGATGAAATTACGTGCATGACTTGACAGAGCGAGGCACAATTAAATTTATTGATTTATGTAGAGCATAGATGGCGACTTCTCCATGAGACGGCGCTAATTTCAGTATAGCACAGAAGTAGCGCAGCCCCACCGTATTGGCCCCGTATAGTTTGTGTACCGTACGGGTGTGTGGGCCACTTGAGAAGTCTCCCAGTCGACTTAATGCACATTTTTGCATAGGCTTCAATCATAAAATAATAACGTCTGAGACGTCGATAGTCGTTCGAATAGAATCGCAAAAACAACATTGAAACAACTCGCACGACGACTCATAAATATTCAACTTTAGTTATGGTGTCTGCTGAATATATTGATACTCTACCAAAAGAAGGAGCTATGACTATGGGGAGGAGTGTGGAGTATAGACTAAAGATATCTTTGTCAATTGATATCGATATCTTTTTAGATACTTATTAGTGATATAGATTCAGGTCTTTACTCAAGTCTCAAACTGTGTGGGTGATGGATCTATGATGGGATGGGATATGGGGTAGATTAGAGGAGATTGACAGACATAACAGACTTAGATTAAATATAAATATATTTTATTATTGATAACTTTATAGAGCGGAACTATTAATATTATTGATATAGATGCTAATTTAGGTCTACAAGAAACTTGACATGGTTGCTCTATTTTAAGCAAGGTAATGAGAGGGAAAGGTTACAGAAATATATTTTTATATTATTATTTTATATTTAGTATTTTTTTATACCATTTCATTGTTATACGGTAAGTTTATTTGTGTGTTTATATCAAAGCAGAATAATGTAATATGATTTTTATAATTTATGTATATAAATTACTATTTTGTCAATTGAACACATATTTCAGGCTATGCAATTTGAAATGTTCCGATTTAAACTAGAATATAGATAGAGCTCAGTTAACCATAGAGTAAAGTGAAAGTTCTTCATAATTTACATATGTATTATATATGTAAGCATACTTTTTATATACCTACACTATCACTTATCAGTAACACATATGTCATGCCTTACCTTAAAGCTTTCCTTTGAAACTTTCCATTAGGATCATTTTATTATACAATACAGTCATGGCAGTATTTTCTAGTATTTATATTTAATTTTTTTAGTATTTTTATATATATAAGGCTGCTAATTCTATAAGACTGGTTGGAGTTTTACACAAGCAGCAGACTCCGCTAATGTAAATCTATCTGTATAAGATTGGTTTATATATTATATATGATGATTATAGATAATATAGATTTTATGATTATAGATAATTTGGTATTTTTTTTATAAGAATAATAAATATGAAGAAAGTTGACCTTATATCGCTTTATTGATTTACAAAATCTGTCAGTTAGTGTATTTGAATATTCGTTGAGCCTCGATTGGGCACTCGCTTTGTTGCTTTGTGTATTTTTTTTTTTGTGTTTGAATTCCAATATTGATTACGTCTGTAAACAAATAGTAAAATCGTGTTCTCAGTTTGCAAATATTTATTCGATTTTCAGCACATGGACACAGTGAGACGCGCAAGTACTCGAACAGTCAGTCATAGCTGAATGCATGGCTGAAAGCCATTGAGTAGCTGTCGGAGTGAAGGAGAGCGAGAGACTTAGAAAGGGCGAGGGCGAGGGCGAGGGCAAGGGCGAGTGAGCGAGGGAGGCAGAGTGAGAGAGAGAGAGAGCGAGAGAGGAACCCGCCAGACATCTGCTATTTAGAATAGGAACTATTAATACCCCTTGGTCAGAGTCGAGGGCTTAGAGGCGGGACTTGGAGGGTCCGTAGAATCTGCGTAATAGGCTTCCTAGTCTTATCGGCGAGTGGCATTAAAATGCGCACGTTTCGTCACGTCTCGCCGGGGGCAGACCTGTTGTGACTGTCGGGTGTTATGTGTACTCGAATCGATCTATTAAATGTCTAGCCGCCGCGATTGTTAAAACAATCCAGCCATTAATGAGATCTGTGCATCTGGCTAAAACAGCTTGCCCAAACGGCCTTCCAGCCAAGCAGTTAGCGAAATTTTCATTTCGTATTCAGAGCGAAGCATCGAGAACTATTTTAAGGCTCACGAATGATATAAATTTAACAATTGTGGCATTGTCGTAGAGCTGAGATCTATTCAAATTGAATTTATTTATAGAGGTTATAGCCATATATAGCCGTGGAACTGGGTTTGGTATTAGAGTTAAGAAAGACGCCCACAATTATGACAGTTGAAAATTTGATTTAACAAATGAAGACATATTCATATATGTGCTTTTTCAGAAACATGCAATATTTTTTACGGAATCAAATGTTTTTATATGAGTTTTTTTTCTGTCTTGATATGTCAACACTTGCGATTATATTTTTGCTTTGAGCATAGCTTTGCTGCAATAGGTAAGATTATGACAGGTGAGGTTGATGTACTAAGTTGATAATTCTTACTGGCTTTAAAAGAGCGAATTAAATTCTAATTTTATAGAAAAATATAATGAATGTAAATCTTTAAAAGGGATATTTATATCAGTTTTTAGAAAATAGTTTTTATACTTTGTAGAAAAATCTAAAAATTTTTAATCTAATTAGAAAAGGTTAAGATGCTAAAAAATAGGAAATTATATTTTTCTCTATTATTATTAATTTACGAAATAAATAAAATTTATGAATAAAATTGAGAAAGTCTTAATAAAAGTCAAACGTATTTTTGCTCTAAATAAATGTTTTTTTTTTTTCTTTCAATGTGGCTAGAAATACTTAATGTTTCTTGTAAACTATATAACTATAATACGATATTTAAAATTAAAATATGAATAAATATATGTAGGTACACCTGACTTCATGACTCGTCTCAATTATTGGACAGGAAAATTTAGTCCTAAACACAATATATTGAAAATAACATATTTATATTAGAGATATTTGTTTTAGATTTAATCTTTTATTTGTTTTAAGCTTGTGAACAGTGCTAATAATTGTGTGTAATAGTATATTAATCGGCTATATATATATATTTATATATGCATACATGTATTCATAAAATAATCAGACTATTATAATTACTATGACATAGATAGAGATACAGATTTGAGTCAAGTGTTTTCAGACACTTCCCGTCAAGAGGCTTTAGTCAGAAGCTTTATCTGCGAACCGCTTCGCCTGTGGCCATATAACTGGCCCCACAGTCTGGCTGATAAGTAAACACACTAGTGACTGTGTGACTGTGTGAGTGTGTGAGTACGTGCACACTCGTTTCTATTTTTGAACCGGCTGCCCATATCAATTGCAGCACTATTGCACTGCTGCCCCCCTTTGGCCCCACTGTGCGAGCTGTAATTTAATTTGCATTTATATATATTCATTGCATTTGTTTTATTTGTCAAATTGTCTGAGCTGCAGCTCAGTTTCAATATTGAATGCGACAAGTTTTTCAATTAAATTATTATTAATGTCAATTGTTTGCTAATGGGTGAGAGAGTGAGAGAGTGAGAGAGGTAGAGAGACCTCTCTTCAAGACACTTTTCTTTGCTTTGTTTTTAAATATTTATTTCAAATATAACTGACAACTAACAAAATCTGAGAGAGATCGAATATAGGATACCCTGTGCCTAGGCATAGAGCGCAAAAGCAAAAGAGAAAATAATATTCCCTTCGCTGGCTAAAGACAACTTGCTTAAAGTTACTATTGTAGGGAGTATACGACTAGAAAACTCAATAGAATTTAATATTTTTGGATAATTAAATAGAATATAATTCACATAAATACAAATACATAGCACTCAAGTTAATTAATTTGGTTAGTATTACTCTCAAAAAAATTATAGATATTTTTCGATTTATTATTTCAATTGAAAGAATTTTAAGCTTCGAGTGTTCTTAAGCTATGCGGACAGTGTTAGCTTTAGATAGGGTATAAACATACCTTATACTTATATACATAATACTTAATAGTGTTATATGTTTCGATACATATCGATTTCAAAGATCATTCACATTTTAGACAGTTGAATAGGAGATTCAAATCTGAGATTTCAGTAATTTAAGTATGCACTTTGCAAATTTGTATATTTATCGATTAATATTATCAATATTCTGTATCACATATTTTTATTCTTTTATATTTTATGTAACCTTATCTCTGAAAATGTATATATGTTTATCGAATATCGATAGTATTTCACATTTGCATACAAAATGATGTCCGAGCTTACTACAATAAGTTTCATGCCTATGCATTGCCCATTGTACCCTTTTTGTCTCATCTACAGGGTACTTTTTCTTTTATTGAGCACTGCATCACTTTTGATTTATCTAATCTGATATATCTAATCAAATATTTGTGCTCTAAGCATTGCCTGTCACACTTAGTGAACCCACTTCAATATACCATCTTTTCATGGCTACAGGGTATTATTATAAATTTACTCCCCATCATGTTGAGCAACGCGCTCGGGCAGTCGAATGCTCAATTTATTTGTAGGTCATTTTCATGTAATGCAAAATGCTGCAAAAAAACCAGCAGCCGCAGCAATCATAAAAATTAGCTGATGACGTCGACGTCGACGTCGACTGCGAGTGCGACTGCGACTGCGACGGCAGCGTCGATGTCGAGTTGAACGCGTTATGTGAGCAGCGACTGCAACTTTTGTATGGCGTCGGCGTTTGTCCATTCAAAATGCTTATATAAGAGATTTATGACAACAACACACACACACACCCTGCAAACACACACACATACACACACACACACACGCCAAGTGGAGACTAAGAAGTTGACATTTGAGGCGATTCGGCTCGACAGGAGAGAACTTTTTTCTGGCTGCCACGTTTGGCTGCGTGTTTTATGGGCTAAGCTGTGGGGCACGCCCACGCGCCCCTTGTGGCAAGTGGCGAGCGGCCGAGGGGCCACGGTCAAACGGCTCATAAGAATCGCAACAGACTTGCGCGAGACTTCGCTGCTCAAGATTGCATTAGACAACTCGAGGTTGGCCAAAAGCATTTAAAAAGCAAACATAAAACTTTGTTTATAGCGAGACATAAATATGCATAGCGCAGACACACACACACACACACAGATAAATACATACATATACATATATGTATATAGATAACTTAATAACAGCATAACATAAATATAAATGTCTCAATTTTTACGATAAGAACTCTCTTGACTCGAATGCATTAAAGATGTGCTTCCATTTACCGATATATATATATATATATATATATATATATATATATATTATATTATATTATATATATATATATAATATATAGCCGAGCTATATAAAGCTTCGCTAAGTTCTCAACTATATTTTATCAGTCAAATGACAGTTCAGGGCGATGTTGATAGCTTCTCGAGTAGCTCATTGCATATCATGTTCAGAGATCTGCGGTCTATACTTGGTTGCTATATACTATATATATTCATATCATATCGGTCGCAACATAGTTCAAGGTAGTTTGCCTAACATGAAATATGAGCTTCTAACTTGTGCAAATATAATCCAAATCTAATTATTTTCCTTCGTTACATATCTTTTCAATTAGATAACATGTTGGGCTAAAAGCAGTTCTCTCTTACAATTAACTATTCATTTTATCAATTATATATAATACTATATATGCCTAATCACAAATATTGAATATAAGCAGTTCTTCAATTATTAATGCATATTTGCTATACAAATTGGTAAATGCTCATTTAAATCTTTTTTTATGTAATTTAAGAGATTTATTTTCAGATTACTCTCTTATACCATACATCTATGAATTTATCTTTGTTTTCGGTGCATCATCTTATTTTATCGATAACAATCGATAATTGGGCTTCGCTGTTTAGGCCTAGCTTGAAGACTATACAAGATATGCTGTAGGTAATTACTATATTGAATACGCATATTTCGCATACTTTTAATTTTGGATACCACACTCGACCCCTTACATAAAATACTAGAAACTTGAGACTTATCACATATGAATGTCATTTAATTGAAAATGTACAACTGGAACAAAACTTTGGAGTTGCCATAGTGAGGAAGCTCCAGCTTGAAGGCTTTAGGGCATCTCTTAATCGAGCCGTCTGTACTAGAGAGTTCTCACTTGTTTTTAATACATTTGACATCAAAACAAACATTCGCTTTCGAACAATCTGCTATCAGAAAGTAATACTCTTAACCTTAGAAATTTTCCCATTTCAATTATTCAAAAATCTTCAAATGGCGAATTGATGGAGTTGTTCTGGCCTCAGATTCGCTTTCGCAGGTCTCAAGCTCTAATTTATTTTATTCTATTTAACATCTACTTATAATAATATATTGGCTACTGCAAATTATATGTAGTTCATTTTGATTACTGTCAAGCCAATATACTCTGCATGCAGTGAATGCTAGGGTATTTTGCGCCTTGTGCAATCAGCAAGACCAAATGTCTGCCAGTAGAGATACGGTTAGAATTCTGTTATACGATCGAGCGCTCTGTCACTTGGCTGATACGGGGGGAGCTGGCCAAAAAATAAAAAAAAAAAAGAAAAAAAAATTAATAAATGAATTGAAAACAAATAACAAAATTGTGAGGAATAATAACAAACAGATAAGACCGAATGTTTTTCAGAACCGTTCCCGAAAAGAATAAATAAAATTTCTTATCAGCTGAGTTAGTTGGTCAAAACGCGAACGTCGCTCGACCTTGAGTTGGACTCTCGCCGTCGACTTGGGTGATATATGAATATGCACGTATGTATATGTGAGGGTAAATGGGTCTCAGTAACGCCATGCGGGGCTCCAAAGTGTCAATTTGAGCAACATGCGGTGCATGCGCCAACAGCATGCAAAAAATGTATCCAATCGCGGCTCCCTGAATCACAGAAATCACGTGCTCAGCGCACTCTGGAAACCCGAAGCCCTACAGTCCCTACAGACCCTACAGACCCTACAGAACCTACAGAGCCTACAGAGCCTACGAACTAGACTAGACTAGTCTAGACTTGGCAGCTACACAAATATTTGCCTACCCATTTTGCCGGCCCAGACAATGCACCATTTTCTGTCAGTGCATTTGGCGAGCATGTGACTCGGCGAACTGCTACCAACTACAATAGTTAGAGGCCCTTGTCAGGTGCTATCGATAGCTGGCCATATAAGGTATATATAGTTCGTCTGCTGATAACTCGAAAATTTGCTAGTTACAATTGCCGCAGCATTATCTGATTCGATTGTAACTTGTCAGACACCGCCTGATATGAGCTAACTAATTACTAAAAATCGTTAACTAGAAACAGTTCAAAACATCTTCGAGAACTATGTGTCGATCAGGCAACTGATATATTTTATAGTTAGCTATAAAAACTGATGTGTTACCAGACACAATAAGCCCGACTCCCCAGAACTAGAAGGAATGGACTTTGTGGGCAAACGAAAGATCTTAACTTGACTGTGATTTCGTTTTATAATTAGAATTAAACAAATAATATCTGAACTCAAGCTAAAGACGTTTTGGATATTACAAAAAATATTCCAAACTTAGTGCATAAAATATATATTCTATTCAGCTATCTATCTATAAATCTGATCTATAAATTTGCTAGAAATTCGCCATTTTCATAAATCAATAAAAGATATCGAAGAATATAAAATATCTTTATATTTCTTATATTTAAATAAATCAATAAATAATAAACATGTTATATTAGATATTAAGTATATATATTAACTTGCGTAAAGAGATATTATACTTTTACCTCAGTTAACGTTTCATGCAGCTATAGAGAGCCCCACCTTAAGTGTCTCATCTATTTTGTTATTCTGTATCTCGGCTGCCATATACCTCCTCTCAGCATTCATCACCTCACGTTCTTCTTTCGACTCACCCAAAAATAAGACCTATTTGCCTTGCTGACTAAGTGAGACCTACTTGTGGCTTTCTTCTAGGCTAGATCAAGCTCCTAGAGCTAAATTTAGCTCAGCAAATATGTTTATGCGATCTGCTGTGTACTCAAAGCCATTCCATTCCATTCCATCCATTCCATCCGTTCCGTTCCTGTTCGATTCTGTCTAAATGTTTACGCTGTGACTAATGCAGCGCAACTTGGACAAATGTTTATTTGGCCCGGGTTCAACAGCAAATTCAATTCGAGTTCAAGTGGGCCTCATTTACATCAAGTGCACGAACACCTATGCAGATACATAGACACACATGCATGCGTGTGTGTATAGCTCTAAGTATTACTTAATACCTTTGACTAAGCACCGAGCCATCAAAACAACTTTCGATTACGAAATTTAGCACAGCTCGGTCGGAGGGGCCGCATAGGCAGGACGGGAGCGGAGCTGCGATAAACACCAGAAATGAACCGAAACAACTGCTGGAAAATAGGTGTGCGTCGGCAGGGAGTACACGACTACTAGCTACCCTGCACAAGAATACTTGAAAATTCAATTCATTGATAGTTCTATCTATGTATATTCAGTGGAACAGATTAAGACGAAGGAAAAAATATCAACTTATTGAGTAGGGTGTACACGACTGACAGTTACCCTAGCAGTGTAGGCCAAAAGCCAAAATTAAGTAAACTTCTCAAGCTTCTAGATCAGCCATTGGCATATAACGTCTAGTTGTAGATAATTTTGAGTAGGGTGTACTCGACTACTAGTTACCCTGTGCTATAAATCGATGGCTTTATGTTAGTCTACCTTTGTGCCAGCTTTAAGAATAAATGCCTTAAGTTAGTTCAAAACAGTTAAATATTTGATAAAGCGGGAGTATACGACTATATGTTACCCTGTATAAAACATTTTAACGCATAGTTCAGCCAAATTATATTGGCAAGTGTGTGTTAGTCTGCAGTATTCGACTAACTGTTACCCTGTACTTGGATACATGTATATCGAGCTACAATCGAGCTAACCTTCACAACTAACTGTGAAAAATTACAAATCATATATCTAAACGAATCCATAACTAAAGAGTGCCGACTAGCAGTTACCCTGTGCATATCGAATTTTAGATAAATTCCTTTGGTTCCTAAATAGTTTTGCTATATTGCGAAAAGAGTGTTCTAATCTATATTTGATGATATGCATATACCCTGTATATTGATAGAGCATATTATTATTATTATTTAGCCATCTATCTCTCTCTAAGCTGGCATGTCTGCTTAGTCTACAGATTACAGGGTATGCAGACGAAAAAAACAGCAAACTTAATGAGCTTTGCGAAATGTGTTTGCTTGCCCTTTCGATGGCTGTCAAGTACACAATAAACGACAACAGGTTGAAGACTAACAGCAACAACAACAACAACAACAACAGCAGCAGCAACAGCAGCAACATGACAGCAGCAACAACTTTAACACAGCTGAAATGAAAATTACACAAAAATTAAAAATGCAACCGCAATAAATGCTGATCATGAAGTTGGCGTCGGCAGCGATAATGATAATCAGGCGGGTGACTAATGCAGCTGATGGTGATGATGACGACGGCGCTCAAAGCAACTCACATGGAACATGCAACATGAAACATGAAGTATGAAACATGAACCAAATGTCGAAAACTGAAAACTCGAACGCTTTTCACATTGCGAAGTCTTCGCTGCGGCTTGTCGGCTCCCCCGCCCCACGGCACTCGGCCCACCCACACGCTCCAGCCGTGGAGCGCATCTGTCCGTGAGCGACGACTACGTGGTTCAGTGGTTCAGTGGTTCAGTGGCTCACTGGATTAGTGGTTTACTGACTCTCTAGACGCCACGCATGGCATGGCATGGCATGGGTCAAAGTCACAAACGGAGGCCCAGCCCTAGGCAATGACTCATGCCAAAATCCAATAACTGTATTCTTTAGCTGATCCGAATAACTTGGTCAAACACCTGACTGCATATAGCCAAAAGAGTGACCCAAGCAGAGTGTGATTCATTACACCACATATATATAAAGGAATATATACTCATATATTCATTTCCTTAAGAAATAAAATATTTAATGTATACATATTTATTATTTCATATATTATTCTATGAAATAATTAATATGTATACGCGTATATACAAGTGTATGTACAAAGCTACGCTACCCTAGATATACATATGTATATATATAGTAAAATAGAAAATAATATAAATATAAATTTACATGCTCTAAGTTTTATTTTATCTGTATATTTATATAGAGGTATCTCTATATATATTATACAGACGCACTATGAACAGCAGCTGACACAAAATAGACCTAGCTGGATAATACTCATGAAATAAATTCTTCTTATATATATATAAGTTTATGTCAATGATGTGAGACTTGCTAATTGCAAATCTCACTATATTCAGTCCAGCTGTATCCTGAAATTCCATTGGCTAAATGTTAGTTATAATAACTTGCAAGTCTAAAATGTAGCCAAGGCTGCAGTTAGCTATCGCAGTTCTTTGACTTCTCTGTATCTCTCCTTCTCTCTCTCTCTCTCTCTCTCTCTCTCTCTCTCTCTCTCTCTCTCTCTCTCTCTCTCTCTCTCTCTCTCTGGCTGTCGCCGCTCAAAATACAGCAAGTGAAACGATTTCTCTAGGGAGTCTTATGGGCCTATACTCGCTGGTTTCGATTAACTCTCGTGTTTCCCTCGAGCACATTACAAAACGTTTCTACACATGTTTTCATAAATGTTTTCTATTAATTTGACATTCGATTGCGAACTTCATTGATTAATTGATCCCAAGGCACTCGATAAAATTTATAAGCAGCGAAAGCAGAAAAAGGCAGCTAAATGAATAAATAAAAATTGTATCTATCTATATATAAATATATATATATATATATATATATATATATATATATATATATATATATATATATATATATATATATATATATATATAATTATATATATATATAACTATATATACACATAATAGATCCCCTCATTTTATAGCACACATATACATATTTAATTATGTTTTTTCTACTATCAAATCTTGGTTATTTTGTTTATTTGGTTTTCGTTAATCGATCATGAAAGACAGTTTCAATGCCTGGAGATACAGAGATATAGAACAGCTCTGCCTGTATGATTGATTGCTGCTGATATGTAGCTAACTTACTAATAGATAGCTAAAACTAAATATTTACGAAACACACCTATTCCCGACCTTAGAGTACATAAGTATAACGAGAAATATGACAAATTCATTGGTTTTGTGGGCACTTCATTTTTATAGGCCGCCATATAGATATATTATATTGTAAAAGCTCTGATTTATTATGGAAAATCTATTTAAGGAATGATATACTATATGCCATATCAAATATAGGCTTTGTGTTTGTATGATATACTCAATGTACTAGACTTAAGTACATATTTACTATATATAGTTTTTACTTTAACATTATACTAATATGTATGATATTGACTTTTACTATTATACTCTTCGTATGATGATATACTTTTAATATAAGACTATATGCTATACTGATAATATGGTCTTTTAATATTATATACTACATATCCCGTCTTTATCATATATTTAGCTCTTCGTTTTCCCTTACAAGACGTTATCCAACAATGTGAAAAGCTGATGGACTGTGTTTCACTACTGTGCTTTTGTATTGTTCTCTATTCCAATTTCTAAGTAATACTCCAATTTTTAGAGTTCTGTTCACTTTTCTGCTACTAGTATTTTTTATACTATGAGACTGATATTGTTCTACTTAACAACTGTTATACTACTGTACTACTATGCTACTGTTCTACTTATTATGTACTATTATAGTACTGAAATACTGTTATACTAAAGAAATATTTTTAAATTGTTTAACCATTCGCCATTCTATAAATAAATGCTTTTCTAAAACTATAAAACTGTTATACATCTATACTAATGTTAAACTATTATATTACTGTTGTATCATTATACTACTATCATTATACTGTATTACTTGTTCACATTTTAAAATATTTAACTGTTATACTATTATACACAAATCCTATATATCGTATATATATATAAATATATATATAAATAATGTTTGACTCTACCTGAAATATGAAATATTGTCGTCTACAAATTGCTCAATTTATCGACGAATATACTGTTATACTATCATACAACATTAAACATTATAAAACTTTACTAATCTATACTATTCCCCCCGACTACTGTATGTTACTACACACTGTAAAATTATCATGTTTTTATACCAATATATATATATATATATATATATATATTTATGTATGTATCTCATGCGTATAGCCAGCCACTTACGAGACTCGAAAATTGAATGCAAATGATGATTTCGTATGAGAATTGCTCAAGTTATGAGAGAATATTGCAGCAAGTGCTTAAGTGTGGCTATGTATCTGCTTTGTGCATGTAAATTGTGTCTTCGAGATACTTTTGTAAATGTGCCGCTTTTATTTAATTTGGCCTCCGCGCGGGCGGCGACTTATCGCACGCTGCAGCTGAGTCCAGCTGGCGTCGAGTGCGAGCGAGACGGGGATGGGGATGCGGCACTGGGGCGTTACAGAGATAAGCAGCCATTTAAAACAACCAAAAATTTACATTTTTATTGCGGTTCACTTGTACAATAATTGCCGACCGCAGCAGCCGTTACATTTCATATCTCTAAGATACATTTTCCAATTTACCAACTGCCCGCCAAGGGGATTACACTCGCTGTGTGTGTGCGTGCGTGTGTGTGTGTGTGTGTGTGTGGATAGCAGCGTATTATCAAGTCGGTCTATACGCTGCTTCGCTGCTGCTGCCGCGCTGCTGCTCTGCTCCTTCAGTCTCTGCTTTAGCCATTGCGTCGCTGCTGCTGCCGCTGCCGCTGTCGACGTCATTGTAACTGTTTTACCGTCTTCTTCTATTTCTTTTGTGCTACACTTGTTTTCTTGTTTTATCTTTTGTTTCTATGCTCAAAATTTTTGCACATATGGCAGTTGTTGTTGTTGCTGCTGCTCATTCAAAACAGCGCAGCGACCTGCAGTTAGAGCGCTAGTGAGCGAGCGAGCGAGATGGCTAGATAGAGAGCTGGAGCAGTGAAGAGCTGGCAAATGACTCACAATTGGTTTGCAGTCATTTTCTTTTATTGCTGTTGTTGCTTTAAGTACTTCATTGTTGTTGTTGTTGTTGTTGTTGGTGTTGGTGTTGTTGGTGCTGCTGCTGCGACTTATGAAACCTTCGCTGTTCATTAGTGCTGTTGCTGTTGTTGTTGTTGTTGGCTTCTTTTGTTATTGCAATGAAAAGTTGTCGTCGCATTGTTGCTAGGCCAGGTACACACACACACACACACACACACACACACACACACTAATATACCCACATATCATTCACATTGTGAAAACCTTGGAACGCTACAATTACTGTTGACTTTTGTTGTTGCTGTTGCTGTTGTTGTTGCTCTCTTCGCCCAGTTCGCATTTCCGCTTTCCTGCCTCGCAACAGTCGACATTGTTTTCATAGCCACAGCGCGCTCAGCAAGCACAGCGCTGGCAACAACTACAACAGCAAACACCGCACACACACACACACACACACACAGATGCAGCGAAATTTGACTCTACACTGAGAGAAATGCAGTGAGTGCCAACACCTGATAGAGGCCTTCTAATTACCTAAGCTAACATTCACATACGTGTTTACCTTTACACTGAGCGAAAAACAAGCTAAGCCCGAATTTGTTGATCTATATAGACTAGGCCACGTCAGAGATCTGCATGAATACATACATGCACATGTAAATATGTCGCCAATGTATACATATGTATTCATATATAAATGACATAATTCAAAATCATAGGTCATATATATATAAATATACATATATATATATATATATATATATATATATATATATATATATATATATATATATATGTATCGTATGTATATGTATATGTATCGTATCTGTAATTTATTTATATGTATATATGATATACATATTATATATTATTATATTTATTATCATTATTTATTTATATAGAGCATATATCACATGCATTATATAATATATAGAAATCGTATGTCTAATTTATTTATATATAATAAATATATCTGATAAATATCGTATAAGTATATGCTTTTAATAATTATATTAAATATAATGTATATTATTAATTTTGATTTTTATTTATGAAATATATGCATATGATATATAATATATGATGTGTATATCTTATTGATACCACATATATTATATATATCAGGAACCTCACATATATATGATATATTTATTTTATACGTATCATGTATGCTATTTTGGTTTGAATGAATAAAATTCTTGCTCGAAAGAGAGCAAACCACTATATTTCTCTCAGTGCATGACCAGAGCAATTGCAATGAGCAGAGAAACTCGCTTATCAGTTTTACGAAACAAGCAAATCTAAGCGATACCACCAATTGAGTCAGAGACAACGAAAATACTCCTCGAGTTGACAAAACAAAACCAGACGGAGCAGAGCCAAAGATATAAATATATGTGTACATATATGTACGTATGTGTACATATACATACATATATAATATGTATATACATATGATATTGAGTGAGCACGTCTTGTCGCGACTGCTCCTTAAGGAAACCCAACTCAAGGATCGTTGTCTCATTTGAAAATTTTACTACTTAACGTATTAGGCACCATGAATAGAAGAAGAAGAGGCAGAGGACGGGAATAGAAAAAAGGTTCAGGGACTGGCTTGTGTCCATATCGAATAATATATTGTACGATCTGTTGTGGTTGGCCCCCGTAGACAAAGGCGCAACAAAAAAGGGTCGCTTGAAGGTCGAGGAAACTGACAAAGTGCGCATAATAATCGCTGTGATTGTGCCTAGACAAATTGATGTCTAGCCAGGCCTAGGCTTGCCTGGACTGGCCTGGACTGGCCTGTCCTGGCCTGGCATAGATCAAGATTTCCACTTGCGGAAGCAAAGGATAAGCTATGAAGACGTGAATAATCAGAAATTAAAAAACAATCTATACAGACAGACGTCTTCATTGGAAAGGAGACAAAGCTTAAATAGAGATGTGAAAGATAATTTCAAATAGTTTTAATAGGTGCGAAGCATCTAGAAAATATATCCACTTATTCGCTGCAAATACTCAATGTGTATCCGTAACTAAACAGACTTAAGAATAGAGCTACCTTTCATATGAGATATGAGTATACTGAGACCCTTTTACCTAAGCTATATATTTGTGATAACACATCCTCTAATAATATTTAACAAGGTATACAAAGACTTGGAATGTCATACATATTAGATATATAAGTATTTGAAAGAAAAATGTTATGGATACATAAATATATTGAAAATAAATAAATAAAAAAAATATTCTAAAATTTTAAAAATATTTCATATATACATATATTTTTTATTTATCGTTTTTATTTATTTATATACATATTTTTTATTTATAAAAAATCTAAAATGTTTTTAAAGGGCGAAAAATATATTATTGTAATTTTATTTAGAAAAATTCCAGAATATTTGTATTTAATAGTGTAGATATTAACTGTGTGAGGAAAAGGAAAAAATAATTTCAGTAGTGAGTGCTATTATGAACTATTAAGACTATAAAAGATATAGATTTATCAAGTATGGAAACAACAATAATAAAAGTTGCTTTACAGGAAGCCTTTGCACTCATTAAGATACTTTCATATAAAAAGATACTTTTTTAATAGATCCAAGTATAGTAAGTATCTATACTTTGAGCACACGTATGCAAGCCGTTTCCTACCGACTTTTCAATTAATTATCAATATTTTTAAAATGCAAATACTCTAAGCCCAGGCCTCACTGTACAACCATTAAAGATACTTTCTAATAAAAAGATACATTTCACAATAAATCCTTAGCACAAGTGTGCTTAGAGTCTTGCCAGCATTAAGTTCGCTTCCCCAGCATAAAGTGCTCTGTAAGCATGCTTCACTGTGCCGCAGCACGCATTCGTATCGAGAAAAACAAGTGTCTATGTGCCTATGTGACTGATTATGTACATGCTCGATTGTTTGCTGAAATAAAAGTTGTTTGCTTTCGAAGAGCTGATAATAAATGCTCATATATTCACGCATTTCTCGCACTGATAAGGCTTGCGGCGGGTCGGCAGGTATACGAATTCTAAGAGGAAGTCATAAATGTATAAATAAAAAGTGTCTAAGGAGTAGATGATATGCTCTGCCAATATCAGTCGCTCTAGGGTTGTCGAAGCTCTTTCTCAGCCCCACGTGCCCAAACAGAAACCAGAAGAAACCTGGAAAATTTCCATGTCGAGAATTATACCAATATACCAGACAAGTGTTGGAATACAAACACATGAATATAGAAGTCGAAATAGTTTTGGACGAGCGGCACATGTCACCCGGCCTGGCCCGGCCCGGCCCGGCCCGGCCCGCTAATGCGATCTATTCAAAAATAAACCCGCTCGACAGAGACTTGAGAAAATATTTGCGAATTGTTTCGCCTCGACGTTCAATAACAGAAATTCCGCATTCGAAATATGCAGCCAAACCAAACTGTTGACATAACGCCCGTGACACGCCCATTTAATAATACTATTTAAATTATTTGCTCGATCGCCGCCTGCCTGCGCCCCTCTCCGACAACAGAGCACAGAACACAGAACAATTGGAACAATTGCCTGAATAATATTGCAAATATTGTCTTCGCTTTTCACCCGAATCGCTGGGGAAATACCACCCAGATGTTTCTGGCTCTGCATACGACTCCATGCCTAACTTTAAACAGCTGCCAGTCGAAAATATGGTCAGGGCCCGAGGAACTATGCGAGAGCCCAACAATAATGACTACAACTTGCTACAATGACAAGACACTTCTCAAACTTGCTTCTGCTTGTCATGCAATACCCTGGAATTTATTGAAAATTATAAGCGAGGTATATAGAATCTATATATATTTATCCACATGATACATATACTTATACAGCTGAAGTAGTTCATTTGTAATTCTCTTTCATTCTCATAATATAGCTTCTTAATACCCTGGTATTTATTACATATTTAAATTGTATATATAGAGTTTATACATACATCCATATGATACGGAAAGAAGTTGAGCTGTTGAGTTAAGCTAATATATGACACAGCACACAAAAATACATTTTCTTTATTGTTGAATACCCTGGAACTTATAAATATATGTATTATGACATATGAATATCCATAAGGTATGCCTATTTAGGTAAGGAAAGGAGTTGACTCTTGCCTTGGTATAAAGACAAAACATTCTCATAATATTACTTATTTGTTGTTAAATACCCTGTAGTTAATTTTAAAATTTTAAGAGGGGTTTTAAATTTTTCTTTATTGTACCCATACGTTATATAACCAAGAGAATAGCTCGCTTCAATTTATTTATGCCTAACAGCCCTATCATTTGATTTTCTATCGGTTTTTCGCATTTATTTCGAGAACTCTAAAAGATTAAGACTTCAGATTTATAAAATAAATTCTTGTATATCACAGCTAATAGAAAACCATTATTTTTACTCGTTATCTGTTCTAAAATCTTTATTGCTATAAATGGCAGTTGAACTAAAATACAACTGAAACTTTATTTAGCTAATACTCACACTCACAAAGCACACATGCAAAGCCTAGTTGGCAATAAGTTTCTAAGTTTCTAAGTTTCAGAAGTTTTCCCAGCGAAACAGTAGAGTTTTTACAGTTTGCATTTGAAATAAATGGTAAAAACCTGGAAGTGAGGGTATTTTCTAGTCGCACACTGCCACAATAAGCAGCACTTGTTGTTTTCTAATGGAACGCGTGTGTCGCATAACGGAAACGTGTTCCCATAGACGACACCAAAAAAACAATATCGCACGCAATCTCACGACACACATATAAATATAATATATATATTAAATAAATATATATATATATATATAGAGAGCGAGAGAAATTTTGAAAATATTTATGAAAACAACTATAAATTACAGAATCAAGGAAATTATCAGCGTCAGACGCGTCAGCAAATTGAAGTCCGTCCGCTTGGCCCCACACCCCACACTGCTTCCCCCTTTTCACTCGTTTCGTGCGAGGCGCCGACTGCAAAGTTCAAAAAACAAATATTTTCGCACATGAAAACAACAACAAAAAGAGAAATAAAAAAAATAATATATAAATAAAAACATATCCAAATTGTGACGTGGCATTAAATGATTTAATTTTGTGTCTTCGTGACGTGAGAATTTTAATTCAAATTACTAATTTTAGGATCTTAATTGGAACGAACTCAAGATCTTGTCAATGCAGATTAGAACTTGGCCAGAACCCAGCGAAAGTCGACAGCAAGAAAGGCCAATGACTAACCCAAAAGCCTTTTGCCAGGAAGCTTATCTCCGTGGGGAGCCGCAGATAAATATTATATAAATATACTCTATATCGATTAGGCCCAAACTGATATCACTCCATTATTTGTCATAGCGAGTATGAGGCATATCAACAAATAAGCAAGCGTTTGAACAGGTGTATGGACTGTATGAACCGAAGTAAACCTGGAAGTACACGTTCTGGTCCTATTGTTATTAGCATTAGTTATTCATTATTATTGTCAGAATTATTATCATTGTTAATCGAATCATTGCTGTCATCAGGGACATTGTTATTATTATTGTTATGTTATTATTATCATTGTCATTGACATATTCATTATCATTACTAATATTATTATCATTGTCATTAGCATACTTATTTCAATTTCTAATGATATTATCGTTGTCATTGGCATATTTATTATTATTACTAGTGATAAATTTTTACTAATAAATTATAATCATTGATATTGGCAAATTATTAATTCCATTAATTAAATTATTATCATTGGTATATTCATTATCATTACCATCATTATCATTTATATTAATGCTTTAATTGACATGATTAATAATTAATAGTTAAAATTAGCATTTTCCTTAATTATAATTATCATTATCAATATCAGATCCTTCTGATGCTTTGTCACAGGAATCCCAACAAGGATGTCCAAAAGAAAACTCTGAGCGCGACTAAGTTATGCCCACGACAAGCTTTAGAGGTGCGAAAATAATGGACATGACCGCTGGAGAGGTCTAGCTAACAAAGCTAACAAGCCTACATGAATGCGTAGGCAGAGTACCAGATATAGTACTCGGATCTGTGTTGGAAAATACTGAATGATCATGAGATCTCAAACAGTTCTCAGATACCATAATATATTGATAGTATCCTCAGAGAGCGCGGCATCAATAGCTCAGGGAAACTGTAAAAGAACGTGGCTAAATTGGTCTTTATTACTATCATTTATTTATTACTATCATTGATATTATTATTATATAATTAATATAATTGTTATTAATAAATATTCTCATTGACTGAATTCATTTAATAATCATAGCGTTGCCTGTGGCCCGTCAAATAACCTTCTGGTAAAATTCTAGAAGAATATTTATCTATATATAACTAGGCTATGATAGTAACTGTTTAGTAATTCGTAGTTGGATGGCTGCTTGAGCCATGCTTAGGCGCTGGCTGAGCTTCTGTTTGTCGGCCCATTCAGTTTGACAAGTGTCGCGCGATCGTGCGCTGTTGCCGCACTTCAGTCAAGTTCATAGCGCAGCTTCGGCCCGGCTCGCCGCGCTGCAGTCCGCTTAGCCTTGACTAACAACTGGGGCTGGCTAAAGCCGAAGCCAAAGCACAGAAACTGGTTGCCTCCGATTGCCTCTGCCACAGATCGTTGTGCGGCGATTGCCGTTGCCCGTTGTTAGTTGCTAGTTGCAGTCGCTGCAACGTTGCCGCACTTCAGCTGGCTGCAAAAGAAAGCTGCAGCGCACCCGCTACAAGCGCCACTCCCCCACGCCCCAGTCGACCCATGAGAAAATAGAAAGCCGTTTTGTTTTAATTTTTTTCCACAATTATTTTCCGCTAGAGCAGGAAAAATTATATGCTTTTATTTTATTTTTTTTTTGCCTTTGTTTTTGCTTTTCTTTTGTTGTGTTTGCATTTGTTTTGTGTTTTTTTTTTTTTTTACATTTTGGTTACAAATTTCTCACAATTAATTTTTGTTTTTAAATTACGCAATAAAAAAACTTAACATTAAATACAATATGTTTGTGTTGTAATAAAAAAAATTAATACATGAATTTTCGTGTTGTTTTTTGTTTTTTTGTTTTTTTTTTTTTTAATAAATAGTTTTCGATTTGAAAGATAAAGATACTTTAAGCTGGTATAGATACTTTTGTGTGTGTGTGTGTATGGAGGTGTGTGTGTGTGTGGGTGTGTATGTGAGAACTTTTGTTACGGTAAATTGTAATTTTTAGAAATCATATCGCATTGCATTTTAACTGTTAATTTTTATTTTTTATCATTTTTCGCTGCTACATTTAAGATTTTGTTTTTATCATTATTAATTATTAATTTTTCTTCGTTTTTTATCGCAATTGGAGTTTTACACAGACAAAAAAAAATTTTACAAATTTTTTACGCTTTCACATTTACTGAGATATTCTTTTTGCCTTAACATTTAGCAATTATTTTTTATTTTTATTCTTATTATTTTTTTTTTTTTTTTAATTTTAATGATTTTTATTTTGTTTGTTGTACGCGCTATACATTTAATAATATATATATATATATATATATATACATATATATGTATATAAAAATTTGTTAAAATCCTAAAATTTGTTGGTTTTAATTAAGATTAATAAATAATTTAAAAAATTTTAATGCAGCAAGCTGCGTCTAACTAAAATTGGATCGCTCTGCTCTTCCTCTGCCACAACAGCACAATTGCGTCTTCTCCCTCACACCCACCTTCTTCGTGGAGTGTCTGTGTGCGTGCGTGCGTGTGTGTGCTCGCAGTCGAATGAGAAGAGCTCTTTTTTACAGCTATTTTATGCTGCATTTCTCATTTAAACATATTTTAAATTTAAAATTTATCAAGATCAAGTTTTGTTTGTTTGTTGTGTTGTTTTTGTTTTGTTTTGTGTTTATTACTACAATAGCATACATTTAAAAAAATCTGTTCACATTTAATTTTTATGTTTTTGTTTCTTTTGTATGTATGTATGTATGTAAGTGTTTGTGTTTGTGTGTGTGTGTGTGTATTGTGTTTTTTGCCTGGCCGTACTTGCGAGCGCTTGCAAAAAACTCTTAGCATCTTAAACAGTATCACATATTCATGAGTTGTCGACGAGCGACCCTCGCAGCGGCCCAGCAGCGAGGACTGCTCGCACAGTTGCGCTTGCTGCTGTGGCTTGCGGATCGTCGTCTTTGAATTTCATGTTTTCTTTTTTGTTATTTTATAAATTTATGTTTTTTTTTTTTCGTTTTTGTTTTTTTTTTTTTTTTTGAAAAAGGAGAAACAACTTAAAACACTAATATTTTTTTTTGTTTTGTTTTGTTGCTGCTTTTTATAGCATCTACTACGCATCTAAGTAAAATGGTGGTGAGAGTCACAATTACAAAATTGAATGCAAAAAGAGCTGCCGATTGAGCGAGCGACGCAGGCTCAAGAGCAACTCCTTGCTTATTAGTATGTGTGTGTGTGTGAGTGTGAGTGTGTGTCGTATACTAATGTGTATGCGTTTCGTGTGTTTGTGTATTTGTGTTGTTGTGTAGGTGGGGTGGCTTCGAATACTTGCTTCGTCGTCGCGTTGCGCTCGCAACTAACTACTGCTCTCGACATCACAGGGGGTGTTGGGCGGTGTTGGGCGCGCTTCTTTGTCGCACTCGCTGGGCTCGCTTCTATATATATACATGTATGTGTGTATATAAATATAACTGCGTCTCCGTCTACGTCTCTCATTCTCTCTCGCTCTTGATCTCTGTCTCTCTCGCTCGCTTGCAATCTCGTTGCTCAACCGAATTATACCGTTGGCGTTGCAATTGCCTGGCTGTGGCTTGAGCTTGAGCTTGACCGAGAGCTTGAGCCAAAGCTGTAGCTGCGTCTGGCGCCCAGGCCGTCAGCAGAGTAAAGCTTATGCTTGGTGATGGTGTACTCTGGACTGATGGTGATGGTGCGCGCCAGGCTCTTCATGAACTGGGGCAGCAGTGCCGCCCAGCCACGATGGTCCTGTCGCAGGGTCAGATACACCTCGAATGTGGACACCGTCTCGGGGTCCACTTTCAGTGAGGCGATGCGCCGCGAGTTCTGTGGCTCATCCTCGAACTCTATGTAGATGGTGCAGCCGCGGATGCCGCACGGCTCCTTTTCGGCAACACGGATTATTTCCGCCGCAATGTTGGGCGTGAGATCACAGGGTAGCGACACTTCGGTGCACGTCAAATGGCACGCCTTCGCCTCGCGCAGCTTGTCCAGCAGACCGTTCGAAAGCTCATTAACGGCGGCCATGTCGACGTCGCAGCAGGCCGTCAGCTCGTCCTCAAAGTGGCTGTAGGGATTGTAGGGTGCACTGTTGATGGGATGGCTGCTCGACTTGGTTTTCTTGCTGCCGATGCTGCTGCTGCTGCTGCTGCTCGCCTGCTGCTTGTGCTTAATACTGTGTGTGTTCTGGCTGCGGCTGCTGCTGCTGCTGCTGCCGCTGTTGGAGCTGCTGCTGTTGCTGCTGCTGACGGCGGCGACCTTCTTGGCCGACGCGGCGGACGTAGGCGGTGTCAATGTGCTGGTCCAATCTAAAAGTAGCGCAAACAAAACAAAACTTTGATAAGTACAAGAAACCAATAAAACAAAACGCAAAGAGCAACAACAGAACAAACAACGACGACGACGACTTAGTGAACGATTAAACGGCGTTAAGTTGCTTTTGCTGGAAGCTTTTAGCTGCAGCTTTTGCTGCTATTCAATGTTCATTGACACACGCATAGACGCACAGACGCACACTCGTGCAAGCGCAGCGAACGCCGCTTGGCAACAAGCAGCAAACGAGATAAAAGCGGCACAGGCAGAGGGCACTAAGTGTGCGACTGAGAGAGGGCAAATGAGTGCGAGCAACAAGCAACACAAAAACGAAACGAAACGAAAAAAAATCTGTTTTTACACAATATTTTTTTTTCTCTTCATTTTAAATTTTTTCTTCTGTTTTGCTGCTTTTTGTTATTGTTGTTGCGTACGTGACGATGTAGCAGATGTCGCTGCTCATGTTAAGTTGTTGTTGTTGCTTTATTTATTTTGCATGTGTAAATTGATTTTTTTTCTTTTCTTTTCAATTTCACATAAAGTTGCTTTCGCAAAAAAAAAAAAAAATCAAAATAATTGAAAAAAAAAATTTTAATTCGAATATTAAAAAAAATTGAAATTTCAGAAAACCATTTCTGTAATTTTTTTCCAAGTTCGCAACTCAATATTAGAAAGAATTTTTTTAAGGAATTTAAAATTAATAAATTTGTTTCGTTCATAGAAGCTTCCGGAACAATCTAGAATCTTTGCCCAATTTAAGACTTCTGCTTTCATCGCTTTAAAGCTTACCTCTAACTTTGTTGGATCCGAGGACTCCGCCGTAGTTTGACTGCACAGCGAGAACTTCCATTTTCATTAGAATTTTGCTTTTTGTTTCTTTATTGAGTTTTCCTTTCGATCCCTTTCGGTTCGCTTGCTTTTGTATCACTTGAAAGGGTTTTTAATAATTAATAGAGTTCTCTTCTTGTTGTTTAGTTAATTATTTATTATTATTTATCACAATTCGCTGGTTGTTTCATTAAAAATTTATGCTGCTTGATTGCTTGAAATTTGTTGGTTGTTGTTGTAGTTGGAAATCACAGCACTTTGTTGTTGTTGGTTGTTTGTTTGTAGTATATCACTTAAATGGCGTTGGTCCGTTGCATTTGTTTAATGGCAATTATTAAAGTTAATAATTTTCATAAAATTATTTTTCTTTTTACAGTTACAAGTACTACAAGTACATTTTAGATGTGTGTTGAGTTTTTTTGTTTTGTGGGTTTTACATAGAATTCTTCATGAAACAAAATATTTTTGAATTGTCCAACAGTAGAAAATTTTGAAATACACGCTTTTTATTAAAATTTTGTTGTTAGCTGCTTGCGCTTTCTTTTATTGCTGCTTTGCCGTTTCTTACTTTTCTATGTGTTTATTTCAGCAGTGTTTCGAAGCTACTATGAAGAGCTGAGCTGTGCAGCGACTATTTATAGGCCGGCCGCGTTCGCTCATTCGCCCTGTGGTGGTGGTGGTGGTTGCTTGCTTGCTTGCTTGCCGTCGACTCGTTTGAGTGGTGTGCTCACAGCAGCGGCAGCGGCAGCGACAGAGGCAGAGACAGCAACAACAATGCGCTATATGTGTTTGCTGAGCAATTAGCGGTTGTGCTCTCCGCAAAGAGACCGCTACATGCACGTATATACTCAATATGTGGCCTCAGCCTGCCTGCCAGCCTGTGCGTGTGTGTGTGTGTGTGTGTGTGTGTGTATGTGGGTGCCGTAATTGTAGTTGTTGCTGTGCGAGTGAGAGTACAGGTACAGCAAGAAGCACAGGCAGAGGAGCGCAAAAAGGCTGATGTAAGTTGCCTGCTTGTTACAGTGCTCTGCCGTTGTCGCTGCTGTTCGTTCTGTCTCTCACTCTCTCTATCTCCCTCTCCCGCTTTTTTTTCGCTGTGCTCGCTCATCAGCTGTTTCACTCAATGGCCCAACTCGTCATGCGCACCTACAACCGGCCCGGCATTGTCGCCGTTTCTGTTTCTCCTTTAACTGCCGCTCGCTGTCGACGCTGTGCGTGCACACAAATACAGTTACAATGTTGTGCACTTATACGTGTATGTATCTCTCGCTCTGGCGCTCTGTGCGTGAGAGTTTGTGAGGCTGTGTGTGTGATGCATACGTGACTTTTGTGCCGGTTGAGCATGTTTCGCTGCTGCCGGCGCAGGCAGCGCAAGCGACAGGCGGCCAGCCACCCAGCCAGGCAGCAGGCCAAAAAGGATGATGGAAATGTTCTCACACACACATACATATATAGGTGTGTGTGTGTGTGTGTGTGTGTGTGTGTATATATTTTGGTAGCCACTTCACACCCGCCCGTTGAGCGGCCGTTTCGTTCCACATTACTGCGCTGCCCGCAGTCGCTGCGCTGCGCTGCTGTTGCCCCCGAAGTACGCAGCATGTCAAAATTGAAATTTTCCACTGCAGTTTGCAACAACTTCAAAAATCGAAGCCCAGTGGCCAGCGCTCACAATGTGTAGCTAATGGCATATCAAGTTGCAAGTTGCAAGTTGCAAGTTGCTAGCTGCAAGTGGCAACTGGCAAGTGGCAAGTGGCAAGTGGCAAGTCGAGAGCTGTTGCCAGGCTGCCTAATTTCACAACAATTGCCCCAGAGATTCGCCTGAGATGCGGCAAGTGTTGCCTGGATAATCAACGGCAAAGAAGATACTTCTCACACATGTATCTAGATACATACGTGTATCTTTTGGCTCTTCAATTTCAGATAGATTTACAGTTAGCTCGATAGTTGAGCTCTTTTATTACTTTCCCATTTATCCATTTACAGTTATTCATACATTTCGCAGCTCCAAAGAATTTCATCAGCATTCGAACGAAGTTTTTTGCCCCCTGCTCCCTCCTCTTCTCCTATTTCGTCTTCTTCTTCTTCTTCTTCTCAGTTTTGTGTTTGGATTTGCTGGAATTATTTTGATATTCATATCAGGGATTTGTTGTGCTGCGTCCTTCTCCCATTTCAATTGAATGCATCTCGACGATTATGAAATGCCCTCTGCCTCTGCCTCTGCCACTGGCTCTGCCTCTGCCCATCTCCTCCTCCTCCTCTTCCATCTCCTCTACTTATTCTTATGCTGCCTTTGAAAGATTGAAATGTATCTTGAACCTGTTTCATCGAACGTCTCTCTCGCTCTCTCTCACTCTCTCTCTCTCTCTCTCTCTCTGCCTGTCCGGCATCGAGAAATTTCCTTTCCAAACGAAATTCTCGAAAGTGTATCTGCGCGTGTATCTCTGGCTGCTGTCAGATACATTAGCTTATGCGTGCAGATATGCTGAGCAGATAACGGGCGAATGTTTTATGCAAAAGATATTGTATCTCCTAACTGATATACATATGTATCTGCAGCTAGTCAAATGCCCCAAATTCTGTAGATACTATTCATATCAGGATACTTTTAGATACAAATCTATATTGTATCTTTTACTTGATTTATGTATCTACAGCTAGTCAGATGACTTTCATCATCTTCATCTAAATTGTATCTTTGATCACATCTAGATAATTTACTCTTGAGATACTTTCCATGGATATTTATCTGTTATCTACTTTATACAATATCTTCTATATACAAATGAGAAATTCATGCCATTTTCAGTTGCCCCCATGAAAAGTGTGGATTTTCCAAATTTTCAAAGAAAATCACACGAAATTTAACAAGAATCAAACTTTCGGTTGTTTTTCAGAAGGTAAATGAATTCTCGGAAAATCGACCAAAACAAAGGGAAAACTCACAATTTTATGGCATTTTCTTAAGCATCTGAAACTGTGCCAGAAATAAAAAGTTATTTTCGTATCTGATAAAGACGATTGCAAAATGTTGGCAATTGGATTGTATCAAAGTCATAATTGATGGCAATTGATTCATAATTTGATAATTGAATTGCCCACACACATACGCATGCACATACACACACACACATGTACGCAAAGGAAATTTTAATTCTTTGTCAAGAAATTGCTTAGCTTCAGCCTCAAAACGATACGAGTGGCGCCATCTAGCGGCCCAAAGTTTGCGAAGTGCTCAACGCAGAGCGCTGAGTGTGAGTGTGAATGCGAGTGTGTGAGAGAGAGGGTAGAGGGGGAGAGCGCAACAGCAAAGCAAAGAAAATTTTCGAATGTGAAAACAATTTGAAATTTGTAGTTTTAGTTAACAGGAAAATCTAAAAAAACCAAATTATATGACACGTTGTGCGGAAAGTATCTTTGGGATACATACATAATTGATTTACGCTCAATAGGCGCTGAGCGCTCGCCAAACTTCTTTTGCACAACTTTTGGTAAAAGTTTTTTTTTGGTTTGAATTTTGTTGTTTATCGCGTTGACCGTTGTATGGGCAGGGTGGTGGGGGCGTGCCACTGGGGGCCGGTCGCCATTAGCATAAATAAATGTGCATTTGTGTGAGTGAGTGTGTGAGTTCTACTCGCCCGAGTCTCTTATTGTAACAGCATTTTTGAGTACGTTCAGTTTGAGTTGAATATAATTTGCTCTCTTACTCGAACGTTGCCAGTTCACAAACGCTCAAGAGCTGCTTTCAGCCCTGCGCGCTCTTAAATTTACTCTTTGAGCGCATTTTGTGAACTGCTCACAGCTGACAGCGGGCGTTTGAATGGCACGAGTGAGAGGGCTTCACACACAGCGCACAGCTGATGCAACTCAACTCTTGAGCGCTGGCTCTCATCGTCGGTCACGAGAAGAGCAACATTTGGCTTTGCAGCTGTTTCGCTCATCATCTGTTTTTCTGGCGCACAGCAGGTTCCCGCATGTTTCCACTCGCACACACACACACATGAGTATAAGTATATTGCTGCACATACAAATGTGAATGTGTGTGCGCGTTTATCTAAGTATATGCACATTCGCATACATATGTATGCACGGCTGTATACAAAGTCAGCCGCAGCCGTTGAACATTTTTATGGGCGCTGCAGCTCTGCCGGCGTCGTTGCTGGTGCTGCTGCTGCTGCTGCGGCTGCCGCTGCTCCAAACACTTCTCATCGGCAGTCAGTATCTTGATTTTCCAACTCGTTTCTCGCAGTCAACGCGCCCCCCAAATCACACACACACACATGCACAAACACATGCAGTAATATATATTTGGATATACATACACGCCCGTATGTATATGTATGTGTGTCTGCAAGTTTGTATGTAATTTGCCTAAGGTTTTGTTTCTGTCGCTGCTGCTACGGCTGCGGCTGCGGCTGCGGCTGCGGCTGCAGCTGATGTTGCTGTTTTCCTTGCCTGCGCATTGTTGCCGATTTTCACTCATATTGCCAGTTGAGCCGCCTGCAAACGAGTTCGGCAACGGCAACGTCGCGCTCATCTGTTTTTCCACATATGTATGCATGTATATATGTACATACATACGAGTATGTTTGTGTGTGTGTGCGTGTGTGTGCTGCTGCTGTTGTTGATGTTTGCTTGTTTTCTTTTTAGCTCGCTTATTTATTTATTTATTTATTTTTCTTATGGTCTTCGCTGGCAGAGCAAGAGAGCCGACGCCGATGCCGATGCCGATGCCGATGCCGCGGCCGAGCTAGACCCGGCCGGTCGCAGTCGCGCTGCAGTCGAAGCCATTGCAAAGCTTTTGAGCTCGTCTTGTTGTTGCTGTTGTTGTTTTCGTTACTGCTGCTGCTGCTGCTGTTGCTGTTTCTTTTTCTTCGTTTTGCTTATGGGCAATCATCTGTTTTATTTTGCACACACATACGTACTCAGGCAGAGATCCAGTGACTGCACGTCTGCTCGTATGTATCGCAACACACACAAAGTCATTTCTGTATATCTTTTGCTTGTGTTGCATTTGCCGTCAGCTTTTTCCATCAATAGTTCATTTTCTGCTTGGCAACGAGTTTTTCTTTCGTTTTTCTTCTTTTTTATTTTTTGGGTTTATGAAATTGGAGAAAACGTAGCAATGATGAAATTACTGGACATACGTGAGCACTGGCCATTGCTTATCTGTGCCTACTTGGAACGTTTCTAGGATCCAGGCACTCACAAACATGCACACACGTGTCCGTGTGTGCGCGCGCTTGTGTGTGTGTGTGTGTGTGTGTGTGGGGTGAGGGACATCACTTCAAAAAGTTTGTTGCGACAGCTGTGAATTGCTTCCCTAGAAAACGATCCAAAATGAGAATGCGAAAAAGATAGAAAACAGGTGACAAAGCCGAAGAGACAGCACAGCAAGGAGTGACAGAGGGAGAGAGACAGAGAGAGATTGAAATTATTATGCGTGCTGAATGTCGCTGTGCGCTGCTTCAATTGCTACTATCTGCTCAAATATTTATGGCTTATAGATTAGATAATCAATAGATGAGCAATCCAAGTTATTTAACTACAATAAGGTACACGTCGCCAAAGCTCTTTGTTCCAAGTATTTCAAAATTTCCAGAAATAACCAAACGAAATCATAATTTAATGAAATGACAAATGTATCTAGAATAAGAGCTGCTCCATAATAACTCTATATAGAATGTATCTATGAGATGTTTATTGATGGCTCCATTTCAGAGTGGTAACTACTATATCTATCAGCTGTTTCTTCAGTAGAAATTTCTAGAAAGTTAACAACAAATGTGGCTCTGTGGGTAAATAGTAAGAGATACTTTCTATAGAATGTATCTATAACAACCTTAAGTGAGAAGGAAAATAATCTATCTATAAACTCTCGTATTGTTTTCAGGCTTATAGGGCTTATTTCCGAGACGTAAGCAAAATATAGTTACGATGATGATATATAGATGCAGATAAATGATATATTTAAATATATATGATATAGAATATGTATGATTAGATTATAATGATAACTTTAAATTTCTCTGATTTTCAATTCTCTCTCTACAAGTAAGCTCAGCTTATAGATACCATAGATATAGATACAATATTTCAGCGTAATTATTGTGGATCGATATCTTTTAATCTACATAGGAATGTAATCAATATCTATATCTTATCTACCTCAGATATATTATATATTATCTGTGTATATCATCTAGTGAACAGTAAAATACACTTTCATATAGAAAAACATTTGGGATGTGTATTTAGATATACCCAGTAAAATATCAGAAATATATAATACCGAACCAGTTTATATGAGTATAGAATACCTATCCATTATCCATATAAGGTAGGTTTATTTACCTATCTACGCGAGAGTTGATCTTACAGTTTCAAAGTTTTATCTCACTATTTTCTTTGCTGAAATGTGATCCACGTGTTGGATATTTGTTGCTCCGCTTTGGGTTTCGAGAGAACCGAGAACTGAGAACATTCCCAGCTCGAGGTTTAGGGCAAATGCTGAAGTCGATGCCAGGCAGAGGCCGAAATGCCCAGAGCAACTTGATGCTCATAAAATTCGTGTCACCCCAAAGGCATTTGCGGAGCGACGGGCAGTGCTCGACTTCCTTTCCAATAACGGCAATTTATCAATTTAACACTCGACTCCCAGGCGCAACTTTTACGCCCTGGCCATCCCCTCACCCCGCTCTGCTCGCCCAGCCATCCATGTGGCTATCCCTATGCCATGCGAGCGCTAATCACCCCTAAAACTGAAATCGCGTGTGCGTGAACCGAGGCGAAGCTCAGCCACTGGTGCAACAAATGATTTGATTTCGAAATTCGAATTAGAATTTCAATTGAGATTAACTTCAACCCGGGCGGAATTAGTTAAGCCTGCTTGATCAATTAGCGACTAATAACTGTGACTAGCATGGATTCTGACCTTTAACCTCGCAGTGAGCGTAATTTATGCAAGCTTCGCATTTCCCGAAAAGGAAAGGGTTCGCGCTTCGTTTGATTTTCCATTGTTTCAGCTGAAAATTGTTTACCCATCCCGATTTTCATTTCCATTTCCATTTTCCCCCTGCTCTGTGCCCGCATCTGAATATATATTCCCTTGTCTGCGCTCTTAAGTGGATTTTGACATCAAGTACGTATCAGTGCGCATCTATTACGGAGATCTACCTGATGTCCGTTGGCTACCTGATCCACACACACTCAGAAATGAGCCGCAAATTTTCCACAATGAGTCGCTCGTCGGGTTTTTCCAGCATTTCCCAAAGGTAAGTGTTGTGACGCGCTCATAAAGTTATAAAGGTAATTTACCCAATGCCCAAACGGCTTATGAGCCTAGCAGATCGACTTCACAAATCCTTTTCGAACTTCCAACTGTTACGACATTTTACTCTTAGGTAACTTTAATCAATTCGAGCTGCCTTCAAACGAGTTTCGATGGAAACTACAATTAAAACACATTTATAGTCCATGGGTCTTCTAGATGAGGAAATATTTTATTGTAGAAAATAAGAATATATTGAAATAAACTGAAATCGAATCTTTTATCTCGAGCTAATAAACATTTTCTGATTTATTTTATTACTAAATTACCTAAATTCACGATTTTTTAGCCGTTCACAATTTTATTTAATACAGAAAACATTTTTAAACCCACAAAAAATTGACAGACAAATTTTATTTTTAAACTAAATACAAAGATAAGCAACAATTAAATTACAATTTTAACCGTTTTAATTTCTTATTTTTTATAAAAATAAAATACTAAATAAAACAGTAAATATTACACAAATTTAAAAACTATAACAAAAATTATTTTTATTTACGATTATGCTTCGATTAATAACAAATTAAATTGAAACCTTATCTATTTTATAAATAATAAATATATATAATAATAATATATATATAAATAAATACATGATACCAATATTATAAAAAAGTAAATATAATATTGATTTAAATAAATTAATAGATTTAATCTACATTTATAATAAATAATAATATATGAATTTAAAATAATATAATAATACAAAATATAATTATTATTACTAAATATTAGTGTAATAAATAATTTAAATAGCCATTAATATAAAATGAGGTAATAAATAATTTATAACAACTTAATTTATATAAATATATAAGAAATATAATAAATATAAATAATAATAAAATAAAGTATAAAGATAACTTGTCAATTATTATTAACTAATATTTTAGGTAAGTTTTCTGTAAATATTTTTTGAAAATAGTCTCAAAATAAGATTTAAGATCATATTCATTTGATGTAAGCTTAATATATTTAGAATTTAATCTAATCACAACGAGTATTGAAATTGCAGAATTTGCTGCAATACTAGATAAAGTCATAGGAGATTAGTTTAAGTATTCAGTGAGTTGATGAGATATTATACACATGTATTTATTAAATTTCTCTATCTTTCCAAGAGTCATAATTATCTTAATTTATATTTAGAAATGTTTTGCTTGAGTTAAGCAAAAGTCAAGACCCACAGCATAGATCAGATAAGTCTCGAGATTCGGACTTACTCAATAAATATTTGTGAAGAGCCAACGAGGCACAGCGAAAGAAGCTGATGGAACTGCGTTTCGCTTTAACCTTATCTAGTTTCAACACAGCGCGGACGACAAATTGTCTGACAGTTCTGACTATATCTCTGCATATTCATAGCTCCCTATAGCTATGTATTTCAATTTGTGTGTATGTATAATATGTTTATCAGCAGTAAAGCTCAGGAATATTAAATCAATACTCAACGGTGCTAGGGCAAAATGCGTCATGTACACATATAGAAAGCAGTCTAAATATATGTACACATACATACATATAGTCGTAAATATTTGTATATATCTATATATATATACTATATAGCTGGTATAGAAGTAACGCTCGCCTGGTGGAACGGGAAACGTTCGCAAGGTCGCGTGTTTATCGCGAAACGAACTGCACTTCAGATACGCCTACCAAATGGCGTGTTCCTCCGCGCCATCCACACCCTCAGCACGACCGCCTCTCCCTGCGCTCTTCTGTAGTTGCGAAAACAACGTGGAACATGTCGTCGAGCTCGTAGACACGGCGTCTACTCGAGCCCACGGCGCAGAGTTTGCTTTTTTTTTTTTCGACTCTGATTAGATCACTTTGCAAATGGAATACGGCAAAGCGAACAGCGAACTGATAAGAGATGTGTGTCATACGCTGTGGGACGGGCCCTCTATTTCGCCTAGGCGACTCATAGCGCCCCAAGGCTCTGCTCCTCGAATCTATGGAAGCATATGTACTGCATATGTACTGGGTACACATATAATTCTTTATGACTCGAGGATTTCATCACAAAAGTGACCCCTAGCAACAGTTAGCATACGAATTACTCAGAGCGTTCTTTTTCGAATCAAGAATTTCACAAGTTTTGCGTGGATTTCATTTAATGGAATACGTGAAGAAGAAATCAAAGAGAGAGGGAGATTGACTGGGAGAGTGAGGCAGGAAGAAGGCAGCGCAGCAATGCAGTGAAGCTTCTACATATTATTATACACACCCGGGAAATCGCTTAATTTATAAGTGAATTGTGTAGTTTTATTAATTTTACTTAAAAACTAATATATGTATATTTATACAAATATTTGTTATACAATTCGTTTTAATTATACCTATTTAAATGTTTTAAGTTTGATTTATATATGTGTATTTGATATTTTAGTTTATTTTTATAATGTTGGTTTTAATAATTATGTTACTTTAATTTTAATTATTTAATTCATATTTTGTCTTTATTTATTATATTTTATTTTTGTGTTAATTTTTTATTAATTGTGCTTTTGGTAAATATTTATAAAAATGTTAATTTTCGATTATTTAATTCGATTTATTTTAAACAGTTTTTAATATAAATTTTTGTACTCACGTGTATATTTTGTTATTTCATATTAATGTACTATATACATTTAATTGTTTCTTTTATTATTTTATATATTTTAATTTAATTTTGAAAAGTATAATGTTGTTTTTAAGTTTTTCGATTATCATAAAAAATTATATTTATAAGCTCTTTTTAATTAATACATTACTATTTATTCATGCTTTTATATATATAAATTTGTATTATAAGCAGTATTATGTGCTTCGGATTTCTCGCCTTTAATATTCGTATAATTTATACCCATCAAACACAACACAAAGTGAACGATTCTATCTTGAACGGTGTGCACACTAGACCTCAGCATCCGAATCAAATTTTCGATAATTATCGATTATAAGGGAAAAGGGATGAGTTATCGAAAAAAAAAAAACAAAGTCGTACTGCGTATACGAGTATTTTGTTTTTTATTTCTAGCTTTTTTCGGTGGCGAGATACCTACGTTCATACAGACGGCCGGACATACGGACGGGCAGACGTACGGACATGGTTAGATCGACTCAGCTCGTCGCGCTAATTATGCCTGTTACATGTTACTGTTTCACAAACCCTGAAAGTTTATTATCAATCTGTATAAAAATAAGAAATCTAATTTTTTTTTTTAATAAAAAACTGAAATGCAGACATTAAATTTGTTACTCAGTTTTATATTCCTGACTGGAGCAAGTCTTTATGGGGCAGGCCGTACTGTGGCATTTAGTTAGCTGCCAGTCAATTTGCAATCTGGCAATTAGTCAAGTTTTAGTTGAACTAATTGCATTCTTTTCACATGACTAAATCATTGGAGACAGCAGGTGTTGGCTCCTCTGCGACATGCAGGGTTCGAGCTGCTGCTGTTAGTCATTGGAGCAGCAATGCTCTTATCAGCACAAAGAAACAATGCAACTTTACTTCGGCAGTAAAATTCGCATTTTTATTACACAAATTAGTCACAAAAACAAATTAAAATAAATACTTGAAATATCTCACTCGCCCTCCCTCTCCCAAGCGCTCTTCCCCTCTATATTGCTGTTTGACTGAATTGTTTGAGTGATCTTTTGAAATTTGAGGTCGAATTGAAATATTTCACAGATTGCGAAATAGGTTTAAGACGCTTCACAATTTCATATGTATTTTGCATATTTATTACCAGCCACGGCTTTAGCTCTATCAGACCATACCAATTCCATCCAAACTCTCTTAGCAAAGACACTTTTTACTCTTAAATACCTCCGAATCGAGCGCGACCCAAGAATATTTCACAAAATTGTGAAAAATCCGAAATGTAGGTGAGACTTATAAGACGAGCAATGAAACGATATATCCCACAGCTAGCATTAAAAATTGACAAATTGTTAAAAGAAAGTGGGTCAAGCCTCAATAGTTTACAGGGTATAGCTCTATCACGTCTGGCATAATAATAATGAGGGAAGAATAATTAAAAAGGGTATATAAATAAGTGTATATAGCCCTCAATGCCTTATAGGGTATCAGCCATCAGCTTGCCGGTTGCATCTGTGAATTTTAGTAAGAAAAGAGGGTATCCTACAGTCGAAATGATTATTGCAATACTAGCATTACACAAGACTATTAACATGGACATGGGGAGTCGGTGTCAATGGAGAACTGTTTGCATTACAGGGTATCATACCATCACAATACTTGGCATACATACAAATAGAGCTATAATAATAATGAAGCACCTTACATACCCCACGTGCTGCTACCGTTACAGGGTATACAGGCGCAATTAGTATGCGGCGCAAGCTTAAATTGACGATATGGAGCACAAAATAGACGTCAAACGTCAGCACGAGGACAATTCGATTGAGAGAAGAGAAATCAGTAAGTATATACATATATAATATATACATAAATACACAATATATGTATATACATATATAATATATATATAAATACATATATAATACTAAAGAACGATTTATCAGCAAAAATTGTTTTTTATCTCGCAGCTCAATTGATTTACATAATCAATGAACACGCGTTTCAGTTTGCTGGCTTAACTTTATTTACTCTCTCTGTCCTTCTCTCTCTCTCTCTCTGTCTCTCTCTCGCTCTCGCTTTTATTGTTAAGCCCTGTGCATTTAATTGAATGCTGATTAAGTTTTTATTCAATGAACCAAAATGCACACGCAAAACTTTCTACATAGTGTGTGTGCCACACACACGCACATACATATATATATATATATATATATATATATATATATATATATATATATATATATATATATATATATATATATATTATATATATCTATAATATATATGCTCATAGATTAGTCATTGATATGGACAATGTGTGCCCATTCGACTTGTGGCACATTTCCAAACGTGCATAATTTAATAATGCCTCATTAGGTTAATGAATTTAGTTCTATTCGACAGTTGATTGATTGAAACGCCTCGATCTAGTATGCCCATATACATATATACATATATAACTGAAGAGTTAGACTTGTATTTGCATAAGGCATTGCTGCAAATACATAATCAAGGCAATTCCACGGGTTTTCATGCATCTGTAAAGTCTGCAAATATTTCAAGCCGAATCAGGGAATATATATATATATATATATATATATATATATATATATATATATATATATATATATAACTATAAGAAAACTAAACTACACTTATACACTTACATAAGCACGCGCTCTGCTCACTGCGCAGTTTAAGCAGAGGCTTCACCATGGAAACTTCATTGTTGAATAAATTTTCTTCTAGAATTTTCAGATCGTGAATTATGACATTATCGATAATATGGAGCTGAGATTAGTTGACGAAAAAATATAATTTCGTACAGTATCACAAACACTGGCATAATTTCAAGTCTCTAGATTTATGGTCGGACAGACGGATTGATATATGCACGGAAAATACTAGTTCAACTCAGCTTCTCATCCCAATCAATAACAATCAATAACAAATATAAATATATTTTAGATTTTTAATATTAGATAATGATATTATAAATATATATGGGATAATGTAAAATACAATTTAAATATTCTTTTCTGCAACTCTTAATAAGCATAATTTCTTTTCAGTTTAGTCTCCCTAAACGGGTTCTTAAATACTTAACTTAAATTTATTTTAATACATGCTGTCAATAAATTCATTATTTAATTAATATTGTGACACCTGGTAGCCAACTCGATTGGAAATAAGTTAAATGTGCTCAGATAAATATCGAAAATCGAATCGAATCGCATCAAGGTTTGCCCCAGACTCGAGCGGGACTCGAGGCGAGATCTCAAATGTGTCTCAGTTTTTTGTTGTCGCCATGAATTACAAATTTGAGAATTATACGTCGAATATTTAATGAATAGATTTGTTTAGTCGCAAGGCGAATATAAAACCCGTTCGCCGATGAAGTCGTATGACAGAATCGATTGATATAAGCGTGGGAATGGCTCGAGCTCGGCTGGGAATGATCTCAGCCGTCGTTTAGTCGCTTCCGCCAGAGCGAATCTCCGACTAGATGCCAGGGCTGAGCAACTGGAGCGCCGAGAGGCACCGCCTCTGGGTGAGGCAGCTGCTCGCAGAGTCCTAAACTTGAGCTGGGAAAACTGCGGCAGGAAAATGCATTTTCCCATGGCATTTGCAATTTCACACTTTGGGCCACAGCCAGCTAATTCGCACGAGATATATTTGTCATTGTGGACTACTCTAAACAGAAGCGTGGCTAATGAAGTGACCCACGCACGCAACATGTGTAAGGGAAACCGAGCTCGAGGGAAACCCATAAATAATGCTGCAAATCTGCACGGAAAATGTGTCAAAACTAAACAAAACCCGGGAATATTACGAAATACAGAATCTCTTTCACACACACACTCACACGCTCTCTCTCTCTCTCTCTATTTCTGTCTCTGTCGCTTGCTCGTTAGAGATGTGGCTAAAATCGATGCTCGTGCTACCTGCTCGGTTGCTACCTGCAGCTAATGGCCAATGGCTAATGGCTGATGGCTAATGGCCATCGCCGACATAAATCCATAAAAACCAACAAAAACAAAAAAGAAAGAAAATAATTAAATTGCAATTATGTGCAAACAATTCGAAATCCGGAGATTCGGAAAAAGTTAATTACACGATAATAAAGAGCAGAAGTCCCAGCCGCAGACACCTCAGTCTCAGCCTCAGCCTCTGCTCAGCTCAGCTCAGCTCACCTCACCTGGTTTACACCCAGCTACATCCGTTCTCTCTCCCTGTCTCGCTCTTTCCCTGTCTCTCTGTCTCGCCTGTGCTTTTCGCATGTTTGCTCATTGGGCCGAGTCTCTGGACTTAAGCTGACATTAATGTGCATTTGGCTGCGGCTTCTGGTCGGCTCTCGCGTCTCTGGGTCGGGCTTAATCGGGTTTGTTTGACTGATTCCTGGTGACATGTCATCCACATTATCATTAACGTCTCTCTCTCTCTCTCTCTCTCTCGTTCTCTCTCTCTGTCTCTCACTCTCTGATCAGCATTTAGCGATTGCCTAGACGATTATCCGCGCCCTCGACTAATGAAGACGGACAAACAAATTAGGCTTTGGTCTCATTCCGAATTAGTGTCTCGCCTTCGCCTTCGAATTCGAATTCGCATTCGCATTCGCTCAGACAGCGACACGAGCCGCGCACTTGATTGCATTTCGATGCGATGGGATTAGCCAAGAGAAGCCATTAGTCATAATCGCCAGTTATCATGACTAAGGCCAGGCTTTGTCTCGGGCTTTGTCTGATTTCCGCTACAACTTTGGAAGAGTTTCGCCTGGGATTTGCTTCGCGGACAGACAGACAGATCACTTTGCAGCTGATATGAAGAGTTTGAATCGCAGATTGCATTTAAAGTGTTGCATAATTGCCTGTGAAGTCGGGGAGTAGTTGGCTAGACTAGGACTTCTGCTTAAGTCCACTTATCTCAATTTGAGATTAACATAAGATTGAAATGATACAGGATAGAAAGCTTATAGAAGATGATGTAAGAGTGAAATTTACAGTTTGCATGATATCCTCGAATAATTTCGGACATTGCGTGCATAGATTGAAAATGCCAAGTCTATCAATAATAATTTAAAATAATAATAATAAATTATAACAATAATGATTTATAATAATAATAATTTATATTAATAATAATTTATAATAATAATAATTTAATTACTATTACAATTATTACGTGATCTATTTCGAATTGTTCTGTCTGTGAAAATAGAAGATTTATGCGTTTCTTCTTTTTTCACAGAGAAAGAGAGAGAGAGAGAGAGAGAGAGAGAAAGATAGAGGAAGAGAGATAGACACACATAGAGGGAGAGATAGAGCGGAAAATAAAGGAGACAGAGGCAATTAGGGAGATGTCAAAAACGAGAGATAGACAGAGAGCGGGACAGAGAGGAAATGAGCCAGAGAGGAAGAGGGAAATAGAGGGAGAAGGAAGTAGAGAGAGAGAGGGAATGACAATAGACAGTAATCAGAGGAGGGATCTGTAAGAACTGAAAATTACTTAATAAAACTTTCGTCAATTAAATTTCAACAATTTCTAATGGAATTCGCGGAAATCGATTTACCTAAATTTAAATGCCAGTGCCAAACATGGGAACTATTGCAGCATAAAGAAGAAGCATCTGTCATTCTTCTTAGGTCATATGTACAATCGATACTTTCTTCCTTCATTCTCATCCTTTATTCCTCTGTATCTTTGTCCGCGTTTAATGTGCTTAAAGCTCTCGCACATGTTTCTGAAATTCAATTCAAATTCGTAAAGTCAATTACCCTAAGTTAACATTTAGTCCCTAATCAGATCACGCGGAGTGAAGTTAAAATGTTAGCAAAGCAGGTCAGCTGCCTGGCGGACTGTCCGACTGTCCGACTGTCTGACTGTCCGACTGGCCGACTGACCGACTGTGCAGTTAACTGGCCTGAGTGACGGCTGGGGTTCAGGCGAGCTTAATTAGATCTGCATACCAAATGTGGCATGCAACACGGGTTTACCCCCGAAAAAAGCGGCGAAAGAGAACAGCAAAAGGAGTTCAGAAAGCCCAACTGCGCTGAGCTGCTAGCATGCATTTGCTGTTGCTTTCCACATTTGTATCTGTATCCCTGGCGCTGGCTGTGGGCTGGAGGGAGCTCGCAAATCCCACGTCCACAGTGGACAGCTATCAGGGTCTGCTGAAGCAGCTGCTGGAACGGATGCTGTGGCGAGCACAGGTGCAGCGCTGCTTTGCCGTCATCACGGACGAGCTGCACCTCGCCATCTACGATCGGGCGTACTTCGAGTCGGCGGGCCGTAGTCCGCTGCCCTTCTATGTGATGCGAGTGAATGCCAGCGAGAGCTTCAACGCGCCGCCTCGACGCCTGGCGCTGCTGCTGGACTCCGTCAAGGCCAGCGACTGCGACCTGGTCGTGCTGACCCTGCTCAACGGCTGGCAGGTGAAGCAGCTCATGAAGTTCCTCTACGAGAGCCGCGCCTTGGACATGCAGAGCAAGTTCATTCTGCTGCACGACGTGCGCCTCTTCGCCGAGGACATGCTGCACGTGTGGAGCGTCTGCGTCAACGCCGTCTTCCTCCGCAGGCAACAGGATAACAGGTGAGAGAGAAGAGGGGGCGGGGGCTGGCGGCTGGGGGCTGGGCAATCGAGAAAGACCTACTTAACGCAGGAGACCTACTTAAAGCAGCAGCTACAGCATCTCGACTATCGCCTTTCCTGGCATCCTGAACGGAGTTGTCGTTGTCAAGCAGCTGGCCCACTGGGCGGCGGGCAAGCGCATTGATGCAGCCATTCTATTCAAGGATAAGACAAGAAACCTGCAAGGTAAGCAAGGCATCTCCTTGGGTTATCCATGTCTTTACCGTAAATTCATATATTCAAACATAAATAAATGTTATCTGAAATCGGCGCGCCTAGGCGCTGGTCTCTCGGTGGCCATAGCTGAGCACGTGCCGATGGTGCACTGGAATAGATCCACTGACAGTTACCAGGGCGTTGAGATTGACATCATGGACGCCCTGGCCAAGGCGCTGAACTTTGAGCCGCTTTACTATGCCATAAATGCGAGTGATGCAGCTGAGTGGGAGCCGTCTCTGCAGCCGAATGAGACCCACTTGGAGAGCGGCCTGATTGGGGAGCTGGTGCGTCACCATGCTCGCTTCGGCATCGGGGATCTGCATATGTTCCAGAGCTACGTGCAGCACGTGGAGCTGAGCGCGGCGCACAGCGTCGAGTGCCTGACCTTCCTGACGCCCGAGTCGGCGGCGGACATGTCCTGGCAGACCTTCATATTGCCCTTCAGCGGCGGCATGTGGGCAGGAGTGCTGCTCTCGCTGGTGGTCGTCGGCAGCATCTTCTACTTGATCAGCTACTTCAACGCGCTGCTCACCTCCAGCGGGCAGGTGACCTTCTTCCGCTGCCTGCGCAGACGGCGTTCCACCAAGCGCGATCCCCTCTCCTGGCAGCGCTTGAGCTTTCGCATTACCCTGGCTCGCCCTCGGGGCAGGACCCAGCTCGCAGCTGGCCCGCGGCGCGACATCTTCGACGACTACTCGAACTGCATTCTGCTCACCTACAGCATGCTGCTGTACGTGGCGCTGCCGCGCGTGCCCCGCAACTGGCCTCTGCGCGTGCTCACCGGCTGGTATTGGATCTACTGCATCCTCCTGGTGGCCACCTACCGGGCGAGCTTCACAGCCATCCTGGCCAACCCAGCCGCCAGCATCACCATAGACACGCTCAAGGAACTGAGCCGCGCCCGCATTCCGCCCACGACTGGCGCCATGGAGAACAAGCAGTTCTTCCTCGAGTCCAGCGACGACGCTGCCCGAGAAGTGGGCGCACGCATGGAAATAGTAGAGAGCCTGAACGACCTGGTGGGATTAATGGAATTAATATACTCCTAGAATCATCGATTGCTAATCCTCTTCCTCTGCAGACCAAGCGCATAGCAAGTGGCCAGTGCGCCTACTATGACAACGAGTTCTACCTGAGATCCCTGCGCATGTCGGACGCTGCGAGAGGCGTGGCAGCGGGCGCCTTGCACATCATGAAGGAGTGCGTCATCCACATGCCTGTGGTGCTGGCCCTCGAGAAGAACTCGGCGCTAAAGCCGCACGTGAATGACATAATACAGCACTTGGGCGAGGGAGGTGGGTGCAGCGGAGCTACGAATCCTCTGATCATTTCTCAATCTGAAGTCTGCACCTCTGTTCCTCTGTCTCTGCAAAGTTTTATTCTTCTTCAATCTCTATAAAGCAATGCTACTTCTTCCGTTGGCATTTATCCATCTTTATCTCTTCAATCTGTATTCCTTCTCTCACTCTCTCTCTCTCTCTCTCCCTCTATCTCTATCTCTATCTGTATCATATCTTTCTTTTTTAACTTACACTCGTTCTCTCTCCCTTTCATTCACTTTCCAATCTCTCTCTCTCTCTCTCTCTCTCTCTCTCACACTTCTCTCATCTCTCTCATTCCATTTCTTTCTCCCATATACTTATGTTTATATGTCTCATACTCGCACACTCTCTCTCTTTTTCTCTCTCTCTTTCTATTTATCTGTTTTTTTTTTCTCTCTTTCTTTCTGTCTCTTTCTTTCAATCTCTCTCTCCCTCTCTCTTACTCTCCCTCCTAGGTCTCATCTCTAAGTGGCTGCAAGACGCCATCATCCGCCTGCCCGCCGAAGAGCAAGCGCCCCAGGAGGCGCTCATGAATCTGCACAAATTCTGGAGCTCCTTCGTGGCGCTCG
The DNA here is from genome assembly GCA_035047625.1 of Drosophila mettleri. Taxonomy (NCBI): domain Eukaryota; kingdom Metazoa; phylum Arthropoda; class Insecta; order Diptera; family Drosophilidae; genus Drosophila; species Drosophila mettleri. The sequence continues at coordinate 20,362,806 of JAWNPI010000103.1, forward strand.
GCATCGGCTACCTTCTCTCCATTGCAGTGCTGCTCGTCGAGCATTGGCACTTCAGGCACGTCGTGATGCAGCATCCCATATACGACAGGCACAACCCGAGTCTCTACTACAACTTCAAGCGCCTCTATCCCGACGAATAGCTGCACCAAGTGGTCAAGATGGATGGCGACGTCTCTCGGAATTTATCCACATCCACATCTATATTTATATTCTTATTTATATATTTAACAATTAGAAACATATTGTTCTCTGCACTCATAAAAAGAATTGACAAATGTTTTGTTTTGCCTTCGGCCATTGGGAGCTGACGCAATCGATGCTTGGATTGGATACCCTTGGATAGCATCGAGATGCCTATACTGCCATATATCAAATCGATTTAAGTAGCCTCAAGTGCCCAGTGCAGCAATGTGGCCCATAAATTCCGAGACTATCCACTCCGTTCCATCGAATTTCAAAAATAATAATTCGCATCGAAGGCACATTAAGCATTATTTGTTTATTGGCCAACAGTAAGTCCATCCGAATGCTAAATACTCGTAAATAATTCCGTGCCCAAGTGCCAGACTAAACACTCAGAGCCACGAACGGAATCATTAACATTTCAATAGAAGCCTTTAGCTCTGCCCAAATTACGATCCTCGAGAGCTACTAAAAAATTAGAAATATTTCATTCATAATTGCTTCAAGCACAAGCACAAATATTTAGCGAACGGCGGAAATAGAATCGGATTTGTCCAATATTGAATTAATATTAATATCGAATTTATTCAAAATCATTTTAAGACATATTCATATGTCTTTGCTTTACATAAGAATTGAAATTGAAATATTTGAAATATTTTTCAAAATAATATAAATAATTTATAAATGAAATACAAATTATTTAATTATTTTAAAATCAATATAATTATAAGCAGAATTGAAATGAAAATAATTAAAATAAAAGAAATATAAATAAATCAGAAAGAATGAAAAAAATATATAATTTATTAAATAATATATAGAAAACTGAAATACGAAAATGAAATAAAAATAAAAATGGTTTAAATATTTTTATAATAATTTTTAAAATAATATAAATAAATAAAAATAATTAATATATTTTTTAAAATAATATAATTAATTCATAAAAAATAAAAAAGTCATTAAAATATTTTTTAAAAACCCATAAATCACAAATGAAATGAAAATTAAATAGAATTTTATTTTAATATATATTAATATAAATAATATATATTAATATTAATTTAAAATAATATTAATATAAATAAATAAAAATAATTAATATATTTTTTAAAATAATATAATTAATTCATAAAAAATAAAAAAGTCATTAACATTTTTTTTAAAAACCCATAAATCACAAATGAAATGAAAATGAAATAGAATTTGATTTTAATATATATTAATATAAATAATATATATTAATATTAATTTAAAATAATATTAATATAAATAAATAAGAATAAGTAATATATTTTTTAAAACAATATAATTAATTCATAAAAAATAAAAAAGTCATTAAAATATTTTTTAAAAACCCATAAATCACAAATGAAATGAAAATGAAATAGAATTTGATTTTAATATATATTAATATAATTAATATATATTAATATTAATTTAAAATAATAATATTAATATAAATAAATAAGAATAATTAATATATTTTTTAAAACAATATAATTAATTCATAAAAATAAAAAAGTCATTAAAATATTTTTTAAAAACCCATAAATCACAAATGAAATAGAATTTGATTTTCATTTAATACTTATAGAAAATATTGGCATGTCCCGTGATAGTCGTTTCCCAAGTGGAAAATAGTGATATATTCTGCTGTCTATTCATCTGTTAGTCTTATCTCAAGTTATTTCTACTTTTTGGCATTTATATGCATTTACTGAGTCGTCTGACGGCACTTGCTTAAGACTTATTGTAAACACACAAACACAAGATTTCTATTATTGTAATGCTCTGATCTTTTCTGTTGTTATATTCAGCTACATTGTCAATCCAATATTGAAATGGCAGACACCAGACTATTTATAGTACATTTCCCATTCAATTAATTCATCCCCATTTTATTGAATTTGTTATCTGAGTTTATATAATTTTGTCATTAAATGTTGACTTGTGAAAAAGCTTATAAATCTTTATATTAATATTTTCTGGACTCTGAATGCATTTTATGTACTATGCATAACTCGGTTATCTATAGCCCAAAAGCCGAAAGATATAAATAATTGATTTGATTGTCAAATATTTATATTTGTTAATAAATTATATTCTGATAAATTCCATGTCTTAATTTTAGGAGATTAATTGCTCTATTAAATTTATCCGATTGAAGGCATTCTTATAAATGAATATTAATAACTATTTAAAGAATTTTTATAAATTGTGGTGGAAAGGAAAGAGATTCCCTCTTCAGCTTGAGAACCAAAGTCAGCTTCTCGCTATGGAAGGATGCTGAGCTTGACTACAGAGGAGGCTCGCTGCTTGCTATGGAGTTATTGTTAGTGGAAAGGAAAGGAAAGGAAAAAAATCAAAGATTTGGCTTCTGTTTGAGAATCGTTTACTAATAGAAATGAAGGAGGAAATGAAATCAGATTAGCCTCAGATTCAGATACGTTATGTTTTATTCATTATAAATAAACAGCTTGCGAGGAACGCTTATCAAAAACGAATGATTTCATGGAACTTTATTTTTTATTCATAGCAAAAAGAACTGAAAGCCAAAAGTTCTTGTTTCTGGGCTGTCTCGGCCAACTCGAATGTTTATTAAATATTATTCATAATCTGCATTGTTTTCTTTAACTTTTACTGTGTTTAGCTCTTGCTGCATGAAATTTAATTAATTCATTTATCAGACGAATTGCATAACAACAACAGCAGCAGCAGCAGCAGCAGCAGCAACAACAATGGCATTTCATTATTATGCGTTCATTTCTGGAATTTTTTTCACAGCTTGTTTTGTTATTTCTTTTGATAAATATTTATGGCTCTTTCATTTGTTTTCGTTCGTCTCAGTTGTTGTTGTTGCTGTGGTTGGGGCTCTTTTGTTTACAATTCTATTTTATTTAATTTAATTAGTTTAGCTTCATTTTACAGCGCTTTGCTTCTCACTTTCCCCTCTGGCCCTCAGCTCATCCCAGTCCGTAACATGGCCCATTCCCTTGCACTGTCCTACACACACACACACACACCCACACCCCCAAACACACACACAGTTGTTGTTCACTTTGTTTAGTTTAGTGTTTTCTTGTGCGCCTTACATAAAATCTCTAATTGGCATTTCCGCTACACACGGCCAACCCAGCAGCTGCTCCAATTGGAAATATCAAAGAACGACTTTCTGCTCTTCTGCCAAACTTATTTTTCATCAAAATATTTCTCAATTAAAATAGGAAAATAAATCAAGCACTTGTGAAATTACGGCTCTGTTAAGCTGTTCGTTCGCTCAACAAGTTTAATAAATCTGCAACAGTTTCTAGCATAGTTTTCGCAGCATGCGAACAGCTTAAAAGTATGCTATACTCTTGGCCACCAATAGCAATTCCAGTTTATAGGGTATATCAGTTCCAATAAAATCTGCGCTTACTTCAAATCATACATTTTATTTTGCCTCTAGAAATAAAACAACAGTAAACAAATTGCACAGTAAATTTTAAGAGTATTACAAAAATTCATCAATTCAAATCGTTATATAAATATATATATTTTAAAAATAATTAAAACCATGGACACCGACACCATTGCGTATTATATATATATATATATATGTATATATTTATATATATAAATATATAGTTAATATCTATGCACTTTAAACGTATTCAGTTGGTTCTGCTCCTGGGCAGCGTTAGCTGAATACACTTTAAAAAACGCACTTAAACAAGTTAAAAGCAAATACCACAAGACTCAATTCTACGCATATAAAACTAGATATACCTAAATATATATATATATATGTGTATGTATTTGTATGTAGGCTTTGTGATCTGAGTTTCTTCAACTTTTTGTCTATGCGTACAAAATCTACAAACAATTCGTATTCTTATGAGGCGCAGAAATCGCCAAGTCCGCAACGTATTCAGTTTTTAGCACAGTTTTTCTTGTGATCGAATCAATTCCTCATTTCTAGGATATAATCTCTAGCACTAGTTTTCCGCTCGGACTTGATGAGTATCTTATAGTTGTTGCACATATGTAGTTGTTAAGTATATAAACTAAGCATAGATCGTTACATACATGTTTCGTTTAAAACTCTCAGCTGTGGCTTTAAAATATATTTCGTTTAAGTTCTATTTCAGTTATGGCGTTTTCTGGACAGCATCGTAAATAATATTCATCGTGCAAAGTATTCACTCAGTTTATTCAAGGCATTCACTTGCCCCACTTCAGTTTATATAAATCAAGTATCGTGTTAGATGTGGTGTAGGAAAGATTAATAACTAGATCGCATTGCGCTCGCTGTTATACAATATATAGTTCTATATATATATATATAGATATTTATAGATCGCTTTATTATATATATCACTGTTGCTGGTTTAACTCGATGCCGCTGCCGCTGCCGTCAGACCTAAGCTGTGGCCTCTGCCGTTTCCGCCTCGAAGACATCGTCGGACTCCTGGCCAGCCGCGTACTCGTCCTGTCCCTGCCCCTGCCCGTGCTCGTGCTCCTCCTCCTCTTCGTCCACGTCGTCATCTTCGTAGTCCTCGGGATACTCGCCGAACTCGGAGGATTCACCAAGCGTCCAGGCATCGTTTTCCATGGAATTTCTTGGACTGTAGCTCATGCTGCCCGTGATGGTCAGATTGTTGGCCGGCCGAAGGACACTGCAGGAGCGAGAGCGAGATTCTGATTAGATATCGTCAAGATCGAGGCGACTCATGGCGGTTGAATGTATTCAATGAGTGTGGCGAATACAAAACGAGTGCTAGACTAGCGACTAACTAAGCTTTTATTAATAGTTGTCTTATAATATATGTGTAAGTGTGTGAGTGTTGTGTTAGTCTTGAGCTATCATAGATTAGGATAAACGAGAACACGGATTAGTTTTTAAGACAAGGCAAACGTTTGTACAGCTAACGAACAGTTCTTAGATTTGTTATGGCGTTAGTTCACGTCGCTCCATTGTGAATGAATGTGATAAATTAGACTAGCTTGGTTAGGTTTAGGCTGTGTCCAGCTGACACACAAGACAAATCTTTGACTTCCGACAGTTGCACAAGTTGCAGCTTGCGAGCAGGAATATAAATATATATACATATATTCTATAGTTTATAGCAACGTATAAGATGAGTTCAATGCAAACAGATAACAAACAGTAAGTAACGAGCAACTAGCAACGAGTAACGAGTAACGAGTAACGGGCAACGATTAGCGAGTGGCAAGTGGCGAGTAGCGCTTGGCGAGTGGCTTTGGGGCAACTTCTCTATTCATTACATTGGCAAACTCGTCGGAGCTGTGCAGCAATTCGTTGTCGCTCTCGCTGTCGTTGGATTGGATTGGATTGGATAGATTCGTGTGTGTGTGTGCAAACGAGTTATAATCCATGGAAAAAGTTCGTTGCTTGGTTTCAAATAGATACTAGATGCTGGCTCTAGTAACACAATCAAGATTAATTACGTAGGAGTTCGCTGTGGTCGGCTCTGCAGGCACCATGTGTTAAGTGTTGTGTGTGAAGAAGAGATGTGTGTGTGCGCGTGTGTGTGTGGAAAGATAGATAGTTGTCGAATGTTGTGGTGTTGGCTTATCTTGGTTACAGATCGGTCACTAGCACACCATCCGTTGGTCATGACAGTCCACGGCGATAGTGTGAGCGAGATGGTCTACAGAGATAGCAAGAGGCGTTTGCGTAGGTTTGTGTGTGTGTGTGTGTGTGTGTGTGTGTGTGTGTGTGTGTGTGGGTGTGTGTGGTTGGTGTACAGAAATTAAAAGAAAAAGAAAATAATTAGCAAAATTATAACATAAATCGGAATAAATGTCCTACAGTTTTTAGAGACTATTTAGAGAGTAGAGTACAATATATAAGGTTATGCAATGCTGTGTGCCTACGGTCAGCATCGGGAGCACTACGAGAGTTTGAGTCGTAAGCGTGTTCATTGAGGGTGAGTATCGATTAGCTTTTAATTGGTCTTCAGACGCACCTTTACCTCTAGCCGCGATATAACCCACAACCTTAAGCTAATAATAATAAATGGAAAAACAAGATAATTACGCTTAAAATTATAGATATATAGAAATTATAGTTTATGGTCTAATGACTACTGTTAATCCTCGCCAAAGGGAAACTAAATGATGGCTCAAGCTACGGCGAACTACTAAGAATATCACGAGTATTCATTGGAGGGTGGCGAGCGGACTTTCTACTTCCTAATATCTAAATAGATGTAAAATCATGTGGATACCTTGCTAATCAAATTCGCCAATGTCAAATAGTTTCGATCTGTCAATTGGCCAAATTTATAGTAGAGCATATATAAGAAATAAATGAAAATACTCAGAGAATAATAATATTATCTATGATAGACTTAAAATTTTAGAGGAGGTTAGGGGAGATTGGGGAACTAACTATGCCTATAAAAAAGCACAGCTGCGGAGCTATTTAAGACTTGTATCTTGTAATTAAATAAAGGCTAAGGAATTTATAATTCACATAAGTGCATTAATATTCCTTTTTTTCAAACAAAAATATACTAAGAACTGAGTGATAATTAGTGACAGAATGGAATTAGATAATATCTTTCTAATCTTATCAATTGACTTTGCAAATTAGTTACTCTATTAATCTAACCCAGTATATATTAAACCCAGTTAGATTACATATAATAATTAAAGTTAAAAGCCAACTGGATCAGGAAGCTCTTAAATATATGTATATATATATATCACACAGTAATTCTATATATCTCACAGTAATATCTCTAATTCAATTATTATCGTAATACAAATTTTCAGGCATGTTAAGAATATCTCTGAATTCTTTAAAAATTCTGATTTTCAGTTGAATTTGGTTATATACAAAATTAAATTTCTAGTACATTTTTAAATACATCTTTCACTTTGGCCAAAGTTTTCTTCAATCACCCATTCGAACCTCTATTTTGACTTTTCGCTTTAAGCACAAATTTGATGTATATAAGTTATTGGCTAAATTAGACTAGGGTCTTATTGGTTGCGCGGGTGCTTTGGGGACGGATCATTTAGACACCTGAACGAGATCTAGATTCGTATATTAATCGTAAGCGCAGTGCTCTGCAGCTGCCGCCACAGGTGCTGGGCATTTACCTCTCGAAGGGCACATCGCCAGCTGAATCGTCGTATTGTCTCTGCGCCTGGGCCTGCGTTTGGGCGCGCCGCGCCTCCTCTTTGCGGCGGCGATCCTCGGCGGCCGCCTTCATGGGATCGTAGGTGGAGCGGCGCTTCCACATGACCATCTCGGCCTCCTTCTGCTTGTTCACTGCGGAGTCCGAGAGAATGGTTAAGGATCTGACTAATCTGCTTGACGACTGTACTCACCTGAGGCGTCGCGTCGCACAGCGGACGAGGCGCGCAGGCCGCCGCCGCCGCCGCCCAGGGATGTGGTGCTGCTGTTCATCACGGAGGTGTTGGAGCGCACGCTGCGGTTGCTGGCACGCGAGTTCTCGCCACGACTGAGGCCCATGGAGGAGGCGCTGGGGCTGCGCTTCATTTGTTCGGCCGGCTTCAGGGTGCTCTTGGCGTCGTTCTTGCGCAAGAAGTTGTTCGACTGGGCCGACTTGTACTTGGATATGTCAAGGTACTTGGGCTGGACGCGCGCATTGCTGCTCGCGTTGGCCGTCTGCAGCAGCTGCTTCTTGGCGTTGGCCAAGCTGCTGGGCACCTGCTGAGCCAAGCGACTGAGGCTCGTCTCACGCGGCATGGACTGCCGCAGCTTGGGACCGCAGCCAGAGGCAGCGCGCGGCTGGGCGCTCTTGATGCCCCGCCGTGGCAGCTCTGGCGTATTGGGACAGGCCACCAGCCCAGCGGCGGCCTGGGCGGCCGCGTTCAGCTTGCCCGCGGGCGCCGAGCTGGGCTTGGCTGGCGTGAGCCCCTGGCCAGTGGCACTTGCTGCTCCACTGCCCGCCACGCGCTGCTTGCTGCGCTCGATGCGCATGAGCACCGCCTTGTTGAGGCGCGTATTAGTCAGCGGCACGGCGGCGTCGGCAGCGCTGTGGGCTTGCAGTGCCTGGCGCGATCGCTGCTCCAGCTCTACCTCCTCCTCGCCGCTGGAGTAGTAGGGGCCCGTGGTGCCCAGCTCGTCCTCGTCGTTGATGTAGTACTGCAGCTCGTTGTCGTAGTCGCTGTACGACTGATCGAAGTGGTTGCTGCTGGCGGACTTCTTCAGCTGCAGCTGCAGTTGCTGTTGCTGTTGCTGCTGGTGCTGTAGCTGCTGCTGGTTGCGTGCCGCTGGGGGAGTATACAGATTCTGAAAGTTAGGGCGCGCCTGGCGCAGCGTCTGCAGCGGCCGCTGGAAGGAGCTGGAGCGACGCAGCGGCGATATGGAGCCAGCAGACGAGGTTGGCAGCTCGACGTGCTGCACGTGCTCCACATCGTCCAGCGAGTTCTTGCGCCGATGCAGCTGCTTCAGCAGGTACTCGCCGCTGGTCAGCAGCTGCAGCTGCGCCTCATTGATGCTGCTGGTCATTAGCGCGCGATGCAGTGGCGACGGCCGATAGCCCGCCGTCGCCTCCAGGCTGTGCTGTGGACTGCACTGCGCCGCCGGCGACTTGACCGAGCTGCGACGCGACGTCGACTGCGACGGCAGCTGCTCCATGGCAGGCCGCGAGCGGCTGGCACTGCGCGCACGTCCCAGCGTGTGCAGCGGCGAGGGTATCTTGCTCGGACTCTTCGGCGGCTTATACGGCTCGCCCGGCATCTGGCCGGGGCTGCTCAGCGCCGGATCGCTCGCGTAGTCACAGTCCCCCAGCAGCCGGTAGCGCTCAGCCAGGCTGCGATTAAGCTTGGCCGCCGCTGCATACTGGCGCTGCTGCTGATTATACAAGCTGAGGCTGTCATCTGTCAGCGAGTCCGCACCAGTGTCCGAGCAATTGTAGCTGCGTGTCATCAGTTGCTAATCCAGAGAGAGAGAGAGAGAGAGAGGGGAGAGTTGACTTGCTGTTTGAATTGTATTCATGAACCGCTCACCTGTGCCTGGGCCTGTGCCTGCTGCTTGCGGCGGTTGGCCGAGGAGCTGCTCACGTCCTGGGCGAGACTGCGGGCACGCGCATTGCGCGCCCATTCCTGGATCCAGTCCTGCTTTGTGGGCGCCGACTGCAGCAGCGCTGCCTCTGTGGGCGTGGTCGGCGTCTCGGGAAACTGATGCAGCTGCTGCTGCTGCTGGTTGTTGCTGCTGGTGAACACATTCAGTCGATACTCGGCCTTCTGGCGGTCCGTGGCGCTGCCGGCCATCGCCTGGGCGTGCGCCTGGGCATGGCGCAGCTTGGCCTCGTTGCTCACGTACTCGGAGCTGTCGATCTGCGAGGTGGACAGACTGTGCGAGTGGCGCGTCAGCTTGGGATGCGTGTCGAGCGCCCGCTGCTTGGCCAGCACTCCGCTGGTCGTGACACTCGTGAAGCAGCCCACGTCGGCGGCCGGCGAGCGCGGCGAGGGAGGTGTCGGCGGCGCCTGTGAGTGCAGCACCCGCGACTTGAGCTGCTCCAAGTAGGCGCCGGTGGCAGTGACACTGGTGATGTTGCCCTTCTGCTCCTGCTGCGGCGTCTCGTGGTAGTAGTTCACCTCCAGCACGTTGCTGGCACGGTTGGGCTTCACCGCCAACTGCTTGGGTCGTAGCTTGGCCGACGCAGCAGCCGCAGCAGCAGCCGCGGCGGCTGCATTGCGATCAATGTTCATGAGATCCTTCTGCTCCTCAGTGTAGTTGTCGCCGTCGAGCGTGTAGGTGCCCGCTTCGCTGGTGGCGTCCTCCTCGGCGGCCTTCAGGTCGTTCAGCGGCGGCTGCGGGCACATCAACTCCACCTGCTTCAGCGCTAGCTGCATCGCCGTGGATCGCGGCGTGAACTGCGCGGTGCGATTGGCCAGCATGATGGAGGTGCCCTTGGGCGGCGCGGGTTGCGTCTGCTTTGGCCGCTGGCCGGGAACACGGGCGGGCGGCTCCGCTGTGGCCGAGCTGCGCGGCGACCAGCTGTGCCGCTTGGAAGCGTCTCTGACGCGCGAGGCGCTGCGCTCGCGCACTCGCAACTTCACCGCAGGCGCTGCCTCGGTGGTGGGCGTGGCTGCTACGGAAGCATCATCCGCTACGCTGCTGGCGTCCAGGCTGCTGCGCTGCGAGTGCCGCCCATTGCCACCGTTGCCGCCGTTGACCGCTGTTGACGAGCTGCCCTCGCTCTCCAGCTTCGACATGGAGGCGCCGCGCCTGTGCCGGCTCTGGAAGCGCTCCATCATGTTCTTGTAGCGCGCGGCCTGAGCCGCCGAGTCGTTCTCCGAGGCGTCAAAGTGATCTATGGTGAAGGCCAACGACTGCTTCGCCGCTGTCGAGTTCGAGTTCGAGTTCGAGCCCGTGGACTCCTCTTCCACATCAGCAGCCTCGCTTTCTTTGTTGCTGCCGCTCTGCCGCTGATGCGCTCTGCCCAGCACAGCCGCTGCAATGGAACAACGAAATACAATTAAATTAGCATTTATTTACAGTTGCGCTCGAGTCCAGTTGGACGGTGAAAACGTATCAAGCAGCCGAGAGAATTCCTCTCGCGCGCCAAGCCAAGCCAAGCCAAGCGAGCAGCCCAGCCAGGGCCGGTTCAGCCGGCAAGCAGGCAATCGGGCGCCTAACACACCAGTCACCAGTCGAGAGAAAGCGCACAGCGACTTAAGCCACTTGCCACTAATTACTATTCATTATGATCATTACATATTAATGCAGTTTGATGTCACTGCCTAAACTGTGAGCCATTTCCGTTGATTAAATACATTTCTCATTCGCGTGACTAAACATTTGCATTTCATGTAAATCTAATTTAAAGCTATTTATTAAGGTAAAACAAATATACATAAGATGAATATATTTTTATATTAAAACCTAATTTATAATAATAATGTGTGTACTATTAGTTATCGGATATGTATTTATATAAATTTATATATAATTTTCTACATAACTAATTCTAAAATTAGAGAGATATATATATAAATATATTGTATATATAAATATATAAAATATGAACAAATCTTCCTAAAATATACATATATATTATAAAAATATTTATATATTATTTGTTATTTAGATATATACATTAAATTGATTTAATTCATTATATGTAAATATATTTATTAATTTACAAATATAGTTTTTATCTTTTCAATTTAAGTTCACAATAGAAATTTAATTCAAGCCAGAAACTAATCAACCTACCCTCTTAATTGAAGAATTCTTATATTTTCACCGTTTCTGAATTATTTAGTATTTTATAAAAATATTTATAAATGTTATAATTATTATTTTTGTAATAAAACAAAAACATAAAAAACCCTTTACCTCAAGGGTTATATGACTTATGCAGCTAATGAACTTGGCTACGCTAATGATGATGGCATTAGTCATTACTAACTGATTATTTCTCTGACTGAACATGCCCAACAACGTCCAGCTGGAACGTGGCTATATTCCCCCACACCCTGCTTCCGCTCACAAATTTCTATAGATTTCCGTGGTAAGAAAGAGGAAAGAAAGCAAAAACAATTTGTTTACAAGTTTGCCACGTCAGTGCACGAAGAGTGAGAAGGAGACAGGGAGAGAGAGAGATGACTCGGATTGCGGCACCATTTAGGGATCCACTCTACGTGCGTACTCGTGATCCATGCCTGACTGGATGGCCATCTACTTATGAGGCCAACAGGGGGCACTGCAGCGAGCGAAGGTTAGAGTTCGCTGAATTCGGTCAATTGCAGGTGTGGGGGCTGGCTGAGAGGGAGGGACTCGAGGCATTTTCTACGCTCTGGCTAGCGCGCTGACCATCGAGGTTCATCGGAGCACGTGTCTTCCGTTCCGCTGCTGAGCGGCTTGAAGATGTCCAAACTAACGGACGATTTCACTCAACTAATTGTGGCCGCAAAATCAATTTATTTTTTCCTGCAGTTTAATTATTCTATTAATATTTTGGTCGTAAAAACTGGAACATGGCAGCGGCACAAGAAGAAGCAAAGACGGCAAAAACTTTGACGCTTTAACAGGTTTTTAAAAATATAGATTAATTTAATTATGGCTCAAAGACTAATAAAGGAAATTACCAAAGATGCAGACATTTCAAATCTAACAAAATTAGTAAATCTTAAAAGCTAAAGAGCGGATGATTTTTTTTAAGTGACGATTATATATATAAAACATATATTTAAGATATATATATAATATATTTTTTCTATTATTGTAAATGCTGCTCAATCTATAGGAAAAAGCTTTCACTATGATTTTCTGCAAAACTTATTTATAATATTTAATAAGAATACTCTAAATATAAATACAATAAAATATAAAATAAAAATATAAAAACCTTAGTTAAATTATGTGCGGTTTGCTTTTATGATTTGTATTTAACTTATAAATCAATTTACGATCTGATGAGCACAACAAACAAGAGAAATAAATAAATCCGAGAGCATTGCACTCGGTTGCAATTGGCTGCGGGATGCTCTGTTCTCATAGGAGCTGCTGAAATATTACACCCAGTCTCCCAAAAAATGTAAAATGACAATTTATTATGATTGTAAATAGCCAAATGCATAGAAGAGATCAATAGTAACAGTATCGGAAAATATTGACTTGACTAGTTCAGAAAATATTGAGTTTTACGGTCTGCGACGCGCTCAATGAGCGTAGATACCTACATATATCTGTTTGGCTATGGGTTGTCAATGCGAGTATATTAGATATTCAGTATTAACTTTAACTTTAACTAAGTGTTTCTGAAATACGTTCCTAATGGGCGTATCTGGAGTATTTCGACACTTCATGCAAGCAAAAATTCAATGTCAGGGATGGATGACACCAATATACTCTTTTTCACTGTAGAAACAGTGTATAATGAATTCAAATAAACAGTTATTCGGCCAAGTAACTCTGCGACTCTGAGTTAGCAGCTATATCATATTCTTATTAAAATAGAAATGCTGCAAAGATTTGCAATTTTCGCTGATAAAAGTTTATATAGTATTTATATGCATATATTAGGGATAACGCAGACATTGCACATTTATACGGCAGATATGAACCAGCTACAACTATGCTTTGCTGCCCATATCTAAGTGCAATAAGCAACAGTTGGAGTTAGCAGCGATAGTAAAACTGAGATAAGACTTTGAAATGGAAGTCACATTTCGAAGCACAGTCACATAATGGGCTAAGACCGTGTTGCCAATTGGGTGATTCGGCCAAATTGAAGTCTTTAGCGACTTTGACACAGCACAATATGATTTCAGTATACATTGGCTCTGCGGCTGCTACACATTACGCAACCACTTTGCACTAGGCTTGTGTGTCTTAGAGTCAAATATGTACATTTTGGCCCTAACAAGCTGGGAATGTGTTCTTTAGCTGGCCAACCACAAAGCTGATCAAGGCAGCCAATTATCAGGCGTCGATGACCTCAATCCGGTGACAATTGATGATCGAATGGGGCGGCTTTCTCTGCTGTTGCCATTTAAAAAGAGACACATAGAAAGATATAACTATATATAAATATATATATATAAATGGGTAATCATATTTAAATGTATGCTTGACCGCAAGATTTGACACATTTTGGAGAAAAAAGATCTGCCATAAAATAGCATTTAAACCAAACAAAAAAGGCAACAAAATCGTTTAAACTGATTTTCAAGTGGGAACATGACGTAAGACACGCAGCTAATCGCCCAATTGGAAGCCAATTGGATTGCCGTGTAATAATAAAGGCTGTGATAAAACATTGTTATCGATTTACTGTTGGTTTTCTTGGGCAAGCAAAGTAGCCAAGTCCAATAGAGAGAGAGAGAGAGAGAGAGAGAGTGTCTAAGGCAAACACAGCAGGCGGCGGCGGCCCTTCGATTTCCTGCGCTCGACTTTCCAAAAGTTTCCGCAACAACAAATGGCCCTAAGTGCCTTAAGCAACAGTAACAACATTTTTGTTTATTTATTGCAAAAAGAGAAAAAAGTAAAAGCGTGAATGGCAATAAAAATAATTTAGAAATAAAAAGAAACAAACAAAACAACGCAGTAACAAAAGCCGCAAATGCCACTCGACAGCAGTAACAACAACAACAACAACAACAACAACAACAACAACAACAACAACAACAACAACAATTCCATATTTTTCGGCCATGCTGAGTGGCCAGTGTAATTACCATCAGTTGTGGTCCAAATGCAACAATTGCAACCAATTTGTAGCACAGTGTGCACTGTGCTGATCGTGTGCGTGTGGCAACAAGTGCGCAAAAGTTTCTGTTCTAGTTTGCAACAAAATCACGTAATGCACCCGGCCAGGCCAAGCATATACTCCGTAACTAATACAGATACGAGTTGGCTTGGCTCCAATTGCAATCGCAGTAAGCTCAGAAATCGGAAACAGAACTTCCTATGCAAAAGTCTTTCCCAAATCAGTATATAAATCATATTAAGAAACTATATATTAATAGTTTAATGATTTATTTATATACCATGAATAATTTTAATTTCATAAATAATTTATTTATGTAATAATCATTATATAATAATCTATAAATATATAAATCATATTAAGAAAATATATATTAATAGTTTTATGATTTATTTATATACCATGAATAATTTTAATATCATAAAAATTTATTTATGTAATAATCATTATTATATACTATTTCACTTAAACAGATTTTTAAATTGGATTGTTATTTTTTAATTTTGCTTGAAAAGGTCATTTTAATTTCTCCTAAGACAATAAAGATATCATCTAAAACAACAAGTTCTAGAAATCTTTCAATGTTTTTTCTATGTATATACATATATAAAATAGATTGATTATTTCAGGCTGCATTGTATAAAGATCAAAAAACTGAAAAATTTATATTTTAATTTTTATTTAATTTATTTGATTATATTATTTATTTATTATTATCCACAAATATAATTTATTTTCGGCTTAAAATTTATCTTAAGATATTCAATTCTTTTTCTAAATTGTTTTATTTTTATTCGATTTTTCACATTTCTTCAATTATTGTACATCAAACGATATACTAAAACTATCCTAAAGAGGTGTTCATCTATCAGGTATCGATAGAGAATTCAAGCAGAGTATCTTTTGAGTCCACCAATCAATAACGCCACATCTCAAATTGTTCTAGATTATAGTTGGAATTGACGTTAAATTAGTGTAGTTCGTCTCAGTGGTTGTGCTGCTAGGTCAAGTGGCATAAAATTGCCTTTTAACAATCGATATCTGGGCTAAGTATATCTATCCTTGCCTGGACTTTTCACACGCCAGCTATCGATAACGCAAATCTGTCATTAATTTGAGCTCATTTGACACGGATATTGTTGTGCAAAATATAGTCTATAGACAGACTTTAACGCAATCGGACAGGTTGAGTCACTCGCCTTGCTTTTTGCCAGTGAATTGCGTGTACGGCATGAAAATGGGAGATAATGACAGCGACTGTTGGATTTCGTAAGATCTGACTGTCACAGAAACAAAACAAAAACCAAAGCGCGAAGCAAATATGAATGAGTCTTGTCAAATAGCAAATACTCTTCGTGATTAACAATTTGCGAAACAGTTAATGAAGCGCCATACTCAAAGGCTTATCAAAAACTGGCAATTGCATCATTAGGTAATTATAATGCTATAAGATTGGGTTATTTATACCAAACTTGCATTGGATCTATATAAGACAGTGTGTATTGAAGTATCCATTATATATCTCCTAGGCATAATGCCCTTTGTAAGCGTATGTCAAAGCTGATAAAAAAATATGACCTGATTTTCCAAAGCGTCAAATCGCTTCGACAAGAGACATGGACAACACAATTGTATCGCCGTCTCTATTTGCTGGCATTCAAAAAAAGGCAGTGACCAGCTGAATGGATTACATACTATACAGATTATGTCATCCGTCACCCGACTTTCAGTTGGGTTTGCTGCAATGCATGGGTTCCATAGAACTCAACAGCAACTGTTTTTTGTTTAGCCAAATGCTAAAGTTACAATCGCTGGAATTTCTTTGGATTTTTAAAACATATTTCAAATATTTAATTGCAGCTCATAGTTTGGTTTCACTTAAGGGCTAAATATAATCAATTCAAAACATTTGGCACTGTCCCAAAAACAAAGAAGAAAAATCAAGAAAATTGCTCTGTTTGCGGCCTTGTGCTCAAATTGATAAAAGTCTACGCACGCTTCATTAGATGCTCAGGTTCAGTTTATAGATATTTATATTGAAAATGTTAAAATGTGCTCAATTTGTCTAACACCCAAATTCCGTCATCATTTTTAGATTTTTCTTTAAGCGGGAAGCGAACCGTTTTAAAATTTTTTATGTATTATATTCTTTATATTTTATTTTGTTCTCACAATTTTTCAAATTTGCGCAATCAATCAGAAACTATTAGAATTTGCAACAGCCAAAATCACAGATTCACAGCTCGCTTCCCACTGTGCAATGCTCTTTTCCATTATGTTCTTTCATGGGTGTGTTGTATGCGAATTTGTGTATGTGTTTATGTGTGTGCCTTTGTGTGTTTGTTTGCCATGACTAGTGCAATAAATATTTGCGCTAAAGTCGTGGCCAAAACTCGCCAAATAGCTTCATTAAAAATTCAAATTAAAAGCAGCAACAAAAATAAAAGAGACAAGCAACAAGCTCAAAACAACAATAACAAAAACAAGTTCATGAATAATGACACTCGGCTTGTTGCTGCTTTCTGAGTGCCTTTTTTTAACGGCGACGGCGACGTCGACTGCGACTCTTTTCAATGCGCTTACCTTTTTCGGCCGGCGATGGCGGCGGCTTGCCAAGGCAGAACTTTGCGTTTGACTCATCGATGGCAACGCCAAGTCCTACGAAGTTCGACGCATGAAGCTGCTGCTGATGCTGCAGTCGCGGCGACAGTGGGCTTGAGGTCGCTGCCGCTGCCGCTGCCTCTGCATCCTTGTCGTTTATGATCTCGGCAATCTTCTTGAGGTTCTCGGGTGTTGTGTCGGCTTTCTCGCGACCATCTAAGCTGTTGTTGTCGTCCTCGTTGTAGTCGCCGTTGCTATTACCGTTGTTGCTGGGCACTTGTTTTGCAGCTGCGCCGACTGCAGTCGCTGGCGTTGAATCTGCTGCTGCCACCGGTGCTACGGATCCTGTGTTTGTTGCAGCGCCTTCCGTTGTTGCTGTTGTGGCTACTGTCGTTGCCGTTGGATCATTTGCGTATGATGTCATATTAATACGAATTTGGTTGCTCTATTTTGTGGGCTTGGACTACGACACCTATTTATTACTTCTCTCTTCTTTCACTTTTTAATTAGTTAATTAATAAACGAGCACGGCATGTTTGCAAATCATGCTACTCATTCTGCCACAGCGATATCTACTACTATTTTGTTGCTACGCTTTTCGCTGCTGCTGCGCTGGCGTTGCTGCGTACGCAAATTCCTGCACGCCTACGTCGAATAAAAGAAATGTTGAGAATTACATAAAGAAATCAAGAACGCACGCACAAAGCAGATACAGCAATACACTCACACATACGCACACCCTCATACACATACGCACACACAGACAAGCAGTGTTAATGACCATGCGACGACATATTCAATTGTTCTGGCCGCGCTCTCAGTTGCCGTTGTTGCTTTTTGGCTTTTCTGATTGGACAAACGCATGCATGGAATACAATTTCGAGCACTTCCACTTCGACACATAAAAATAGCCAGGTCTGCTTTTCGTTGTTTTGCCTTTTCAAGGTTGCTTTTGTTGTTAATCGAATTTTAGCCGTGCGTTGTTTGTGTATTTATATATTTTTACATTGAACATTTTTGGAAACAGCAGCCGACAGAACCACACATGCACACAGACGTAAGGACAGACCAGCACACATACACACAGCATTTACATTCAAGGGCGCCGTCCGCTGAGACTGGTTCACTGCACTTGCGCTTGCACTTGTACTTGCACTTGCATTAGCTATTTTTCACTTTTCGTATTCACGGTTGATAATGAACTCTTTCATTATATATTTTCAACTTTGTTCTCGCTGCTTCTTATTATAATGTTTAACACGCGCTACCATACGCTGCGAGGCATACGAAACACAAACGCTTACTCACGTCCGTACAGACACAGTTAAGACTGAAAGAGGCGGCCGCAGTCTCTAATATGTTTTGGCCAAAAGTGACGTATGGCAACGGGTTGTGAGAGAGAATTCCAGCGAAAAAGAGAGCAGTACAAATCAGCTGCTGCGCGCGCTCACTAAACCGGTGTTGCCGTTGTTTGAGAGAGCTGCACAGAGCTGTCGAGTTTTCACATAGTTCACGGAACTAGAGAAAGGAACAGTTGGATAATAAGATATGCTTAAAACAAATTAAATGAAAGCTTTTTGAAACATACAATGTAATTTAATAATAGAAATTATTGCTCTCATTACACTATTTTCATTTAATAGCTCTCAAATAAAGGACAATAACAGCTGTAGCTGTTGGTGGGACCATACACATTTCAAGTAGGTGGCAACGCTCTACTCATAACGGCGCGCACACAATTTATTGTTTGCTTTCGCTCTCGCTCCCCACCCTCATTCAGCAGAAACAGAGCAAACAAATGATGACGCATTGTTACGAGTAAGCAAATTAATTCGCTAATAATTGGAAACAACAAGCTAGACATCATATCAATGCTAATTAGCTATATACAACAACCTGTGCAACGCTTTAGATTTCACGCATGAATGAGCTTAGCGTATTTGAGCGCAGGCAGTGCACACGACAGGTGGCCTTCGCATGCCACTTTGCGGTCTATATTTATAGCGAAATTTGAGCATAGAAATGAGCTAAGAATTGCATTCGTTAAACAGCAGCTGCAACTGGACAATTGGCAGACATACAGTGTCAACAAAAACAATTGCCGCTTAAATGATAAGAGCGTCGAACACACCCATACAAACGCAAACGCACTCTCTCTCTCTCTCTCTCTGCCTCTCTTTAACTAGCTCCCTTTGGTATGCGCACGCTCTAAGCATTTTTTGTATGGGTATTTTTATTGCCCCTACACTTGTTCAGCACTTTATTTTTCTTTGCGCCTTTTTTGCACTTTTCGTTGCACACTTGATGGAGTGAAGCTTATTAAACACTTATCACACAATTTACGTATTCAATTAAAAGCATTTACTTGATGCGATGTGCAAGGAAAACGAACGCCAGGAATTGCAACTTTTCGCGTTTGTTGTGCCAATCAGACTAGAGATGGCTGACCGAGCGATATATCGACTCCAACGATGAAAAAGTGTGACCGGCTACACGAAACGAATAAATAACGCACTTATGGCAGCAATAGAGGCGCAAATATTTAAAATAAAATATTAAATGGATATTTTTTTATTTTTAAAAGCAAATAAATTTGTTATATAAATGTTGATTTAAACTATGGTTATTTTAAAAGTCCAGGCATATTCCAGTCCACGCTTGTCAATATGATGCTTGGGCGGAAACACGATGCGCAATTTATTGTGACTTGCTGTCCACTGTGAATGGAGAAAAATTATGCTAATTGAAATTTTGATAAAAATCACTTTTATAGGGAATATTCACGTTAATTTTTGTATTCTCCATGCCCAACATTGATATCTGCGTGGTCTGTCTGCTCAGGACTTCGTTGTCCATTCCAAGGTCCAGCCCAGTGAGCATGACATTGTGGAAGACATTGATTTCCTTGCCCAGTGGATAGATCTCCAGCTCATTCGTGTCGTAGGGATACTCGAGCACAATGGCATAGATGACGGCCTTGGCCGCGGTCGACTCCTTGCCCTGGGTGTACCACACATGCGGCGTCAGCGTATCGTTCTGGTAGATCCACGGCGTACTGCCATAGATGCCCTCGCCATTGATGCGCAGCCAGCGGCCCATGTCTCGCAGACGCTCCTCGAAGATGGGCAAGATCGTGCCGTACTTCGTGGGCCCCACATTGATCAGGACATTGCCATTGCAGCTGACCGTCGTGACGATTTCTACAAGGGATCGACTCATGAGGGAAAGTTCATTAAGGACCGTTGGCCGTACCCTTGATGACATCCTTGGAGCTCATGAAGTCGGCCAGGGTCACATCGAAACGCTGTCCCCAGCTGGTGCGATCCAAGGTGAAGGCGTTCTCCCACTTGTGCCGCTGCAGCACGCCTGGATTGAAGCGATCGGCGCAGTTGTAGAAGTCGCCATGCATGCAGGCGGTGCCGAAGCCCCAGCGGTCATTCGTCACAATCGTCTCCCTGACGGGGCTGTCGTTGTAGAGCCAAGCGATGAACTCCTCCGATCGCCAGTACTTGGCTGGCGCCTCCCAGTCGCCGTCAGACCAAATGATCTCCGGCAAATACTCCTCCACCAGCTCCTTCTGCTCCGGGCGTACCTTGTAGTCCACGTAGTGCTGCTGCAGCAGCAGGTGCAGCTTGTCGTCAATCCACAGCCGATTGAACCACTCGAACAATGAGTAGTACAGCCCGAACTTCAGATCAGAAACGCTGCGCACAGCCGCCGCCAGCTCCTCTGTGGGATTTAGAAGATTTACATTTAAAAATAGATAACTTATTGATTTAACTTACTGATAATATCTCGTTTGGGTCCCACATCGACCGCGTTCCAGCCGAAGCTGTGCTTAGAGGGCCACAGCGTGTAGCCATCGTGATGTTTGCTGGTGAGCACAACATATCTAGATAAATAGATAGATAATATAGGTGTAGATATATAGATATAGATAAAGATATAGATATAGATATAGATATAGATATAGATATAGATATAGATATAGATATAGATATAGATATAGATATAGATATAGATATAGATATAGATATAGATATAGATATAGATATAGATATAGATATAGATATAGATATAGATATAGATATAGATATAGATATAGATATAGATATAGATATAGATATAGATATAGATATAGATATAGATATAGATATAGATATAGATATAGATATAGATATAGATATAGATATAGATATAGATATAGATATAGATATAGATATAGATATAGATATAGATATAGATATAGATATAGATATAGATATAGATATAGATATAGATATAGATATAGATATAGATATAGATATAGATATAGATATAGATATAGATATAGATATAGATATAGATATAGATATAGATATAGATATAGATATAGATATAGATATAGATATAGATATAGATATAGATATAGATATAGATATAGATATAGATATAGATATAGATATAGATATAGATATAGATATAGATATAGATATAGATATAGATATAGATATAGATATAGATATAGATATAGATATAGATATAGATATAGATATAGATATAGATATAGATATAGATATAGATATAGATATAGATATAGATATAGATATAGATATAGATATAGATATAGATATAGATATAGATATAGATATAGATATAGATATAGATATAGATATAGATATAGATATAGATATAGATATAGATATAGATATAGATATAGATATAGATATAGATATAGATATAGATATAGATATAGATATAGGTATAGGTAGATATGGAAATGGAGCTTACTTGGCTCCACTATCTTTGAAGAGCAACGCCCACTGCGTGGCATTGAAGAGCTCCGCTGTGAATTGGTCTGCGAATTGCTGATAGGTGAAGTCAGGCTTGTAGTTGCGCTGCATGAAGCGTATATAGTCCGGATTGCGAAGATCTATGGACATCATATATATATGTATATCAGTTTAGTGATGTTGGCTAGACACTCACTTATCCAGTTAGTCCAGAACCATTCGGAGCCGAAGCTTGGCACGGAGTAGACGCCGTAATGTAGAAATATGCCCACCTTTGCCTCATCGTACCACCTGGGTAGCGGTCGCTGATCTAAGCTTGCCCAATTGGGTTCATACCTGGTGCGCTGACCTGGCAACTGTGCCCAGCTGTCAGCGAACACGCAAACAAACAGCACTAGAAATGCCCGCCCCAAACGTTCCATAGCTCTTATCAACGATTCCAATCAGAATGTGCCGAACTCTAATACGAATTCCCCTAAGTACCGCTTAGCTTCGAATGCAGCGTCCAACTGAGCTCGGAGCGAAATGAAATACGAACAAATCGCACATTACGGGAGTGCACGAGAGAAAGAGCGAGAGAGCGAAGCGAGGCGAATTTGAGTACACTACAAATGCCGCTATTTATTTGTGATTCTTTACTTACTTTACTAAGATACTCAAATGTCGACTATATAGGATTACTATAAGAAGTGTAAATGAAAAAGAAATTAATAATTATTTTCTATGCATTTCCTTTTATTTACTTCGGTAATTATGCTCTTCATCGCTTGATCCATTAGCGAGGGTATTTACTGTTCGCCGTGATACAACTACACACATTAACGACTGGAAGTGTAATGGGAAATGGAATTGGATGATCACTAACGGATACCTATGCACATGTATATGTGAACGCATGCGAGAGGAAGAGAAAGAGAGAGATAGTGTGTGCTGTGTATGTGTGTGTGCAGTATTTTTTGATTGAAATTAATAATATCAAGCAAAATGCTCGGAGATTTGCAAGATAAACTGATTATTTTCTGTATAGTTAAAAAAAGTTTGAGCAGCGAAAAATTAAGATACTTTTTTTATGCTTGTATAGAAAATGAAATACAATATGGATACACAACTTGAATCTCAATATGTTTACAATTGTATGTTTAATATAACAAAAAACATCTTAACTATAATAAAATCAAAATAAATATATATATGCGTGATAATCAACAATATATTTAAATAATAATTCATATTATTAAGTATACGCAGTAAATATTTTTAAACTTGTTTGCATTTCGTGGAACAAATATATGTCTTTATATAGTGATTCACTAACTACCTATGTATAATGGAACATCTATGTATAGTCAATCCCTATCTTAAGTCAGGTTCAATGCATTTGATCAAAATATATTTTAACTTTAAGTGGGATCCATTGATGAATGATCATGCACCTTTGTATTTAATTTAAAGAACTTATGTAACTCTAAAAGTGTCACATACTTTTGAGCTGAAAAGTTTTTCAAGTTAACATATAAAACTATTCCAGGTCGTCGACTGAACGTATCAGATCGGTCAAGGCTATAAAAACTTAAAATGATTCTGAAACTAGAAATATAAAATATGGCATATATATATACATATAATATATAATATATAATATATAATATATAATATATAATATATAATATATAATATATAATATATAATATATAATATATAATATATAATATATAATATATAATATATAATATATAATATATAATATATAATATATAATATATAATATAATTATTGAAGATTTCCCTTATTCATTTTTCAATAAGAAAACACATTTTGAGTTTTTTTAATTGAACATAACAGTTTATTTATTATCATTTTGCGTTTTATTTATTTTTGTTTTTATTTGTATTTGTTTTTTCTGTTGCTGTTGTTTTTGTTTTGCATTTGTCTTTTTATCATTAAATGTTTGTTTTCTGTCTCTGAAGTCCCAGTGGAAACTCGCTCGATATCTTGCCTTTTCTATCATTTCCCATAGCATTTCAATGAATGGATTTTTTGTGTAATAAATAGTTCAAAGTTTTATTTTTTTTTTTTTTTGGTTTTCAACGGTTCTAAAATTTAATTGGATAGGTGTAATTATTTTTTTCTTTTTTGGTTTAGCTAAAGCCTGGACTGCTCAGTGAGCTGCGAATGTCTCTGGGGAGGAGAGAAGGGCGTTTCGACTACTAACTATAGAGAAGATGCCCCAACTAATGCACATAAATCATATCACACACACACGCGCACACACACACACACGCACATACGCACATACAACTACACATACACCTACACAGATGCAAACAGCCTAGTAAACACTGAACTTTATCCTTTATACATATATATCTATATAGAAATATATATAGTTTCGTTAATTTTTAAAGTAAATTAGCTTCATTGCATTTAGTAATTAAAGTCAATCAAATTCTCAGCACGTTTTCCAACACTTATATATTTTGTTTTTTGTTTTTCTATACCTAATTTAAACGGGTGCGAATATTCTTTAGAAGAATCGTGAAACATTTCGGTGCGTACAATTTCCATTCGTATCGTTTATAAGAGACTTCGAGAGTTAAGAGTGAGTTTGTGTGTGTGTGAGAGTGTATTCTGATTCGGTTCAGAAATAGTTATACTATATAGAAATACTCTACAAGTGTCGAGTGCTGCTATAGCTTAGCGAAAGTGTGAGAAGGAATACAAATGTAATTAAACTGCTGAGTTGAGGAGCCATACATATATATATATATATATATATATGATATACATATACAATAAGCTTTCTTGATTGTTTATAACAATTATGTATTCTACTTATAGAGCAGTTTACAAAAAAATCTAAAGTTTCTATTTTAATTAAAGTTGGAGAATTAAAAGAAACTAAATCATAATCTATTAGTTTAATATTTGTATATTTAAATTACGATTACGCACATTTAAATAGTAGTTTAATTGAGGTATAACTGTTAGAAATGAATACTCAGAACAGAACTGAAAAAGTAGTGTGAAAGTGTGGAAAGACTTTCCAGCTGGGCTTTGTTAAAGCTAAACAGTGTGACCGTGCTGCCTCAAATTTTCAAGTGTGACTTCTTTTGTTTCTCTTTTTGCTTTTTCTTTACATTTAATTTATCTTATCATTTTTTCTTTTATTACTATAGTTTTTTTTTAAGTGCCTGTATTTGCCTTTTAGGCTATGCCTTTTAACTGTTATTTGAGTAGCAGCAGATCTCTCTGGCGCTCTCTTCGTATCGCATTCTATTTCTATGCACAGCAACTGCTGGTTTTACGCGCGTGTGTGTGTGTGCGTGCGAACTCTAAGCAGTAAATTCCTCTCTCGCGCTCTCAGCAACTGCTTGATTGCACGCGAGGGAGCGTTTCTGGCGGTATGGAACTATAAGCAGTTAATTACTCTCTGGCGCTCTCTTTACATTTATCTATGCACAGCAACTGCTTGATTGTACGTGTCTGTGTTTGTATGTGTGTGTGTGTGTGTGTTTGTGGAACTCTAAGCAACTGTCGACTATCGACGCTTATCGATAATTGTGTTTTACATTTTGCATGTTTTTTTTTGTATTTTTGTTTGTTTTATTTTTACAATATTTTCAACTTTAGGATCATAGAAGTAATAACATTAAATAACATTTTTGCGTAATTCTAGTATTTCTAATGTTTTTTTGTTTGTTTGTTTGTTGTTGCTGCTGTTGTTGTTGTTGTTGCTGCTGCTGCTGCTGTCACACTATGTGTTGCTGTTGCCGCTGCCGCCGCCTGCTGCTGCAGCTGCCGACGCCACAGCCGCTGTCGCAGCGCCCGCTGCATTGCACTGTATGAGCCCGCTATGCTGCGCCGTCGGCGTCGCACCCACAGCCGCCCCCGCCACTGCCGTGCCATGATGCTGATGCAGGTGGTGCAGGTGAGTGTGCGGATGATGGTGGTGGTGATGGTGATGAGTGTGGTGATGATGGTGGTGGTTCAAGTGATTCAAATTGTGGTTGTTGCTGTTATTGTTGCTAAAATTTAAATGTAATGCGCCAACCGCCCCATTTGTTGCCCCATTCGGTGGCAACGCCTGGCCGCCGCCGCTGGCATCGGTGCCTGCTGCTGCTGCTGCTGCTGTTGCATGAGGAGGAACTGCCGAGGTGCAGTAGCGCGTTGTATCACCAAATTCGCCGCTGGTTAAATCACCTAGAATACCGCCCAGGAGGCCGCCGCTGCCGGGCGGCTTGCCGGCTGCGCCCGCCTCTGGTTGCGTGCAAATGGGCGTGGCAGCGGCATCGCCATCAATGAGCGAGGTGCCGCAGCTGCTTTGTGAATTGACATGCAGCGCCTCGGCAGAGGAATTGCTATTGTTGCTGTTGCTGTTGCTGCTGCTATTGTTGTGCGGCTGCTGCGGTTGCTGCTGTTGCTGCTGCTGCTGCTGCTCACAGTTGGAGGCAGAGACCGAGACAGAGACAGAGGCAGAGGCAGAGGCGGAGGCTGAGGCGGATGCTGAACCGGAATCGGTTTGCGAGTCCTGACCACAGACGCTGTTGTCGTCGGTTAACCGGAGCGCCACCTCCAGATCGCGCAGCACGTCCGTCTCCTTCTCGTCGATCAGATTGAAGCGGCGATGCAGCGCTGTGAGGTGCATGAACGTCAAATTTAAATGGGTGTGCAAGCCGAGCAGCGCGATTTCTCTGAAATGCGCCGCATACAGATGCGCTATCACATGAAATTGCAAGCGTAAAATCTTTCGGGCGATCGACTCGAACGAGCCCGGAAACTCGTTCGCGTATTTGGTTGGAAAGATCGACTCGTCGCTGACCGTCTTCTGCGTAAAGGTCATCACATAGTCGATATACTGCGGCGCTGCGACCCGCGTCTTCTTGCCCTTCTCATCGAACCATAAGTACGTTCTGCAACGAAACGTTTAAGGCGATTACAACTCGTTCTATATTCATGAATATACTTCATTCAGACTCACCTGTTGCCCGGTCCGGTCATGTCGGCGCAACCGGATTGTGTACAAAATTCACTAATAGTTCCATAGACCAAGTTAACGTGCTCGAAGAGAGCCAGAGCTGTAAGACATCAGAGGTATATGATATGAGTAAGGGTATTCAAAATGCAATAAATTTATTAAAATAATAAGAAAAAAATGTAGTACATAAATCAAATATGAGGATGATTTAATTAGGGGTATTCATGAGATTAAATATGATTAAAGTAGAGCCATACTCATGAGAGATCATGTATTGAAGTAGAAGTTAGAGATGATCTAAGTAGGGTATTTAAGAAAGATAATATAGAAAAATTCAAATTGAATATGCTCCAAGTAGGGGTATTCAAGAAAAATGATGAATTGAAAATATATGTTAAAGTTTACCTATATAGGTATATCTATCGAATACATCAGACGACATCTTATATAATATAATATATAATCTAAGTAGGGGTATTCAAGAAAAATGATGCATTGAAAATATATGTTAAAGTTTATCTATATACGTATATCTATCGAATACATCAGACGACATCTTATATAATATAATATATAATCTAAGTAGGGGTATTCAAGAAAAATGATGCATTGAAAATATATGTTAAAGTTTATCTATATTCGTATATCTATCGAATACATCAGACGACATCTTATATAATATAATATATAATCTAAGTAGGGGTATTCAAGAAAAATGATGCATTGAAAATATATGTTAAAGTTTACCTATATAGGTATATCTATCGAATACATCAGACGACATCTTATATAATATAATATATAATCTAAGTAGGGGTATTCAAGAAAAATGATGCATTGAAAATATATGTTAAAGTTTATCTATATAGGTATATCTATCGAATACATCAGATGACATCTTATATAATATAATATATAATCTAAGTAGGGGTATTCAAGAAAAATGATGCATTGAAAATATATGTTAAAGTTTATCTATATACGTATATCTATCGAATACCTCGAAATATTAAAAATATACATTTAACATGATCTAAATAGGGGTACTCAGGCGACATCTCATATAATATATAATCTAAGTAGGGGTATTCAATAGGGTTATAAATTGAAATTACACGCCTATGATAGATACATGAATAATAAGGGATATTCATAAAAAAAGCGAGTATATTCAATGCTAAGTTAAGCAGAATTAACTCTTTATCTTAATCCATAACTCATCTTTTGTTATTTTGCTTTATCACACGAATAATATTATGAATTATATAATATATTTCATATATTATAGATTTATTCCATATTTATATTTGAAACTATAAAAGTTGATATATTCATATAAATATATATTGATTATAAATATATGTATTCATATAAATATATATAGTAAGTCCAAAAATATCTTAGATATATTAAAGATTTTTTCTATATAAATATATTTTTTAATCGAACTATTTTCAAGGCTTTACATTCATAATGAATACTTTGCCTGCTCTCTCTCTCGCTCCCCGCACTTGCTCGCTCTTTTTCCTCCTAGCCACATTTCTTTCACTTTCCCCATGTCTCTTCTTCTTATACGTCAGTGACAGCTGCGTTTGTGTAAACTTGACATTGAAACCCACAGCTGGGGGCCGGCGACAGACAGGCAGCTCGTCAAGAGTTTTATCTTGCGAGGCGCGCTCGTAGCGTTAAATGGGTCAATGTTAACTCAATATTGGCACAACTGGGCGCCAGATGATAGAATAAAGGGAATCGCTTCGATACATGGACGAGCGATAATTTTCCCGCATTACGTCAGTCCGAATTGCATTATGAGCTGGGCAGAGAGATGCACGCAGCAGGCGGAGGAGGCGAGGCAGGGGACGACTTCAAATGGCCCGGCCAATGAAATCACTTTTAATGGATAGGGGCTAGGCATAAGTATATATTCTCAATATAAATATCTATGTATATATATGAATATATATGTATCTAGCTTTTCTCTATCTGCATGAAGTCAACTTCTGCCCCGATTGTTTACCATGCGACCTCTCGACCCGCCCACCCAGCTGGTGGCATTTTGCAGTTGATTATTAAGAGAATTTATAATCAAAGACGGAGGCGCTCGACGGGGGCAAGCCGCGTTCGTTACATTCTGCTGAAACACTGCCAATTATTCTAAAGGCTGCAAAAGGCGTCTTTTAGTGCGTTAATTTCTATTTGCGTACCTATCATTATTTTCGATGAGATTAGCGCGGGATGATGTAATATCTGACAAATTGCTGCGAGCACAAGATGACAGCGACGACTTCAACGACGAAGGTGATGATGATGATGTTTGTAATGGTTATAATGATGTGGATAATCATGTGCATGATGTAAGCTAGTATTGCCAATTAACATTTAGGACCACCCACAGGGTGATTAACTGGAGAAAAGTAGAAGGACGTCCGCCTCAGAACTAATTGGAATTCAGCTCGGGTATCGCTTCGATTGTAACTCGAGATGCTTAAGCATTTTTAAGTTTAGATTAAATTTAGATAAGAAACTTATGCCCCGGGTATTCCATAGTCGAGCACTCTTAATTGTTTTTGCATATTTATGTTTATTAATCTCTTAAAGTCAATTGAAATATGCATAAGAGTAAAGAAGATCAAAATGAATTCTGAGAATAAAATAAAAAAAGAACGAGGAAGAATAAACAGGAAGACATAGGACATTTAAATTAAATTCAAGTGAGATTCCAAATACTTAAAGAAAAATGTATTCTGAGGAAAGAGAAAAACGAAAAGAAATGGAAGTCATCTAAAGATTACAAAATAAATAAAACCAATTCAAATTGAAGTGTTTAATAAAACTCAAATAAATGTCAAACGAAATAGTTTAAGAGCTAATATAAATAAATATTTCAGTCAGTTTTTGTTGAGTTTTAAACTCATGTAATTTCTATTCTAATTCTAATTTACTACCAAAACGCGACACGTTTCAATCTAGACCTCGTCTCAGTGCTCTAGCTTAAGGTAGGTCTTCTTTTCGCAAGTCTCGAAATATAATTGTTGTAGAACACTCAAGATTCTTATATTACTAAGTTTATAGATCTATTTAATTGCGCTCAGCGTGAGGCAGCAAAGTGTAAAGACTTAAATGTCTGCCTTAAACAATTCTTAATCTTGAGTTCATCAGAGTAGAAAACGAGCGAGCGCCTTAATAGAGACTTGCTTTAAAATAATTGCCGCAGAATAAACATTTTAATACACGCTCTCGAGATGAGTTGTGTTCTCCAAATTTGTAAATATTTAAAAGTGTATCTAGTTTTAAGATATATCGATATTTATCGATATTTATCGATAAGCTTACACAGAAATAAATCCCATATATACATGGAGTCACCTGTCACCTGTTCACACCTGGTCTACTGGCCAATCAGTGGCACGCTACAGAAATCCGAGTAGTCTTATAACCGGAGAGCTATCAGTCAAGCTACATCCATTCAAGCTCAAGGGGCGATATCTCGAACTAAGCCTCAATTGGCAGCTGCTTTGAACGCAGTTTCCCATTGTTAACGGCACGTTCTAAGCCCAGTTAGTTGAATGAGAGTCATAAAATGATCTCCGTGCGGCCAGAAGTCACGAGGTTCAAATACCGAACGACTTGTCTATCAAATTTACGAACATTTTTAATCACACGCCGCGAGGCAACAAATAAAATTCATAGATGAATGGGCAACAACTCTAATAAATCATAACACGAATATCACGTGAAAAGAAAAAACACGCACACAATCAAAAGGTGGGCAGAGGTAGCTCTGAGTGTTGTTGCACCGCGAGATACTCTGCTTTCGGAAGAGAGAACGAGATTGTGAACTACAAAAGAGCTTTACTAGAGATAACCGTACGTCTAGAGCACACTCTGCTCTCAGGAAAGAGAGTTGGCAAAAACTGAAAAATAAAGACCGATTGAAGTAGAGCTACGACTAAAACGATATCCTGTATTCCAGGAAGAATTGACGAGTAAAAAATAAATATATAATAAAATAATAAGATGAAATAAAATCAAATGTTAAATGCATGAAACTATCAAATTAATTAAATTTTATAGATTAATATATATTTATGTATATAGATTTATATAGTATTTTATAAAATATAAATATACCCTAATTTTATACTTTATTATTATCATATATAATATATATCATCATAAATAAATTTTATATAATATCAATCATGTTAATTATTCAAAAATATGAAATTCAATCAGATCTATTAACGCATAAGTAGTATTCGAATCAAGAATCTTTTTAGTTATCAGAGATATCTGCAACAACTCATATCAGACATCCGCATTGAAAATCAAAAACACCCTAGCAGTAAATCGAGGGTATAGGGTATGATATGTTTGACAAAGTTCAAGGCAAGTGCAGCTATATATAAATATATACAGGGTATCTCATTGATACACATTTACTATTAGTTTGTTCCACTTACTGTGTGAGGCTAGCCATTCATTGTAGTCCAAGCCAGCTGGAAGATCGACAAGGGCTTTGAGATCAGCTTCAGGTAGTTTGCGTTCCAGGACGCTCTCCTCCAAATACAATTTGGTGTCTGTTGAGTTTTGATCGCCATCGCGCTCTTTGCGACGCGCCTTACTGCAATGAGACACAAAAAAGACAGGGTATCATAAGCGAGGCGAATGAATGAGAGCACAAATAAGAATCAAAATATATATATATATATATGTATATGTATATGTATATGTGTGTGTGGGTGTGTGATTCATGTTAGTCCTAGTGAAGTTCTCTCACCCAGCTACGCATAGAAATGTGTCGACCGACTCCTGGGCATAGCGGTACAGTGTGCCTATGGTATCACCAATTTTAGAGGGTATCGTTGTCACTTGCCACATAAATCGCGCGGTTCGCAACAAACATTTGAGCACAAACGACGCGGGCGCTGAGCTGTTCGCTGTGGCACTTGATCTCTCAGCTTTGCCTATATCTACAATGGGTTCTGATTCGTATTCTAATTTTGTGGCTATTGAGGTGGTTGTTAATATCGTCGTTGTAGCTGTCGCTGTTGCTGTTGCTGTTCCTTTTGTTATTGTTGTTGGCACCTTGTTGTTTGGCGTTACTTTCATTTTTTGGTATTATTCACATTGCTTTGGTCTTTTTTCTGTTTTTTGTAGATTTGTCTTTCCGGTCCGCTCTGCAAATGCGATCAGAATGTTTGCTTATAACAACTGAAAGACCGCACAACCTACTCCTCTATAAACATACACACACCCATACTCTCACGTGTCTTATCGCTCTACGGTAGCCCTCGGAATGGCAGCCAACAACAAGCCAAATCAAAGAAAAAACAAAAACTTCAACCGACTCGAGCAATGAGAAAAAACCCGTCTGTCCCTGACTGGGGTTATTATGTATATACTATAAAAAATATCATAAATATAAATATATTATAATATAATATATATAATTCATGATAGCGTTTTCTGCCTCTCTCTAGCTAGCTCCCTCTCTCTCTCTCTCGCGAAAAAGAACTCGCGCGAGCTTTGCAGGCTAATATTTGTTCATTTAGTCTTTCGGACTAGGCGATGCGATAGACTTCAGCACCTTGAAGATTGTTTTGGTAAGTGCGCCGACGATCAAAGTATTAATAAACCATAATTAATATTGTTTTTTGTACACCAAAGATAGTATCAATGTGTCTGGATTTAGACAGGAAGTAGAAGGTAGAGATTAGAGAATAAAGAGTAGAGAATATAGAATCGATACTAGAGAGTAAAAAAAAGAAACCAACTAGATTTCAGTAAGTATCAGTAAATAAGTATCAAAATTAGGAATCGATTCTAAATAAAAGAGATTTAAATAGAGTAATCTACTCACAGACAGACAGATGAAGAGAGTGAGAGGGGGAGAGAGAAATACACAAAATAGTACACAGATCGAAAGAGAGATATAAGATAAAGAGTTGAGAAATAGACAAAATAGATCGAGACAGAGACTGGGAAAGTATGATTCACTCTAGAGAGTCTATTATGATGATATACCAATTTCTCCTATACAATAAATAATCACAAAAGCTTAAAATCTTTTGCATTGATTAGAAGCAAATTATTCCTTTATCATGTCACAAGCGAGAATTTTAAGAGGTAGACTCTCCAAAATATTGGAATATAATAATAATAATATTATCAAATAATGAAACATATCTCAGGGATTGATGGAGGTTAGATTGGATTCGACCCAAATATCCATGAAATAATTATAGACTGGAGTATACATAGTCAAGTACAAGGTTCTTAGTATAAAGCTTGAGATTCTTCACTCTCGTTTCCTAGGAGATGGTAAAATTCTTAGTTATATTCTAATCCATGCTTAAGCAATATGTTCTCCTCTCTCTGTTCACGCACTGCTCGAAGGATTATTTAGAGCGAAGTTCAGTCTGTCAACTTAAAAAAGATTTCCGAAGTGAACTTGGGGCAAACACTATGTGTTTATTTCCTAGTCAACATAGTCTATGTAATGATATAATATATCATAATTGTGTGCTTAAGCAGCTTACAAAAAATTTGCTTTTAGATAAGACAAAAGCCCCAGAAACAAGCTCGTAACGCTTTCTAAGCCCCAACAAACTGACATAGAACGCAGTCCGTAAGACGAAGCCCAAAATAAACAGCAACAAAATAATAAGAACAGAAACTTGTTCCATTTGCTCTATTTAAATAATTGCTAAACTCCCGATCTTTGGGCATATGTATGCATAGAGATAATGCCGCGTAGAGAACAGCGCAACGGAGCGTATTGACCAAATCATGACGATAACAGCGGGCTGCCATACAGATATATATAAATATATTAATGTGTGTGGCTCGGTGTATATATTATGATTATTTGCTTGGGTAAACAGGTGAGCACAATCGAGTCGTCAGTTCAGTGGCCTCTCCATTGTCTAGCTTAGGCGATAATGAAAAACTTTGCCATACAATTCGACCTCATTGTCAATTTTCAACAACAAAAGCAAATTCAAAAACAAAAGGGCAAAACGCACAATAAACACGAGTTAAATAAAAATGGAAAACTTAAAAATTCATGGACAAGGTCGCTCCCTGATAAGATGATTGGAAAAAACGAGCTTTGCTACCCCACCGACAGCTGTTTGGAGCTGCCCTCGCTGGGTCCCCTCATTACTCAATCGCAAAAGCAACCCTCGACCACATTTCAATTTCCATTTTTCAATTTCAATTTCAATTTCGATTTCAATTTACAGCTCACAAATTGCGTGTCAGAGGAGTTACAAAGGTCGCCTCTTAATTTAAATGCACCTTTTGTTCATATAACCCCCCACCTAAGGTGTGACATTGGGCGAACCACACACCGAAACTACATTTCAACAAATTGGAGCCATTACACTTTCTACTACTTAAATGCCGAATTGAAGGTGTTTAGCTCAAACAGTTAACAAACTAAACGATTTTTTTTGTCGATAATTCCATTTGGCTCGAGAAAGAGTTGTTTTTATTATACATAATCAATGCAATATTTGTTCAACTTTACTTATTTTTGAATTTTTAATGAAAAAAAAAATGTGTTTCTTTTACTGAATTTATTTAATTGAAGAAAATAATACATTTATTCTTTACTAAGTTTTAATAAATTAAGTTTATTAAAAAAATGGAATCAACTAATTTTAATTTCTTTTACATCAATTTTTTATTTATTTATTTTTTTTTTTATAATCCAATTTTTGTTTTTAGTTTTAATTAAAGTTTTATATAAATTATAATTTGTACACTCATTATTATTAAACAACAATAATTTTTGTTCATTTTTATATATATTTTATTACATTTTTTAATTTTTAAAGTCAGTAAATAGCTTTTTTTTGCTGACTTTAAATTTTATTTTTAACTCTTTTATTTTATTAAACATTTCTTGGTTTCATTATTATATTATTCATTATTTCATTATTTTTTTATTAATTTTCTTTGTTAATTTTCAAAATATTTTATATTTATTTTTATTTTTCAGCATTTTTATTTTATTTTATTTATAAATACGGTTTTATATGTATTTTCAGGCATTTCAAAACAGTGATTTTTAGTTGTTTCTATTTTTGTTTTTTTGCATTGACAAATTATTGTAATATATTTTGATTTTATTTTCTTGTCATTTCCAATTTGCTTAAATTCAAACACATTTTGGGAGAGTCAGAATGACGCGACGTTTAAGATATACTTTCATATTCAAGCCATTTCAGAATGAATTGAGGTTGGCTTATCAAACGTTTTTATCGTCTCTCACAGTTTCTTGACCTATTCAGAGAACTATTTTCTAATATGATGAAATTTAAATTATCGTAAGATATTTTATTGCCGAAGAGATTAGATAAATCAGTTGAAGGAATATGGAAGAGTATTTTATTATATGCGTAAATCAAAATCAGTTCAAAAGGATTCATAATATACGATGAACACTAATCTATCGATAGCGCGCTTATCATATCGATTGTCGAATTAAGCACGAGTTAATGGGATAAGAACTTCGCTTTACACACACACAAACACACACAGATTGAGTGTTAT
Organism: Drosophila mettleri; assembly: GCA_035047625.1. NCBI lineage: Eukaryota > Metazoa > Arthropoda > Insecta > Diptera > Drosophilidae > Drosophila > Drosophila mettleri. Next base: position 20,398,109 of record JAWNPI010000103.1, read on the forward strand.
ATAGTGTTATATATATATATAGAGACCTCGAATCGTTTGAGCAGAGCAGACCGCAAATAAATTGGCACGTTAAACTTTTATGTCGCATTTCGATGTCGCAATCGGGCAGAGACTGAAAGCGAAAAAGCAAAAGCCTCGCACGAAGTGCCGAACTAGCGATAAATAAAACAAATTTTGAACTCATAATATCCGAACGACTTGAACATGATAAAGCGTTCCTCCACTTTGAGCAAGAGATTAGCAATTGCCTTTGGAGCCTCAACTGAGCCTAGCTGAGCTGAGCTGAACTGAACTGCGCTGCACCTGACTCAATTCAATATTTAGTGAGCGTTTCGCTTTTGTATTCTCCATTCTCCCTTTTCCCTTTTCCTTTTCCTTTTCGCTTTCAGGTGCCATATGCATTTGCTCACACACCTCCACTATAATGTGCCTACCCCCATTAGTGGTTATGTCTGCCCCCAAAAACTACAACAAATATTGAATTCGTAATGCGGTATTCCACATGACCCTGAGACCATATGTTGCGCCCCCAACTACTGCTCCTCCCTGGCTACCCCACCTCATTAGATAAGTGCAATGGCTCCCCTGTCCAGCGTACATATGTGCTCCATTTAGTGCAAAGTATTTCCATATACGATTGATCCATCAATTTAAAAAGCTTTCGACGGTTGCCACATTTGATAAAACCGAAAAACAATTAGGGAAATACGAGTCGATATATTTTGGAGGAACTTAAACGACAAATATCTACATATATAATTATATATTATATATATTTGTAGCTGGGCAGCTGGCGAATATGTAGAATTTCCTATAACCTACATATTCTTTATAGAGTTTATAGAAATTCGAAATGCTCGGAAATTGCTAATAAAAATAATCATTTCATATCTACAAAATATTCATTTACGAATTCTGACAAGTTCTGGATTTTTATAGGATTTTAATGTTTCTATGGTTATAAAGAGCCAAATTTTGGTATTCAACAGATCAAAATTACATGTTTAGATATTTAAAATAATGTAGAAATTCAACAATAAAAGAATTTCAAATATAAGTTGGTTTTGCTAGGCTTTACTAGGGGATTGGGTATATAAAAATTTGCATTTACAGGGTATTTGCATTCTCCTCGTATATATTTTCATATGGGAAATCAGTAGCGGCAGTCAATAGGAGCAGGAAGAATGTTTTGATTTGTCACGCTCCCAGTAAGAATAGCAGGATAAATTTCCCCAAGTAAAAAATAATATTTCTATTCTTTACTTGTCTGCCCCAAAACTAAAAAAACAAATACACTCTAGTTCCCTTTTGGGAGTAGAGTATACAAATGATAAATCGACTCAAAAGATTTGTGAGTTTGAGAAAATGTAAAAATAATGCAATATTCCGTTATGATTTATGGAATTGTTAGTCAATCTGTAATGCATCTGAGCTACAAGTAAAATGATTGTGAAATTATGTTGAAAGGCATATATAAATAGCGTATAGATAAAATGGAAGCATATATGAATAACAAAGCCATATATATAGATAGAGTAACATTTATGTTTCACAGAAAATAATTTCCATAGAAATTCTATTGAGTCACAAATGATATTACTTGGTCAGCCCTAGTCAAAGATATTAACTTAATCAAGGCATTTTTGTGGGGCTTATGTGACCAAAGATATCGAAGACAAATATATATAAATATTTGCTTATCTGTATAGAGATGGATCAGAACAATAAGAAATTTTTATCAAAGATATATTAGATATATCTAGGTTAGCTCACAGTATTTGGTAACTGCCCGATTCTATATAGTCATATAAATCACGTAAAATCTATTTATAAATACAAATATATACTTCGTCTGGCCATATTTGCTGTGATTACCTTCTGTATAGGCTGAGCAGATGCCAATTTGTACATGAAATGATAACGTTGAGCGAATCATTCAGTTTCGCTTGATTATTTCTATTTTATTGTTTACCTTCCTATATGATTATTATGGGAGAGTGGATTGTTCTGTTTTTTCTTTTTTTGGTTAGAATTTGAGTTTTTTTTTTTTTTGCTCATTTACTGATGTTGAAATAATATTGTGACTGGCAGCAGAATTGTTTATAGATTACAGCGAAATGGAAATGGAATTACGATGTCAAAGAAAAGTAGGGGGCAATATGGTTTTACCAAATGTGAGAGACAATTACGTATATGGCGGAGCCTAGCAACAAAGCAAACAACAAGAGACAATGAGGTTCCTTCTCTGTTAGCTGATATCAACAACAGGTGTGTGCGAGTGTGAGTGTGTGTTCATGATGATGATGAAAGCAATAGCGACGCGTCGTGTAAAAGGTGCCCACAAAGTGTTGAAATTGCAACAGCAACAACAACAACAACAATAGATAGGTGATATTGTAGTAATAGCTGCCTCGCCTGATAAGTTAATGGCCATAAAAAGCTTCACAAAATAAACTAAACTGTAACCTGTAGCCATAGAGCCAGATGGGAATGGGGCACAGTCAGTAAGTAGTAAACAGTATAAGAAACTCATTGTCCGATAAGATATATATATATGTATGTATATATATCCAGGTTACACACAGTAGAAGAAACTCATTTCAAACGAGGCAAATTGAGCAATTCCAAATGAAATCCCAAAGGGGAAGCAGCTCTACGAGTTCTACGGCGAGTATATCAACACAATATATATGATTACATAATGTTATGATAAACAAAGAATAAGCTCAAAAACCTTTTGTTAGCCCAAATTACACATAAAATCTAAGCCGTGCCATGCCGCATATAACAGCACATTTAGAGCTGTATTTTCTTCTGCATTTCTAATAAGAATTCAATAAAATTTTAGTTCTCTTATCAGTCATCATTTATCATAATTGCTTTCCTGTTTTTTTTTTTAATTTATGTCAATAAATTGTATATTTCTCTTAGAACTAAACTTAATTGCTCACTAGTTGAACTAGTTCTTTAATTCATTATTAAATAAGCAAATTTATTTCTTTAAATTTCAAGTGTAAACTAAATTGCTTAAATGGTTCACTAATTTAACTAGTTTACTTATTTCTTTAAATTTCAAGTGTAAACTAAATTGGTTCACTCATTTAACTAGTTCATTAACTAAGCTCGAATGAACAGCTCAGTTCACGGTTAACTGAATGAACAGTCGTTCAATTCATTAGTAGTCTATTCAATAGAACTTATTGTTCATATGAACTAATCAATATTTTTATTTAGAACACGTTCCAACTACTGAATTAGCTTAGTGAACATTAATCTTTAAAGTTCAATAAATGAAACAAAACGAATCATTGATGAGCAATTGTGGGTCTTAGTTCTGATTCTTGTTCACTGATCAGTGAACTAGTTGAGTCGTTCACTTTAATGGCACTTAAAAGTTCTAGATGCAAAGTTAACTTTTCCATAGCGCAGGCAGTTTTAAAGAGTTTTCCCTTTTGACAAGTTTTACAAAAATAATCGAAATGATGAAGTTGCCGAAGCCGATGACGATGACGATGCTGATGATGATGATGATGTAATATAGCTTTGTACAACATAAATGTGGGCACACGACTTTGAGTTCGAAGCAAGACAAGCAACGACCCGATAAAAAAAAGAAGAAGCAGCAATTGAGTCATCGGCATGAAAACGTGACAGAATAATGGCACAACATAAAAGACCCATTGATATATATATACATACATATATATAGGTATGAATGCCATTTAATCACAATATCGAATTACAGATGAAGAGCGCCCGAGGAGCGATACAGCAAGCCCTGAAGAGTTTCGCTAGTAGCTAGAAAGTTCCTTCAATTGTAGTACAGCTGCGAGTTAATTTATCTCAAGTTAAGATCAAACTGGTTTTAGAATAATGAAATATATATGTAAGCATATACAGCCAGTGACGTCACGCTTGACACTGACTTTCTCAATTATATCGATTGCAACACAATTGACACGATTAATTAAATAAAGTCAATCTTAATTGGGGAGGGGCGGGGTGGTGGTGCGTCTAAATGTGATTTTCGCATATGCGTATAAATTATCATTGTGTAAATCGAACGATTGCACTCTTAAATAATGTCAACTTGTGAGTCAACGCCGAAGCCTTGCAGTCGCGAGATTAGAAACTAAGTGCGGAATACGCTTGAAGCAATCTTTAGATTGCCAGCATCGATAGTAGATGTTCTATAAATGGAATAGGTAGTGCAGTTGATAGTAGTATGATTTCAGTAATTGCTGTTGATTTGCATTTCACATTTCAATAATTGTTTATGTTAGCTTAAAAGTTCATTTTCAATTCAGTTCATATGATGACTCATTGCGAACTACCGTTGCATCCATCTGCGATGAACGATTCAGTTCTTCAAGCGTGCAATTGCGATCGCGTGAAGCGCCTGCATACAAATGCCAAAATACACACACACACACACACACACACACACACACACACACACACATACATACATACATACGCGCGCTTACGCACAGCGATATGCAAACATAACTGTAACTGAACGAGTGAAAGAGAGCGAAATCGCGTGTGCAGACGCATCGGCGTCAATTCATTGGTCAGGGGCAGAGCAGAGGCCAGGACAGGGACAGGGACAGGGACAGGGGCACAGAGCGAAAACGTAAATGTAACGTGTGTCAAATGCGACAAGTTTTTTTTGTTTGTTTGTTGTTTTTTGAAGGTTACGAACGATGTAGAGGAGTGGGCGGCGCTTGGGCGACCGAGCGCAGTCCGGTTGTGTGAGCGGGTGACCGGGCGAGCGGTCGATCGCCGAACGCGTTTTTCAAGTCCACTTCACGCTTGATGTTTGATGTCACTTGGTCAACTTGTTTGGGGCTTTGATTTTATTTTTGTCTATGTTGTTGTTTACTACGTGTTTTGCTTTGATACAGTGGGTTTGTTGCTTGTTTGTGTTGGGATACGGGTGCAATGCTCAGCTGCTGATTCACAGTCCACATCAAAGATCTCAATTGGGTTTCATTTAATTTGATTTCTTATTTTTTTTTTTCGCACATTCAAACACGCACACAGACACATAAAGAGAGAGGCAGATAGGCACACAGAATTCTAGTATGCGCGCACCGTTAAATGGAGTAGGAAGAGGAAGCGATCGTTGCGTCAATTATGTACAATCTTTTTGATTATTATGTTTTTGGCATTTTTTTTTCTCGTCTTTTAGATGGGTTTTTTTTTCTACTCTGTTTTTTTTTTTATTTGTTTTGCGTGCGCGCGCGCTTCACCGTCGGCAGCAGCAGAATCAGAAGACTGTCTGACGCGACCGCGCACCTTAGCCATAGCGCAGTTCGCTTTGTTTTCTGTGCGTGTGTGTGTGTGTGTGTGTTAGAACAGAGAGCGGGAGAGTGAGAGAGCGTGCGTATATGAATGTGTTCGTGTTCATGTATGTAAGCCAGTCAAATCAGCTGTGGGCGCGCGCTCAGACGTTTGACGCTCATTGCATGCACTTTGAATGAAATTTGTAACGGTAGTGTGCTTTCCAATTGGATTGCGCAAATGTTAACCACGACAGCACACATAAATTACATACGTTATGCAAAACTCTGCGCTTTGCTCTGCTGCTGTCGTCTGCAGCTGAATGACGCACACAAATACCCCAAAACATGAGCCGGCTGCTGCTTTTCGTGCCGCTGCTCTCGATGATGGCTGCGACAGACAGTTGAGCGCAATGCAAGAAGAAGACTCACAACTTACGTTCTGTCTATAAGCGTGCGACAATAAAGCAGCTGCGCTGACGGCAGCGACAGCAGCAGCGCTGTCAGCGAAAAGTAAAGCAAAAAGAAAATGTAAAACGGAGGCAAAGGCAAAAGTTTCGGTATAGCACGCGCGCATACATACAAACACATAAATGTGACTGTGTCTGTGTCTGTGCTGTGCTGTGTGAGGACAGTGTACCTATGCCTTTTGCCAAGTTCAGAATTATTTAAAACAATTAATATTCATTTTGCTTGAATATTTTCAATTAGCTACAGCACGTATAGCCCCACTCTATCCCGCTCCCCCTTTGGCCAATTAATTTCTGCCCCTTGAATGAAGGTGTCAAAAATTTGCAGTCATAAATTAATGAATTAAGGAAACGAAACGAGAATCAGAGCAAACGCTAAATGATTCGTAACTGATTTATTTAGAGTATATTAAGATGTTAGTCATCCCCACATCTTTCATTCTGAATAATTAGTAGCCCATTTAAGATGCGAAAACAACAACAACAAACATTCATGGGAACTAGATGAAATTCTCAGCTGAAAATGTGGACAAACCAGCTAAAAGATCGTAGTCGGGGATTAGCGGCACATTTTGGGAATAACCGTTAAACGGGTTTCGTGCTGCGCCGCTATCTAATCAGATCAATCAAGCGCTCACAATCGTTAATCGATAAGTTCGCATTGAATTGTATTGAATGTGAATTAAATTGATTTGGCAAGGAAGCAAATTTCTTTCGTTCATTGTTCGTCCACACTTTGCGCAATTGATTGCTGATCTAATCAATGAAAAGCTTCACCATTGAGCTTTCAAGCAATTGTTATCGATAGATATCGACATATTTGGTACGTGTATATGTATGTATGCGGCACAGTGTGCAGAAACAATAAATAAATTGCTTAAATTGGTTTCTGTTTTCTATTGATTTCGCATGTTTTGATGAGGTTTAGCGGTCGAATAAATGAAATACAAAATACATATGTACATATGCAGACAGTCAAAGCAGCAAAAGCTCATGGCAATGCGTTAATCTATCAAAGCCACGCTCCATTTACTCCACAGGCGTACGAGAAGGAGAGAGAGAGAGAGAGAGAGAGAGAGAGAACGGAGCTATCCCACAAATAAATAAGTGTGTCACAATTAACAATACAGAATTACGCGTTAATCAAGCGCAAAGACACACACACACACACACACACATTTATACGTCCATACACGTATGCATGCAGAGAACAGACAGTTTAATTAAGTTTTGGGCGATGTTGAGCCACTGTCGTTGCGGATGCGGATGGCGTTTCAATGGTAAATGGTAAATGGCCAAAAGCTGCGATATGAATCAGCTGCTGCCAAAAGTGCGCAGTTTCCTATAAGTGTTGTTTTTTTGTTTTTTTTTTTTTTGCAATTTGCCCCACTGTTTTTGTTGGTGGTGCTGCCACTGAGAGACAAAACCAGCCATAAATTGCAAAGTACCGTTTTGACCGCGGCACTCAGTTAGCATACTAAAGTAAAGAAACAGAAAGAGAAAAAGTAAACAAGAATCACCCGTTGCGAGAGCGACAAACTAAAAGAGAGCCGACGCATCACAGTGGGAGGGAGAGCTTGAGCGCCCCGCGATGACAGCGGATTTCGGTGTATGCGTGCGTGTGTGTGTGTGTGCGGTTGTAATGAGTTGTGAGTCATGCGGAGAGCGACGTTAATGTCGCTGCTGATGAAGGTAAAAATCAACAACAATTATAATAATAATAATAATAATGGAAAGTATTTGAAAACGAAAGAAAAAAAGGTGAGACGGAGTATATCTCGACAGCTTTATACGTAGATACACATGTAAATAGATAGACAGACATCAGATGATGTTGTTGATGGGGCGATAACATGTGGTTAAATGGATTAAAAAAGGCGTGAAGCACACCGAAAAGCACACAAAAAATCAAAAGAGAGTGAGAGAGCGCAGTGTTGGCGAGGGGGATGGGCAGAGAGGGCGACAGCAAAAGCAGAAGCGTAGCAGTTAAATGAGCCGCAGCCGGAACTTGATGATGGTTCAGGCAAGCGCCATACCAGCCGCCTCAAGGTGAAGTTTTATGAGTGCTGCTGCTGCTGCTGCTGCTGCTTCTTCTTCTTCTTTCTTCTTTCATGCATCTGTTTTGCATGTGGGCGAAATTGAATATGAAATAGTGAAAATATGTGTGTGTGTGTGTGTGTGCGTGTGTGTATGTTTAGGTCAGCTATTGCAATTTAAATAAACTAAAGCAAATTATGGGCTTCTTGTTAATGAACTTTTTTTATGCTTCATTTTTTGCTGTTCCATTCATGAGTTTCACTTGCAATTTACCTACAGCGAAGCTAACGGATGTCTGTGCTTTAACACGTTATCACATGTAAAATAGAAGAAGCAGATTTTAACATATTGCTCCGCTTACATTACAAATGATCTTAATATCTAAGGCGCTTAGCATATATGCATGCTAACAACATAGAACTGTTAAAGTTACATAAATACTCTATTTACTGTTATGTTAGTTTACAGTGTAGTGTAATACATGCAAACAACGTCACAGTCAAATAAGTTTAACATAGTTATGTTAGTTTACAGTCGTATAAGAACATTGCACGTGTAAATCTAATAAGACACGAGAATTTCCATTATTCCCATTCGCTGTAGGCCAACAGATGTGCAACATTAAGCTAACTGTATCTTCCCCTCTAACAGTTGACTGTTATTCTGCCATTATGACTCTGGTTGGGAACTCATTTATTAAGCACAAGTTCAAATTGGACTCCATTGTCATATTTTTTGGCATCTTCTTACACAGCTCGATTCTTGGAAACAGAAATTTCCGCTGACCTCTGGCGCTCTGCCATTGGCCATTGGCCATTGGCCATTGGGGCCAGCCCCCGCCGGAGTTGTGTTCCAAATTTTGTAACAGATGCCAGAAGAGCTAATGGACAAATAATTACACTCGGCAACAAGAGCAAGAGACGCTTTTTGGCCACACTCTGAGGGGGGAAGGGGGGCTTATCCAGTTGGCTCTATGTCAATTGCTTATGCATAATTACCGTAATAGAATGGACGAGCGGCATTACGAGTACACTGCAAGAAATTTGTAGCTAACACGAAGAGAGAATGAAGTCGAAGCTTGACTTAAGACAAAACTAAACATAAGAAAATCTGATTAGAATTTAGTTGACATATAATAATAAATTAATATGTGATTAATTATAATCATAATACAATACATTATTATTATTTATTTTTATTATTATTTAGCTTAAATAATATTAATTTGTATTATTATTAGTATTAATTATAATAATTCGATTTTATTATATTATTTTTATAAAAAATATTTATATATAGTTTAAATAACTTGTAAAAAAACAAATAAAAGGATTATAGTAAATAACAATGAATTTGTTGTATTTACTTTTATTTTATTTATATAATTACAATTTATTTAAAGTATATATAAATAATTTATTTTTTAAATTTAAGTTCTAATTATTGTATGTATTTAATATAAATGTTTATATTACTATTTTGCCCCTTAGTTCTTTTATACTATTATTTAAGTTTATTTTAATCTTTAAAAATTATTTTTTATAATTTTATTTTATATCTATTTTTATATTCATTATTTATTATCGAATTAACTTGCATTTTTATTATTTCTTTTTCTATTCAGCCTACTTCCTGCTTCCTTCATTCTTCTTCTACTTCGCTTGAGTTGATTAGCTTTTGCGAACTCTTCAAGCACATCTCGCAGCTGCGAGCCATGTTGGAATCTGTCTGCAATCTGTAGTTCCTGCTGCTGCTGCTGCTGTTCGGGGGCATCCGGTATTAGGCGTTCTACCTCGCTGATCTGCGGGCTGCTCTCGTCTTAAGCCGATCTTAAGCTGTAGCAGAAGAGATCAGCGAGAAGAAGAAGAAAGAGTAGAAGCAGAGGAAGGCTGATGAGGAAAAACTTTTGATACGCCTTCTGACTCGACTAATTTCTGAAGCTTTTTGTCTTTGGCTTTGTCTCCGACTGCGGCTTAGGCAACAGCTGTTGGCCAAGAGCCGTCCGAGAGTCCGTCTTGGGAAGTCATTAAGTGGCCCACAGAATGTCAATGAACGTCGTCTCAGAGTCCAATTGGGGCAACAGGTGTTGGCTATGCGCGAGCAGAAGCTGAAGATCTTTGCCAACTACGAGCTCAAGTTCATTCTCAGGTTCAGGTTCAGAGCAGCTGTTCCCGAGGTCAATAACCAGGTGATAAGTGCAAGCCGAGCTCTCATATGTATCATCTGTCATATGGCCACGTATAACAGTGGCCCCAGTGTTATATATAACAGTGGTGAGAATGTTATTTATACATTTACTTAACATTACTCTGCGGGAGAGTTGCCAGACTTTGCAATTTACACAATAAAACAGAAAAATATTCAAAATTTGAAATCGAATCATAATTAATTATAGCCAAGGCGACGAGACAATTGTCTTTTTAGCCAACAACCCATCAGCGGGTCAAGAGGCTTTAAGCCAGTTTATGAAGTGCTCTAAATGGGAGCAGGAAATTTGTCAGACAACAAAGAACCCACGAGCTATTGAGGGAGCCAGTCGCATGTGGAGCTCATAAAGTATTCCAGAGAGCAGATAAATTACGAGAGACTTGAATAAACAGCAGAGCGAAGCAAACAAGGCCAAAAGTGCAAGTGCAAACACATAAAACATGTCCAGTTTAATGGCAGCAGCTTGAAGGATTACGCAAATGGGGGGCAAATGGGGCCAAGTCTTAACTTACATAATCAGGCAGCGGGAGCACTTTTCAGGCGAATTGCGGAGAAGCTTTCAGCCGACTGTCAAAAGCTGAAATGCATCCCACAGCTGTTAAAGAGCGTTGCCCAAGGGAATTCTAATCAGACATTTAAGTCTGATTGAAGGCATATTGGATTTCGTACGTGCTGCTCAAATAATTAACATAAAATCAAATTACGTTCTAATTGGACAAGTACAGCACATGCACCAATTAGCATAAATTGAAGTAGTATTCGACAATTTAATACAATCTGCTCTGTATTTCTGATTAGACAATGTAATTTAACATGCACCTGCAACTTAACATACTAACGGGATAGACTCCTTTTCAAAAGTACCCATTTAATGCTCGATTACAGCTTATGCATATATTCCAACTAAATTCTTATTCGAACAATGTTCAGCTACAGCTCTGCTTAACAGTTGTCCAATTAACAGCAGTTATCAATACTAACATTAGGTCAGCGACCTTCAATGCGCGTGTGTGTGTGTGTGTGTGTACAGGTGTGCGTGCGTAATACCATTTGGGACTTTCAATTTGCGATTTGTTTAAAAATCTCAAGTTTAAAAAGCCGCAAAAAACTTTAAAGTTTATCGCTGAACGCTTGAAAGCATTCAATTAGCCCCACCGCAACCCCCCTTGTAAGCGGTGGCCACAGCTGTACAGTTAGCAACAAAATGCACACAATGAGTTGTTCTTATGACTCTCAAGACACAATATTATTCATTTACGTGAATTTCTTATTCATGCAGTCATATTTTTACATGTATTTTCGTGCCTCTTCTTGTTTCGCTACTTTTGTTTTGTTTACATCATTTTTTATTCAAATTTTGAGACTTCTTGTATCGAACTTCGAAAGAGCGAGGGAGCGAGAGAGAGAGAGAGAGACATTATGCAAATTTTATTTTGTATGCTGCCATTGACACTTTGCCTTTGACAGGTTTATCATCGTCTGCGTTGCGCTCTCCCTCTCTCTAACAATTGACTTCTTACGTGCTTGCTCTGCTTCTATGCCTCGTTCTCTGACTACACTCACACATACGCAGCACAGTTAATCAATGGGTAAGAGCGAGCAAGCTGCAGGCACAGCAACAACAACAAATCTACATAATTCCTTTGTCAGTCAAAGTTTACTCTGCGCGCTAGAGGGAGAGCAGCAGAGGCAGCGCAGTTGACAACGCGCCTCCTTTTGCTCATTCCTCTTCCTGGCGACGTTCGTGTTTGCGTTACGTATTTCTCTCCACTCTTTTTTATGCACGCTCACTTCTGTCAATATTTACATTTCTAACTAATTATCAGTTCAGCGCACTTTGTGTTGACAGAGTCAGCGCTTTGTTGGCGTTGGCGTTTGCGTTTGTATTTGGCTTGCCTTCATCTTCGGCTCTCGCCTTCAACCACGCACTGCGAGTTCAGTTAACTTTGCATTCTAAAAATGTTTAAAAAAACTTTTGAAATTTTTTAATTGGTAATGTTTATTTTCGGAAACCAGGAAATGCCCTAATATAAGCCGCGAAATGCAGGTGAATAAGCCGCTAACAGCCAAGAGCACTGTTAAGCAACAGAACAACTCATGCTAACAGCAGCTTGCACACTGCTAACTGCGCGGTTAGCACACGCACCGCATGACCTTCAAAAAATACGTTTTTCAGGCCTATTTGGCAGCTAAGCTAAGCTTAACATAAAACTGAAATTTTGTTTTTGTTTTTCTTAGATATTTTAATTGCCTTGCCTTGAATTTGAACTACAAAGAGCTTTTAGTGGTTTGTTTAAACAAAAGCCGCCTGAGAAATGAATGTAATTAAAAGTCATAAAACAAAAAAAAAAAAAAATAAAAATACGTAAATAAGACACAAATGTTATTTATCTAACCCAAAAAAAGGCAGTTTTTCTGTTTTGTTTAACCTTTGGTCACGTTATTCGTAGCTTGTACTTAAATTCTAATTGGACCACACAAAGAGGTATTTAAGCAGAGCCGAAATATAAGAGAGAATGATGTATAAGAGTTGTCAGAAATCCCAATTGGCATTATTTAGGAATAAAAATTTCCCTATTCCCTTTTCTCGTAAGCGAACAATTTAGCATAAGGCAATTATTCCAATCAGAGTGCAATATTAGCGCGAATAGTCCCACGCTTTGGAGAAAAATGTGCAATTAGAAAAGCGGTTGGTTTACTTTAGCCATAATTAAATATAAGAGCAACAACTTACGCTACTAAGCCGCCCAAGAAGGCAACTGGACCGCCGCCAATCAGACGGATCTTGCGATGACAGGAATCGAACAGCGACGTTCGTGTAGGCGCCTGCGATGTGGGTGACATGTTGTTGTTTATGTTATTGTTGCTGCTTTTGCGACGACTGCTGCTGTTAATGAGCAGCTGTTGTTGAGTCGTTGTTGTTGTTGTTGTTGCTGTTGATGTTTTCCACGCTTGTTGTTCACTTGTTTTGAAATTGTAATTACTGATGTAGTTGTTGTTGCTGCTGCAGTTTTTACTGTTTTTATAATGAGTGTTGTTGTTATGGTTGTTAATGCAACTATTAGACAAACTGTTGTTGTTTTTGTTATTACTATTAATGCTGCTGCAGCTCTGATTGCTGCTGCTGTCGTCGTCAGTTGCAGTCGCTGTCGCTGCCGCTGCCGCTGCAGTCAAAGCCTCTGCCTCTGCCTCTGCCGCTGCAACGTATGTCGTCGTTGTTGTTGTTGTTTTTGGCTTCTTATTTCGCCTCAACGCAGCTGCGAAACTGTAACTCGTATGCTCCTTCTTCTTCTTCTGCTGCTGCTGCTGCTGCTGCTGCTCAACTGTAATTGTTGTTGCTAGCAATAATAAACACTTTTCGCTCTGCTGCTGTTGCTGCTGCTGCTTAAAATAATAATCAGCCGCTGCTCGCGCTGCTCTCTTTTGATTTGTCTCTGTCGCTTCCGCTGGCGTCGATGCCGCTGTCAATGGCTTGTGTAGCTTTTGCTGCTGCTGCTTAAGCTTTTGTAGTAAACTTTTGCGCTGCTGCTGCTGCTGCTGTTGCTGGTGTTGGTGTTGTTGGTGTTGCTTTTGCTGTTTCTTTTCGCTTGTGGCAGCCGCTGTACCGAAACCCAGTTCCACGATGTGCTGTGTGGGCGCTCTCAACATTATTCACACTCACTTTTGCTTTTGTTTTTGTGTTTGTGTTTGTTTTTGGTTTTGCTTTTAGCCTGTTGCCTGATTTGTTTAATTTTGTTCGTTGCTTTGCTTTAGCATATTTTGCACAGTTTTATATGTATTTTGTTCGACTCGTTCATTTCTTTCACTTTGAACATTTCTTTACATCGGCGACTAAACTTTCTTCTAGAAAATAATAAAATGAATGAACAAAAGTCAAAATAAACTTCGGTTTATCGATTTTGCCGTCGCGTTCACTTTCTGCTTTACATTTTTTTTTTTTTGCGCTTTTTGCTTTTCTCATTCGCTAAAATTAGCTTAAGACGAACTTCTATCGCGTTTTGCGTCTTAGACGTCGCGGCTCTGCCTCTATTGCAAATTAAAGGAAAGCACGCCCATTGCACAGTGGTAGAAAATGGAGCAAATATAAAATATAATTCTTATTACTGTGCATTTTGTGAAACTTGGTTATTCATATTATATTACTTATATATATTATTCCCATTATTATTTAATTACATTTATACAATGTTAAACACTTTTATATATTACTCAACATCTAAGCTATTATAATAGTCTCTGAATTTGTATAGCCATTATATTTTCAAATTATTCATATATTTTTTAATCATTTTGCAAATTTATTACTAGCTACATAAAATAGACATAAATGTCTATTATTAATTTTAATGTTCAGTTAAATTCTAAAATTTACTCATTTTCCACTCAAATGCTAAGTAAATAATCAATAATTAAAGTTACTAATTTTGTTATTATAAATTTCTTCGTCCAAAATTGTACTTATATATACAATTTTATTCCTTCTTTTCTAATTATTTATTTATTTAATTTTTTTTGGGTTATTTTTTTTTTTATTAATTTAATATCATTTTTGGGTTAAATTTCTTTATATTTATTTTGATGTTTTTATTTTTTAGTTTATTTAAAAATAATATATAATATATTTTTTAAACAAATTTTTCTGTTTCTGTAAATTAATATTTAAATTTTTTATATATTTTGTTTATTTACTTATTTTTTTTTATGTATATTTTCTTTTGCCATTACATTTTCATACCACTGTGCAACAAGTGGACACATTGACTTTATGATGTATGTACACATATACATACATATGTATATGTATGCAGACATATTATTTATTTAGTTTATGAATTCTGACATATGCAGAAAGATTTAAGGTGTATATATATACACATGATATATGTATCCACATACATACATATGCATATACAACACATAATATATAAAAGTTATTTTCGACTTTTTTGCGATCGCGTGAGATTTTTTCTATATTTCACAGTTGTATGCGTGCGTGTGTGTGTGTAAATATGTTTAAATACACACATACATTCAAATACATATACATATACATATGCATACACACATACATATACCTTTAGTATGCTGTGTATGCATGTAAATTAGATTTCCAATGGAAGCGAATTATGAATTATTTGTCTCGACTTCTTTCTAATCTTTTTCCTCTTCTTCTTGTTTGTTGTTGGGTTTAGTTAAGCAACTTTTTTTTGTGCAATAATTTATGCAAATGCGCTAGGAAAAAACACAAGTTTATAATTTTTAATTGC
The DNA here is from genome assembly GCA_035047625.1 of Drosophila mettleri. Classification (NCBI taxonomy): domain Eukaryota; kingdom Metazoa; phylum Arthropoda; class Insecta; order Diptera; family Drosophilidae; genus Drosophila; species Drosophila mettleri. Next base: position 20,413,376 of record JAWNPI010000103.1, read on the forward strand.
AAGTTAAATAAAGGCAGAGCCTGGGCCAATTTTTCTGTTTGCTTTGTTTTTTTGTGTTTTTTTTTTTTTTTGTTTAGTTGCTCGTAATTAATTCAAATTCGCATCATCTTCAAATTGTATTTCTTTTAATTTATTTGGGATGTTGCTTTTTATTTCTTCACATTTATTTCAGTTAAGGAAAGTAAAAGCTGGTGTCATCCGCTGCTTACGCAATGCCCCAGCCACAGCCACAGCCCCAGCCCAAGTCGCAGCCCCAGCGAAACGAAAAGCTGAGCCAAAAATTAACAACAAAAGCGAAAAACAACAACAAAATCAACATTAAAGAAGCCCAGCCAGAAAAACTTGCAGAGCAGAGGCGTAGCCCCAGCGGCAGACTGCCGTCGCGAGGGGAGTTTTGTGAATTGCCCAAGTATGGGCAAGGGAGAAAGGCAATCGAACGGCAAGAAGAGGAAGAGTGGTTAACCTTCACCCATTTACAGTTACATCTGAAGCGCACACGTTTTCTGCTAATCTCTCATTCCCTTTCGCCCCCTTTCCGTGCGCTTATGTTTGCATGAATTTAACATAAATTGGCCAATTTATGAACTTCCTATAAAACTTTCTGTAAATGAAATTTCATTGCAAAAAAATAAAAGTATTTAAAATACAATTTTTAAAAATTTCATTGGCTTTAAAAATAAAAATTAATTCTTATTTTTTGGGAATAAATATTGAATTCATCAAAAAAACTATTTAAATTCTTGAGAATTAATTGAGCGCATTGTTGTAAAAAATTAAATTTTTTAAGCAATCAAAATAAGCAACTTTTGGAGAGAAAATATTTTATTTTAGTTGCAAAACTTTCAACAAATATTAAATAAATTATTCAATTTTTTCTATTGATTTAAGTTATTAAATTATATATTTTTTTCTTTTGTTATTAAATATTTTTTAAGTTTTTACTTGACATGTTTTTTTTTTTTTTTTTAATTTTTAAACACTTTAGAAACGTATATAAATCATAAATAGAAAATTTCAAAATTATTTAAAGCAATAAATAAAAAAAAAAATATTAAGATATATTTTTTTATATATTTAATTTATATGTAATCAAAAACGATAAGGCAGAACTTTTATTTCCTTGATCGTTAATCATAGTTTAAGTTTAAACCGCATCCAATCAAGAAACACTAATGGATAGCCCTAAATAGAACTCTATTATAAGCAAAAACTTTTCTTATGAAACAAATTGTGACATTGTGATAAAAACCTATTTAAATATATTCTCAAAGCCTTATTCACTGGTTATAATATGCATATATATTTATTTACATATTTAGCACATAAAGAAACTCACTTCAAGGAATATTTCCAATATTTATCAAATGGGAAGCATCCACAATCTGCCTTTATATTTTATTTTTAATTCGAATCGTGACTAATTAGATATTCAACTAGATTTCACAATAAAGCTGTATCGACAGCTGTTCGCTATATAACTTTAATCGTTTGTTAAATTAAGGGAATACCCCATATATAACATACAAAGCATCAGCGAAATCCCAGCTTGCTTCCCACTGATGACTCAATCAAGATGAATCACGTAAGAAAACAACGAATTATAATTGATGTGTGAGCTGTATGTCCTGTTGCCCCACTGTATGGGGGTTGGTTATATATACATATATATATATATATATATATATATATATATATATATGTGTTATTTGTATTGCCAACAAACTGAAGGCACATGTCAGCGACTCGGGCATGACTCAAAGAGTGAACGAGCCGGAAATCTATATGGAACTCGCCGATGAAGATATGAAATATTCGCGATGTATCGCACACTTCTCCCTCTGGGGAGTTGGAGAGTTTGGGGAGGGGGAGCGTGCTCCACCAAAGTGTCAAATTGATTCAATCAAAGTCAACAAACAACTGGCTGCGGGCAGACTCATCCGGCAACACGCAAGGCAACAAGTGCGAAGACTATTTAACCATCTCCATCCCTCTCGCCGGCTCCCTCTCTCTCTCTCTCTCACTCTCTCATTCACTCCAAGCGCACACGGAAAAGTAAAAGAAAAAGGCGTGAAAAAAGTTTTAGGAATGGCCAAAGCATTTGACACTCGCACGAAAACTTTCACAAGACAAAGCGACGAAAGCAAAAACAAAACCAAAATCTGAAAAGTGTTTTACTCAGCGATAGAGACAGAATGGAATGGAATGGAACGGGAGTGTTATACAGTTACTGGTAGAAAAGTAGAATGTACGACATTTCATACATATGTATAGCTATGGGAGTTATCACAGTTATATATAATTCGCCCCCAACTGGAAATAACTCGAGATCGAGAAACACTATTAAAACTGTTATACTGAAGTTGAATACGAAATAATGAAACATTTTTTGGGCATACTTCTACAAGTAACCAAAGACTAATATTATAGAAAAGTGTTATACATAGATACAAGTGAAACTGTTATATATTTATTGCAAATTTAATACTTAGATTTATAAGAGGTATAATTGTTATATATTGAAAGAAAAACTACTGGTCACAGCTATTTACGAAACAAAACTATTATACAGTAATTACTCCACCAGTTACCAGATGTTATACATTTCACAGATTGAAAGCGAAAAAAGTGTTTCATAACTATTACAGTTAAAATGGAGTCTAAGCAAGTTAAAAGTGTTATACAGTGTTATCAAATTAGACGCTTTAAAATAGAAAAAAGCATTTAATGGAATAACTGTTATACATGATACACATGAAAGGTGTTATACTTATATTGATCACAATTCAAAATCAGGTTATACCTACATTGAAAATGTTTTATGAATGTGAAGATAAAATATTGAAAAAGTGTTATACGAATAGAAAGATTTGCTCTGCGAACTATTATTTTATTGAGGTCGGTTTAAATAGTTCCACTTAGAATTGGCACTTAGTCAAAAGAAAGTGGTATACAGACCACTGACCACTTTTTATAAGTGATATTGGATGTTATAATGATTTATGATTGTCAAAGAATTGCATTAGAGAAACTTATTAATACAGTTATATGACAGAGAAAACATCTCGGGGATGAATATTGGGAATCATTTAGCTGAGCATATCTGGGTATAGCAATTGCTCAGATCATGTGTATAACAGTTATTGTTAAATGTCTACTTTAAGTCGATGTAATTAGATGTATAACAGTTCTTGTCATATGTTATACATAACCTTCACTAAGTACATACACATATACATACATATCTACATACATATACCTATTTGTATAACTTTCTACGAATTTGAGTTAGAATTTGCGATTCTCAACTTGTTCAGTGTCGCAGTCCCATTGCCATTTGGCATTTCGAGGCACGTTGCAGGTCGCCGTGCGGCAAGGCATTAGAATTAGAAGAAGCCAAAGCTACAAGCCATGAAAGTTTCCACTGAAATTTTGTCAGCCATGAAGCGGAGACGAATCGAATCGAATCGAATTGAATTCGCTCATATGAGCGAACGACTTAGTGCCTAATGATGATGTCTGCTGTCTGTGAGGGGGGAACGGTTAAAGAGCTCTCATTTTGAATGCACAACTCGACAAATTGACACTTGAGCGGGGGGCGTGGCTTTGTGGGGCGTGGCAGTTGTCTGGTGTTTTGGGGCGTGCGCTTCTAGAATTTTAAAATGAAAGTTCGTGCTTATTCACGGTTCAAAAAGCATGCGGAAATCTACGGCTACGAAACTTGGATATATATATATATATATATATATATATATGTATATCTGTATGAGAGTCTAGAGCAATAATTATATTATTTTAATGTGTTTTTCCTTTCTCTCCTTCTCTATCTCTCTCTATTTATTTTCTGGTCGCTTGTTTTTCTTTCCGTCTGTTTTCCCCGCTTATCCACAGCAGCTGTCGTTTTCTGCTGCGGCATTACGCTGCATTTTCAATTAAGCCAAGATGAAAGTTTTCTTCTACAACTGTTTCCTCGTCTCCTCTGCTACTTCTACTTCTACTTCTTCTTCGGCCGCTTCCCCTTGTCCGTCCATAGGGTAGGGTTTACTGCAGCACAGCCAAGCGAAGACATCACATGAAAAGGCAAGGTTATGCGTTGTGAATAAGCAATTAGCTCTTGCGGTTCTTTCCATCATCATCATCATCGTCATCATCATCATCATTATCACCAGCAGCGGCAACAGCTTTAGCCGCATCATGATGTGGCTGAAAGTCTTATGAGTTAGTCGTCTGCTGAACTAGCTTTGGGGTCACGCGTTTTCGCATCTCTGCAACTGCAACGCTGCAGCTAAAGCGCATCGAGTGCATTGAAAGGAGCCAACACTTTACACCCCAATGAAAGACAGATACATTTACAAAGTTATCGATTACTAGATCTATACACGTATCATTTATAAAATCTGTATCCGTCCATTATCTCTGACAATTGTTCTTTTATTAGCAAAATATGCCTAGCCTATGATCGCCGAAGTTATCGATATGTTATCAAACATCTGCACAATATACAAATTACTAAAATATGTATAACAAATATTGTGAAATACATTTAAGCGAACTAAAATTGTAATTTAAGTAGCCTTAAATACGTTTAATCACATAATCGATGATTGATTGTACTTGTTATCGATAACGAATTACACGCATAAATATTATAAATTAAAGTAAAGCCAAATACAATTGTAATTCGTCATGTTTACGTTTAGTCAAATAATCTATGCTTGTAGTAATTTTTATCGATAAACGATTACACGTATTTTACTATAACAGCAGTAAGTTTTTATTAGCTAAAGCTAGACTTCGCAATTGTTATTGAAGTACTTAAACGTATAATTCATAAAAAAAATGTTATCGATCAATGTTTAGCTTATGCAATAAAAGCTTAATTTATGCATTTAATCCAATGAAATTATTTTCGTACATTCAATCAAACAACGCATATTTTTGTGAAAGGACTGCCATCGATCATTATTGATTTGGAGTTTAATTAATCGTAGCAAAGTGTTATCGATTAGTCTCGCTGCTGCAGTTTAGCTTTCATCAATTGGTTTATAGGCCTTTCTATGGGCTAGTCATGCTAGTCATAATATGCCCCACGATCACGGCACGTCAAGGCTCTCGCAGCAGAGCCGCTTGCAGCGATTGCCTCAATTTTCATACTCTGAAGGCCGAGCGATTAGTGTGCCACGTTCATCCACACACATATCTGATATAGGAGAAACAGACACAAAGACAAAAGGCAAGAGAAAAACGTAAAGGTAAAGGCAAAAGGCGATCGCAATCGCAATCGGCAATCGATCTGCACACTCGACACTTTGTAGTTACGTGCGGCGAGGGACGCGATACAAAAACGAGACGAAACGAAATGAAATGAAACTTGAGCGACTGCAGGGAGCGCAAAGTTCTCACGGCGAATTACACAAAACGCCGCACATCACGTTTACAGCAATCAAGACGCAACAAACCCACCATCCCCCTATCTGCCCTTCCATCAACTATCTGTCGCGGTTCCATTCCAAACCAATCCAAAGCGAACCAAAGCAAAGCAAAGCAAAGTCAATTCACTTCACTTCACATTTTCTTCTTCATTCACCACGACGACGATCCGCACTCTCAGGCTTTGGCTATAAATTCGTAGCGAGACCCAAACGTGAGAGAAATGCAAAAATGTCAAATGTAATAAAAAATAAATAGGAAAGAAACAAAACAATAATAATAATAGAAGAGCAGACGAGACACACATAGGCGCATCTAAGTAATGAGAAATGTGAGTCGAGCGCTAATTAAGCAAATTAGTGGATAAAATATTAACAAAAATAATGAAATAAAACAGCTGCGGTCAGCGTCTGGCTAGGCTATGTTTTCTTAGCTAGTTTTCGCTGCCGCATTGTCAACAGCACAGCACAGCACAAAATTTGACCCATAAAATTTCCCACAAAATTATAGTAATTTTCGCTAACTCAATTTGACGAATGGCGGGAGGCACACGACGAGAGGCGAGGGGAGAAAAAACACTGCTGAGGGATTAGCCGGTCGCGACTCTGTGGGAGTCGATTGCAAAAGTAGCCGAAAATTAGCTAGAGAAACGCTGAAAACAACAGACAAAAAAAAAAAAAACAGCTCAATTTTCACCATTCAGTTACACAGAGGCTGGCAACCATCCCCACCCACACCCGCACTGTGACTACTAGAAGATGCCGCATAATAATAGAGCTTGCAACAGCTGCCAGGCAACAACAGCAACTAAAACGGCCAAACTGCAGCCAAAATAAGCCAGAGTCCAGATGAACTGGAAAATGCCGCGGGAGAAAAGGCCCATCGAGATCTTAAGAGTTCAGTCGAATTATCTAGCGGCGGAAAGAGATTCGACTTAGATAAATGAAAGTATTTCTTTAAGTGCTTCCTCAAGCGACTAAAGCTGTTTTTATTTTTATTAATAAAAAAGCATATTTTCTTTTATTTATTTTTTATGCTTAGAAACCATTAATAAAATCAATAAAAACTTAATGAAAAAAAAAAAAAACAAAACTGTATTTTATTTATGAGCCATTTGGTGTTGCCAATGCTAATGCATTGCATTACAGCTGTTGCTCTATAAAATTTTAACGTTTCTTAAAACCAATCAACGCTTCGTGCCCTCTGTGAAAGCCTGGCAATTTGCGTGCATTGCATAACAGCATTGAACCACTGTGCGTGTGCGACGTTCTCGTTTCAAAGTTGTGGGAGTTTGTTTTATTATTATTTTTTTTTGATGCTCGAAACTAGGCAAAAGTCTCTTATGCTAGACGCTGGCAACCGCAATATTTCGAGTGTTCGCTTTGTTTTGTTATTTGTTACGAATACGTGCAACAGCTCAAGTGGGCAGACGGCGACGGAGGCAACACGATTGCAACATGGCATTTTTTTTTTCATCTCTTTTGAGTTTGTTGTTATTGTGGAGGCTGGATTTTGACATTTTTAGCCACAAATTCTCTGAGCAATACGTGACTGGTATACACCCTGTAAACACAACTGGCGATTAAGTTAACGACTGATGGATTAATAATGTTAATAAATTATTTATATAACGATGCATAATCATCATTATGAACGCAGAACTTTTCTTTCTCTTTGTTACGCATTAGAGTATAAAACACTTTCAAATACATGTGTTACAGGGTATGACAAGTAACAGCGCACAAAATTCATTAAGAACTTTGCAAAACATATGCAGTCAATTGTTACGTTCACTCTCTTTCTCTCTCTCTCTCTCTCTCGCTTTCTTTCGTTACGACTGCAGCGCTTGCATGAAGCAATTAATGACACGTGTTACCGTTAGAAATATGAAGAGAGCACGGGATAACGGACTGACCAGCACACAGCAGACGCATACACATGCATGCACTACCAGGCCAGAGTTGATGTTGTGCCGCACAGCGAAAGAGGACATGAAACGAGCAACAGCAAAAAATGAGAGCGACACTAATACAAATGCCAAAACCAAAACCAAAAACCAGGCCCCCTTCTAACCGACGTCGGAGGCAATGGCGACAGCTGAATAATAAATTTAGCACAGCTCTTCGATTTTTTCGCCTCTTCTTCTAGTTTGCTGCTGCTGCTGCCGCTGCCGCTGCTGATGTTGTTGTTATTATTATTATTATTGTTCAGCAGTTGTTGTTTTGTTGGGTAACAGCGACAGCTCAGCTGAGCTGAGCTGACATTGACACTTTTCGTCGTTTGCTTGTGGCGCAGAAAAATCATTTAAGGTTATTTATAAAAGCATAAAATACAAAAAGATACAAAATAATACACACACGTATGTACATATGCACATATACATATGTGTGTGTATATGAAAAAGTCCACATACAAACGCACAGCAAAAATTGTCCATTTGCCCATTGCCCGACCGAGCGGCTGGCTGGGCAGAGAGAAATGTCTAAAGGCAAACGAAACTACAGTGCAAACGAGGTAAAGTGAACAAGTACTAAATTATTAGTGAGTGAAAAGAGGGTTGAAATGAATATTTCATAGCTATTGATACCTTATTTTTATCAAATGTAATTTGCCTTAGCGTGCCAAAAATTTAGTCTATCCTACTAGTCCACTTTATCGAGCGTTTACTATATATAAACTTTTCCTTTCGTATATCGCTCGTATATCGGAAATCAATAAATTACGTCTGCGCTTGAGGTTATAACTACGTTGGGCGCCCACTTCCCGACTCTTGCAGATATCACTATTTTTTTTTTTTTTTTTTTTTTTGCTTCATTTGCTATATCTAACCACAGCCAACTTCGTGTTAGGTCTGCATTATCACCTTATGCATTTATTTACATACAATTATTTTTGCAATGTCTTCATTGTGTGCTGTTTCCCTTTCTACGTTGTTGTTGTTGTTGTTTTTTCGCTGCTCGAACTCGGAGCTTGTCAAGCGAACCACGAAATCAATTCCAATGGCCATTTCCCCCTTTCCAGCCTGACAGACAACTCGTTCGTTCAATTTCCGCGTCGCGTTCAACGCGCTTAACCTTCAACTCGCATTAAAGTCAATTTGCTGTTTTGTTATTTACTTTTGTTTTCTTCTTCTTCGTCTTCTTGTTTTAGTTTTCGAGTGCTGCCTGCGCTTTCACACCCTCCGCCCACCGCATCGAAGCAATTAAATCAAAATTTATGAAGTGATTCTAATATCGTGTCGCTGAGTGTACGCTGAAATTTCCATGCTCGCATTTTGAATGAGCTTAATTGTTGACGATTCTCTACGTCTGTGTGTGTGTGTGTGTGTTCGTGTGTATTTAAGTCGCGACCAGGCAAAGCACCGTTAAAGGTCAAACGAGCATTTAGCCAAAGACGAAAAAGGAGACAGCAACAGCGTGGCGAAACGAAATGGCAACACAGCAAATGGAAACTCAAACAAGCAAGTCACAGAATCAATGCCCCTGCTCCAAGACACTCTCTCTCTCTCTCTCTTGTTCCTCTTTCTTCGTCTTGAATAGTAGTAGAATTATTACTATCAAAAGAAATAAAAACTAGTTTCTCAATATCAAGTCAACCTGCGTTGCTGCTGCTGCTGCTGCTGCTGTTGTTGTTGCAGTTGCTTTGGTGACGTGAGCGAAGCAACGAGCGTTGAATGCACCACAGGTAATAAGACGTTTCACAATTAACAGGCGTTCGATCGTCGGCAAAATCCCTAATAATTCCCTAATAGGGAAATTATAGTGATTTAACACGAGTTTCACACGGTTAGTTTAGCTACGTTCAATATTTAACTAACAGGAGAGTCTATTATTAAATTTTATTATTCGACAAAGATTACAAAAAAGTTTTTTTACGAAAACTCATTCTTTAATTTATATAAATTATATTAACTGTCTTATAAAGATTTCCAGTTCAATAATAAAATTCAGCAAAATAAAAATGCTAGAAGGTTCCACATTTTCTATACATAGAATATATTACCTAACGTCTTATATGCATATATATATGTATATACATATGTATATATAAATTTTCTTTAATTTCTTTGGGCCTATAAAAAATCCCCCATTGTCATAAAACCACAAAGCGCATTTCAACACGCTTCCATTTTTTGCCGAATTTTAAGTGCTGAACATAAACACAATCGATTTTTGCCACACTGTGCGACGCTTAGGTGGTGACGCATTTGCATTGCTCGCACGCTCGCACGGACGAAACTTGCCGCTACTTGAAGTAACTGTGAAAGGACTGCATTGTGGCACAGTGTGGCAGGCGGTGCTTTTTGTGTGTCTGCGCCAAGGGTTGAGGGTTGCCACCTGACGGCACGAATGCGAAGGGGATGACAGGAAACGCGTCCGGTAAGGAAGTGACATAGAGCAGAGACCACTGCGGCAAAGGAAGTGGTTAAAAATAAAACCAAACAAGCGACAAAGCACTAACAGCAGATGCTGCCCGATGCCGCCGCTGCTGCTATTAGTTTGCTGCTGCTGCTGCTGCTGCTGCTGCTTACTGGTTACAGTTACTAGCCAAAGCAAAAGCTCGATGCGCCGTAACCGTTATTGTTGTTGTTTGTTTTTGTTGCTGTGCCAATTCTAAGCGTTGCATTGGCAACAGTCGCGCTTCGCCGGTTTTGCGAAGCTATAGCGACTGCTACTGGTGCTGCTGCTGCTGCATTGCGCGTAATCAGTGAAGCAACAAACCGTGGCAGCAACAAAAACAACAACAACAACTCCAATAATAAAAGTTGTAATGCGGCTACTGCTGAAGAGGTAGCTAAAAAGTTTGATTTTTTTATACTTTATATTTGCCGTATATGTATTGAAAACTCGTATGCAGTTAGCTGTGAATGACACAGTTTACACTTACTTACATATACACACGCACACATACACGCATACACTGACACAGTGGAGTAAACTCCTTGCTTACTTGACGTTTTTCTTTTTTCTTCTTCTTTTATTTCCTTTTATTTTCAGGATTTACAATTTATTTTTGTTCACTTTTTACTGTTATACGTTTTGCATTTACTTAACACAGTAATGTTTTTTTTTTTTTTTTTTATTAAAATTTGCTAATCTGTTGTTCAGTTGCTGCGCGGCTCCAAATAAATTTAAATCGTAAAGTCACGGAGTTTTAGACGGCGACCCGACGACAACGACGGATACATCGGAAACCGTGCGACCAAACATGCCAAAGGAAATTTCTATACTGAGGCAGGCCGCAAGACTTTGACAGCTGCCTGACTGACTGACTGGCAAATACACATTCACCAATACACATGCAAAATACACAGAAGCTGCCGAACGAAAGCAGAGCATACAGTCAAAGATGACGATGGCGAATGATGGTGTGTCGTTGTATTTGTTGTTGTTGCAGTTAGTTTCTTTTAATACTGATGGCTCGAAAGCGCCGCAGCCACTGCACGCACACACTTGTACGCCCATAAAGTATATACATATATCTGTATATACATATATTATTAACTGGTTTTCTCAGAGAGCAAGTAAGAGCGAGCAGTAAATGTTTCGATGTGTGCTTTGCATACAAATGCGGCAGTCAAGCAAGACCAGAATATATTTATGTATACATATACCCAACACACAACCACTTGTTTGACTCCCTCTCTCGCTCTCTCAATCTCTCTCTTGGTTGCTCTTTTTACAACTGACAATCTCGCTCTCGCTGCGCCGCATCAGCTGAGCGCCTGCACACACACAAGCACATATTGTAATTTTAGCAGCTGACAGCTGACAGCGCTGCCAGACCGCTGGCGCATCACAGGTAAATGTAATAGTAGTAGAATTTACTACTATTTTAGAAAAAAAGTAGTAGATTTTGATTGAACCAAATGTTACTTTCAACAATTATGCATAGAATTTTCATTAATATTTACCTTGATTTTTGAACATTTCTCTTAAGTTTAACAAAGTCTCAATTTAAAGGAAACTTACCTGCAAGAAAAAGAGGAATCAATTAGTATTCAATAATTTATTCAAGCATTTTAAATTTAGGAACTTAATTATGATATTACCAAGGACTTCTCAAAGTTTGTGACCCGCATAACCTCTTACGTGAATACCTTTGTAGTGCCATTAGCACCCCCAACTCCTCTCTTTGTGTAATTATCACACGCTTTGTGTGTGTCATTGATAAGAAGGAGACCCAAAGGCAAAGAACAAACAGAAAAACACAGGAACTGCATTTGGTTCACGACTTCCACGGAATCAAATGCCAAAATCGAAAGCAAAAGAATAAAATAAAGACCGACCGTCATTCAACACAAATGCAATTAAAACAAAAACAACAAGAACAAGCACGTCAGTCCAGCTGCTGCCGGTAGTTAAGCGTGCTAAAGAGGGACAGAGAGGGAGAGAGAATGCAGCCTATGCAGACGGAGCAATTCGATGCGTTCACTTTGTGTTGTCTTGCTCTCGTTCGTCGTCTTCCTCCTGGTCAGTAAACACCTGTGACCGCCCGCATCGCAACTGCTGTGCGCCCTGTAGTCGTCGTGTCGATCCGTCTGTAAGTTCATTTGCACTTCAAATATTTATTTTTTCGGCTACTCTTTGTACACACGCACAAATACAGGCACACATGCACACACATACTTATGTATGTATTTACACACTGCAACGGCGCTGCTTGGCTGCTTTCTAGCGGTTTCATCAAGCAAACGACGACGACGACGACGACAACGATGACGGCGACGTCGACCGCGACGCAGCCGCAACAGCAGCAAGCAATTCGCCATTATTCGAATTGCTTTGCGCTCATTATTTATTGCAGCGACTGTTGCAGCCTCGTTGCAGTCGAGTGCAGACGGCCGGCAATCAAACGGCACACGATCTATCTTATACACAAACAAACACACACACACACAAACACATCTCCTTCCCATATACAGGCAACTGTCTTAACAGTAAATGAAAACAAAACTGCAGATTTAGAATCAGTTGTCGATTAAAAGTGAATATTACTTTGTTTATTATAAACATTGAGTTTAATTTGACCTATAAATTATTTTATTTGTGCATAGAATTTGCAGAGTAAATTTCATCTCATTAACAAATTCAGCCTAAATAAAATATCATTCAACGTGAGTGTAAGAGAGAGAGAGGAGGCAAAACGTTCACTTCCTGTACACAATAACAGCAACAACAGGCATAACAAGAGCAAATGTATTGCGCTCTTTCTGCCTCTCGCACTCTCTTGCGATCTTTAATTTTGTTCGTGTATTGGTGTGAGTTGTATTTTGTTTTTGTGGCTTGTTTATTTGATGCTTTTTACTAATCTCTCATGTGTTTTTCTCAGCTTGCGGTGTGGCAGCGACGGGAGTTCCGTTTAGTCGGTCACGCCACCACCACACAACCGACAACAACAGCAACAGCAACTGCTGTGGGTCATGCGCACTACAAATGACGTCAGATGTAGCCATCAAATTTGAAAGTGCGCAAAAAAACAAATGAATAAAAGAGCAAACTATGACTTTTATGAGGCGCCTCAAGCATAAACGCACACACACGCACAATTACACAATATACACATATTTACATATGTATGTTTGTGTGTGTGTGTGTGTATGTATGTATGCATATGCATTTGGACTACACACGTATACAAATTCAAGCACACAGACACATTTGTGGCCAGGCGCTGTGTGATTTATGTCTTTGTCCAAAAGGGGGCGCGATAATACGAGCAGTGCTAAAATGCGTCGTAGGTTGTGAACCAGCATTGACCTACCGCTCCCTTCCCTCCACCACCTACACCCTAGCTAGACAAGCTTATGCCCGCTGCGGGGTTTCTTTTCTGCTGCGTGTGTCTGCGAATGGAAGCCCTATAAAGCAAACGATGTTTGGGGGAATTCGGGTATGGGAAATTGCGGTAAATGCGCAGTAAGCGCAGGACATACGAATTTAGCAATTCCCAAGAAGCATGCAATAAAATAAACAAGAACAAAATAGCAACAGCAACAACAATGCCAATGTTAATGTTAATGGACATCAGCCGAAATCATAATCAGCTGTTTCTGCCAACGATTCGAGCAAAGAGAAGGGTGAGCAATAACAATAGCCATCTCACTCCAACACGCCAGTCAGCCTTTCAGCTGTGCATTTGCTTGTTTGTTTATGCTCTCCAATACGACTCGAACGATGCTAGAAAGCAATGAATAAAAGCAATGGAAGTGAAATGAGATAGTGACGTGGGCTCGATTAGAAGATACCCTTGAATGATAGTGATTATCGATTTTTTATTAACACAATGTATTAACTATCAGCAAATAGAGATGAAGCAGCTAAATAATAGAGCAAATAGTGTTGAGGCAGTTAAATAAAAGTTTATGGGCCTTAAGAGCAACGGATAATATGGGAAAGCGCTAAATAAACTAATTGGAAAATTACAAAATTTGAATATTACTATACTATTAGTTTATCTTTGGTCTATTAGCAGTGCTGTGAGCAAATATAAGCAAAAAATGAGTTGAGAATCGCAGATTGACCTAAGTCAAGTGACTGTATAAACCAAATGATAAATGCTTCAATTTGTAATAAAATCAATCAGCAATTCAAAGGGTAATTAACTAATAATTAAATTAATTATAATGGAGCATTTAAATTACTTCATATTATTTATATATATCAGTTATCAATCAATGAGAATTGCAAAGAAGGGCAGTTTATGCTTGCTCTAACTTATAATGGAGCCTTTGAATTCCTTCATGTTATACCAACTTTTTTGCATCTATATTACGAGGACGTATACTCTACAGCTATTGGAACAGTTGATTAAAAGCGTGTTAACTAAATTAAAAAAAGAAGAAATATTTGCTAAAAGCCCAATTAACTTTCACAAATTGGGAAGCAGCTGCGCCTGCTGCACCCGCCTCTGCCTCCGCCAACGCTACCACCTTTACTCTATCTCTATCTCCCTCTTTCTCTCCGGCTCTGTCGCACCACCCTGTTGCCTTACCGACAGAAACAGGTGACCGTCTCCTCGACATCGAGTGGCAGCGACAGCTGAGCATTGGCTGCAGCTCCATTCGCAGCTCCATTCGATTGCCCCTTGTTGTTGCTGCTGCTGCTGTTGCTATTATTGTTGTTGTTGCTGCTGCTGCTGCTGCTCTGCTGGCGCAGGAATGCGGCTGCGAATGTGGAGGACAACGACGAGTGCATGGCGCTGTTCGAGGCACGCGGCGTGCCAGCTGCTGGCGTTGTCGCTACCGTCGAGGAGCCCCCATCGTCGGCCAGCGGCACCGAGGAGTAGCGCACGAGTATCGCACGGCTCACCCGATTGCCGCCCGTCAGATTCGAGATGGCCCAGTTCATGGCCCCGCGCAGCGAAACAGAACGGAACAGAACGCAACGAAACGAAATGAAATGGAACGGACCCAGCCAACAGCCGCGTCTGGTGCCCCAAGAGCAACTGAGTTGAGCCTCTGGCTCGACGACAAGAAGAATCGACTAAGCCACACTGCCTCACCCCCCACCCCCTTCCTCTAGCCCTTTCTTCCTCCCACTGAACCGTTAGGCATTGATTTTGCCAACTGATGCGCCAGCCCTGTCAATCAATTCCAGACGTGAAGAGTTGTCATTTTGCAACTTGCATTTGCCCACATCTCTCTCGCCTCTTTCCTCTTGCACTACCCTTACCAATCGCTCTCTCGCTCTCATTCTTACCCTCCCTCTCACACTCTCCCACGCTCTCTCACTATCTCTTTCGCTATTGCCTTGCCTTGCCTTGGCTGTCGCCTAATTCAATTAGAGTTGTGCTAAGTGTGCCTCAAGGTCGCCAACGGCCACCCTCCTTCGTTCCCATCCCCTTCACCCAGCCGAGGGTTGTTCCCACACATATTCTAGCTGCCAAGTCGCTTATTATATATATTTCCACATCTCTGGCACATATAATCTCAGCTAATTGCATTCCTCCACACAATTTACATGGCATATGCGCCTAGAGCAGTTGCCCTCCCCACAGCAATCATACGGATGCATCTCGATGTGGGCAAAGAGAGAGGAATATCTTGTGAGAAGAAATGGGTCACATCTATAGCTTGAGGTATCACAGTCTATGTCTCAGTTATCAAAGTGTTGAATCGATTTTTATTAACTTATAATTTTTCAATAAATTATATAATAATATAAATTATATATAATTTTTCAATAAATTAATAAATAATAAATTAATTAAACTTGAATGGAATTTCACAGATAAATCTTTTTTTAGTACTCTAAACAGTTTAAATTCCCTAAATAAATTTGCCAAAAATGCCAAAAGCCTTAAAAAATCACACTTGGAATTATTCATCTATGGGAATTACTATCAAAAGTCGCATATCTTAAGTTTATTAGTTTTTATTTAAATTTAATTTAGTTTAAGAGAAGAAAAAATTATAAAAATCTACTGAAATTAAATTTTTTAACGTTTTATTTTCGATACTTTACTGATTTTCCGTGGCTTTAAGTCATTTTTATTTTATTATTATTAATTATTATTACATTGGTATCAATATTTATTCATTTCTCTATTTTTTTAATCACACGCTTTATATAAATTCGTTCAACGAAAATAATACACAATATATAAACAAAAATGTACAAAATTTATAATTATTATATTTATTTAATTCAACACTTTTAAATATAGAAATGGACATAAATAATAATAAGAAAAAAACAATTTAAAACTCATAGGCATTCAGTACAGTAGTCATTAGATATAAAATCAGATTCAACAGGTTTAAATTTAGTCTTTAATTTTCATGTAAAGTTTACTTAAAAACGAATTGAGATAACTAAACAAATATTAGAATCTAAAAATTTTAAATTTTATTTTGTTATTGTATTTTACAATTTTTATGATTCATCATTTTAAGTTTATTATTACTTTTTTCTTTTATATATATTATATATAAATTATATTTATTATATATATAATTATATATACATATATATATATATATATATATATTAAATTTATATTATTAAAATTATTTATTATATTTCATTTTAATTTGTTAAATTTATTTTTTTTCTTCTTTAATAAAATTTTTTTTTATCAAAGTTAAGTTAATTATTTTTGTTTTTTTATATTTTCCATTTTTCGACGCAAACAAATTTGATCAAAAACAATTCGATCTCTGATTCACAGTTCCAGCGACTACTGTATTTGCAGAGTATCGCGCAGTATGTACATATGTATGTGTGTATGCACATACACATAAACACATAAACAACAAACATACATTTATATTGCTTCTCTTTAAAATTCTATTGCGTTTGTATTTACTGATGCGTGTGTGTTTATTTAAATGATCTACGAAACGGTTTGTTATTGTTGTTGCTGTGTGTTTTGTTTGTCTTTACATTTTGATTACAGATTGTGAGTAAATTGGCAAGTTCATTAAACCGGCTTCGCTTATCGCGCTGCCATAACAAAAATGCGTAGAAACTTAAACAACAACAACAACAACAGCAGCAGCAGCACACATAGGCGCAGAAACAATGAGAGTGAGCGGTGAGGGGTCAAAGAGTGAGCGAACGAACGAGTGGTTGAGGCGAGGATGAAGAGAAATAAACGATATCGAAAATGCAGTTTGGCCTTGATGAATGGACACGAGGAAGCAAAGTGCATAAGTAAATATATGTATGTATGTGTGTGTGTGAGTGCGCAGGCAGGCATGCATGCGGCTGTGTGTGTGAGTAACTTTGTTGGTGCCTGTGTGTGTATTGGTTTGCGTGCGAGTACATAAAATCAAAACACTTGCGACTTGACTTGCGTTACATTTGAGAAATCGATAAAAATACAACAAAAAGTTGCCATTTATTGATTTTGCAGGGCAGCGATAACAAAAACACAGAAAAACAAAAACAATGGCAGCAAATGAAACTCCTGCGATGGCGGCTAGGCCAGACAAAACAACAACAAAGTTTGCTTTTGACGGCGAAAAAGAGATGAGAAACGAGGCCAATTGGCGAAATGCCAAACGGCGACGAAGCAAAACGCAGAGGACATAAAAGACACCACCAAGACGAGGCGACAATGCGACGAGACGACGTTACGTCGCGATGTCGACTTCGCCGTCGACGTCGCCGTCGTTGTCTTCGTCGTTGTTATCGTCTTTAGGGCAGGCTGGCTGCATACTATTTATACAAGACCAAAAAAAATCATATCTCATGCATTTGAATGTTTGCATTGGGGAATTATGCTGCAGCTGATTACGTTACGCACTTACCCCATCAACCAGTCGACCGTGTCGCGCAAATACTCCGGAATACGCTCCAGTTTGACGGCTGCTCGATGCTGACTGCTGATGATGCCTTTCGCCAAATATATATTTTTAGTACTTGTTCTACTTCAGCTAACACCAACAGCAACAACAACACATCAACGACACAAGCGCACAAATTTATCACCTAGCGAACCAATTGACACTTTTTTGCTTCTGTTAATCAATAATATAGAAAAATTTCGTTTTTAAAACTTTGCACATCAAATTTTCACGCTTCTTCTTTACTTGTTTTGTGTGAGCTCGATACGTTTCGAGCGATAATAATGTTAATCGATAAGACAAGTGAATCGATAGTGGACAAATATCGAGTGAATGATATTTTTCCAAGACCAAAAACTATTATAGTGGGTAATATTAATGTAACGCTGCTGTAATTTATTGCTTTTTTCTATTGCAGCGTTGAATAATGTTTATTATAAATAATTAAACTTGTTTTCGATGCACAGTTGAGCAGGTGCAGCACAACTGTTGAGTAGTTGTGGCAGCCCTGTTTTGGCAAAGCAGCTGATGGAAATCGGAGTTTGTCATTCGCCCAGCTGGAAAACATCTGATATTTATTTTGATTTTATAAACATTCAATTCCTACAACGAAAACAGCGAAACATTCAATGCTTTGCAAACGAAGTGAATTAAAGTTACTAAATCGATTGAGTGGAAAGACAAATCAATATTGGTTTAAAGTTGAATTTGATCTCAAAGTATTTTCGACGCTACCTTATACTCCAATTGGAATCCTGCATTACTATTTGTGTATTGCCAAAGTCAATGTATCGATATTTCATTTCGAAAATTTGTGTAATATTAAAGCATTCGATAGTCACCGATAGTCCATATACCATAATATTAGAGTAGCCGTCACATTTAAGTCACAGCTGATTTCGACAATACATCGATTACATAAAATGGTACAGAATTTTGGATATATATTTGTGTAAATTTGTAAATAAGACTGGTGAAATACATGTACAAATTTTCCGAAACTCGTTTCATATTTCCATGCGATGCCCATGCACCAAATAAAACGTGACCCACGCACCGTCAACCAATACAAGACGAGCTCCATCATCTTAGCAGGCCTCGGCATGGCCGCTATGGGCTTCGCTGGCAAGCACCTGCTGC
Organism: Drosophila mettleri; assembly: GCA_035047625.1. Lineage (NCBI taxonomy): Eukaryota > Metazoa > Arthropoda > Insecta > Diptera > Drosophilidae > Drosophila > Drosophila mettleri. Next base: position 20,432,232 of record JAWNPI010000103.1, read on the forward strand.
GTCGCATGCCACAGATGACCAGCAAATTCAACGACGCACTCAAGAATCTGCCCAAATTCGACGCGGAGAGCATGGCCAATGCCAAATACTACAAAGGCGGCTTCGATCCCAAAATGAATAAACGCGAGGCGTCCTTAATACTAGGCGTCAGTCCGAGCGCCTCCAAGCTAAAGGTGAGTCTCACATCTCGTAGCAATCACTTAATAGTCTTTAGTGTGTAACTGCTTGCAGGTGAAGGATGCGCATAAAAAGATCATGCTGCTCAATCATCCGGATCGCGGCGGCTCCCCCTATTTGGCGGCCAAGATAAACGAGGCCAAAGATTTTCTAGATAGTTCCAAGTAAATTTTCCAGAATATTGTAAATAAATATGTAAATAGGCTTAAGCAACTTGAGCGGCTTTCGTATGAGTCATGTTATTTAGTTAATATTTTAATCAAGCACCTAATGCGAAAGCCCATTAGGCGTAGAGATAATAGGGGATTCCTCAAGCAATTTAGAACTCATTTGGCTCCGTATAAAGCAGCCGGCAACTCGCTCATAGTTAAGTAGCCATGCAGCGCGCTTGGCTAACAGTTGTGATCCTCGTGACCCTTGCGAGCCTGCTGCAAGTGCAGGCTGGTCCGCTGAAGGACGCTCCGGACGCTATCATAACCAATGGCTATCCGGCTGCCGTAGGCCAGGCGCCCTACATCGTAGGCCTGCTGCTCAGGGAGGGCCCGTTGGGCAGGTGGTGCGGTGGCTCGATCATAGATCACAGCTGGGTGCTCACCGCTGCCCATTGCACGGAGCACATTGATGCGGTGAGCATCTACTATGGAGCGACGAGGCGCACGCAGGCGCTCTTCCATCTGGAGGTGGGCGTGGAGGATGTGCTGCAGCACCCCAATTGGCCGGACAGCATTGGCAATGATATCGCCCTCATACGCACGCCACATGTGGGTTTCTGGTCGCTGGTCAACAAGGTGGAGTTGCCGGGCCTCAAGCAGCTCGACGAGAGCTTTGAGAACTCGCAGGTCATCACCTGTGGCTGGGGCAGCACCTATGACGCCAGCGCTATGCCCGACTGGCTGCAGTGCATCGACTTGACTGTGATTAGCAATGCCGAGTGCTCGCGCAGCTACGGCAAGCTGCCGGAGAGCGTTCTGTGTGTGGGCACACCCGAGGGCAGATCCATTTGTGATGGCGACTCCGGTGGTCCGCTGGTCACGTATGATCAACCCAAGCTTATAGGCATCACCTCTTTTAGTGGTTCCAGCAGTTGTCTCTCCTCTGCGCCAGCCGGCTTCACCCGCGTGTCCCATCACTTGCAATGGATACGCCAAATCTCGGGCGTTTCATACTAGTAGAAATTAATTTTCAAAAATCTTGTAAAACTAATCGATAGAAAATAGAAAATTAAATATCGATATAGTGAGTTGCTAATGATATCGATATTTGCATCGTGAGTGAGCAAAGCAGTGCAGTCATCGCAATTTTCTTTTAAATTTAATTTATAAAATCGATTGAATTCGCAAATTGTTGTGTTAAATAGTTTTTATATTTTTTAAGGACTTAAATATTAAGACTGAAGAAAAATGATCAGCATTGACATTCATGATGCAACAAATTTTTAAATCGTTTAATTATCTTCAGTATTTATCGATAGATTAACACACCTATTCGTCGTGCAATTCTTTTATATCGTTACAATTTTTGATTCATCGATAAAGTAGTGTGACATGTGTTTTTTGAATTCAAATTGGAATTAGGTGTTTCGCGCGCTACTTTCAATTTAATCATTTCGATTACAATTTATTTGTCCAATGCATTGGCTGTCTGGCTGGCTGGCTCGATGTTGTCCATGCCATCACGGAACTGAGCCACAGAGATCTGCTCATTCTGGTCCTTGTGCGTGTTCATTAGCTGCTTCCAAATCGTTTCGAAGTCCGCTTCGCTGACAATGTCCTTGAAGATCTGCACCAGTTGCTCCTTGGGACGCAACAAATGAAAGTCGCTGGGCAGCAGGCCGTAGAGCGTGGCTATATCCGGAGTCAGCAAATCCTTGACATGCGTATTTTCTTCATCCGTAACTTGGCGGGGTTTCTTCAGCAGCGGTGCCGCCTGCACCGGCTGCTTGCCGAGATCGGCGCAGAACAAGCGATAGGTGGTATCCTTGTCGTAGACATTCGCCGGCATCGTTGATATGTTCCCCGTCGTGGGTAGCGGATGCTGTATGTTGAGCAGCTGGCAGAAGTCGTCGTAGTTCACACGCTCGTTGGGGCAATTCTCGTCGAGGATCATCTTGAAGTGCGAGAGGGTGGTGCGCATCTTATGGATGTCTATGTAGAGATACATCTTGTGCATCACCTCGAAGATCTTCTTGAGCGGCAGATGGCGCGTTTGCTCCTTGTCCTTGTGCTCCAGCACCGAGATCAGATCGAACATTTGGAAGTCCGCGCGCAGCTGCAGCTTGTGGCGCCACATGTTGAGGTGGCCCAAGGCCTCGATCAGATGCTTGTTGCTCTGGCATGGCGATATATCCTCGATGAGCATCTTGCAGTCGCAATTGTCGATGGGCGAGGGCCTTCCAAAGGTCATATTCTGGGGCACTGAATAGGGATATCTGGCCAGGATTGAGGACAAGATAGAGGAGCGGGAGCAGGAGTCTGGAGTTGAACTTACTTCTTAAACTTTTTACCTAGCCGCGGATAGGTGCGATCTATAAAGTCCATTTGCTCCTTGCTAATGATGATCACGTGCCCCGCGCACTGCTGCATGCAGCGCTTCACCATCTTGCCCGTGACGTCACAGTTGTAGGCAGCTCCGTAGGTCGCCTGCCGGCTGAAGGGCGCCTTGTATCTGCATGGTGGGAATAGAGATTAGATCTGTGATTCCCACGGAGCGGGAGAGAGAGCGAGAGAGAGAGATGCTGCTACCTGCGATTGATTTGCTCCGCGGGAAAGTAGTGATTGTGACTGAAGACGTATTTGTCGTGGAATTTTCCATATTCGCGATTCACCTGCTCCGCCGACTTTGGCGGCAAGACAACATTGTAGAGGCTGCCGCTCGAACCGGTCTCGCAGCCGAAGGTGGTGTTCAAGTTGTTGATGTGATCGGGCTTGGAGCCCGTCGGCATCACCTCGCCGAGCTTGGCCTGCTTCAAGTACATATCCTCGGAGACCTTCTCCTTGAACATCATGAAACGCGACTTGGACTTCTCGATGGCCATCAGCTCCGGCACACTGATGCCCGGCAGGCACGGCGACTCCGCGTACAGCAAGCCCGCGTTCTTCAGCTGCCGCTGCTTGCAGTCGATCCGTATCAGGTGCTCGGCCAGCTCCTCGATGTGCGACACGGTCATGCAGGTGGCCGCCGTGTTCTCCGTGTCCAGCACCGAGGCCAGCCCCGCGGCCCGCATGTCCGCATTCCGATCAATAAAGCGTCCTGTGTTCGCCATCTCCTTCTTCCTTCCTCAAGTCTTCAATGTAAGTTTCACTGGGTTTTGGGCTTACGATTTAACTGCCTTCAAGTCGAAATGTTGATTGTTAATGCTCAGCTAGAGACTGGAGCCTAACAACAGCTGACGACCAGAAGATACCCCTTAATTTACTACAGTCAGAGTCTATGAGATTTGCATAGAAGAGCCTCGACCAGGCCCAGGGATAATAATAATAATAGATAGTGTCTAGAAATGTGTGTAAATAAATAAATAATTGTTTTATTAGCTGCATAGATCAAGGTAAGTTATAGCTAGGCCTGGCTCCAGCCAAGCGGGTCCAAGTATTGCGGTTTATGGTACAGGGTACGGGTGGAGTCTGGCTCACTGCAGCGCGTAGTTCTTCTGCAGGATGAAGTCCCAGGTGTCCTTCCAGCGCAGGGCAATGATTTCCTGGGCGGACATCTTTCGGGAGCCGTAGCTCAATGGCAAGAACTTGACAAAGGCCGCTGCAGCGGCGACGAGCCACAGCAGCAGCGCCAGGCGATAGAGGCGCACCAAGTGGAGTCCACGGCCGCTGCAGTGGCGTCGCAGCAGGTAGTCCAGGTGGTCCAGCACGAAGCAGAGCAGCAGCAGCTTGAACACAAATGCGGGCAAATAGTTGTGCAGGAAGAGCGTGCGATCCATGAAGAAGTACGGCAAGTAGTGCACCAGGTAGCCCACAAAGAAGGTGTCGCCGGCGCCGAGGAAGCGCCGCCACTCGCCGGCCGAGAGGTCGTGGCACAAGCGACGACGCCGCACGGCATAGAAGACGAGCAGCGCGGCATAGAGGACCAGGCCGGCGCTGGCCAGATACCAGATGAGCACGTTGCCCAGCAAATAGATTTGGGCGTTCGAGCTTTCGTCCAGCCAGTAGGCGATGCCCTTGTCCAGCAGCGGCCACTCGTGCGGCAGCGAGCTGTACATGTGGCTCTGCAGCTGCTTGGCGTGCCACAGCATCTTCGTCTGCAGCTCCAGCAGCTTCGACCAGAACGAGAGCCGCGTGCGCTGCGTGGGAATCATTTCCGCAGAGAGCAGCTGCCGCTCGCGCTCCCGCTGATCCTGAGCTGTAAGAAGAGGGACAAGACGATAGTACCTTTTGCACACGCATTGCGGTCCCTGACTTACTCTTGGTGTAGCGATGCTCCTCCACGTTCCAGATGGCGTCCTGATGCTGCTGCTCGCGATCGGCCACCACCTCGTGCTGATTGTAGCCCCACGACGGCAGCTGACGCCCGCTGAAGCGGAGCGCGGCGCCCGTGCTCTCGTGTATGAGGCGTATCTCCGACTTGATCGCGTGCCAGTAGTCGCCCTCGCTCTGTCGGTTGAGGATCTCCACGCGCCACAGCAGCTCGCCCGCCATCTTGATCTCGTAGTCTATGTAGCAGCTGACCTCCTGGCACTGGGGCGTCATCGGCGCAGCCACGTCGTGGGAGTTGAGGGCACGGCTGGTGATGCCGTGCACCAGCTGGATGACGTCGCCGTGCTTTATGGCATCCGGCCGCTCGCCCACTACGAGATCGTCGCGCTGCGGCCGCTTGACAATCCACCAGTTGTTCACATCCTTAAAGGAGTAGCACGTCACCTGCTGCTGATGCGAGGAGCCCCGCTTGTCCTTGTACCTCACTGGGTAGACGGCCGCGTGCGAGTGCAGCCAGCAGGTGCGTCCGTGCGTGTGCCGCAGCGTAATCTGTGACCCGTGCACCACAGCCAGCGGCTGGCCACGCGTGATCGACGCCAGGCCACCTTCAAGCGAGGCCTGGAAGGCGCTCGTCATGATCGTGTCGTGCGGCCCGGCCCGATGAAGCGTCCTCAGATGCACATAGAAGACGCCCAGGTACACGGCCAGAGGAATGCCCACGAACAGCAACAGCCTGCCCACGGCGTGCATCCACAGTTGCTTATCTGCGGAAGGGATCAAGGTTTAGCTGGGAAAAATCCTCGATTTCAGTTGGACAAACAGGTGGATGGGAAATTCGGCAGGAAGTAAACTACTTTAGCTGTAAACAGGTCTGTGTGTCTCGCTCTCTTTCTCTCTCTCTCTCTGTCTCACTCTCTTTTTCACTCTCTTACAAAATGCAGCTGAAATAAAACTACATTTTCTGCAAGCAATTTCTCTCTTTATCTCTCAGTCTTTTTTTTCTCTCTCTCTTTCTATCTTTGTCTATCTCTCTCTCTCTTTCAGTCTCTCTCTATTTATATTTCTATTTCTAGCTCTGGAAATTAATGTCTCTCTTTATGCATTCTCCCATTTCTCACTCTTCCCATTTTCCCCGTTATTTTCACATTTCTCTCTCTATCTGTCTTTCTGTCTCTCTCTTGCGCTCTTACAGAGTCTGTTCATAAGTGAGAATTACAAATCTGTTGGCAGTGCAGTTGCAGCTCTCTCTTTATTATTTATCTCGCTCTGTCTTTCTTTATCTCTGTCTATCTGTATTTTTCTCTCCCCCTGTTTTTCCCTTTGTCCTTTTATCACTCTGTCCCGTCTCTATCTTAAACTCACTTTCTCTGCCACGTTTTATCTATCTGTCTTGTCCTCTTTCCCTATCTTCTGTCTCTATGATATTCCTACCTCTCTCTCTCTTTCTTTCTCTTCATATCCACAGCTTGTGCATATATTTTCTTCCTTCTTTACCTTTTCTTTACCTCTTTCTTCTTTTAGCTTAATTATAATACTTTCTTATATTATCATTATTTCTTATCTATCCCATCTTAGATTAATAAATATCGCTACTTTTTATTGAAATATAATATTTCTCTATATTATAATTATTAATTCTTTTCTCTTGCTCTTTCATCTTATTCGAACTATTCCCACAACTTTATTCTCTCTGCCTCTCTCTGCCTCTCTCCGTCTCTTCTCAGTATATTTCTCTCTCATCATTTCTTTTGCCTCTCTTTAGCCACTCACTTGTCAACGTCGCGTCGTAGAGCAGCTTCCATAGATGACGGCACAGCAAATAGCCGGCAAGTGCCATGGCTAGAAAGCCGACGTATTTGACGCAGCCGGCGCTGGCTAAGAAGAGCGCAGCTGCCGCTCCGCTGCTCAGCCACTTAAGGCTGCCCAGGGAGCAGCGCTGGAAGCGCAGCAGGCAGGCGATGCCCACAGTGCTGGCCAGCAGCAGCATCGATTCCATGAGAATGAAGCGCGACTGCGTGAGCAGCGCGTTGTCCAGTATGACGAGGAGGCCGCCCAGCGCTGCCGACCAGCGACGCAGCCGCGCTTCCAGCAGCAGATGGTAGACTGCCGGCGCGAGCAGACTGCCGCAGAGAGCGGGCAGAAAGCGCAGCCAGAAGACGGGCACATTGGGCCCGTAGGCGGAGCCGATGCGTGTAAACGTGTAGTTGCCGTCGTAGCCAGCGAAGCTGACCAGGCCTGCTATCAGCTGCTTGCCCAGGGGCGGGTGCTGGTCGAAGAAGAAGATGTTGCGCATGTAAAGCGAAATGTACTTGCCGTAGTGCAGCTCATCGAAACTGTTAACATGATAATTAAGTAATTTATATTTATCTCTTTATACATAATTTATCTCCTTATATTTATTACTTACACAACGTGCGCTGGCGTCGCGAGCTTGTAGAAGCGCGTCACGAATGCCAACACAAACAGACCCCAGCTGATGAGATCGATGTGCAGGCTAACGGTTAATTGCGCTCTCGCAGCAGCTCTGCTGGCGCCGACTGCGCTCTGCTTGTGCGGATTTACAGTGTCGGCTGAGAAGCCGACGTCGCACGAACACGAGCGAGAACTGGAACGAGAACGGGAATGGGAATGGGAATGGGAATGGGAACGGGAACGAGAACGAGAGCGCGATTGTTTTGATGCAGAGGTTGGCGTAGGCGATGATGTCGTTCTTGCCGTTGACGGCTTGGACGTCTCGGAAGTTAGAAAAGATTGCCGGCTCTCTGAGCGTCGACTGCGCTCGACGCTGCCGCGCAGTGGTGAGTTCAGATGGCAGTTAATATCGCGGCAGCAATTGAGCATGGCTGAGACAGCGGTGGTGGGCAGCATACCATTACAGCACAATGGTGAAGGTGAATTGCAATTGATAGTCGCTGCCGCTACGCCGACTGAGGTTGCTGAACGGCTGCGAAAGTGAAGTCTTTCGTTTTGCTCGTTGCTGGCGTTTTGATTTTGTATGAGGTTTTCCGCAACATTAGATGGCTGCTGTTGTTGTTGCTGCTGTTGCTTTGACTTGGAGCGCGTTGGCTTGCGCCGCAGCACGATGTGGCTGGACATAACTGTAAACTGCAATTGTTGCAGCGTGAGAATTTCGTTTCGTTTCGTTTCCTTTTCTTTCCTTTTGTTTTGTTATTCAATTTCCTAATTCCCTCACACTTTCACTTTTTACACACTCGACGCACGTAGATAAAAATATGTTAATTAAATTATGCGAACTCTTCCTAATATTTGGTTTATCTTTTTTTTTTTGTTTCGTTGCCACGTCTGCCAAGAAACTTGTTGGTCGACGCTTTTGCACTATGCCACTTTGTGTTGTTGTTGTTGTTGTTTGCTTCTCACTGTTCACAAATAACATGCACAAGCGCCCAGCAGCCTCGAAGAAAGTTCAACACACACACACACACACACACACGGACGCTCACACGCACTCACACAGAAACACATGCACGCAGCAGCAGCAAGAGAAGAGATGACTAAAAATATATTTGTGCTGTGTCCGTGAGTCGGCGACGATGAGACACACGCATATTTTAAGTTGTTTTTGTTCTGCTTTCTGCTTTGCTCCTCTCATTCACACGCGCTCCGCAGACTGTCGACTTGCTCGCTTAAGATCTCGACGCGCACTGACTGCGGCGGCTAAGGTGTTTGCGCAGCCGCAGTGGCTTGCTGCTCGCGCCGCCGACTGCGCAGCCAGCGCTGGAATGCGACCCGTTTGCCGTTTGTGTTTTGACTGCGCCCGTTTACCACTTTGATTCTTAACCCATTTCTGCTTCACAGCCACTCTCTCTCGCGCTCGGTCGCTCTCTCTCCCAGTCGTTCACTGCAATGGTCAGCAAAACAACAAATGTAAACAACTGTTACTTTATGACAACTTTTTTTTGGCAAGGCGGATATTAAGGTGGCACGCGGCAGACGGCTTAGTAAGCCGCAAGATAAACATTAGCTAAGTCTAGCACTCGTTTACACTTTTCTTAGCTTAAGTGCTGGTAAACAAGATAATATAAAAGTAAATTGATTTATTATAAATAGATTAAAAAATTCCCAGTTTTAATTCTAATTATAATCTTTTGCTTTTAAACTATTCGAGAAATTGTGTTTCAATATTTTTTTATTTATATATTTTATTATTTATTATTTGTTATTATATTTATATTTATTTATTATTATTATTATTATTATTATTATTATCATTATTATTATTATTAATATTATTATTATTATTATTTTTATTATTATTATTATTATTATTATTATTATTATTATTATTATTATTATTATTATTATTATTATTATTATTATTATTATTATTATTATTATTATTATTATTATTATTATTATTATTATTATATTATCTTTATATTTATTTAGCTAGAGACTTCAAATAAAAAGCAAAATGCTCGATAATACCATACGCTGTACGAGTTTTTTTTTTCGATAACTCATCCTATTTCCTTATTATCGATAACTATGGAAAATATCGCTTTGTTTTTGTGGCCTGGCGTGCACACCGTTAATGATAGAGTCGTGCACTAAGTTGTGTTTGATTGCTTTATTGAATCCGCACATTTGGTTATTTTTGGATTTTTGATGCCACGCCCCTTTCGCCCACAATTCAACAAAAACGATAACTCACGTATATCAAATACTAGAGACTTGACTTGGCAAATAGGTACATTTGAATGTTATAATAATTCCCCGAAAATTTCATTAAGAACGTATATCGAGAAAAAAGTTATTAAACAATAAAGTTTGCATAGCAGAGCCTCTTCTGTAGCCGCAAAAGTGCGCAGTAAGCATATTACGTGCATGTTCGTGCATGCATATGTTTGTGTGTGTTGCTTACTATCAATGAATAAATGAAGCTTTTAATGATTGGTATTACAGCTCAATGGATTCAGGGTATCTCTTAGTCGAGCAGTCTCGACTAGAGTTTTGTTGCATGTTTAGTAAGAAAATATTACTTCAATTTTCAATATTTAAGTTAATAAAAATAAAATTTCAAGTCGTGAGACACCCTAACGCATTTATATGCACACAGGACGCTCCTGGCGGTGCTATGATTTTAAATAGCAAAACTGAGCTATACAAATAAACACACGCACCCACACACACACACACAGTTGTAGAGAGAGAGAGAGAGAGAGAGAGAGAGAGAGAGACGGAGAGTAAGAGAGCGCAGTTATGTGTAGAGACCATACGTAACGTGACGTTACTCAAACCCTTTGCCCATTGGCTTAATGGAGACTTTGTTGGCTGCTGATGTTTCGGTCTTTGGGGGTGGCGACGTTCGTGCGTGAGCGAGACGGCTAGAGGGAGATAGCAACACTGAATAGAAGTTGGGCTGGCTGGATGCATGGCTGAAAGGCATGGTTGGAGTGGGGCCTTGGGGGGTTGGCCGTTTAGGCGTTGACTGTGGTCCCCATTTCAGGTCTGGCGCTGACGACGATTGCGATGCTGGGAGTAGGTGTCTGGATGCCATTGCTGCAGAGTGCACGGAGTGCAACGCGATTGCAAACTGGAGTTGGGGGCGTCGAAATGGATGGGTGCTGCTGGGTCCTTGCACCCGGCCGGGCCAAAACAACAACACGGCCCAAAAGGAGGCAACGAGTCGAGTTTGCTGCTGTTGCTGCTGCTGCTGCTGTTGGTGGATTGGCTGCCAGACTCTGTTTGTGTGAGTGTGTGGCGCCCCAGCCTCGCGACAGGACCCGCACAAGTGCAAGGATATTGTCGCCACCAAGCGCCTGGCACATGCAACAGCAACGCTGCAGCATCCTCCGCCATGGCTGAGCCTCATTTCGAGAGGCGCCCGGTGGTTGGGGCAGCCACTGGTCTGGATTTGGTTTTGGGGTTTGGTTCCGGGCCCTGCCGTGTGCCACTTTGGGCAATGTTCGTGGCCGTGGCCGTGGCCTCGACTCGTGCGCTCGTTTCACTCCCAGCCAAGGCCAAGCCTGCCAAAGGACGACGACGTCGCCGTCGCCGTCGCCGTTGCCAACGACGATGCCAAACGGCGATAATGTGGCACAATGACATTGACATTGAACTAGGTCGAGGACGTTTCGTACCCTTCAGCCAACGTTTTTGGTTAATGGTGTCCGTGTCCGTGTCCGTGTCCGTAGCCGTAGCCGTAGCCATATCCGTGTCCGTGTCCGTGTACTTTTGCCCCGCCTCCCACTGCCGCAACTCTTACACGCAGCCTGCTTAACTGTGTCTTCCGTGTCTGATTATGGCCTCTGTGCAGCATTCTGATTATGCCACATTCTGCGGCCACTCATTTTGTTGCTGCCACAAAACTTATTAATGCACTTAGCATTTCAGTTACTCTTGCATTAACTCTCTAAGTCCTCGAGTGTGAATAAATTACTTAATGAAATTGGCTAGAAACTTTACTTTAACTATATAAAGTAGTTTCAGCTAACAATTTGCTTAAGCACATAAGCAGCTAAATTATTTAATTAACTTTAGATTTAGTTTACTTCAAACTCTTGCCAAGCTGCGCCTCTAAGCGTGAGTTGGTGCAACAACAAATTGTAGCATACTTATTTGCGAACGCGTTTGATGTCCATGTGCTAAAATTTCATTGCATACGCTCAGGGGCACTGCATAAATTTTAAGCTGAAAAAGTTTTTATTACTATTCAATTGTATTTGTTGCAATAAGCGTTTAACTGATTTAAGTCTTAGATAAATTATTTGTATATGAACCAAGAATTTAATAAATAACTTGTAACTTGTATTAAATATATGAAATACATTAAATTAAAGACTTATTTGTGGAAAGCAAGATTTTAAAATAGCAAATAATAGATATATTTATGTACTTGGATATAAGATATAGAATTTAATAGAATTATTTATGAATATATTATTTACTTAGTATATAAATTTGTATACTTTCTTTAATGAAATATATTTAATGAATATTTAAAGTAGTTGAAAATAAATGTGGTGCAACAATAGAACCATTTACTAATTAGAAATTATATAATTATATATATATATATTTTATTATATTATATATATATATATATATATATACATACTTAAATGAAGATTCATTTTGCATCGTTTTCAGTTTTGGTTTTCAGATTAGTTTAGTCAGAAAGAAAGCATCACAAGTATTTAATTAAATAAATGTACATACATTTTCAATTAAAAATAAATGTTTATAAAATGCTGCAAGTTGATTGAAGCATTCATACGCGTATCAATTATTCGGCAAAAGATTTTATATTTATGATTTGCACACATAAGTTTTTATTATAATAATTATAAATTCATTACAAAATCCACTTGAAAACTAGTTTAGAATTTAAAGGTTTCAAAAGAGTTTAGCAATCAAAACTTATTGAATTTAATAAATCATTTTTTAGTTATGGTAAATCAAGAATTATAATCAACATATAAATGAATATGGAACAAAAAGTATATAGGATAATCTGCAGAGGTAATTAAGAGTAATATATAACAAGAAAATGCCAAGCCGAATCTAAAGATATAGAGTTCTAGCTTGAATTAAGCGCTATTATTATCAATTTATCATATTTTAGAATAGTTAATTAATTAATAATTAAGATAAACATCTTACTTTAATTGATAAGACTGACTACGCATTTAATAAATTTAAATTTATATTTTTACTCAAAGAAATTTAAGCTTAAGATGTATGCGAGTATTAAGCTATATCTTCATCAATTATGTGATGAAGAACTGAGATACATTGATCATTATGAGATAAAAGAATGAAAGAAATACTTTAGTATGTAACATATGTTAGACTTAAAGTGCTTTATCTATCTATAATTTAAGACAGCTGACAAACTCTGGGTATAGTTACAGCACCTGATGTAGTATCCGTGAGAATATGCAATATGATAAAATTTCAACTTGTGAATGCATTTCAGTTACTTTAAGTATCTGTCAGAAGAAAATAATTGAGAAACTTGCATTTGTAAATGTTACATTCTAGAACTTGGACTATTTGTATATACTTAAGATATATCTACTATAAATTAGAAAAATAATTGATGAACTATAAGTATCTAACAGATAGGAGTATGAATCCTTAGATACTTTTCACATGAGGCAGTATTTAGCATGTGGATAAATAGTATCTATGAGATACAAAAAACTTATTCAGATACTTTGAGTGCCTATCAATATAAGTTTAGTGTCCATCAGATACTTTAACCAAGCTGTAAAAGCTTTCAGACACTTTTTACATCTGCAAGATTAAAATACTTTCAGTATCAAGGAATCTGAGATAGATAGATATCAAATGGAAGATGGTGCAAAGGCCATTGCAGATATTGAAGTACTTTAAGCTACGTATTTTGAGTGTCTATCTCAGCAGATAAAAGGCTTAGATACTTGTCTGTCAGATGCGAGAATTGATGATATTTTGCGGCTAAATAAATTACCTTCAATTTGGCCAAGACACAGAGCAGCAGAAGCAGCAGCAGCAGCAGCTGAGCAATCAATTAAAATGCAAAATGTTTTGAGCTAATGACCAATGGAAGTCGACTCAGACCGGCTGCAGCCACACACACACACACACAAACCTTACCCAACCCTGCTCCGCCGCCCACTCCTTAAGCCTTGCTGCAAAAATTTAGTTTTTGCAGGTTTGAGAAATTTTATTTATTTTAAATGAAATGAAATTTATTTTATGCACATTTTATTCAGTGTTGCAGCTGCAGCTAAGGGATGCAATTTCTATATACCACATGGATTATTCATGCACACACACACACACACACACACACACACACACGTATATGCATATGTATGTGTGTATGTGTTGAAAATGCAACTAAAATGTTTTCATGTTTTTGCTGTTTTATATGAGCACAGCAACAACTGTCTGGGGCCCTGTGCATCAACTCCAGCTGCCGCTAGCCCCCGCACACCCGCCACACACACACACACACACACGTACTCAGAGAACCTTTTTATTGTAGGGGTTGCATGCAGCATGTCGCATGCAGCAAGCAAAGTCAACATTTTGTTTTTAGTTGCATTTCAGTCTGGCAAAATTTTTGCCATTTGATTGCATTTTGTTTTGCTCTCTTTCTGTGTGCGTGTGTGTGCGTGCGTGCGTGAGTGTGTGTGTAGAGTTTTGTTGCAATGTGCTGCTGTAGTTAGGTGTTGCACACACACACACACACACACATATACGCCTGGATTCAGTTGCATGCGGAAAAACGCATTTCGCTGCATTTTCTCTCTCTATCCCTCTCACTCTCTCTGTGTTTGTCTCTCGCTCAATAAGAGAGTTTTAGGGTGCCAAACACACAAAATTTCTACAGCAAACATGCACATACACACACACACACACCATATATATATTTTATATAGAATATAGAAATATTTTTTCTATATATATATTATATAATATATATATATATATGTATATATATATATATACATACATACACATATATACCTGCATTTTGTGGTATATGTAAAATTGACTTTTTTAGTTTTTGCTTTGCACAGCTAAAAAATAATCATAAAATCCTTTTTCATTTTTTGCCTTCAGTTAGTACAGTTGTGCACAAAACATGGCAAGTGTCTTGCGTCTTGCATGGCGTTGCAGTTGCCATGCTGCAACATTTGAAGAAGCTTAGAGCGTAGCAGCTGCCTAATGCTCGCTTAAGATTCGGAACACACCTGAATGTTCAAATTGCTAACCTGCCACGCCAATGGGTGTGAATCAATGAAATCATAGCTATACAAATAAGGAATCTCTATATTATCTTTCATTTACCTGGACTCTTATGCTTGATTGCATAGCATTTGTGTATTCTAATTGGATATAATGGTAAATTCCTCCTGCCTAAATGCAGCAAATCGATGCCAGCCTTACGACTCTATTTGCTATCAATCTGACTATCGCATACGCACTAATATGCTCCCTTTGCAGTTGGTTGAGCGAGCATAAATAGTTTAGCACATATTCAGTCTATTTTACTGTTTTTGGCAATATTTCAACTAGTTTCTAGTTCCCGATTGCAGTCCAAAACTGGGTGATTTTTCGCGCAATCCCAGCTATGCGGCACACACTCGCACACACACACACCCACACACACTCGCACACAGTTGGCCTCTATGGTTTGTTTAGAATTTTAGATTTTAGCGCGTTTTAGAATTTTATGAATGAATTTTGGCGTCGCCTCGTTGCCTGCCTGCCTGCCATACCAAACCCCAAAGCTCCCGCCCCCATAGACACGCCCTCGCTCTGTGGCGAGTCACTTTTAGTTTTTCGGTTAGTTTTCGTTGCCCATTTTTGAAGTGGGGGCGTTTCTCTTTTATTTTCTTTTTTTTATTTCTATTTTGTATTTTTGGCAACTCGTTCGCTTCGACCTTGTGCCGGCTTTTTGGTCTCGTGCTTGGACTCTGGCTATGGCTGTGGCTCTGGCAGTGGCAGTGGCATTGGCATTGGCTTTGGCTTTTGCCTTGTTTAGAATTTTGATTGCTCCATTTTTGTGCTGCACTCGTCGTTGCACTTGTAGCCCCCATTTACCATAAAAAAACAACGCCCATAGGGGTATTCCCAGTCAATGCACTTTAAGAAAACGAAATGCAAAATGTTGTTCGACAGTTGAAACATATTTAATGCTTGGACTTAAATACTTAAAGTCAAGTAAAATTTGGATACATATATAAAATATATATATAAATATATATATATATATATATATATATATATATATATATATATATATATATATATATTTATATATATATAACTGAAATTAATATTATAAATACTATTACTATTACTACTATGATTAACGAAAATGTAATGGAAAGCTTTAGAGTCCTTCGGGCAGCACTTATTTAAAATTCCCATTCGGATCTTTATATATTTTTGACAATTAAAACGTTCATTTGATCCAGATCCATAAAGTATTTCTATTAGACATGATTATAATCCAAAATTTAATACTTTTAGCTTTAAAATAATTGGATTGCGATATAATGATATAATTTGTTGATTGATCAAAAGTTGTATGATTTCAGCTTCGACGGATCTTTGATCTATATGTTTATACATATATATGCATTTATAATTGAAATCTTAGGGCGTTTAGATTACATAAAATTAGATTGTATCATTATATGTCCGATGTTTTATGATTTAGGCTTATGTCTATGGACAGACAGAAGGAGAGACATTACATGTGACCAACTTAAGTCGGTTGACTAGAAAATATTATATTCTCTATATGATGGATATTTCGAAACGAATCGAATGGTATCTCAATCTGAAATTTAATGTCGGCTATCGAAGATCGAAGATCTAAGAAAATAACATGGGAGATTAAAGCTAACAGCTAAAAAAATATATTAGATATGGAATAGCAGAGATTGCTCATCAAAGAAAAAATATAAGATATCAATATGTGATATATATTAAGTAGAATATTTTTTCCGATTAGTTTCATTAATGTTAAGAAATCAGAGAAAATGAAAATTAATTTATTCGTAAAAACAGGCAATATAAATGAATCTACAATTATAAAAATATTTTTTTAAGAGGTCAATTTATGCATCTTTGGTAGTAACTTAACAGCCCAATAAGTTATAATAACAATAAATTGGTTAATATTGGTGAGCTTGTGGTGCTTACAATATATTATTCAATATAGTATTAAAATTATCCATTTAAAACTAGTCTGCGAGCTAGATATTGTGATTTAAGACATGAAATATATACAATAATTAATATTGAATATTTATTTTAAGAGTCTACTTTACTTTCAGCCTCTCGTTGGCGATGCCCACGACTAACTTTTCTTAGCGAAAAAAATTAAAAAAAAGGGGAAAAATATAGTTTTTATAATTAAAAGTACAAATAGTCATCAGCAGACCAGAAAAACAATTATTTCAAATTAGTGAAGTCTATAGGAATATCGTACCCAAAAAGTATGCTGAAGAATTTTTTTCTTTTTTCTTTTTTCAAAAAAAATAATTTACATTTTATTTAAAAAAGCTTTTTACTACCTAATTGGCAGCTTAACAAGTTGAACATAAAGGTACAATTATTCACAGTAGAACACTACAGAAATGAACAATAACAATAACCATTAACATAAACAACAATAACAATATGGTTAATTAAATCACATTTATTTTACATGAAACATTATTTTATAGGAACCTCGCAGGGAGGTCCTGTGGATGGCACTTCTTAAGTCTTCTTTTTCTGGCTCCTTTGTTAAGCCTTCTCGCCAAAGGGTTTGGGGGGCCTTCGAGTCTTGCAAGGTAGCTAGTAGCTACCTTTTGCATTACGTCTCCAACTTTGGGGACCCTGAGATTTTTTTCAATTTCCCTGGTACGCATGTACCAGGGAGCATTGCAAATTTGCCGGAGGATTTTTGCTTGTGCAACTCTCATTTTATTGAGGTTTGATTTTGCCGCAATTCCATAGACTTGAAGCGCATATCTCCATATGGGACTGAGTATTGCTTTATAAATTGGCACTTAACTGTACAGTGACAATTTATTGGCCGGCTTAAGAAGCCATGACATCTTTGCGCTTTTGGACATTACAGTCTTTTTGACCAAAATTCGAAATTTTTCTTAAGTCTTTTAAAGCAGTGCATTGAGATATGCTAAAAATAAATCAATTTTTGAATTTAATTCCATGCAATTATGAATGTGGTTAGCTGTATGTAGACGGAAGTAAATATGTACAGGTGTACATAGAGCTATGCATATGCCTATGTACATAATATACATAGCCACAGTTAAGCCTAGCTGTGGCCCCTACTCCTGATACTTTGAACTTAGTAAGTATTGGCGCCATGTTTTAATATACTCTACACACATACAAATATACAGACACACGCACGGACACACACACACACATACACATACTCACTTGGCTGCAGTCACTTTAATAAGTTGGCTAGATTTGGATACACACACAACAATAAATAGCTAATAAAAATCTATTGTGAAAAAACTGTTGCACTGCCGGCTTGTAAAACAGACCAGCATAACGGAGAGCGGCTGTGTAAGAGAGCGAGATGGCGAGACGCAGAGCGAGAGCGCGTCGTGTCGAGAGCCGAGACGAATTGAGCCGAGCACTAAACAAACGAGACAACAAACACAAAAGCGAAAGCGAGGAGTCGCACTTTCCAGCATAGTGCGTGACTGTCAACGGTCGATGCATGTGTGTGTGTGTGTGCGTTCCTCTCTCTCTCTCTGTTTCTCTCTCTCTGTATGCACGTTGGCAACGGCATTTTAAAGAGTTCGCCTTTGCCTCTTGGCAAAACACATTTAGGCAACCGTACAGCATCCGCCCGCCTAGCCGTGCCTATTGCTCTTCTCCACTCCGCCACTGGCTCCCACCCCAGCAGCACTTCCAGCCTCATCATCGACGTCGTCGTCGTCATAGTCACCAAACTCTACACAATTTAGGCGGCCGGTCATCGGCCCATTGAGGCGGCAGGCCAGCCAGCCAGCCAGCCAACCAGACACACAGACAGCCAGACAGCAGCCAGCCAGCCGGCCGGCCGGCCAGCCGCTTGGTTCGTTTTTGCATTGCTCGCCATTAACGGACGCACTTTAAATCAGTTTACGTTATAACGTCAACAGCGTCACTACGTCACTTTGCGGCTTTTGTCTGAGTATTTGTCTGTTGCGCGTCTCTCTCTCTGTCCCCGTCTCCCACTCTCTCGCACGTTTTTACTTTGACGCGGCTAATTTTCAATTTCGGCGGGCAACTCAAAAAGAAGTTCGCAGTGCGATGTGAAGTGAATTAGCTCGTTATCATGCTAAATTAGTTCCAATTGGAGATATTCAAATCAAGTTGAGTAAGTCATCTTTGTCTAATTGATGTAATTCTCTGTATGAATTGTGGATTGTGAAAGTTAATCCTTCGGCTTGTAATGCGTGCACTAAATAAATAATAAGAAATAATTAATGTTTTTACAGTTCAAAAAAAAAAAAAAAAAAATACATTTTATGTTTTATTATTAATTCTTATAGGTAAATTCAATGAGTAAAAATGATTATAGTTATTTAATTAATGTTCACCTCCTCTATTGAGACATCAAATAAAATTGGCAACTCTAAAATTTACACCGATTCTTGAAAAAAAAAAAATTATTTGACAAAATATTTTTATATATTTATATTTAGCGTAGCTGGTTAAGATTTATACTTTCTTTAAGTCTTGTATTTGAAATTTGTTCGTTTTATTATTTTAGTTCATTATTGTATATACATATGAAAGGCAAACAGAGTATATTGTGTCCTGTTCTATCCTATCCCAAGTTTGACAAAAGAAATTTGGAATATGTACTCGTGTCAAGATTATCCCAATACTCCAACTAAGCGAATGGCAAAAATCTACATACAGCTTCTAACCTATCAGAGCTAGGAAATTAAAAGTTAAATTGTTAGAAAATTTTATTAAATAAGATATAAATTTTATTGTTATATGTTTCTTGAGTTACTGTTGTTACTCTAGTAATTTCCCAAATAAAAATCTGAAGCTTATTTTTGTCCGCATGGCATATTAAAAATAGTCTCTAATTTCCACAGTTTTGAAGTTCCTACGGGAACTAAGTAACACTTAGTCGGTTGCGCAGGGAATCAATTTGTTTTTAAATAATTTAATTTTTTTAGTTTATTAATTTCTTCATATTTAATATTTAAAAAGTTGAAAATTTGTTTTAATAAATGCAAATCAATTAATATAAAAGCTATTATAATATACAAGTTATTTATTATAACAGTTATTTAAAAGCTTACAAGTACGCTTCAAGCAGTTTCCTTAATACATTAGTTTGTTTATTATAATACTGCACTATGCATTCGCCCCATTGACAAATATTTATAGACATTAAGAGCAGCATTCATATATCATGCATTCTTGAGTTTTATAATATTCTAAACAATTTCTAATAAAATACATAAATAAACTATTTACAAATTTAATCTTAATTCCACTTCACTTATTAAAGTTCATATGTTAAGATTGAATTTCTTTAGTTTAAAATAAAATGTTTTAGTTAAATTGTATGTAATTTATTTATGAACTACTTATGATTCGATTGCAGCTAACAAATAGCACTGATATTTATTGTGCAGATATTTATAATGCGTGTGCAAATTTACACATTACGCATACGCCCCCATTGCCAGTTGTGACCGCGTTTCCGGTTGCTAACAAGCCTTCGCATGCTACTCTCTGTGTGTGTGTGTGTGTGAGTGCATTTCACAGACGGGTCATGGCCACGGCCACGGCCACGGCCACGGCAACGGCAACGGCAACGGCAATGGCAACGACCATTGGCTTTTCGGTTTCAGCCTGCGCCTGGTTTCACTTTCACACACACACAGAGTGGCGCAGAGCAGAGCAGAACACACGGAGCACAGCAGAGCACACGGAGCACACACACACAGACACACATTGAGTGGCCGGGATAAACAACGCAATGGGCGCGCGCGACTTGCACTCAGCCTCGTCTTGCCAAATGCCGGCAGCAGCAGCTGCAGCCAACACGCCTCCTCCACATCCACGCCCACGCCCACGCCCACGCCCACGACCACACACCACTTGACACCAGTTTTGCCTGCAAGCGTCATCCACTTGTAACACATTCGCTTCGCATCGCATCCCAGTTGTGGAGCCGTGTTGACCAGCCCGCGGCGCGGGCGCGACTTGTTCGCTTGTTCACGACTACGACGATGTTGACGATGATGACGCAATGCACCCCACACACACACACACACACACACACAAAGACACAGGCAGAGGCAGAGCTGCACTTCTACATCTCTTTTACTACCTCTCTATCCACACACACACAAACTCAGGCAGACGCGAGAGTTGCACCATTATTTCTCCACGTCTCCTTCTCCCACGCTCCTGCATCGGCTCTCCGCATGAGCCAAAGTCGTGCGCTCTTGGGTTCTTACTGAATACCGATTGCAGCCACCCCCAATGCCCATCCCATGCCCATCGCATGCCCATTGCCACCTTCGGCATGTACCAAGTGCATTTACCTCTGCTTTGCATGCTGCAGACTCAATGCTGCTGCCGGGTGCAGCGACTCGCTTTGTGCTTTGTGGGCACGGAGTTTGTCGTTGATTCGTGTGCGTGGCCTGGTTTCGTCGATTGGCCTTGCATGCGGTTATTTCAGTGTCAGCAGCATCTTTGTTGTTGCCATCGGAGGCGAGCCATAACTGCTCCACCTCCTCCGGCCCATGCTTGGCTGTGCCTCTGTCCGCATGCAAATCCTGCGGCGCCAGCTGCTGCCCACCCCCTCACCCACACCTCAAATTGCCGGCGAGGCATGTTGCAGGCATTTTTGCTGCTCGATTAACGGTGCACGGTGCACGGTACTCGTTGCACGTTGCCTTATGCCCAGCCATTGACCCAGTTCTTAAGTGTTTCACTTTAAATCGGAATTCAGTTTTAAAGATCTTTCGATTCTTATTATGAAATGGCATTTCTTGAATCAGATTTAGTATTCATATCAAGATTTATATCATGGCCTAACATTGAGTTCTTATAAAGTACGTAACTAAGTTCGTATTATTAATGTAAGCTAAAAATGGAATTCCCTTTTTCTATAAGTTTCTATTACTTAGTCTAATAACTTTTATTTATTTTATGTATTTAGTATTCAGCTAGCTCTGGAGCTCTCATGGAGTTTTGGAGTTCGCAGCTTAGGTAAAATTCGAATGCTTTTAATTATTATATAATCTTCATATATTTCTTTATTAATTCATTAAAATTACATGTGTTTCTCAAATAAGTTTCAATGCTAATTAGCATATGTTATCATTAAAATGTAATCAATTACTAAGGCAATTAAATATTTTAAAATCGAGTTCAAAAACACCTGATAAATATAAAAGAATTGTAAAAATTGTAAAAATGCTCCACGAAGGTGATCCAAAAATGAATTGAGATTTCAATCAAAAACTCTCATGAATATTTTTATATTTGAATATATAATTATTAATGAATCTCCTGGGATCGGCAATAATTTAACTTAACGATTTAGGGGTTGACACTAGATAAGACATCGTTTTTTAATTGCCAGAACACACCATCCCCAGCCATTTGTCGGAAGAGGAGCTCAAAATGAATTCAATTTTAAATTATATATCTTATACGCGGCTATTAGCATTAGTATTTTATATATTATATTCACAAAATATGCACATTCATTCTAGAAATCCATCAAGCAAGAGCTCAATCTACGGTTTAAGAAATTAATTATTTTTTATTTTTAATTATTTTTATTATTTTTAATTAATTATTTTATATTAAAATATATTTTTATCGAAAAAATTATAAGCTTGTACTGCATATGATATACAAGTTTAAAGTGTAAACATTTCAAGTCTCATTTTTGTTGTAAACGAGACGCACCTACTGATTAGGCTAGTTAAACTGATTAAGAATAGATGTATATACTTTACAGGGTGTGGCACGCCACCTCCTGCGCATTATATGCATCGCTTTATTATTTATTGAGAAGCATTAAGTAAAGTCTGATAAGAAGTATGATATAGTCTATACCTTTGTGATTCGCAAAAGTAAATTGAAACTGAAAAAATATATTTATTTTTATTTTTATTTTTATTTTTTTTTTTTTTGATTCCACTTTTGTCATTTATCTATAATCTATATGGACATTACCTAAATATCTTGTTGATGTAATTTGAATGTGTGAGAATGTTAACCCGAGTGGGTTTGGAGTAAAAGTGAATTGATGACTCCAGCGGCGAGGTTGTGACGTGGACGTTTCGGCACACAGACTCCGCGGACCTTGCGATAGCCGAAGCGGCAGACGCAGACTGGATTGTAGCAGAAATTTTTAGCCGGACAATAGCGACCGACCGGACATTTGACAATCATGCAGCTGACCTCCTCATGAGCTGCACACTGCACGCCCACAACGTTGTAGGGATCTGTAATCGATTGGAGCTGATAAGAGAAGTACCTTATCCCGATGATCGATAGATCCCGACTATTACCATTATGTAGAGAGCTCAGTACGGCATTGAAATGGCCAGTTAAATAGACAAGCAGAACTATAAGCCAACCAAACATGACGCGACTGAGAACTAAATAACTTCGTAAAATATTAAACTATAATGGGTCACTAAACGCCTGATTTCACTAATCAACATGACTAAATATGGCATGCTATACTCGATTAAATTATAGCTGGAACTTAAAAAAATATAGATTTATTTGTAGTATAAAAAAGATTCTTAAGTTCTTAAGTGGAGACAAAAGTTTCTAATAAACATTAAAAATTAAAACTTTATTTTTATTATATATTAAAACTTTATTTTATTTATAAATTAAAACTTTATTTTTATTGTAAATTAATTACTTAATTTTTCAATTATTAAATACAGTTTTTTTTTATAATATTTTTTAAATTTTATATTTTAAAAGTTTTTTTTTATTATAAATTTAATAGGTACAACTATTTGGAAAATGTAAGTTTAGAAGCATAATAATATTAAGACAAAAAGATTTATGTATACTTGCCCAAATGAAATCCAATATTTGCTAGTAACCACCTATTTCAACATATTTATAATTGAGTTCATTTCTATTTACCAATACAACAATTAAATGTTAATTTTCACAACTTTAAGAGAGCAACTAGCGCTCGCTAGCTCTCTCCCACGCGCTGTCTGGCCTGTTCTCTCATGCTCCTAGCATGCACAAGCATACTCAACGTGCAGTCACACACACACACACATATATATATATATAGAAATGCCGGCACGAAGCTCGCACTTTTGTCTCGTGTTCACATACACACAAACACACACGAGCAGCGCACAGGAGAAGTTGGAGTGTATAAGCGAGATGGCAGCGGGTCGGTCAGTAGCAAACTTGTGCCACACGCCGTTAGGTGGCCCTGTCGTGAATGCGGCAGCCGACACAGACGTAGACGCTCTGCCCCCAAGCTGGTGTTGTATGGGTTGCATGACGTGGAGGCGCCATCATACTGCAGCAGTCGTAGTCGCAGCGACGACAGCGCCAAACAACGGTAGCTGGGCGCCTACACTCCTTTTGGCCCGGCCTAGCCAGGACGACAATGCAAACAGTTTTTTTTTTCTTTTTTTTTTGTATTTTTATATGTGCCGCCGCGCGGGAATTCACGTCTGCTCGTCTCGTTAAGTGTTTTTCAGAGTGTGTTTGTGTGTGTGAGTGTGAGTGTTTGAGAGAACTGCAAACACGTAGCAATAACGGAACGAAAAAACGTAAGCGACAATACAAATCGGGTGCACTTTCACATTGCTGTCCAGCCGATCGGCTGCGACGACGTCGCCAACGCCAGCGCCAACGTCAACGTTAACGTCAGCGTCAGCATCGGCTTTTCTTTGTGAGCGACGCGACGGGCGCCTTATTGCTGCCTGCTTCCTGCCTTTGATTTTTATTGTGTCACGCGTTCGCCGAAACCAAAAAAAAAAAAATAAAACAAAAAATATAAATAAAACAAAGCTACGACACGGGCCTCAAGTGAAAGTCCATTTTACAACATTTAATAAAGATGTCTCCGATGCATATTGTCTCGCGACAGCTGCCCAAAAGTGAGCTTATATTTAAATACACGTGTGTGTGTGTGTTTGTGTATGTGCAGTTGTATTTGTGTTTGCGTTCCTCTCTCAATTAAACGCGGCACTAATTTGCGTACTTAGTGAAAATCGATATGGGCAAGACTTGACTTTTACGCAATGTCTGTTGAAGTAACCTTTTCGTCTAACTGTTTTCCTTTTTGGTTTAGCACATTAACGGTTTCTTGGCTGCTGAATTTTGTGCAATTTATGCAAAATATTGTTATAAAATCACACACAAACACATGTAAATACAGGCACATGTACGCTAACGGGACAACCCTAACCTAAACACAATGTGCCGACATACTGAAAGCGAACTACTGAACAGTGGTATGACATTGCGTGAAAAATTTAAAGAAAAAACGCGAAAACAACTTTTGTTGACTATGAAAGTAACTGTTGAATCGGTGTAATTATATAAATATCGTTTCCTAAACTTTAATCAAGATAACAAACAAATCGTTGTGTGATCAAACTGAAAGTATATTTTATTGTGTATTAATTTAAAGTTTGAACTGAAGTAAAGTAAGGATATAAACTCAAAATTATATAATAATGACATAAATTACATTTATTGTATTTATGTTTTAAGCTTATTATTTGAATACATAATAAATCGTCATCGCGTTGAGTAAACACTCTGCGACCCACTGTGCAAGCTATTTTAGTTTGCGTTCGTGCTTTTGCTCGTATTTCGCGCATGTTTGCCGCTCTTTTTGTTGCTTCTCACGCTGCCGGCATATCCATATGTACAAAATGTGTGCGTGAATGTATATAGTATGCATATGTATATGTGCACTTGTGTGCGTTTGTAGGTGCGCGTTTGAGCAGTCAAAATAATAACAGCGGCTGCGATTTCACTTTCCATTCAAGCGCCCAGAATCGGCCTAACCTCAAATTCTATGTCATGTTTTACTAATATTTCACAAATGTGACATGAAACTATCTGGAAAATATTTCTTATACTTGTACTTATATATTAATTAGAAGTGTGATTGAATATGGGTTTAATTAGT